>JAQISU010000046.1:14922500-15547500 GCA_029339505.1 Unio delphinus | reverse complement strand
CCCCATCTTTATTAAGCAGTTTTCCGTCTCTGAAAATATTAGATTTATCAAGGAACCAACTACACAAAATGCAGACAATGGACGATTTTTCATATTTATTCTCCAGAAACAAAGACCTAGAGATAATTTACCTACAAAAAAACTATCTTAGTGTTGTACCATCAAATTTATTCTCATCAAATACTAAACTACGGGTAATTGATTTGAGTGATAACGAACTTACGTACTTTAATATCGATTTAAATAACATCTGGAATTTAACGTTAATCGATTTAAGAAGGAATCGTCTAAAATGTTTGCCTGCAGTTTTCTTGGTACAACTGGAACGAATATTTCTTTACCAGGGCACTGCCAAAAAAAACGAAACCTCTATGACAAATATTTTGTTCAATCACATTCAGGATAAAAATCTTATAGCAGAGAAATACAAATATGGATACAACTCCAGCGATAATATCATGCTTAAAGAGGTGCAGGGCATTATTCCGAAAAACTTGATGCTGAATGTGTTAGAGAATCATCTCATATGCGAATGCGACACACTTGATTTCGTGAAATGGATATTATTTACAGATATAGGCATTGCTAAAAGAACAACATTGACATGTATATATAACAACAATGACGCATTATTGAACACTGCAGTTATGGAAATGGTCAGAGAAAACTGTCGCCTTGTAAATATTATCGGCATTGCAATTGCATCGTCAGTTGCAATTATGGTCAGTATATCGACATTGGGTATTACGATTCATCTTAGGCTCAGAAAAGCACGCCAAAACCATGACCTTGAAATTCTCAAGAGAGAAATTTTGGATGACAACACACAGTTCAAGTTTGTTGTATTTTTGTCTTATTGCAGCCAAGACTCTCATGTCGTGGACAATTTCATTCTGCCTTCGTTAAATACATTTCTCAAGAAAGCTTTCAACACAAGAAAAGATCTTGTTTGCACTGGAGCCGATAGTTTTGTTCCCGGCATGCTTATCATAGAAGAAATACATCGATGTATTAATGAAAGTCTCGTTATTGTCCCTGTAATTACATCAGCATTTATGAAGTCTCGCTGGAGCCTGAGGGAATGTGTTGATGCCATTGAGAGACACAGACAAGTTGTGGTTCTAATGGAACAGCATACAGACACATCTGAGACCATTGCGACCATCCGACACCTGACTGGACAGTACACGAGAGCAAGCTGGTCGTATAATGAAGGTCAGTTTGTTATTCGCCCTTCGTGGAATACAATTTGTGATGGAGTAATTCAAACAGCAGGCGAATCATTTCGAAATCATAGAAATCTACATCGTAACGAAGCGGTTGAATTAGCTCGCTTGGTCGAATAAAAGAAACCTGTGACACCTCTACTGACATTCTTTGGCTGAATAAAGATCATGAGGCAACCGTTAGTGTCCTCCCTACTCCAAACTCACTATGTTTATGCGGAAAGTTTAGTGTTCTGTTGCATTGAATACATCTTTGTTTAGTGTTCTATTCTATGAACAGATCTTTGTTTCCCCAAATAATTTATAAATAGTTTAATCAGTTTCTCTACAATCCATGTTTCTACTATTAGATATGAATATATCGCGATGAACAACTGTGATCATATCTCATATTATGCAACCGTGATGTCGACAGAAAAATTCAACAATGAGACAGTGCGTACGGTTCAGATTTATATCGTATGTTGTACATATTAAAACCACGATCTGAAATGACTGACGATAATACATTACATTACATAAATTTCAGAAAATTGATATTAAAACAACTGATACCTAAAAAAAAAGTGTTCAGCACCTTCGATAAATGGCTGCAAAAATTATTTGAAATAAATCAGATATCGCATTTGTATGCGTTCATGTAATTTTCGCGTTTCATCTCTTAACGTCATAAGTCACATGGGTTTCCTTTTATAGGCATATT
The DNA here is from genome assembly GCA_029339505.1 of Unio delphinus. Taxonomy (NCBI): domain Eukaryota; kingdom Metazoa; phylum Mollusca; class Bivalvia; order Unionida; family Unionidae; genus Unio; species Unio delphinus. Next base: position 15,545,571 of record JAQISU010000046.1, on the reverse strand, counting down.
ATGAATGATGAGCTTGCATAATCACTCGGTTTAAAAATAACATGTGATTCATTAGTATTTTTGATAATTCGAAATATAATGATCACTCCCCCAATCTTTCTATGTCACTCCTTATTTCTCATCCCTATCTTTCTCTCTTTTGAACTATGCCTTTGAGTTTGAGTGTGAATCATAGGTGAGACTCAAGCGACGTGAACATCAATGAATATTCCATTTATGTAACACAACTAGGTTTTCTTGCTTGATTCAATTCCATATTTAGTGTTTTCAATTAAAACCATAATGGCACATATAGTCAAGATAGATTATTAATTCAGTATCATTTAACAATCATTTGTTACCGGGTATTTGTGTTCAGACCTGCTGAAGAAATCAAATTAGGCAATAGAGAGGATAATACACATCCATAATGTCTTCCTAAATCTGTCCTCACTGCATTGAATACGTAAGAAGCTAAATTGTTGTATTTTATTTGACTTATGTCATGGAACTAAACGCATTATATATTTTTATTGCATTACTAGGATAATAAAGGCAAATATTTTCTTCGTTTCTTTACTGATACTTATGTTTTCGTAGTTCTCTTTAATAACTGAAGTTACAATTGATGTATGACAATATATTTATTTTGCTGTTTAGAGATGGTTTTTAACCACCCGTATTTGTTTCCAAATAAATAATTTTATTTTACCTGATACAACATTGTCAAGAACACTGCTCAGGCACATAAAAACATTTAAAAGATATTGGATGTCGTATACAATATTTCGGAGATATTTAACATTATGTATAGCTGCTTTTTTGTCTTAATAAACCATACACATGTATAATATTGTCTGAAAAACAATATGTAGCAAACAATGTGTAGTAAATAAAGTGTGGTAAGCACTGTGTAGTAAACAATGTGTAGTAAACACTGTAGTAAATAATGTGTCGTAAACACTGTGTAGTAAATAATGTGTAGTAAACACTGTTGTAAATGTGAATGTGTAGTAAATACTGTGTAGTAAATAATGTATAGTAAACACTGTGTAGTAAATAATGTGTAGTAAGTAACGTGTAGTAAATAATGTGTAGTAAACACTTTGTAGTAAACATGTATGAAATGACTCAGATAATATTTCACTGACATAATCCAGTAAGTAAACTTGTTTGAATGAATTATTCATATACATATTCAATGATAATCTAATTGGATGTCACAGACCCATACGTGGGTTGACATGTTCTAAAGTCGCAGAAATATAACACTATTGAAACTTGTTTGCATGACACATACATATAGCAGTGTGTACACATGCTTGGATGTATCAGAGATATAAAATTGAGCAAACATCTCTGCCTGTAACATAGATATAACAGTTTGTAAACATTTTTAGAAATGATGGGACATACGAATATCATTGTGAGACATTTCTTTGGATGGCAGAGATACACGGGTGCATATACCAACCTACTTTCGACTTCACATTCCTATTACAGCTCGCTAACCTGTTTGGATATCACAGACATATAGCCGTTTGTTAACATGTTGGGAAGGCACATATAAATTGTCACAGGAAGAAGCCTGGTTGGGAGAGGATTAGTGAAGACGCCGAAGATGTTTATTGATATACGCAATTTAAATATAGACAATTCTGACACCATTTGAAACAAAAGATAAGGAAAATTATATTGTTCCCAACATGGAAATATCAACAACAAGTAACTCAATGACAAAAACCTCAAAGGATGATTTTGAACGAAAGGCATTTGAAACTGACGTGAATAACGTCTGATCACCGGATGAACAAATACAAGTATATGTATGAATTTAATATATATATATATATATATATATATATATATATATATATATATATATATATATATATATATATATATATAGAGCTCGTATAACGAGAGAAATGAAAATGCCTGTAATTTTGGTTATATAGTTCATATAACGAGTTCCCAAAGCAAAGACAAATATGTTATGATTTGATCATTCATGTAACAAAACTGCGATGAAATTATGAATTTGTGAAGTTGTCGTTCATTTAACGAGACTGAGGTGTAAATATGAAATTATGAATATATGAATTCATCGTTCAAATAACGAACTGATACATATTTGTGAAATATTTGCTCTGATGGTAATAGCAATAATATGGAACACGCATTTATCAACTATCGTGTCGTCCATTTGATGTCCAAAATGTATATCTAGTTCCACCCGCGCTAGTCAATGGTGGCGGAATCGCCACGCATGGTCCACTCCACCCTGTCTGTTTGAGAACCCGTACATTCAACAAATACACGATGGTCGCGAAGCCTTGGTCACAGCGTATACGTCACAAGAAACCCAACAGGTTCTGCGACATAACATCACCCAATTATATATATATATATATATATATATATATATATATATATATATATATATATATATATACACACACAAAAAGCACCACACACTGGCACCACACTGTCAGCATAGACAAACCCCACACACGGTCAGCTAAAATTAAAACAAGCAAACAAGGTTATGTACTTCTACATTAGTTATATATGTACATTAAACGTTCAATGAATGCACAGTATAATTAAACTCAATTTGTCTCTTCAGTTACAACAACAAAACCTATATCGAAGCATACTATAGTATTACTAATATAATGCCGCTGCATAACCTAGGTATTTACTCTGTAGAATTTAGAATAAATACTAAAACATCTGATATGTGAAACAATTATGACATATAAAACGAATAGCAATACGAATATAATCGTAAAATCTATTTTACCTCTTTAGCTTACAGTTTTGCTTCCTTAAAGCGAGAAGCTTTTCTGACAAGACTGGATTGTAATGAGATGTTTACTGCAAATTTGCTCTATCATATACCATAGCTGTGATCAATATGCGCAGCTAGGTACTTAGAATTTTAAACTGCATGCTATTTGCACATGCAGTATGAACTGAGTTTCGCTCATTATTTCGAAATTTCTAGAGCCGATAATAAATAAATTACCCTTGGTGACGCTGTACGTTGCAGCCAAACCCGAGTACATTTTTGACCACATACATATTGATACACGTCATACACAATTCCGTGACATTTATAACTGTTTGTAAACCTGTTTTGGTATCACAGATATATTTTATGATTTTGCATCAATTTTCAATTGTGTATTTTTTTTTAAGTGTAAGACATTACTATTTATAATTTTGAGGTAACTAGAAACAAGTTAAAAAAGGGCTATATGTTACCTATCATATAACCATGCAGTCGTATCACATATCCAGCTCTCCTTCGGTACTTGAATTACAACTGAGAAATAATAAAACGTGAACAGTCACCAAAACATTTTCATTTTCAATCCTATGAATAGTCAATTGCTTTGACTAAGTTGGAAACACATTTGCGCCAAATTTCAAATTTAGAAAGAAACTAGGAGCATTCTTCCTACAGAATAAAAATAACTTTTGCAACTCCAGATGGACCTTTTCATTTTCAACACTATTTGTTTAATTAACATGATAACATCTGGTCTAGTCGACTGAAATAAAGAAGGTGTCAACTTCATCAAATACATAGAATGATCAATTTTAAACATTTCAGACATTCTTTTGTGACTGACTGCAACATTAACAATTGTTTGTGGTAAACGTGAGTTTATCCGTGTTTGTCTTACAATTATTTGATCTTATCACAACGTTTGCAAAACTGTTTCCATAAATGTTAAACCACTGATTCATTCTTATAGTATGAAATGTAGGTTTCATTAGGCTCACATCTGTAAGGAGCTTCTTAACGAATTAAAAGCGATACATAAGAATGCAACAGGCCTTTCCGGTCAAATTTTCAGCCAGTGTGATTTTTATGTTGATAGAGTAGTATTACAAGAAGACAAACAAAAGAGTACCAGTCAGTATAATTTCGCTTGACGGAACACAACTTTAACTTATTGTAAATCAAGGAAAAATAAAATATTACGGATGAAACACATTGACATAAACATAATTTCTAAATTGCTTTGTGTATATTTTGAGTAATACAAATGGTAATCATAAAACATCTTTCTCTGATATTTTAATGATTGTAGTCTCTCTCTGTTTCTCTCTCTCTCTCTCTGTATCTGTCTGTCTGTCTGTATTTCTGTCTTTCTCTCTGTCTGTCTGTCTGTCTCTCTTTATATATATATATATATATATATATATATATATATATATATATATATATATATATATATATATATATATGTATATATATATATATATATATATATATATTTATATATATACTTGTCTTTTGTTTTAGGGTTTAACAAAATATTTCAGCACACGATAGGCTATATATAGCGGCCAGTATTATTGGTGGAGGATGAATCCGGGGAAAATCCTGGAAAGAACCACCGACCCACGAGAAACTACTGGGAAGCTTTCTCACATAACTACATTAGACTCGAACACAAGCAGACAGAGATGAGACGGCAGTAATCCGAAACGGACAGCACTTTAGACCACTCGGCCACTCGGGCCCCCCCCCTCTCTCTCTCTCTCTCTGTCTATGTCTCTGTCTGTCTCTGTCTCTCTCTGGCTCTACGTCTCTGTCTGTCTCTCTGTCTCGCCATATATATATATATATATATATATATATATATATATATATATATATATATATATATATATATATATCTGCCTCTGTCTCTGTCTGTCTCTCTTTGTTTGTCTGTCTCTCTTCTGTCTGTCTGTCTGTCTGTCTCTCTCTCTCTCTCTATATATATATATATAATATATATATATATATATATATATATATATATATATATATATATATATATACATATCTATCTATCTATCTATCTACCGTTTTAAAATAAAACTGTATTGCATCTATCTTTGTTTGTGAAGGGATATGTGTGTTCAGTCTCATGCCTTACGAATAAAGTTCGAATGTTATGTAACCGAATGTATGACCCAAACTATACCGTTTATTTTATCTTAGCTTTTATTATATATATAAGTTCATTTCTACATTAAGATCAAACTGTGAAATAATTGGCACATATTTTTAAATCTAATTTGAGACAAATCATTTACTTAAAATCAATTAATGCATAATCTTTCATTTATTGTTGTATACTTTCTGCTCATTCTCGACTATAGGTACATCAGGAGGGTCAATATTTGAACTCATTTAGACCACACTACACGTTTGGAATGCAATTTAACTTTCCGGATTATATGAGAGTTAGTTTAGTATACCACACATTCCTTTAAATGTATGTGTTGACTAATCTTATACGTTTCGCTTCTTTCTGTTAAGGTTATAAGTCTATACGGTCTGATCAATGCATATTTGCCAAGCGCTGTCTAGTATTTAGGCTCCATAGAATGCTGCCGTTTTTTCTGTCTATCTGTACATAATTGGTCATCTTTATCTATCAGGAGTGAGGACCAAAAAGTTTGAAATGTTGCGAGAGAGAGAGAGAGAGAGAGAGAGAGAGAGAGAAAGAGAGAGAGAGAGAGAGAGAGAGAGAGAGAGAGAGAGAGAGAGAGAGAGAGAGAGAGAGAGAATCATGTAGTTGTACTGACATGATTTTACTTCAGACTAAGCACTTGATGTGCACTTTCTCATTCTGCTTTAGCAAGATGAAAGTTGTACAATACTGTACCATACTATATTTCAGTTATTTGTTGATTAGATAGGTGCGTGCGTTATACGCAGTAAAAAAACACATTGACACAACCAAATAGAAGTAACACGTATAATAATCCCACGGACATTGCACATACAATTATAATGACTCAAGGTTTTAAATGTTAACTAGAATTAGTGAAATGTTTTCATCCATATCAAATACGGTTTCTCTCCAGCTCCACACATTATCGCCTAAGTGTGTTTCTTAGTCGAAGAAAGAGAGGAAGAGAGAGAAAGAGAGAGAATGACAGGGAAAGAGGCATATAAAAGTGCAAGCTTATGAATATCGATCAAATAGAACATGCCCACCTTTTAACGGAAACTGGAACCGTTCATATTTTTCCTTATTTTCGTATTTTATTATTATTAAGAGGTAAAAAATAATCACTGATGGAAATCTATGCTGATGCCACGGAAGTAGATAACATAAGTAGGTTTTCATAGCGACGCAGCAACTGGAATAAAGTTTATTTCTTTAGACATACCAGACAGATTAAATGTTTTGATTCCACTTTACACTCATTGAGGTTCCTGGATCCTTAATCTAAAGCGTATCAAGATGGAGATAAGGAAAGTTTATATGTGATATGGGCCACATATAATTTAAGGTCTCACTAGGCAGTTTTCTTTTGTGGGAAATTTTTATCCAATGATGACCTATTGCAGAAAAATGATAATAATATTACATTAAAAATACAAATATAAACTAACTAATGATTATTGTTGAAAGGATACTTGTAAGATTCTGACTGGCGAATCAGAGTTAGTTCCTTATTCAACTATTGGCTTTTACAACACTGCCACGAACCCCTCCTTTTTACATTCATGTTTGACAGGAAAGAGCTATTTTGAATATTTTATTCTTTCAAGACAGCTGTAAGAATCAGTTATGCGTAAACAAAGTTTCCAATTACTACAACAAATTAACATAATTTGTATCACCCTTCAACCATCTAGATTGTAAGATATTTACCCCTGTAGTAGAAAAATGCCAAGTCGGCAGCTCATTTCAAATCCAAGTTATGCAACGAATTTGATAAAATGCCAACGAAATGGTGTATTGCTTTTTTCCATGAGATATGGGAATATTTCATACGTCGTTTTAGAAGATATTACATTCTCCACCAAGCATAGTTCACAAAATCGGAAAAATCATATTGACCTGATAACCGACCGTTCAAAGGAATATAATGCAAGTTTAGTAGAACATAAATACGACTATTGCTACTACGGAGTTGTGTAGTTGTAACTTAATCACACGTATAACTGTCAGATGTTCGATGCTATACATTCTTTGGGCATATTGTTTAGCATTAATTAGTACAATTTAGACTTTATTCTCCATCTTCTCCAACTGCGCCTAGACGTATATCAGGATACAGCAAGTAATTTTTCTTTTACCTACATTCCTTGGTATAATGCTTTTTTTTAAAACTACGCTAGTTTTGCTATTTACTGGTTGGCCTAGGTCTAAAGAGAATCCGCCTTTTATGCGGTAGGTCAAGGGTGCGCATCAAATACTTATAATAATGGTACTAGCAGCTGCTTCGATCTGCGCTCACAATACGGAGGTTAGTTTTATTACCAGTGGACCTGTCATGATCATGTGACTGGGTGGGACATGATACTACGTGTCAGTGGCATGATTCCTCAGTAATAGACATCACTAGAACTGTCAAACTGCAGACATCGTGACAGAGGACTAGTGTAAAACTTAAACGTTAAAAATCCAAAATCACACTCACACACACACACACAAACACACACACGATACGACACGTGTACCAGTTTAGATTTATAATTACTCACACAAACCAGGAAGTAACTCGCACATAACTTGGTGAGTAAATTTGTAATTGTGTCCATTGAAAACAGGACTAATTATAACGAGTTCACGTTACAGTTAACGGTTAACATTTTTAGTGGTGACCACATGGGCTCGTTTTGAAGCAAATTAGTAGACTCAGTCCATGTATCAAGGGATGGGCTAGGTGGGTCTCCATTCTGTAGAAATATAACACAAGGGAAGACACCAGTCCGAACCCTTCGGTAGTACCAACCCAACCAGTTTATCATAATTTCATCTTCTAATTTCCATCAAAAGCCTAATGTATTCAACAATAGTTCAATGTTCAAAACAGCTTGACACACTTCGTTCAGTTTGTGACTGTTGGAGAAAATGTAAACACTTCGCAAATTTTGGCATCTGGACAAGAGTTTTCTAGCAGTGCCGTGTTTTCATTCGGATAGTCTTGGATTTAATCACTGACCGAAAGGGATTATCATGAAACTACAATGTCTATGCATGGAAAGAATGTTAGCCAAAGATTTCGTAATCAGTCAAGTCAGAGCGAGAAAACTCATCATGCTGGCTATCTAATTTCAGCTGCCGTAATTTCTAGATTGTTCTGACCCGTGATTGTGGTGCGAACAAGAATTCGTGGAGTCCAATTAGCGAAGGAGAAGAGAGAAAGTCATCTCATTAGCTGACCTCTACATCCTGGTACTACAAGTACATAATATAAATAGTACTAAACACACAACAACAACAAAAAACAACAAAAACAAACAAGTATTTATGAATCGCAATGAAGATGTTGGATCTGACATTTGGCTCTAAATGGGTTTTGAGATTTCAGTCTGATTCGGAAACGTTTATATAGAATATATAAATGCGGATTTGTAAGGCTCGACACGGTACATTTGTATTCAGGTCCTCGGGACATACTCTGTCTAGATATATAAAGTACGTCAAGAGAATAACACTTTAATTCTTTAGACTCTTGCGCGATAGATCTGTAACATGAGTGCAGCTTTTTCAAAATTATAATCTGTCATCAGTTTTACTACAGACACTTATACAAATACCCATATCAACCTTATGCTATCAGTTTCACTCCTTGCGTCTCTTCAAATCGATATATTCAATCAACAACACATTCGTTTTTAGATAGCAGAAGCGCATTTGCATGGTGACAAACTATTCAGCTTTTAATCGTTAATTAAGTACCGTCGAACCATTTCCTTTATTATCGTTGTGAAGTTAATGTATCGATGGCTAATGAACACCTCTGAACCTATGCAGACGCCCAACAGGTGAACTGATCGAAGAATCTAATTGATTTTATTAAACATGTACAGTGCATACTACATGTTTAGCATGTTGAGGAAGCATGTACATTAATGAATTAATATTATTATAATGTTTTTGCTATGTACGTACTTCAAATTTAAACAAAACAGTGTTTTGAGATCAGAGGCTGTTATATAAAATGACAATAATTCTGAGGAACTACTGATTTCATTATCAAGGCAGAATGTCGAACAAAAATGTATTAGGTCAGGAAGCTAAATATGCGGTTAGAGCTTGCTGTATATTTTTGTCTACTCAGATGAGGTTTATTGTTCATGAATCCTGTGCGATTTTTATTTAACTACTAATCATATATCGAATATGTGGTTACATCATTGAATTTGAAGTTACCGTCAGTTGGGGAGTTTCCGTTACGATCGATCGTATTGTAATGAATTGATACAGGGTACATTCGACTGCAGGTATACTGGAAACCTAGAGTAGCCCAAGGATATAGTAAAGTGTAGAAATATAACTTTTATAAACGTGACTATTCAACAGTTGTCAGTAGGTTCAATGAAGAGGGTTCTAACAATCAATGAGCATGTGGAACAGCTACTTAGTCTGATTATTCAGGCACTGGGCTGCTGAACTTCTGACCAGTTCAGTCCACTTGTCCCTAGCATGAGCCTTTGCATGTGTCTCTTCAAAAATTTTCCTGGTCCTTTCTGTGATGTTGTCAGTCAACTAGTCTTCTATGTCGGCTTTTTTCTGCCACCATCAACGATGCCCTATACTACTGTTATTGATAGTCTGTTGGCTCTCCTGACATGGTCGTAACATTTCAGCTTTCTTCTTTTGACAGTGGTAAGGATATCTTCGTAATGGCCTACTTTGTGCCATATGGTTTTACGTACTTCTACATTCTGGCTTTGACTTAGCTGCTGTTGTTGGTGCTGCTTGTGACAAAATCTTTGCTCTAATCCCCCTTCCATGATTATGGAATCAAGACATTTGAACTGGAAGACTGTTTACAGTCCAGTCCTCTGATTCTAATATTGGCTAAGATTTGTTTGCCACTGTTTGTCATCATCTTTATCTTCTCTGCGCATGTCTCGATGTCCAATCTGGAAATTGTTTTCTTCAGGTTCTTCTCTAAGGAGGCAAGCTCGTCTTCACTACCTGCCAGTCCATCAATGTCGTCTGAATAGTCTAGGTTGGTGATGTTATGCCCTCCACTGCTGACTATCCCGCAGTTGTTTTCCAGGGCTTCTCTCATGATGCTCCCTAAGTGATGCAGAAAGGCGTGGGTGAGAGAAAACAGTCTTGACGTATTCCAACTGTTGTCTTGAATCAGTATCCCACATAAACTTGAGCAATCATTGCACTGGTAGCTATGACGTACACGAGCTTGATGATATTTGTCAACGTTTGACCCATGTTGTACTACTTCATTGTGGCCCACAATGTCTCGTGCCACATTCATTGGAAAGCATTTTAGAAATATATGAACACATGATAGATGTCTTGTAGATGTTGCGAGTAGTTTTCACTCAGAACCCTGCGATTGAATATATTTTATGTTGTGCTTCTTCCACTCACCCCCCCCCCCTCCAGACCCCCCCCCCGACCCCCGTCCTTCAGCGATTATTTATGACGCTTTTGGATTCAGTGTGTTCAAGATAATCTTCAACATCACATAACTATCATGGCTGATCAAACTTGAAAGTTCTATAATCCTGGCACATATGGAGATTGTCTTTTTGGGGAGAGTGTTATAATCAGCGACTGTGTCCACTGTGTTGGCCACTGTCTGCCAGATCTTGTTGCAGATTTTAATTATTTACTCAATCACTGATCCCCCACCACATTCTTCATAAATTCAGTTGGGATGTTGTCTTATACAGCTGCCATACCATAGTCAGTGCTCTTATTGCAGACTCCTCGTCTTCTTTGAAAATCGTGTAATCATCAACATTTGTGAAGTTTGGAACACCAGGTAGGTCAGGGTGTTTACAATACCCGGCCATATTTATGCAATGTCTCTCTATTCTGTGAGGCTTTTTCCATTTTCGTCTTGAATGGCACTGGCTCTTGGTTGCTTCTGTCTGGTGGTGTCTTTCACAATTTGGAATTTATTTTTGCTGTTATTCTTTATCATATTGGTCTCTATTTATGTGCACATTTCTCCAATGCAATCCAATGCAATATTCTTTTGCTTTCAAAAACTGTTTTCTGATATATTTGTTTATTGTTTTGTTACTCCATTGCCCCTGTTGTGTATCTGGTGTTTTTGATGTCCCTTCGGGCATCACACAGATTCCGAATCTTTTTTATTACTCAAGGATTTTTCGTTCGTTATTGGAGGACAAAGATGTCCTTGGCAGTAAATGTAGTCAACGGAAAATTAGAACTCCGAAAGCGTGGTGCTACTGTTCCGGTATCGCCCATGGATGAATTTACAATTTCAGACCGACATGCGGTTCAGCAACAAAATTATAAGCTCTTTTTTAAGGCATGTCATCCATAAGATGCTTCGCGATAGCATTATTGGAAACCACATTCTCCATTTCGATGTTCAGATCGCTATTTCGTTCCAACAGGTTCAAATGTATTTTAGGTCGCTGTTCCACATGCACATTGATTGCCTTTTAAATAACCCTCTTTATTGAACCTACTGACAACTTCGGTATACTCAAGTCTATAAAAATAACATTTCTGTTCTTTGGTATATTATGGGGCCGCTATAGATTTTCAGAATACAGTCAGTCGATTGTGGTTACAACAAGATCGATAGCAATATCAAACAACTCACTGTAACGTCAAATTCAACTCTGTAACCACAGACTGTATACAGTCTCTAATTAGTAGTGAAGCACAAATCGCACAGTCTTCATCAACACCAAATATCATCTCTGTAGACACAAACAAACCACAAGCTTTAACATCATCTCTAGCTTCCTGACATTCTACTTTGATAATGAAATCGATAGTTCTTCAGGGTTATTGATATTTTGTATAACAACAGCTGCTCTTAAAACACTGTTTTGCTTAAAATTAAAAAAAACCAGCAAACACAGTTAATGATAAAAATATAAATTAATGTGCACGCTCCCTCAAAACGATAAACGTGTACTATGTATTGTAGGTGTTTAATATAAAGTAAGAGCTTCTGATCAGTTCATCTGCTGTGTGTCTGCATAGGTTCAGTCTTGTTCACAAGCCATCGATACAAAAGCTTCCCATTGACAATGAACGAACATGTTCGACGATCCTTGATTCATGTAATTGAGCTTAACATTGTGTCATCTTGTAAATATTTTGCATTGTTGACAAACAAAAAGTGCAAATAAAAACATAAGGATGATATGGGTATGTGTAAAAGTGTCTGGAGTAAAACAAATGACTGATTAGTATTTTGAAAAGGCTGCAACGTAATTTTTAGATTATTTTTTGGACCAATTCGAGAGGATATTTAATTTTAGAATTCAGTATCGTTCCGTATGTCTGCATTGTTTCCGTTATCCCCGTATTATAACCAAGCATTAACATCCCGAGTGACTCGACTGTATCTCCACTGAAGATATAGAAGTTAACGACTTTCGTAATAAGAATTAGGCTTTTGTGATTATTAATTCTGTCTTGAAATCAATGGTTTCGCTGACACATTGAATGACACACATCTTGCATGTCGGAGGAATGATTGTCTTAAAGAATTGACACCCGAATTTCAGACTGATCATGTAGCTGATCGTTGTTTTCAAACTTCTGAAAGATTTGTGCTCGGACCTATTTTCAATCTACTCAATACTTGTTACCAATTGTGCGTGGCTGAATCTTCCTTGATTGAAGTTAATAGCACGTTACAAATGGACATTGATCACGACACACACACACACAAACACACAATTAATAATATATATATATATATATATATATATATATATATATATATATATATATCGATACATGTGTGCATTACACAAATCCACTACGAATATTATGTTTTCCTAATTAGAATCGATGCACGATACTCATTCGTTTACTAGCGTATATTACAGATATTGGTTGTTGAAAGCATTAGTCGTTCTAGTCCGAATGGGAGGTACAATAAGTATAAAATTTATTTTAAGAAAACGTTACCCCATTTCATGCATAAATCAAAAGCCCATTGTAATGGAAAACATTAAATAATTAAAATGAATATCCAATGCTATTAACCTCTCTGAACCTTTACTGAAGTAAAATTTTAATGCATTCAACTACACTGGACTATTATTGAAAAGAAAAGGAAACAAATTAAACTACATTGGACCATTATCAAATTGAACATAAACTAGGTCAAACTAACAAGAATTATTATTACAATGAACATATGATGCATTAAGCTAGAATGGACGATTATTAAATTAGAAATAAAAATGATGCTATCAACACAGGACAATTATTAAAATGAGCGTACAATTACTTCAACCATGTTGTACTCTTGTGGAAACGCAAATACAACGAATTCAACTACACTTGTCAATTATTGAAATAACAATACAACGCTTTCAAGCACACTTGTGTGTTATGAAATAAAAATACAACGCAAGTTAGCCGCACGGGACTATTATTGAAATGACAATACAACGCATTCATCTTCACTGGTCTATTGTTAACGTAAATATACAAGGCAATCAACTAGAATGAACGATTATTATTAAAATGCAAAAAGAAACCCAACACATTCAACTACACTGTTCTATTGTTGACATACAAATACAACACGTCCAAAGGCTATTATTGAAATGGAAATATTATGCATTCACCCACACTGGAGTATAATTTCATGCAGACAGTTACTCTAATCCCTCTTCATATCTCAGTCTGTATATAATTGCACTAAATGTAATCGTAAATATAATGCCATTTCCAACTTGTGCAAGTAATATGGGCTTTCTGAAATAACCGTAATACCCTCAAAACCATACGAATGAGATATACAATGTGTTCTATATTTAAATTGAAATCAAATTGGTACATTTTATTATAGGACTTCAGAGAACGCCAAGAGATACGTTGCTTCATGAAGGTTGATTACTCTTATACTAATGGAAACATATTGACGATGTTTCTTTATCCACGTCTCATAAAACGTTGCAAAATAATGTTATATCTTTCTCATAGCAGTTTCTTTCACATTTAATTTAAAAACTGTTTCAAAGATTTATGGAACAACATGTAATTCATTATTATATTAAACACTTTTTGAGCGGTTGTAAAATGAACGGTTAGCATGTAGTTGACAAAATAGCAGTCAGATTAATTTTTTAAGATATGTACTTACCTTTATGTCGGAAACATAACATAAAATATATGAATTTTATAGATACATTTATACATTATACAAAACTGTATAGGCTTTTTATACTCAGGAAAAGGTGTCTCGTCAAACGCAGTATGTACACAGCGTCATGCAACAATACGTATACAAGGAACATTCATTATGGATTGGTGAATGATGTGACCCTACGACCGACATGAAACTTTGTGTCAGGTATTTTGTATCTAGACTCGAAACTTCTATTTCTCTCATCAACGATTTTAAAATCTTGACATGGAAATAAGAATTGTGTTCTTCGTAAGCTTGACAGCATCTATCTTAGTACTTACTTCTGGAGCAAAGGTAACCTGTATTGCAAAGTTTATTTCCTACATATGCAAAAATATTGCAAACAAGGCCGACTTTCCAATTTCGTTGCCGGCAAATATACGGAAGGTTACGCTATTTGGGACTAATAAACGTGACCTATCTTTCCTTAATGGACTTTTCAAGAATCAAACATGGTCAAATGTTTCCGAACTTTCCATTCTTGAACTCAACAGTATTGTTTTCATTGAAGAAGATTTTCTTAATGGAATAGATAATCTCAAATTCTTGTCCGTATCCTCATGTCCCGAGCTCAAGGTAATTCACCCTGATGTATTTCGTTCCACGCCTGAACTAGAAGCATTGTATTTGGATGGGAACCCTTACCTAAAAGTACCGGTAGTAGAAGAAGCATTGAAAGGCAAACTAGACAAACTTAAATATCTATCTTTAATTGGAATCGAAGCTATTGGTCGTCGTGTTGTCCTTGGAGAAAACTTTTTAAGGGCTCTCTGTACAAAAACCCTTACCTATTTTGATATAAGTGGAGTCACGACAATTATTGTAGAACACGAAGATGTACAAAAATATTATCAAATGTAAAATACTTAAATATCTCTTATTCTACACTACTACTCACATATGCCATGCAAGTTCCGGTTGATTCATATTTTCGAAAGATTGAATTTTTAGATCTCACTAGCTGCACATCTGTAGGACAATATGCTATCCAATTAGAAGATTTAACCATTACTTGGGTTTGGTTTGTAAATATAAAATATTTACTTGCCCAGCACCTTTTTGATCCATATATTCACGTGAAAATAAATGCAATATACACTTTTGAAAATTATGTGCTACGATTTTTAAACGTTTTAGATGTGAGCAATAATAACTTAGGGATGTTAAATATTACATATTCTGGAACATATGATTTCCGTGCATTAGAGACATTGAATCTATCGGGTAACAATTTGGAATATATATCCCCGTCTTTGTTAAGCAGCTTTCCGTCTCTGAAAATATTAGACTTATCCAGGAACCAACTGCACCAAATGCAGAGTGGGGAAGATTTTTCATATTTATTCTCCAGAAACAAAGACCTAGAGATAATTTACCTACCAAAAAACTATTTTAGTTTTGTACCATTAAATTTATTCTCATCAAATACTAAACTACGTGTAATTGATTTGAGTGATAACGAACTTGCGTACTTTAATATCGATTTGCATAACAAATGGGATTTAACGTTAATCGATTTAAGAAAAAATCGGCTGAAAAGTTTGCCTGCAGCTCTCTTGGGACAATTCGAACAAATATTTTTTCACCAGAACACTGCCAATAAATACGAAACCTCCACGACACATATTTTGCTCAAGTAAATCCAGGATAAACATCTGATAGCAGAAAAATACAAATATGGATACAACGCCAACGATAACATCATGCTTAAAGAAGTGCTGGGCATTATTCCTCAAAACCTAATGCTGAATGTGCTAGATAATCCTCTCATATGCGATTGTGACACACTTGATTTTGTGAAATGGATAGTATCTGCAGATATCGGCATTGTTAATAGGACAATATTGACATGTAAATATGACAACAAAGAAGCGTTATTGACCAATGTGGTAATGGAAATGGTCAGAGAAAACTGTCGTATTGTACATATTATAGGCATTGGAATTCCATCATCAGTTGCAATTATGGTCAGTATATTTGCATTGGGTATAGCGATCCAACGTAGGCGCAGAAAAGCACGCCAGCTCCAGGACCATGCAATTCTCAAGACTGAAATTTTGGATGCAAATTCACAGTTCAACTTTGTTGTATTTCTGTCTTATTGCAGCAAAGACTCTCATATCGTTGAATATATCATCCTGCCTTCGATAAACACATTTCTCAAGAACAAATTCAAAACCAAAAAGGATCTTGTTTGTACTGGAGCGGAATATTTTGTTCCCGGCATGCTTATTATAGAAGAAATATATCGATGTATTAATGAACGTCTCGTTATTGTCCCTGTAATTACACCAGCATTTCTGGCGTCTCGCTGGAGTCTGATGGAATGTGTTGATGCCATTGAGAGACACAGACAAGTTGTGGTTCTAATGAAACAGCATACAGATTCATCTGGGACAATTGAGACCATCAGACACCTGATATGACAGTACACGAGAGCAAGCTGGTCGTATGATGAAGGTAACTTTGTTATTCGCCCCTCCTGGAATACAATTTGTGATGGAGTAATTCAAACAGCTATCAAATCGTTTCAACATCATAGAAATCAGCATCGTAACGAAGCGATTGAATTAGCTGGCTTGATCGAATAAAACCACAGACTTTGGCACCTCTACTGACATTCTTTGCTTGAATAAAGAGCATAATGCAACTGTTAGTGTCCTCTCTACTCCAAACGCACTGTTTATGCGGAAATATTAGTCTTCTATTGCATGCTATACATTTTTGTTCCCCATATATATATATATATGGAACTGATGAACCTATAGAGATCATCAGTTCCATCAGTTTTTCCACAACCCATGTTTCTACTATTAGATATGAATATATCGCGACATACGACTGGGATCAGATCTCACATATTGCAAGCATCATGTCGACATTAAAATTAAACATTGAGACAGTTCGTACCTGTTAGTTTTATATCTTATATTGTCCTTGTTAGGACCAAACTTAGGAATGGTAGATCATATTATAATACATTACAATAATGTCAGAATATTGATATTAAAACAACCGATACAAATTAAAGAGTTCTGTACCTTCGATGAACGGCTGCGAAAATGAATTGAAATAAAAACCATATCGCATTTTTATTCGTTGATGTAACGTGCGAGTTTCATCTCTTAACGCCATTACACACTCTTGTGTTTCATTTTATTCGCTGATCATACATTGTGACTGGCTTTAAAACTGGCACATGTTTCAATGTTAAATTTAGATAATTAAAAATATAATTATCACTCTCCCAATCTTTATCTATCACTTCTTTTTCTTATTGTCCCTCTCTTTTTCGCTATAAATCTGCCTTTGAGTTTGATTGTGAATCTTAGGGGATATTTCAGCGACGCGAACATCAATGAATATGCCATTTATACAACACAATGAAGTATTCTGGTGTTGATACAATCCCATATTTAGTTTTTTTTTTACTTAAGCTATCATGGCATATATAGTCAAGAGATCCTGGAAATTCAGTATCATGTACAAATCGTTTGTTAGGATATTTGTGTTGAGACCTGCTGAATAATTCATAGCGTGGATAGTAAATATCCATATTTTCTTTATAAACCAATCTTCATCATTTCATTTAATTGGTAAGAAGGTAAGTTGTTCCATTTAATTTAACCACCTTATGAACCTGAAACCATTATATTGTGTACATTGTATACCTAGGAGAATAAAGGAAACATTTCCTTCGTTGTTTAACTGTCACTTATGTTCTCGTAGTTCTATTTGTTAACTAAAGCTTAGATTGATGTATGATGATACGTTTATATTTGCTGTTTAGAGTTTGTATTTTACCATCCGTAATTCTTTCCAAATAAATACTTTTATTTTAGCTTCTTCTACATTTTCTAAAACTTTGCTCAGGCAGATTAGAACGTTTAAAACGTATTGGAATAAGGTAAACGTATAATTCATACAACTGTAAGTACACACATCAATGTTCTTCAAAAAAGCCTTAGATGTTTATTGTGTAATTCTGCGTTGGTATGTTAAGGAACCAAAACAAATGTATGCTATTGTGTGGTAAACATATTTGCATGACTCAGATAATATTTAACAGACATAATACAGTGTGTAAACTTGTTTGAATGGATTATTGAACATTTCATCGACATAATCAAATCCGATGTTACAGACACATACGTGTGTAAACACGTTCCAGCGACGCAGAAATATAACACTATTTAAATGTGTTTGCATACCACAAACATATAACAGTGTGTAAACATGATTGGATGTCTCAGAGATATAAAATTGTCTAAAATTCATGACATGTAACATATTTATAACAATCTGTAAGGGTTTGTAGAAATTATGGGACATACTTATATTATTGTGCTAATTTTATTTGGATGGCGAAGAGATTTACGGGTGCATATACCACTTTCGACGTCACAGACCTATTACCATTCGCTTTCCTGTATTGATGTCCCAGAAATATAGACGTTTGTTAAGTTGTTGGGAAGTTACATAAACGTATAACAGTTTGTAAACCTGTCTTGATATCATACATATTTTCTGCTGGTGCGTCATTTTTCAATTTTCTTTCATTTTTCCTTACTTTTTTATGTTACCATTTATAATTTTCAGGTAACTAGAATAAATTATAAATGTAATTAAAATTATCCCTTAACATGAAAAGACGGAGAATACAAGTCTCAATTTTGGAAGAATCTCATAATTATCACTCTCTCAATCTTTATCTCTCACTCCCTATTATTGTCGCTCTCTTTCTCGCTATAACTCTGCCTTTACGTTTGAGTCTGAATCTTAGGAGAGATTCCAGCGACGCGAACATCAATGAATATTTCATTAATACAACACAGTGAGGTGTTCTATGGTTCATAACATTCCATATTTTTTTTTCAATTAGAGCCATCATGGCATATGTAGTCAAGAGAGGCTGGAAATTCACTTTCATTTAAAAATCATTTGTTACCGGGAATTTGTGTTGAGACATGCTTAAGCAATCCACCAATTTTTCATAGCAAAGATAGTTAAAAATCAATCTTTTCTTTATAAATCTTTCTTCACTTCATTTAATACGTAAAAGAGTAAGTTGTTTTATTTTATTTGACAATGTTATGGAACTGAAGGCATCATATATTTTGTATTGTCTTCCTAGCAGAATAAAGTCAAATATTTTATTCATTGCTTTACTGCCACGTATATTTTTCCTTGTTCTCTTTGTTAATTGAAGCTATTTTGATGTCTGACGATACATGTATTTTTGCTGTTTAGAATTTGTTTATTACCATCCGTATTTCTTTGCAAATAAATAATTTTATTTTACCTCCTACATTTTCAAGAACACTGCTCAGGCATATAAGAACGTTTATAACGTATTGGTACAACTTAAACGTCATTTTAAGAACAGGGATACATTTTTTCAAACATTCATATTATGTTTAATATGGTGCAAGTCTGCTTTGGAGTCTTAATTAACCATCCACATGTATAAGAATGTGTCGTTAAAAGGTTTAGATCACTCAGATAATATTACACGGACATGTGTAAACATGCTTGGATGTCTCAGAGATATAACGTTGTGTAATCCTCTCTGCGTGTAACATACATATAACAATGTGTAAACATATTTAGATATTTTGGGACATACGTATATTATTGTGATGCATTTATTTGGATGATAATGAGATCCACGGGTGCGAATACCACTTTCGACGTGACAGACCTATTACAATTCGCTAACCTGTTTGGATGTTCCAAAAATATAACCGTTTGTTATGCTGTTGGGAAGTCACATGCGTATTACAGTATGTACACCTGTCTTGATATCAGACATATGTTTTTGGTTTAACGCCATTTTTCAGCTAGGCTATACATGGCGGCCAGTATTTATGGTGGAGGAAGAACACGGAAAAACCCCGGGAAAGATCCACCGACCTACGATAAACTACTTGCAAGCCTTCTCACACAACAATATTAGCCGAATCTTAGAATCGAACCCACGCAGACAGAGGTGAGATGGCAGTGATCCGTAACGGACGGCGCTTTAGACCACTCGGCCACTCAGGGCCCCTTATTTGAGCCTTGAATAAACGTATTAAATTTATGATGTCAATGTGCTAACTATCGTTTGCATCTAATAAGATACCTTTAGATATTTCTTTTTACTATAGTTGATATATATATATATATCTATATATATATATATATATATATATATATATATATATATATATATATATATATATATATATTAAATCTTTATATATATATATATATATATATATCAAATCGTTATATATATATATATATATATATATATATATTTTCAATCGTTATATATATATATATATATATATATATATATATATATATATATATATATATTTGATCTGTATTGTGCGCTTGATCTCTATCTGCGATTTACGATAGCGTGTTTATCGTTTCAGATAACTGGCATGTAATGCCTATTTTTTGTCTGGATAAACATCGTAAACATCTGTGCTGAAATCACAGATGACACATGTAGGTTTGTCAGTGAAGTAGCAACTTGAAAAAAGTTTGTTACATTAGCCATATCACAGTAGCTGACCCAGGCAGTTTAAATGGTATGATTCCACTTGACACTCAGTGAGGTTCCTGCACCTTTAATCCAAACCGTATCGAGGTGGAGATAAAGAGAGTTCATCTGTAATATGGTCATTATAAGGGCCACATAGAATATATGTAAGCAGATAACACACTACAAAAAAAGTCCATCTCAGGGTCGTCCAGTATTGTAGAACTGGTTACAAAATTATTCAAACCAGCCATCCACTTCAGGGAAACCAGTCATTCTAGAAGGAGTGAACACACTGCTGTAAACAACTATCCATTTCAGATTCACTCATTACTCTATAATTATATTGCATGCTACACAAAGCCACGGTCTTTTTCATAACCATCCAGAAATCGAGGTGGATTGCATCCTAATCATTATTCTTAAATACCTCCTTCTGTCACATTTGAAATGTATTATTATCTTTATGTTTGTGTGTTTGTTTGTACAGATGCAAAAGGGGCATCGATGAAAATGTTCAGCTAGATAATGTTACGTCCCCTTTATGTAGCAGAGCCAGAGATGGTTTTCCATACCTTTAGTGATTAAAACAAAACTCAAAATAAACGTATCTGACTAAATATCATTCAATGACCTTAGCAAAATAACAAAACTCAAAATAAATTTATGGACCAAAAGTGCACACATTCTATTCCACTCACAATTGTGTGTTTAAGTCTACAAATTAAGCAGCAGAGAGGGTGAACAGACCACGTTTTCAAGCAAAAATAAGGCTTACAGATCACGTTTTCGAGCAAAATATGGCTTATAGACCACGTTTTCAAGCAAAAAATAAGGCTTCCAACAAAATCTCATTTAACCAAAAAAAAAGTCTCCATTTTCGCAAAAACGGAGATTTTACGATTTTTTAATCAATTTTGCTCGCAACTATGTGGTCATCACCCTCTCTGCTGCTGAAACTTTCAGTTCTGGTTAACAAAAAACAATAAATGATTTGATCAAGTCCGATACGATATCGTGTCCCAGACCTTGTCTGGGGGACGGAAATTCTTTTTAAGACTTCACAAACAGACTAATCGCTAACACCTCATCTTGTAGATCAATCAAATTATTTGACTGGTCTGTGAGTTTGAAATTAATTCTCGTTAGCGAATCATTATGGCATCGCATATAGACAGGATTAACCGGAGACTCAATAATTAACCATCCTGGAGGAGCTGTTGGTGCAAACGAATAAAGAATATACCCTTGCTGAGCTTGATTTGATCGTTCGAGATTAATTTGATAGCTTCCTTCTATAACATCGCATACTAAATTGATTGCAATCACCGATGAAATATTCACGTTGAACGGAGCGATATGTCTGCCGCCACCGTCTGGGTCATTATTATGTTTGAGGATTTTTATTTCCGATGATGCTGTTTTTTTCCATGCATCATGAATTATTTTGAAACCAACATCGATGGCATCACTGAGAAGTTTTTTTAGTTCTGGTACGTTATATCCTGGTAGTTTGAATGCTGGAATATCTTCAACGGGGATTTTATAGTCTGTTGCAAATGTTGTTCTCGACATGGGGTGATCATCATCTAGTATATCCAGAATAATTTTCAAATTAAATTTTTCCATATCGTCGATAATTTTATTGCATGTTTCTACGACGCTGATAAATTCATCTCGGGTGAGAGAGCCGGATTTAAGGGGTATTAACAACAACGAAATATCATTAGTCATTGCTATGAAATTTTCAACGATTTTAAGTTCGTTAGCAACAAGAAATTTCTCTTTTCTATCTATATCGTCAAAGATACTAAAAAAAATTGTAGTAATTTTGTGATCTATATAGCTTTTTAATGGATTGTTAGATTTTATCCTGTCGGTGATATAATCAGTTTTTTGTGGTTCAGGTGGTAAATTAACGGTTTCACCCCGGGGTGGTAATTCAGGCCATCCTAATACGGTTCTAATAGGACTCTGATAGATATCTACGACGTATCCTTCTGTGCTTATTTCAATTGCGGATGATAGTGTCGGCTCATGAACCGTTATAGCGATTTTTGATTCTTTTCCAGTAATCGATTTTATTCTACGCGCGAATTCATTATTGATTTGTTCAGTTTGATATGATCCGGTTGGTATTGAAACGACGTTCCAGTCTGGAGTCCCGTCTGGTTTATTCTTATTCGCGCACACCAGTGAATTATTCGGTTGTTGACCACCAAATGATTTTGATCTGATATTAGGCCAACTGTGATACACTCGTAGTTTTGCTAGCGCTATCTCCTTCACGGGGACTGGGCTAGGAAAATTCACACTAAACTAGGGTTTCGTAGATGTTATTGATATCATACTTGTTTGTACTGGGTTTGTGTTTTCTACTATTTGTTGAAGTAATTCCATCGGTGTTGTCATCGTTGCTATACTCATATTGTCGCTCTAATTTTGACATCGCGGAATCAAAAATACTGACCATCACTGAGAACTTAGAATCTGATATCGTTGATGTTATTGATATCATGCTGGTTTTTGGGTTCGTGTTTTCTAATTCCATCGGTGTTGTCATTATTATTATACTGTTGTTGTCGCTCTAATTTTTATATCGCGGAATCAAAAATACTGATCATCGCTGAGAACTCACTATCTGATATAATTGTATTATCGAGTGACGATGATATCATCGAGGATAATTACGAGTACGCGGTTGATGCAATATGAAATTGAATTAAGTAATCTTGCAGTTTACTCTGGCTGCATGATGATATCTTTTTTGTTATCCCGGTTGATATACCCGCGATTGTAGCCACCGCAGAAATGCAAATTGGAACTACGACCGGGGAAATCATTGTAACCGATGCTAGTATTATTCCGGCGCCAGTGAGAACGCTTGACACTGAGAACACAGTAATATCAATCGCGGTGATTCTTCGTCGGTATTTTTTTATTTGTATTTGATACTCCTCGGCGAGGGTTTTGAGTCTAGTTTGAAATTCTCTGACCTGATCATAGCGACATTGCGTTGATGAAATCATTTTTATTTTAAATCCGCTAGCGTTTTCAATTGTGAAATCTAAAGGATTTTCCTTTCAATTTAGTCATTTACTTCGCATACGAATTCTAAGCACCAGGTTATTTCTTTTCTAACGGTGTTATCAACCGCGACAATCTCAAATTCTTCTTCACCCCCGATAATTACTGTTGCGGTGCCACCAAAGTAGGTTTTACCGCTCACGATGATATCAAATTGCTTGTCAGAAATTAACGTCATCCTGTAGATACCATGGGGCCACTTCTCGATATTGACTTTCAATTTAGCATTAGATTCTTTTACCCAATCAAAGGTCCCATGCTTTACCCTTTCAGAAGTTTCTTTTAGTTTAAGAATATCGTCGTAAATGTCGAGATAGGGTTTTTTGATTTCGGTATATTTCATTATCGTTTTATCGCGGCGACTGAAAAATGAAATCAAAAGGAAGTCAAATTCCAAACTTTTTTGGAAGCCATAATACCTGTTGAGTTGAGAATATGTCGTCGTGATATTGTAACTTTCAGAGTCCTCAAAGAAATTTTTAGCCATTTCGCTGATGCGTTTTTGTTCGTCAATAGCTTTTTTAACTTCAGCGAGAGTCGGGCCTGTCAACGATGTGGTTTCAGAAACAGGTGTTCTCCCTAAAAATTTATCAACGATGGTATTAAGTGTTGTTTGTCTCACCATAAACATATTAATATCTTTGAGAGTCATTGTAGATGTAACCGGGACACCAAAGAAATTATTAGCGACGTAGGTATTGTGAGTATGTTTGCTGATAAACTCGTTAATTTCAGCGAGAGTCATGCCTGCCACAAGCGGGGTTCCAAAAAACTTAACAACGACGTCGTTAGTTGGTTTTTGTACCTTTTCAAGATTTTCTATTAGTTTAGAAATATCATTGTAAATATCAAGATAATTTGCCTTGATTTCATTTTCATTCATCATCCTCTCCGCGTCCTTGTTAAAAAAGAATAGCGATGGAAAGTTTTTAATTTCAGCGAGAGTCATGCCAACCACAAGCGGGGTTCCAAAGAATTTATGTATGACATTTTTGAGAAAATTATTATAACTACGTATATGATCATCCAGCTCACGGCCGCGGGTGGCAATCACGCTGTCTTGGGTGGCAATTGCGTCGGTGATCGTAGACACAAGTGCGCCTGGTTTAAGTCGTCCGCCACTGGAATACAGCGCAATAGAGTTTTCAGCGGCGTCGTGTTGTCGTATCAAAATGTCGTCCTCGGATATATTACCAGTTTTCAATTTACCCTGATCGGAAAATAACGCGATAGTTTTCTCGATTGCGTTTTGTTGTTTAACCAAAATATCATTCAACGACACATTACTGCTTTTTAATTTACCCTGACGATCTTGAAATACAACTATTTCATTGGGATCAACATCTGTTAAATTTAAAGTCTCAGCGATTTCATCTTCGATTAGTTTTTTTATATCCTTGTTAGAATCACCGGTTGCAACGCCATCGGGTTTAGGTTTCAGAGGTCTTCCCCAAATATCAATCATATTATTGTAAAACTCTCTCTCTCTCTAAAAAGCGATTGCTGGTGTATTCATTTACGACAACATGAGGTGGTTTTCCCCTTGGGTAACCCAAGGAGTTAGAAATAGCATCAAGAACATTTAATACTTCGCTGCCGCATATTGGTGGATCATTCATTTGTTGTGTTGGTAGCGTAGAATACCAAGTATTCATTGGAAACGTTTTTATATAACGCATGAATTCCTTCGGCGGTGCTAATCCATATGAATCAAAATAGACAATCCCACGTGGATCAATTGCGTATGCAACCCAGTGAGTACCAGGTCCGGTGCTGTTATCGAGATTAATGATGCCTGTTTCAACACTGTTGGGTTGTGCTGGTAATTGATCTTTCATAAAGACACCTCTGAAGTTTTTTATGGCGAGTTTTTTAGCAGCATTGAGTAAATCAAAATTGGACATAGGCACTAGTAAACTGTTCCTAGTCTTAGACCTTTTCCGCTGTACCACGAATACGGGGTTCCTGGTAGTCTTAGACCTTTTCCGCTGCACCACGAATACGGGGTTCCTGATAGTCTTAGACCCTTTCCACTTTTTTTATAACCCTGCCCAGTTGCTTTCTTTAATGCCATTCCTGCCGCGGTACAAACAGCCCCTAACGCTGCCGCTTTAGCCACCACTGGGGCTGCTGCCGCAATCAATGCTGGAATCGCAGCTAACAACGGGAATATACCGCCTGTTTTTTCCATGTTTTTGATAGCAGCCGCAGAGAGAGTAATCTGGACACCTTTTTTGCTACAAGTGCATCATTGAAATGTTGTACTTGACGAGTTGTCAGCGATAATTTATTCGCCCCGCCAGTCATTTGATTGGGTTTCAGCGTGATTGTGGTTCCACATTGCTTAGCTAATTTGGATTGCAATTTTTTTAATTGACCAGGTGTCAACGACACATTGATATTACTATACGACATTATACAAACACAGATTGATCTAATTGCTATAAAGTTTCGATTACATATTTTCCACTGCGCATCTACCACTCTCATTCTTCCTCCAACACCTTCAAGTAGCATTGATTTGTCGCTGAGAATGACAGCAACCGCTCTATAATTAGCAATACCACCAGGGGTTACATTAGCTCTAAAGTGTATATCAACGACAGACTGTCTTGTTAAATCAAGATGTTCCAGCGAAAAGTAATAGATCGGATATAGATTCTTAAAATCCAATTGTGATATTTGCAAACCAGTATCAACATTTTGATCACGTGCCATGAACGACAACAATCTATGATACACGCGAGCAATATGATTTTCTGTGTAATCAAGTTGTACATCTTCGGATGGTTCCTGCTGGCCGTTTATTCTCAGTGAGACGTCTTTAACACCTAATGGATCAAATATCATATGACTGAAACGTTGATCGCCAACTCGTGTCTTATCCTGTAACGCAATAAATATATGACGTGGCGCAGCAACGCCTTCTTTTGATGCTAGGTTCCAAGTGAATAACCCGTTGAGACTTGATTGTTTAACATCTGTACTCACAGTTAACCAACTCAACAACGACTTTCCTCCTTGGTCCATAAATGATAATAATCGTCCTTCTGCAGTGATTGATGGAGTCAACACTGGCATCCACAATGATATTTTTGTTAAAATAACTTTACCGGCATCAGCATTAGGATTTGCATTGTCTGCTGGAATCCTCCAAATTGCGTCATTATCATCACCCTTTCGTACAAGCGCTACTGTATGCTTCGCCCCATAGATAACTTTTCGGACGTTTCTACAGAATCCAAATATGTGATGCAGTGGAATCGCGCATGAAAATGATTTACGAGCCCCTTGCAACATTGAAATACGTGTTGCAGCCCCTAGATTGAAATTAACGTCTCTGCTTATAATCATATCCTCGGCATCAATATTAGCAGTGGCAGCATTATTCTTTGGTCGTCTTACAACAAATTGAATTCCTCCAGCAGTATTTTTAACATCTTTTGCAAACATCATAGAAGGTCCCGCCGATCTTGTATAGTCATCAGAATATCTCGATAACCCGATTATTGTTGTAGCCACATCAACATCGCGATCTATCGACTCGATTTCTTTTCCATCAATGAGGTATCTTGCACTCTCAAATAACGCCATGATACCATTATTGACAAAACCAACTTGAGTACCAGCTGGATACGGTGCTCCAGCAGCTGTTACAAGTTCACCTTCTACTTCGATAAACGCTTCACCGGGTAGAAAGTATTTACTGGTATCATGAACTTGAAGTTCAATTCTTGATCGACTATCTGGGTCTATTGCATGATAGGCGTAATATTGATAATCGCGTACAGAATCATCCTTGCCAACAGGGGCGTCTATATCAAACGCTGGATCATGTGACTTTTTGAACATTTTATTCTATTTATCAGAGTCTAAATCGTGAAATCGTAAACGATTTTCATCGACGTAGTTTTTTAAAGCCGCTTCCTGCTATCATATTTGCAATATTGCTTTGGTCGGGAGTTATCAACGATGGTAAAGCCATCGACGCTAGCTTTTCGTCTACTGCGTTATTTATTATTTTACTAACCCGTGCAGGCATTTCCGCGGTAAACGGTAACGGTTTCTTTTTTCGTCGCACCAATGATGTTAATTTATTCTTCGCGGCTGAAAACGCTTTCCCGGCAAAATCTCCAACGAAATCTCCGATTTTGCTGGTACCCTTATCACGAATAACATCAATTGCTTTCATTGATAATTGTTTAGCTAACGGCATCACTTTTGGAGCCATTCTTGCAAATAACCCCGCAATGGTATTACCTAAACCATCACCATAGTACGCTCTATAAACTGGAAACCGTGAATTAACTACATAGACGGGGGTTGGTTAATCATGATTGTAGTGTATGATCATTATTTAAAATCAGAAACAATTTTTCGATTTGAATTCAGTCCCGGTGATTAATCACTATGATAATCCTCCACTAACTCGCCAATGAAATCTCGATATGTGCTGATATCCATGATACCACCTTGAAATAATCGTCTACAGATATCAGATGCTTCATTAATTATTTCCGGCGAGTTATTTCCAGCTCGGAATCCTCCTACAAGAACTTCTAATCGTGATATATCACTGAGAACACTACCAGGACAGAAACCCGAAGAGTTTCCAACGCTAGCGTGAAAATCCATAGGATTTTCCCCAACTAAACCACTGCCTGAAAATCCTTTGGTTTTATCAGTGATACCGGTTGCACCTTTTTCATGATCAGCTTCTCTCGTTATTTTCATCTGTTGGGGGGATTGTGTTATATCAATAAATTTTGATTGTTCTGGTAGTCTAAGAAATCCGGTATCCGATCGCTCCCCTATAGATGATTCAGCTTTTTTTATTGCTGCCATATACTCCTGAAATGTTTTATCATCTCCTTTTGCTTGAGATGAACCTGATAGTATACGATATAACCCCCTATACCAATCTTTTTTAGGGGGAAGATTATAATCACCTTGAATATATTTTCTTCTCTGATGAAAACTCCTAGTGACAAATTCAGCTAATTTTTCCATAGAATCATATGTTTTATTTCTCAATTCATCTAATTTACCTGGAAGAAGTTTTTCATTGAATGCAACTCGTCCACTAGTAGTATCCTCCACTTCTTCTTGAAATTCGGGTGGAGGGATATCTTCTTGAAGTTCTCGTTGTTGTTCTGAAGCGGTTGATATATCCTGAGGAAGTGTTTTCAAGGATTTTTTTGTTTGTTTAGTTCTTTTTGCTATTTTTTCTAACACAGGAAGAAAAGACTCTTCTTGTTTTTTTCCTTCTTCAGAGATTGTTGACACTATCTGTTTCGATGCTGTGGTTACTGGTTTAAACAATTCTTCAGACCCCACAGCAAAATCCGTTTGTAAACTCTGTCGTTGTTGCAGTTTATTTCTTACAGAGTCGCGAATTGGTATAAATTTCTTGATTGCATCTAGTCGTTCACGAGCCAATCGGGTCGTTAATGCTTCATTGACCATTATTTGAAATCGCAAACAATTTTTCAATTGTAAAACAATTTTCCGAACCTGACCTAACAGACGAAAACACTTCGACATGTCAGATGATTTTTAACACGGTCATGGAAGCGTTTTAATGGCTCTATCAGTGATGTGGAAAGTGTGGAAATTGTATATAAAATAATTAATATCACACTTTCCACACTTTTTGTTACATGTCAGACATGTCAGATGATTTTTAACACCACCGTAAAAGTCTTTTAAGGGCGTTATCAGTGATGTGGAAAGTGTGATATTATTTATTTTATATAGAATTTTCCACACTTTCCACATTTCTACGCTGATCAATCGGAATCATCATATCGACTAAACCATCCATTAACGGCCTAACGATTTTGTTATTTTCAATCAAAAAATGCTAAAAAAAATGAAAATCTCTCTGAGGTCGGTCACAATAAAAAATGACAAAATCTCTCTGAGGGTCGGTCACAATCAAAAATGAAAATCTCTCTGAGGTCGGTCACGGTCAAAATTGTTCATTTTCTTGAATTAACGCTCGTAGGTTTCTAACTTTAGAATTGACATCCCTTTTCAATTCGTATTCGTTACCTAATTCTTTTCGTATTCGTTCAACGATAGTATATAACGGAACAAACACACTTACGTCACTGGAAAATGAAAGAGAGTCTCGAATAGAATTCTGAATTCTCTTGATTAGCGCGTATTTCTTGGGCAGCATATATTTGTTAGTGTTAACTCCGTATTCTATATCGTGAAAATCAGACATGATTTTATCAGGATTTAAACCATCTGATAGTTTGATATCCTGACTTTTCAATTTTGAAATTTCATCAATAATGCTATTCATTTTTTCAGAATTCATTATTCTATAACAATTATATATTTCTAAATGAAAAATATGACGCATCAGACATAACTAAATTTAATTTTCTGTCCGTTCTTTTTTGAAATGACCGTCTTGGTTATTCCCTCTGCAACTTTTCGTACTGAGGCTCTACAAATATCGAAGTGCCTACCGGCTTCATATATCGATTGAAATATTTTTTCCTCATTAGTTGCCGTATTAAAAGATTTTACGGGTCTCGCTTTTTTTGAGCAAGTACCAATCTTTCCCCGTTTCAAATTCTCACTTTGTGTAACAGCTTGCAGATTTGATAAAGAATTATTCTTTGGATTAGAATCCTTATGATCAATAACAGAATCATCCTTGATCAATCCCTGGAAACATTCAAACACGAAACGATGATTGAGATAAGTTTTCTTTTCTTCCCCCCCCCCCCATAACAGAAAATATCAAATACCCCTGATTATTCACAGTACCAACTGGTTTCTTCAGTCTACGGTTTCTTACAATAGCATCACTGGATGCTTCATAATTTGTAATCACAGGGTGTGGTCTGAATTCTTGGTTCATTTATATACTATACTATTGTTTGTCTAATTCATTGTTTGGTCTAATGATTACATCTTTGGAAAATCTTTCGATGTAGTCTTGGGGGGTTCTTATGAGTTTATCCTTGATACTGACTTTGTCAGGAACAGAGTCAAGGACTTTTTCAGGGTCATAATTTCTGATTGATTGTCCATTTTTTATTCTTTTGTCATAATAACGCTTCAATTCCCTATATCGTTTACCACCACAACTCAGACATAACTGCGATTCTCCCCTGACCCCAACCCCACATCGTATGCAGGGTAATGGACCAAGGCTTCCACGACGAAAGCTTTGCATATGATACCCACAGAATTCCTTTCTACATGATTTGTTACACGGAGTCGTTGATCCAATCATGAGCCATTTGCAGTGATTCATTATATATAAATCTTTCATTTAAATGCTTGTTTTAATTATAGTATGAAGAAGTTTGAGAGATTATCGAAAATGACGCCTTGGAAAAATGCTCAATTCAATCCTGATAAAGATTTTAAGAGATTATTAAAAATTAGTCCTAGATTTAATCTCGATAAACCAAAAAAAAACGTCTAGTGGACGGTAACATGAAGGAGTTTAAGAGATTATTAAAAATTAGTCCTAGATTTAATCTCGATAAACCAAAAAAACGTCTAGTGGACGGTAACATGAAGGAGTTTAAGAGATTATTAAAAATTAGTCCTAGATTTAATCTCGATAAACCAAAAAAACGTCTAGTAAACGATAAACCAAAAAAAGTCTAGTGGACGGTAACATGAAGGAGTTTAAGAGATTATTAAAAATTAGTCCTAGATTTAATCTCGATAAACCAAAAAAGCGTCTAGTAAACGATAAACCAAAAAAAACGTCTAGTGGACGGCAACATGAAAGAGTTTAAGAGATTATTAAAAATTAATCCCTGGAAAAATACTAAATTTAATCTCGATAGAGTCTCTGATACATCAAAACGTCTAATCGGTGATAGAACTATACTGGATAAAATCGAAGAGTGTTTTAATGAATTCTACCGAGACGGTGCAGCACACTGTTGGTCGACATTTCGAATTATCAACAACATCGAAGATGTCGGTGTCAATGTACCCATCATCGATGCTACTATGAACGATGAAAAAGCAGCCGAGATAATTTCACACCTTGGTGGGCCAAGCAATTCTCAACAGAAGTATTTTTTCAGAATAAAATTCATTATCGAAGTCGAAGGCAAATTGATTATCAGGGATAAATTTGAACCAATCCTTAGGAATAAAAAAAAAATCACACTGAGTAGAGATTCCAAACCAGGAATTCTAACTGGAATCGACAAACCATACTACGAGAGATCTTATCCTGTAACAGCAATCGTTTATGGAATATACCCGCTAAATGATAAACCCAATATTGCAAAACTAGCTCCTATGAAATTTTCAAGTTCACTGAATTGTGTAGCAACACGGGTAATGGAACACTTCACAAATGCATCCCGAGGAAATAAACTAACTGATCTGCGACGTAGGAAAATAACCGAATGGGAATTGACAGTGAAACAGCACGGTGCAAAGATTTCCGATATAGCTAAATTAGAAGCATCATTAAAATTCCCAATATCAGTAACGACAATAACCGGAGAAGTATTATACGAACCGAAATATTAATCGCGAGGAGCGCCAATTGAAATTATTGATCATAACGAACACGCGTGGACACCTGCAGTAACAATATTTCCACGAGAACGAATCGTGAAATATATCCCCAAGGAGTTCATCGGGGATGTTTTTTATAATGAGAAATTATTCGATGCTATTCACACAATGTGTAAGGATGATCCTGTGTCAGTGTGGTTACTTAGAAGTGATGAAGATCCCGAAATAGGATTCGATCAATTTGTAAGACCAAATGGTGAATTATATCGAGTTGAAGAGTTAGATAACAGAATGAGAAAAATTGCAAATGATTTTTCACCGGAGAGTTTCCATGAAAAAATATTGACGGATAGTTTTACTATTCCATCAGTGGTAGCTCACTTTGTAAGAGAAAAAAAACTCATGGCGTCCAACACGAAGTGATGTTCTCGAGGACGTTAAATTGAGTTGCGTCGAATTTGGTCATGGAGGACTGTGGAATACAAAATACTCACGTGATGGTATGATTTCAATTGATATATCCGCGTGTTATCCTGGAAGTTTTCTCGGGTATGGGGAATGTGCTGAGTATTTTAAACGATTTGGACACCCCACGCATGAAATGACTCGTGTTGCGATTAATGGTCCATTGCCTGATTTTGATTTAACTGGATTCGCTCGTGTGATATCATTCGAATTAGCTACAGGGTTACATCCGTGTAGTTATCTTTGGCTTGGTAGACACCTATCTGAAAAGGCCTGGATGCCAATAGTGTTATTGAGATATATGATCGATTGTGGTATGCTAATATCGTTAATTGTCAGTGAGGCGATTATATCCTATCGAGCTCAGAAAGAAGTTTGGCTACCACAACCCGATCTAGATAGAATAATTAGCGAACAGCGAAAACTGTTTCCTGATCTCAGCGAGGAAGAAATCATGAATTTGTCTAAGAAGGTATTTGAAATTAAAAAAGAACAAGCAAAATATTTTGGACGAAGAATAATCGGTAAATTTACCCAGGGTGGAAGATACGACAATGCAAAATACTCTTCGCGGTTGATCAGAGACGTCGCTGAATACGATTTTATTGTAGCGGATTTAACGAAACAGGGAAAACTTGTATCCCGTAAGGATGCTTTTCTATCCAATGGTGAAAAATTAGGTACGGTTGTTACCTTCTGTGATGGATATAATTCCCAGTACACACACTTAAGAAGTTCTATGCTAGCCTATGCTTCTATTAATCTATGTTCGATGATAAATAGATTTCCTAATACCGCTGTTAGAGTAGCCACTGATTCGATGTATATACACAGTAAATACAAATCAGCTGTAGCGGCATTCACAGATCCCGAGGAAGCGTGGGGACGTTGGCGATTTAAAAAGGAAACACTACATGAGTATTGAGAATCCGCAGACGTTACCATGGATGAGAAATATCTTTGTTGTAACCGTATTGAAATTCAATCAGAATTTTCTAATGCACCACCTGTCTCTGATCCAATCTGTATATACAAGACAGTTTATTTAAACGGTTGTGGTGGGTCAGGAAAGACAACTTGTGCAATCGAATTATTCCGTGGGAAAAATCCTACGGATTTCACAAATATGATTGTCTTAACACCGACTCACAGACTCGCCAGAGAGATGAAACAACGAGGGGTAAATGCTTGTACTTATCATAGCTTCTTTCGATGGAAGGGTGACAAATGGACTCCTGATCGAATGGGCGATAAATTCATTCCTGAAATCATAATCTGGGATGAAATATGCACAGTATCATTAGATGTATTACAGACATTTCTTGAGTGGTTGTTAAACAAAAACACAAAAGTCGTCATGTGCGGTGATCACGGCCAACCACCACCATTTGTCGGTGCATCCTCACATGAATGGCTAAAGGGTTTTGTAGACTATTATGAGGAAATTACCACTGATTATAGATCACTTGATGAACAATTACGAGAATTCAAAGCGCTAATTAGATTACAACCGGATAGAATTCAGTGTGAAATAGCGCGTGAAGTGATTTCAGAGACTCCCATGAATGATTTTTGGGAAACGTGGAGACCAAACGATTTGATAATCGCGAGTAGAAAAATTGTCAGAGACGCACTTCAGATGAAGTTATTTGAATTGCATAAAGAAAAATTTGCAACACTTCCAGTACCTCTTTGTTATAGGCCTTCGGATACACGAAAACAGAATATCGAAGTTGATATTCCAGGACAGCGTGAAAAACAAATTCTCGTATTAAATGATATTGTGCTGGTTGATATCAGCGTCGTTGAAGATGCATTGCGTGCTAATAAATCCCCGTGGACGCTAGGATACGCAGCGACGATACATTCTTCACAGGGATTGACTATATCGGATACAATTGTTTGGATGGTAGATAATCGCATCGAATGGTCAAATTTAGTCTATCTTGCAGTATCCAGAGTACGAAAAATAAATCAACTTCGAAGAATTGTCCTGACAGAGTCAGGCGATGATGAAATCATTGATGGCGATGATAATGACACAACAATGAATGATATTGATGTTAAAATTATTGATAAAAAACTCTCCGGTTACAAACAACAAGACAAAAAAAAAACAACGAGAATTTGACATTGATGCTGGATTAATAATCACTTTGAAGAAACAACAGAATAATCACTGCGCAAGTTGCAATTGTATAATGCGTTGGCAGTATTTGGATAAGGATCCTCGCCAATTTACCGTACACAGAAACAATAACAGTCTCGGTCATGTCAGAAACAATGTGATGTTGACTTGTCTTGAGTGCAATAGACGCAACTGCGCTAGTTAAGACCCTGTGGTGGTAATTGAATATCGTCAGGAATCACTTGGAGTTGTTCGCGTGTAAAACCCCGTTGAGGGGCAGTTGAATCCAGTTTATAGATTGGAGGTCTACCAGTTGATCGTGTTATAGTAGATATCTTGTGTGCAGTAACACTCCAAATAGGATCAGTAGCCCTTTTTGTGCCACCTTCCAGCTCTCCTGGTTCGTTTAAATACCTAACCGTGACATTACTACCAAGAATTGGTTGGGAAACGCTAGAATCATTTTGCGAAATTCCTTCTATTTCCATTTTAGGTATAGACTTCTTTTTAATCGCGTTGATAGGTTTCATGTTAATTGTTCGAGTAATCTCGTTATTGAGCGCGGTAATCACAGCTGGTAATCTCTTAACCCATTCACGGGATCTTTTATCCTGAATAAACTCCTTCGCGTATTGATATCCAAATAACCGCTCAGCAAGAGTCCGATTAAATCGTTCTACAATTGCCTGATCGCGATGTAACGCAGTATGCCCTCGTCTGATGGTAACATTATGATGTTTCATCGCTGATAATACAGCGCCTTGAAATTCCTTGCCAGGATCAACCTGCAATAGATTTGGCCAGCGTAGTGGGCCTCGTCGATAAATCCTTTCAAATGCAGAAGCTACTTCAGTAGATGATTTTGTCTTCAGCGGTTCTGCTTGTTTGTATCGACTAGCAATATCAACTACGGTTAACGCGTATTTGTAACCACGATCATGTGGCAAATATAATATATCAGCCTGATGAACTTCATTAGGGACAGTCACATCAAAATGCGAGTAATTAATTTGTGTAGGCGCTGGTAGATAAATTTGCCATATCGCCTGTTTGGATAACCAATTAGCCGCAGTGACCTTTTTCACTTTTGCGGCGCTAGCGAGTTTATTGATTGCAGCGTTACCCCTCCAGTATCCCCTCGGAGAATAATAAATAGATTCCATGTTGTTATTAATTACCGGCACATAACATCAATTTGCTTTTCATAACCGGTTTTATTAACCATGAAGCTAATTTTTCTTTGAAAGATTTATCAGGAATAGCATTTAACGCATGAATTAATTTCACATCTGCGAGATGTCTTTGCTGCAAATCGCAGCTCCTATATGCAACATCATGAGCATGACACGCCTTATCAATAGCGTTTATCGGTTCTTCACCACGTCGAGGTTGATTTTGATCATCAAGTCTGATATCTAATCGTGTTCCGGGGCCACAGTAGCTATATCCTGGAAGGTGCTTTTCTCCGGGGTACTTTGCCCATGGGGTTCCAGGGAGCTTTGCCAATTTGGCTGCGATATCACCTCCTGGTTTTTTTTTAAAGGTTCCTTGGGTTTACCAAGTGAAATAAATCTAAATTTCTTAGTACTACATTGTACGCATTTGCCAGAAAGCGCTGATCGGTTATTTTTAGTTGTAATCGTCATCAAGTCATCTGTGCCAGTACGCGTTTTACACTTCACACAATATAGATCTATAATTTATGTATAGAGATATGGATATAATTGATTTTTCAGCGACTAAAGCAAGAGAACCGGTTAAGCATCATGCAGCGCTACCAAACTCTATCCGGATGATTATAATCGGGCCATCTGGATCCGGCAAGACGCAATTGTTGCTCAATTTAATAATGAGATGGATGAAGTGGGATAAGTTGTATTTAATTGCTCCCAGCGTAGATGATCAACGATGCTATGAAGTGTTAAAAGATTTTAATGAAAACGCTTCAGAAATTAAAGGTGAGAACGTCGTTGATTTTATAACCGATATTGACGAGGCGCCATCAGTAGAAGATCTCGATGGAAGTATTAACAATTTAGTTGTATACGACGATGTGATGTTAGATAAACAAACAAACCCAGCTAGAATATTTTCCCGAGGCAGGCATAAAAGCACGGACGTGATATATGTCACTCAACGCTACACACAGATTCCAAAAGTGATCAGAGATAACTGTAATATTCTTGCTGTGTTTAACGGCGTTGATACACATACATGTCGAAATATTTGGCAAACTTGGTGCTGCGGTGATATGGATCATAATCAATTTAAAAATTTCTTTAGTAATGCTCAGTCAACCCCGCACGGATTTGTAACGATAAATTTACATGATCCTCGGACACGATATCGTATCGGACTCGATCAAATATTCGGTTAAATCATTTATTATTTTTTGTTAACCAGAACTGAAAGTTTCAGCAGCAGAGAGGGTGATGACCACATAGTTGCGAGCAAAATTGATTAAAAAATCGTAAAATCTCCGTTTTTGCAAAAATGGAGACTTTTTTTTTTGGTTAAATGAGATTTTGTTGGAAGCCTTATTGTTTGCTTGAAAACGTGGTCTATAAGCCATATTTTGCTCGAAAACGTGATCTGTAAGCCTTATTTTTGCCTGAAAACGTGGTCTGTTCACCCTCTCTGCTGCTAATTATGTCCCCGTTTACGAAGTAAAATTATATATTGATATATATATATATATATATATATATATATATATATATATATATATATATATATATATATATATTTATCATTAGCTCCACTGCCCTTTCGCTCAAAATCATGCAAGCATGTATAACTTCGTATTATTATGTTCTTTTTAACATATGATCGAATTGAATATCCACTGTTTGTCAAAAACGTTCGCCACATAAGACTTGTCTACAAAGAATGAATAATGAAAAAACCGTTTTACACCACGATTGCAAAAAAATTAGTAAGATAGTCTTGCGTACACTCTACCCAACTCTGACTGTAGTGATATCTTTAAGTTAAATGTAAATCGTCGGTTTTGAAATGAAAACATTGCGTATTGTAAACTCTTCAAATATACTTAAATTATCATTTCCTTATCAATACATTTTTTTCGCGACTTACGTGTGTGTGTTATTAGGAAATTGTAATGAAGGCAAGTTCGCATGCATCCTAGTAAAGTAATGTTATTAAATGTATTACTGATATTAATAATACTTAGATAAATCAATATTCTCATATTCATCGTCACCATTCCTGTAATCATCGTCATCAACAACAACAATGTCGAGAACATTACTGCACTTAATTTACATGTTTAATGTATATGAACGAAATTGTAAATGGAATTCTTTGCCAGGTACACCATTACCTGCAGGTGTTAGTTTCAACTTTGTTGTTTCGAAACACTGCATATTGTTTCAACCACCGACGAAGGAAAAATTGCCGACGATGTCATGCAATGTCCGATACCTTGCAAGTGGAGTATATTAAACTATCAATGTTCATATGTCCCCAATGTTTATTGTAACGTTCTGACCGTTGCAAAACACAACAAGAAAAGAGTGAAGAAAAATACGCATTGTATAATTTAAGAAATAATTTATTTCTAAAGAACAGCATGGATAAAATCTGAAAAATAGAACTGACAGTTTTTCAAATCAAATTAAAAAAATCCAAGAACAATCCAATAACTAAATATTAGAAGTCCTAATACTAAAATGTCATAATGAAACTGAGTGTGAATCCCGATCAAATTCTAACTGGAAGTCAATGACGAATGTTGTGGTTAGTGTCGTACTGATAGGCCAGCAGTTATTGGTTGAATCAATGAAAATATAACTCAAGTGCTTGAATTCATTGTGAATTTCGTTATCTGTATTTGTTTAAAAGTTAATTTAGGACACAGTTATTTCCAGGTAAAGAAATCTCTTGGAATACAAATAATATAAAGAAAAGAAAATAATTAAATCCTAAAACTAGGCACAACATGAAACACATTACATTCGCAAGTGCTAAGGTAAGTAAGATATTAATAATAAATCTTGCTACGGCTTGAAACATGCCCGGTTGAATGTCACTCGACTTAAGAAACTTAATTGAAACGTGTCGTTAGTCAGGTACTCTGAATCAGATTTTAAAACAAATGATTAAAAGTTGTTTAATTCAAGTCTTACTTATTCTAGATAATTGTCAGGAAGTTGGTCAGCATTAGATGCAAAATGTGTAGTATTAATTGTTTACGAAACATGAATCAAGTCAAAAGAGAACTGTACTGAATTGATGGACAATGTCAAATCCAGTAAAGTACATTACAATATGATGTAATGAACAAAAGGTTAAATAAACTTAGAACAATTTTGTTTTAATTAAATCGAATATAAATAAAATCGAAAATGCATTACAATATTGCTCCACTCACATTGCATTATGTAGGCAGTCAACGTTTATACCTTTAATGTTTACAAGCGTTTCATGAGTGACAGAACGTATTGATCTACATCAGCTGACAAAATTTATAAAATCGTGGTTGTACAAGTCCTCTTCGCTAATGTTTTCAAACTTAACTCCGTTTTACATATTCACGGCCCTTGCGTTTATAGATACATGAAATATCCTTGCAATACCTTATTTTTAACGTTTCATAATGTCTAATGTACTAAAATAATGAACATTATTAATTGGTTAATCACTCGTTTTGGAACTAACCTCTAACACATACTTCTCACTATCAAAACATTTAATCTCTAAACTCAAACAAAGCTATAAACAGCTTTATATAGATGCAAACTACTAAATAAATATCTGTGATATGTTAACTAGTCCTTAAACATATTAGTTTAACATCAAGGAATTTAAATGCTCTCTCTCTCTCTCTCTCTCTCTCTCTCTCTCTCTCTCTGTAAAATCGTATTGTGAATTGTATCCTAAGAGTGCCAAGACTATAACTAAAAGTCCGAAAGTACAGATTGTTCCGGATGAATTCCAGGTAATACATATGCTGATGAAACCCACATCTCTGAATGTGATGATGTGCTAAAAGTCTTGCTACAACAATTCCACTGAATCCAGAATATCTTTGAACCAATTCATAATAATACCAAAATAATGTTTTAGTAAAAACACTTATAAAAGCAAATTTGACTTACGATACATAATTAAAAAAATTACTTTCCTCAAAATAATCTCAACACAACATAAAATACTTAAGCACACTGAAACAAAATAAAACATGAAAAGAATCAGGAGTAAATAATGGGCACTTCTTCCTACTTGTAGAAATTCTCTCTTCTCTACTTCACAATAGATCAACACATTTCGCATATCATCCCACCAGAATTTTATTGCTCTATACTCAGTCATCCAAAGGAAACTCGCATCAAGCTGTGAACACGTTGATTTTATCAAATGTTAATTAGCGTATTTTTCGATATGTTGACAGTGGCAAAGTATTCATCTCGTATGACAAATAATCTCAATATCACAGGATTTTATTTAAAAAAAACATACCTCAAATCAAAACATTTCCCGTTAAGTGTTTAACCTGTCGCATATAACGCACTAGCTTTGCAGTTAGCTCTAGTACTTGAGAAACAATCACTTCCAAATAACTGGAACATTGCATTGAACATTATTGATTGCATAATTTAGCAGAATTTGAGTTTATTTTGCATAACTGCATGTTTTATACTAGCTCTGTTTGATGAAATGCACATATTGTTCAAAATTTGCATATAGGTTAACTTGATAGTTTGAACGATGTCAAATCAATTTCTAGTGAATAAATGTTACACCTCTGTTTTCCACTAAATTGCTATCCTGATTGGGGAATGGGAATCCAGCATTTCCCAACTTGAAATGTTGATTCCATGTCGGTGCCAGCTACAAGTCGAGACAACTATCCACCATAAGGTAATTGGGCGTACTGTAAGCAATATGGTAGATCCAATGTAATGGTTTCACGCCCACTACATCCGCTTTTAATATTTGAGAATGGGGGAGATATACAGAAATATATACAGGCAGGCTCTAGCGTACAACCATTTTATAAATAAAATACAATTATTTGAGATTATTATGAATACAATTTACTGCTTAAAAATGAACTAAACGATACGACATACAATACTGATTATACGATATTAATAATGTTTTATAAACTAATAAGGCCCTTTTAATTGTTTTAAGCCGTCGGTTCATATTTTAGGCTCATCGTCCTTTTCTATGCTGGAGAGTTTAGTTCCATATCTTATTTACTCCTTCGTTGCAATATTTTCTGATTGTCATGATGGATATTTGCCGTCCATACTTTCTTCCTACAGGCTTAATAATTTGGATACATACTTTGGTGTATATGCCAGCCTAGGTGTATATGACAGCCTAGATGTATATGCCAGCTGTCTGTCTCCCTAACGTAAGTTATGGCAAT
Source organism: Unio delphinus (assembly GCA_029339505.1). Taxonomy (NCBI): domain Eukaryota; kingdom Metazoa; phylum Mollusca; class Bivalvia; order Unionida; family Unionidae; genus Unio; species Unio delphinus. The sequence continues at coordinate 15,504,309 of JAQISU010000046.1, read as the reverse complement.
ACATTTTTGTTTGGTCTCCATTATTGACTCACATTGAAAACAAAGTGCGTAGGTAGATGCTAAATTCGTAAATGTATTAACGCAACGTAGAATAACATTTTTCAATTCTACATGAAGCTGTTGTAGAGAAATAAATGTTACAGAAAAACTGTCATAATATTCCGACTTTATTGGTGCGCTCATGCATTCAGCATTTCGCAAATCTGTCTGTTTTTGTGTAATATCACACTGTTCAACGGGGCTGACCTGTTTATAATGACAGACCGATTAATTTTTTCCCATTACATGTGAACATTTGCATCAGGAAGTAGCTGACATACAACAACACATGTTACATATCTCGCAAGAGTCTAAAGAAATATAGTGTTATTCTTATGACGTACGTTATATATATATATATTTCACTCTTCCCCTTCGCTTATTGGACTCCACGAATATTTGTTTACACCACTATCGTGCGTCAGAACAATATAACATTACCGGAAGCTGAAATTAGATAGTATGCATAATGAGGATTTTAGGCATGACTTGACTGATTACGTTATCTTTCGCTAACATTCTTCTCATGCATGGACACTTGTTTCATGATCATCCCGTTCGGTCAATGGTGAAATCCAAGACTATCCGAATAACGAACACCGCACTGCAAGACAGCGCTTGTCCAGACGTCAAAATAAGCGAATAATTATTGCATTTTCTCCAATAGTCACAAGCTGAACGAAGCTGTTTTGAAAATTAATCTATTCTTGAATACAAGATGCTAAGGTCTGGAAATTAGAAGATGCAATTATTATAAAGAAGCAAGGTTAGAACTGCCAACGGGTGCGGACGATGTCTTCCCTTGTGTTATATTGTTACAGATTAGAGACGCACCTACCCCACCGCTTGATTCATGGTCGGATTCTCCTAAATTTCTTTGTAACAAGCTTATGTAGTCACCATTAAAAAAAAACAGTTAACTCTAAAGTGTCCTATTGTTGTTCCAGTTATAATTCGTCCTGTATTCAAGGAACATAATTACAAATTTACTCACCTAATTATGTTTGAGCTACTTCTTTTTTTGTTAAAGTAGTTATAAAGCTATACTGTTAAACGTGTCGTATCGTATGTGTGTGTGTGTGTGTGTGTGTGTGTGTGATTTTGGATTTAGACCTAGGCTGAAGGAAAGGTCTAAACGTGTTGCAGTAAATAGCAAAATGGCGCAGTGTAAAGAATATACATGAAAGCTAGGAATGTAGGTAAAGGAAAGATTACTTTCTGTATGCTGATAAATGTCTAGGTGCAGGTGAAAAAGATGGAAAATAAAGTCTAAAGGTTCTTATAATCTTGCATTATGTCCTTTTAAACGGTCGGCTATTAGGTCATTTAGCAATAAGATTTTCCCGATTTTTTTTTTATCTAAACTTGGTGGAAAATGTAATATTTTATTAAACGACTTATGAAAGATTTACATATCTCATGGAAAAAAGCAATACGCCATTTCGTTGTGTTATTTGGTTTTCTTTTCAGGTCCTGCACATTCAAATCCATAGTATTGATTTTCATAGTGCTGACATTAATAAGAGTTAGGTGTTTTATGTACTCTATAAAAAAAGTACGTGGTTACCACCATTTTAACTTGTAGGTATGTATATATTATGGCAAATACAAATTTATTACAAACGTGTATTATACAGATCCATAGCTTGTTTAGCACAATGACTAACATTTTTCAACGGTATTTTGGTCTTGAATTACACTAATGGCAGGTGTTTAAATTTAAATAATTAGAGTAGTGACCGATAATTCTTTGCTTCATTATTTATCTCCACTGTCTGATTCATCTACACTGATTATTGATCTACACCTCTATAATTGTAATGTGCCCATCAAGCTGAATTATTGGTAATCGTACCGTTGAACTTTAGCACGAGAAAAGTACTCATTAAAGGGTTTATCGATTTCGTAAACACGAAACATAATAATATGATGCCAAAGTACCAGGAACTAATTAATAGAAACACCTTTGGCTGGAAGGACGATCCATGTATCGTAGGGGAATGGAAGTTGTATGGGAAATAAACTTGAAGTCCGGTATCGTCGGGAGCATATATGATCACGACCATGATATGCATTTTCATGATCCTAGCAGATTTCGCTCAAACGGATCTTAGGACCCATCTACAAGACGTATAGCGATGAGGACATCGAACGTTACTTAGATTGTCATTGATTTGACCGATAAAACAGTAACCATTCATACGATGACAGCACTGTATCTGCTTACCGACAAGTGCACGCAGCACGATTTAAATAACAGCAGTTTTCCGAAAGAGAGTGTATGGTGGGAAACAGTTAATCTGGGACAAAGGTGGTACCTGACCCGATTTTAAACGTGTGTGATGGATATAGAGCAACATTAACTTTGTCATATTTCATTGATTGTCTATTGCTTTTTCGTAATGTGTGTCGTACCTAAACTCACCGCTTAGATATAACAGCATACATTTTCTATAGTCAACGTAATTGTAATTTCATAGTTTAGGAAATAAATGTATTATAGTTCGAAAATCAAACATTACAAATGTTACAACGTGATTAATTCAATAAATCTTGTAAATCAAATGCATCCTTATCAATGTGATATCACTTTTCAATATTTCCTACCTAAATAGCTTCTGGTAAAGTCATTGTACAATATAAGTTGTACATAGACATCATACCAAACGGTTATATCCATCTTCACAGACTTGTATTCGCTCGACACAATAGATCTTTATTATAATTTTTTCAAATTCATTGTTTAATGTATAATTTACTGTACAATTCAAGGAGAGATGCCATGTTTGTAAACAAGTGCCCTAAATAGCTATAAAGATAATTTAAAAAAACTTTGTGCGTTAAGAAGGAAGTTTGGAGTCAGGTTTCATAAGTATCATTCTCTGTACTGTATCGACAACTACTTAAGTTCAGATTTCGTGTGCGGACATTTTCAAGTCGATACCAGTGTAAGTATGCCAAACGTAAGTACACATAGTGTTCTGTAAATTACAAACTTGTAGTAATAGTAACGTGTTTTAGAGTTATGGTAGCATTCAATAATTAACTTAAACTGAAACGCTTGCAAAGGATAATGGTACTGGTCTGATTCTATATATAATCAACATAGGACATAACCATGGAGGTTAAGGCAGGCAGTAACATGAACTACTTTTGTAACAGATTGTGTCTCTATTCTATCACAGAAGGATAACTTGTGTTTTATGAATATTTGTGGCTGCAATATCAAAATACCCGTAAGGATAGGCCGCATGGTAGTTCTCTCGAAATTCTCATTTCATAGCTGTAAGATGAATGGAAGAAACGAAATATGCTGCATTTTACAAACAGAAAGCAGACGAATTTTAAAGGCTAATGAATTCAGTGCAGAATTACTAGTGATAAGAATACCCATTCATGCATTAAGGATATATCTGTATATCTTTGTATCAAAGACATGAACTAATTTTGTTACTGGGTCACATGCAGTGAAGTTTGTAGGAGGTTTGTTTTCTATATTATATTCGCATTATATTACAGCTATAACATGTTGATAATTACGAGTAACTAATTCATTGAAATAATTTTTGAGTTCAGTCTTGCATACTCCTTTATCCTGCACTAATGAAGTTTAAAATATAATTTTATGCAGGGAGTTTTATGGTTCATACCCAATAATCACGCGTTGAGAAGATTTGTGTCATGCGCATGCAATTCTAAGTTATACTAGTACCCGATTCTTTAAAGTTAGTGCATCTAATATTCAGAACATGATTGGTTGTAGTGATGGTAAAGATTATACGTAATCAACATAATACAAAATAATTAGCGTTTGGGTAGGAATGAGTGCTAATTTGGAAGATAGGAGTTTACATTCAAAGTATAACAACTGTAACGCGGCGTTTAAAAAGACCGTACTATTTCACCGACTGGTCATGGTTCCCTTAAAGCTTCTTGTAAACAATCCGTAGCTATTTAAAGGCATTTTGCATACATTAAGCATCCATTCTCAGTGCAACTGTAAACTTCAACAACAATATTACACTAGTATCGGCCCGTCTAGCTTAGTTTGCAATGGCATAATTTAATCCAATCGTGGAAGAAACATTTGTGCATCTCGTGTTAAATAATGAAACGTCACTCGAAGGTGCAAGCGCGCTGGAGACATAAACAAATATGTCGATTTATTTCCACATATGCAACAAAATGAGTCTTACCCTACAGTCCAGCAGGAAACAGTGAACAGTTGCTTACGATGTGTAACATGGTCTGTAGAGGTGCAGAGCAACAGGAAGAATTGTTGGTTTAGCCCCATCGGACAAGGTTGACTGCACAGCAACCCTTCCCTGTCCGAAAGCCGTTCAGCGTGGTCCTTAAACAACGTGAAATAATGGCGGGGGAGGGGCAGACAGATGACTTAATTACAATGAAGTGATTCACAATATCTTACTCGTTTTTACATACTTTGAGTATATTTGCCAAGGCTACTAAGCTTCTCAAATGCAGTTTGGATAGTCACATATGCGTCCGCTAATTCTTCCACGGAAAGCATAACCGACAACAACGACGGAATGTTCGTTAGCAGAGGCAATATTCCACTATGTTTTGCCCATTTGCTTCAAAACTACTTTAATGAGAACAACATGCGTGTCATTCTGTTTGTCGGTATCAAGATACTCAATATGGCTTTGAGTCCACCACATTAGCACATTACCAGGTAGCCATTTGTTGTATATATGAGTGATATAGTATTGTTTTTTGGCGGTATTTAGCGGACGTTTATGTTTATGCCAGCCATAACGGCATAATGCCAGCTAATATTTCCTTTTTGAATGCCATTGAGACCCTTATTTATGTTTGCATAACGCTCTTTCTTGTTGCAAGCGGATCTCTACTAAGATAAAGGATACCTTCGTTACATAAGGATAATTGTAGTGGTTATATACAACAATTACATGTTTCCAAGGGCGCTGAAATGACTCTCACTCAGACAACTGTGCTCCTATTACAACAAGAGCATATTATCCGAGACAAGAAAAGCAATTTGGCTTGCACATCTTGTATCCTTCAATAAAGCTCAGAAGAATCACAATACACACACGATTTGGATTTTGATGAGCTGAGGCTATCATCCAGAGTAAAGCCTTGCATATATAACTTAGACTGCTATCCACACGTATTAAACTCTTTCAGAACCAATTTCATTCAGTATATGTTATCATCATATACAGTCACTTGACCAGGTTTGGTCTTTGAGGCATTTTTCTGCTGAACAACTGACCAGTTCCCGCCACTTGTCTCAATCATGTGCCAATGTCTGTGTCTCCGCAAAAAAATGTTACCACTTTTTTTCTCTGTATATTTTTTGACAAACTGGAGGCTGCAATGCGATACTGTTATGGGTAGACTGTTGGCTCTAGTGACATGGCGATAGCATTTCAGGTTTCTCTTTTTGACAGTGGTTATGAGGGTTTCATAATGGCATAATTTGTGCCTGATGCATTACGCACTTCTTCACTTGTAATATGGTCCAAGTAAGATATGTCAAGGATGTTTCTGTAGCATCTCATTTCAAGTGCGCAGATTCTTCGTTGTAACTACGCTCTGAGAATCAAGGCCTCATATGAATACTGAACGATTAAGATGACTAGTGATCTCAATAGTCTGATTTCAGTTATCAAACACATATTCTTGTTTCTCCAGATAGATCTTAACTTCATGTTATTGATCCCTCCTCGGTGGTATGGAACTAAGATATGTGAACTGGCCAACTGTTTCCAGTTCCTGTCTTTTGATTTTAATCAAGACTGATATTTGTATCCCACTATTTGTCATTAGCTTTGTCGTCTATGCGCTCCTGTCCATGTTTTCTCCAAGTGAATCACTAAAGAGGCACGTTCGTCTTCACCCCCTGCCACCTCATTAATGTCGTCTGAAAAGCGCAGGTTGGTGACGTTGCGCCACCCAATACTGACTGTCCCTTTGTGGTTTTCCAGGGCTTCGCTCATGATGCGCTCTAAGTAGATGTTGAAAAGCTTTGAAAAGCTATGTGAGACAGGAGAGAGCGTTAACGTACTCCAACTGTTGTCTTGAACCAGTCCCCCACATAACATTGGTCAATTGCTGCACTGGTAGCCTTAGCGTTCATCTGCCCTTCGAATGTTTCCCACAATACCTCATGCCACAATCTTCTCACCCCTCTTCTTGATAAGTTGATCTGGGATGTTGTCTACTACAGCTAGCTTCCCAGTATTCAATGCTCTTATTACGGACTTCACATCGTCATTGAAAATCGGGAAATCATCAACATTTGTGGAGTATGGAACGTCAAGCAGCTCAGGGTCTGCTGTACATGGATGGTTGTATAATTCGTTACAATACTCAGTCCATCTGTCTGCAATATCAGCTGCTTTAGTGAGGTATTTTTCATTTTTGTCCTGAATGGTACTGACGTTTAGATGTGTCTCTCTGGTGAGGTCGTTCACAATTTGGAATGCATTTTTGTTGTTATTCTTTATGAGACTGTTTTATATTTACGTGCACATTTTTCCAATTCAATCTTCATTTGCTTTCGTGAAGCAAAAAGTTCTGATATCATTGTTTATATTTTGGTATTCCATTGGTCCTGTTGTGTGTCTGGTGTTTTTTAGGTCTCTTCCGAATCTCTTCTGTAACCCAGGGTTTTTTCTTTGGTCAATGGCGGCCAATGATGTACCTGGCAGTATATGTAGACAAAGGAAAATTAGAACTCAGAAGGTGTGGTGCTACTGATCCGGTATCGCCCATCGATGAATTTACAATTTCAGACAGTATTGAAGTTCTGCGACAGAATTATTCACTTTATACCTTTGTGCCAATGATAACGTCTACCAAGTATGGCAGTGGTGCGAGAATAACTGCACGTAAATCACAGAGAGTTACTACCAAGTTCTTTTTAATATGCTTGATCATTAATCGTATATTTATTTACGATCGCGTGGTGTGAATAAATGTAAGTAGTATTTCCGTCTGTAAATATATATCGCTTGCTATCAGACGAATACAATCCTACCTTTGTGATTTGACACACTAAGATGCAATAGTTTTTCTATCGGATCGGATTTAGCACGTGTTAGAATTAGAGTTGCTCGGGAAGCGATTATAAATGCATATCAAGCAGACGATGCTTCGCGACAGCATCACTTGGAACCACTTTCTCCTTTTCGATTATCTTCTAAATATTTAATTTCAACAAGTTCTGATGTATTATATGTCACTGTTCCGCTTACTCATCAATTGCCACTTAAACACCCTCTTCATTGAACCTACTGACCACTTCTGGATACTCACATCTATACAAATAATAATTCTGCTCTTTGCTATATTATGGGACTACTCTAAGTTTCCAGTCGATTGGTATCTGTATCACATCGTTGCAACAAGGGCGATAGCAACAGCAACACCTCAACTAACGGTAACTTCAAATCAAACTCTGTAACGACATATACAGTCTCTGATTAGTAGTTAAACACAAATCGCACAGTCTTCATGAACAACAAACATAATATCTGTAGACACAGATATACGACAAGACTTTACATCATCTTTGCATTCCTGACCTTATAAATTTGCCCTTAGACATTTTACTTTCAATTATGAAACCAATATCTCCTCAAGTTTATTGTTATTTTCTATGAAAAAGCTTCTTACCAATTGTGCGTGCCTGAATCTGCCTTGATTGAAGTTATATATATATCCTTCGATTCATGTGTGCATTATACAGATCAAATATCAATATTTGTCTTAAAAATTCGAATAAATGCACGATATAGATCAGATCATTCTCATACTAATTTAAGTTACATATACTTTTTGTTAAACGTATTAACAGTTGCCTATACGTCATACACAATATAAACCTCCAGTCCAAATGTGAACCTACACTAAACTATAAAACGTCTTTTTTTCTAAGAAAACGTTATTGCTTACAAGCAATACCGTTTGATTCAAAGATCGAACTCCTCTTGGAATTGAAAATATCAAGTATTAAAATGAATATTCAACGTTTACAACCACACTGCACTGTTACTGAAAAGAAAATACAAGACATTCCACCTCAATGGACCTTTATTGAAATAAAAGTACAACGCATACATCCACACATGAGTATTATTTAGATGAACATAAAACGCGTCCAACTAAACTGGATTATTATTATTGAAATGAATATGCGGGAATTAAATTAGAGTGGACTATTATTAAAATGGAAATTCAAGGCTAACAACACTAGACAATTATTAAAATGAACATAAAATGAGCTCAACAATACTGGACTTTTGCGGAAACAAAAACGGAAAGCATTCAGCCACACTGCTTTATTATTGAAATAACAAATACAACGCTTTCAAGCACCCATGTGTGTTATTGCAAGGAACATCAAACACAATTAACAAGACGGGACTATTATTGGAATGACAATACAATGTATTCATCTAACTGAATTGTATTGAGAGAAAATACAAGCCCTTCATATATATATAGTTGCAGAATGCACATTAAAATGCATGTAGGTGCATATTAATTTTTATATCCAGTGTATTAAATTATATTTCTAGCATCTTTGTGTGTAAAATGGAAAAATTTAATGCGATAGTTCATACAACCCTGCTTTAGTTGACTTTTTACACCCTGCATATCCTGTCATTGTCAATTGCAATGCCTGCAATCGTAAATATGATACCGTTTCAAGCAGGAAGGACCGTGTAAAATAACCGAAGTCCTCTAGAAACTATTTACAAACAACCAAAGCAATCTGTTATATATTTTCATTGCACATCAAGTGGATACATTTTGTTCTGTAGTTTCATCGGAATTAAATCGATCTTACGTTTCTTGCAGTTTGAGAGGACTTCAAGTGGTCTATATATATATATATATATATATATATATATATATATATATATATATATATATATATATATATATATATATATATATATATATAGACTACTCTTAGGGTGATGAATACATATTGGCGATTTGAACACATTTTTGTTTATCCAGGTCACATAAAATGTACAAAGTAATGTTATTCGTTTTTCAGGGGAACTTTTTACACCTTCAATTTCAAAACTGTTCCACAATTGTCTGGAACAGGGTTTGAATAATTGTTATAGATGTCACATTTTAACTGATTATAAAATGAAACATTAGCATGTAAGTGACAAGATAGCAACCTAAAACATACAACAGTTTATAAACATACAACAGTTTATATATATATATATATATATATATATATATATATATATATATATATATATATATATATATATATATATATATATATACATGCGTTTATACCAAACTATATATGCTTTTTCGTATTCAGGGAAAGGGGTCTAGTCCAATGCAGTAGCTTCCCAGCGTCAAGCAAACATATCAAGGAACTTTCATTTAGAATTGATTACTGATGTGACCCGACGACCGACGTCAAACTGTACGTCAGGTATTTCGTTTCAAGACACCAAACTTAGATTTCTCTCACCAAAGATTTTAAAATCTTGACATGGAAATCAGAATTATGTTCTTTGTAAGTTTCACAGCATCTTTCCTTGTACTTATTTCTGGAGCCAATGTAACCTGTACTGTGAAGTTTAGTTCCTACATATGCAAAAATATTGCCAACGAGGCCGACTTTCCAATTTCGTTACCGGCAAATATACAGAAGGTTACGCTAATTGGGACCAATAAACTTGACCGATCTTTCCCTAATGGACTTTTCAGGAATCAAACATGGTCAAACATTTCCGAACTTTTAATTCATGAATTCAATAGTATTGATTTCATTGAAAAAGAATTTCTTGACGGACTAGACAATCTCAAATTCTTGTCCGTATCCTCATGTCCCGAGCTCAAGGAAATTCACCCTGATGTATTTTATTCCACACCTGAACTAGAAGCATTATATTTGGATGGGAACCATTACCTTAAATTACCTGTTGTTGAAGAAGCTTTAAATGGCAAACTAGACAAACTTAAATATCTATCTTTAAGTGGAATTGAAGCTATTGGTCGTCATGTTGTCCTTGGAGAAAACTTTTCAAGGGCTCTCAGAACAAAAAACCTTACATATCTTGATATAAGTGGAGTCAAGACAATAATTGTAGAAAATGGAGCCGTACAACAAATATTATCAAATGTAAAATACTTAAACATATCTTATTCTACACTACTGTCTACAGTTGGCATGCAACGTCTAGATTCATATTTTGAAAGCATTGAATTTCTAGATGTCACTAGCTGCACATCTATGGGACGGTATTCTATCCAGCTAGAAGATTTAAACATTAGTCGGATTTTATTTGAAAATATAAAATATTTATTTGCCCAACATTTGATGGATCCATCTATTCGAGTGAGATTAAATGCAAGATACACATTTGAAAATGATGTGCTGCGAAGTCTAAAAGTGGCAGATTTGAGCCAAAATAACTTCATGATTTTGAATATTAGAATTTCTGGAAAATATGATTTCCGTGCATTAGAGACATTGAATCTATCGAGTAACAGTTTGGAATACATATCACCATCTTTGTTAAGCGGCTTTCTGTCTCTAAAAATATTAGACTTATCCAGGAACCAAATACACCAAATGCAGAATATGGACGATTTTTCATATTTGTTATCCAGGAACAAAGAGCTAGAGATAATTTACCTACAAAAAAACTATCTTAGTGTTGTACCATCAAATTTATTCTCATCAAATACTAAACTGCGTGTAATTGATTTGAGTGATAACGAACTTGCGTACTTTAATATCGATTTACATAACACATGGGATTTAACGTTAATCGATTTAAGAAAGAATCGGCTAAAAAGTTTGCCTGCAGTTTTCTTGATACAGTTGGAACAAATATTTCTTCATCAGGTCAGTGCCGTAAAGTTCGAAAACACTATGATAAACAGTTTGCTCAATCACATCCAAGATAAAAATCTCATAGCAGAGAAGTACAAATATGGATACAACGCCAGCGATAACATCATGCTTAAAGAAGTGCTGGGCATTATTCCACAATACGTAATGCTGAACGTGTTGGAGAATCCTCTCGAATGCGATTGTGACACACTTCATTTTGTGAAATGGATAGTATCTACAAATATCAACATTGTTAATAGGACAATATTGACATGTAAATATGACAACAATGAAGCGTTATTAAACAATGCCGTAATGAAAATGGTTAGAGACAACTGTCGTATTGTACATATTATAGGCATTGGAATTCCATCATCAGTTGCATTTATGGTCAGTATATTTGCATTGGGTTTTATGATTCATCTTAGGCGCAGAAAAGCACGCCAACTCCAGGACATTGAAATTCTCAGGCGAGAAATTTTGGATGACAATTCACATTTCAACTTTGTTGTATTTCTGTCTTATTGCAGCCAAGATTACGATGTCGTGGAAACTTTCATTCTGCCTTCGTTAAACGCATTTCTCAAGGAAACATTCCACACAACAAAGGATCTTGTTTGCACGGGAGCGAATATTTTCTTCCCGGCATGCTTATCATAGAAGAAATACATCGATGTATTACTGAAAGTCTCGTTATTGTCCCTGTAATTACACCAGCATTTCTGGCGTCTCGCTGGAGCCTGAGGGAATGTGTTGACGCCATTGAGAGACACAGACAAGTTGTGGTTCTAATGGAACAGCATACAGACACATCTGATACAACTGCGACTATTAGACACCAGATAGGACAGTACACGAGAGCAAGCTGGTCGCATAATGAAGGTTACTTTGTTATTCACCCTTCGTGGAATATAGTTTGTGATGGAATAATTCAAAGAGCCATCGAATCGTTTCGAAATGATAGAAGTCTATATCGTAACGAAGAGATTGAATTAGTTCGCTTGATCAAATAAAAGAAAAATTAGACGCCCTACTCACATTCTTATATATATATATATATATATATATATATATATATATATATATATATATATATATATATATATATATATATATATATATATATATATATATATATATGTGTGTGTGTGTGTATGTATGTATGTATGTATGTATGTATGTATGTATGTATGTATGTATCACCAATTCTATCAGCTACTTTACAATACTTATTTCTAATACTATATATGAATATATCACGATATACGACCGGGATCATATCTCTCATGTTGAAACCTGGAATTCGACATTAAAATTAAACATTGAGACATCTGCATACGTTTTGGTTTTCTATCGTATATTGTCCATGTTAGGAATGAATGATCGTAGTATAATACATTACAATATTTTCAAAAAAATTATAATAAAACATCCGATAAAAAGGAATGAGTTCTCTTCCTTCGATGAACGACTGCGAAAATCAATTGAAATAAAAAAAATATCGTAGTTTTATCCATTGATGTAATGATGTGCGAGTTTCATATCTGAACGTCATTACGGTCATTTGGGTTTCCTTTAATTTGTTGAGCATACTTTATCACTAATTTTAAAAAAGCAAGTGTGGCAATATTACGTTTAAAAATTAGAAATATAATTTTCACTCTGCCTCTCTTTCTCTCAATAATTCTGCTTTTGAGTCTGAGTGTGAATCTTAAGGGAGACTCCAGTGACGTGAAAATAAATGAATTTTCCATGTATACAATACAATAAAGTTTTCTGGTTTTGAATCAATCACATATTTAGTCTATTTAAATTAAAACCATCATGGTATATATAGTCAAGAGAGATTATTAATTCAGTATCATTTCAGAATCATTTGTTACCGGGTATTTGTGTTCAGATCTGCTGAATAAATCCAATCAGTCAATAGAGAGGATAATACATATCCATAATGTCTTCCTAAATCTGTCCTCACTACATTTAATACGTAAGAAGCTAAGTTATTCTATTTTGTTGACTGTTATGGAACTGAAAGCATTATATATATATTTATGGTATTACTAGCAGAATAAAGGCAAATATTTTCTTCGTTTCTTTACTGCCACTTATGTTTTCATAATTCTCTTGGTTAACTGAAGCTACAATTCATGTATGACAATACATTTGTATTTGCTGTTTAGAGATGATTTTTACCACCCGTATTTATTACCAAATAAATAATTTTTTTTACCTGATACGACATTGTCATGAACACTGCTCAGGCATATAAGAACATTTAAAAGGTATTGGATGTCGTATAGAATATTTCAAAGATATTTATTAGTATGTAAATCTGCTTTTTTGTCTTAATAAACCAAACACACGTATAATAATGTCTGGAAAACAATATGTATTAAACACTGTGTAGTAAATTTTGTGTAGTAAACACTGTGTAGGAAATACTGTGTCGCAAAAAATGTGTAGTAAACACTTTGTAGTAAATAATGTGTAGTAAATACTGTGTAGTAAATAATGTGTAGTAAACACTGTGTAGTAAATAATGTCTCGTAATCACAGTGCAGTAAATAATGTGTTGCAATCACTGTGTAGTAAATAGTGTGTAGTAAATAATGTGTAGTAAACACTGTGTGGTAAACAATGTGTAGTAAAGACTGTGTAGTAAATAATGTGTAGTAAGCACTGTATATTAAATAATGTCTCGTAAACACTGTGTAGTAAATAATGTGTAGTAAACACTGTGTAGTAAACAATGTGTAGTAAATAATGTGTAGTAAACACTGTGTAGTAAATAAAGTGCAGTAAACAGTGTGAAGTAAATAATTTGTAGTAAGCACTGTGTGGTAAATAATGTCTCGTAAACAAAGTGTAGCAAATGATGTGTAGTAAACACTGTAGAAAATAATGTGTAAATATCCATTATTTCTGTGTAAATTATTTTTCATTTCCTTTAATTGGTAAGAAGGTAAAAATTATTATATTTTATTTAACTATGTCATGAAACTTTATCCATCATATTTTTTGCATTGTGTACCTAGCAGACTAAATGAAACATTTTCTTCGTTGTTTAACTGCCACTTATGTTCTAGTAGTTCTCTTTGTTAACTAAAGCTACGATTGATGTATGATGATACATTTATTTTTGCTGTTTAGAGTTTGTTTATTATATCCCGTATTCCTTTCCAAATAAATGACTTTTTTTTACCTTCTTCTACATTTTCAAAAACACTGATCATACGGTTAAGAACTTTTAAAACGTATGGGTTCAACGTAGACGTATAATGCACACCTATAATATGTAGAGGGATAAATTGTACACCCATAATATGTAGAGGAATAAATTGTACACCTATAATATGTACAGGGATAAATTGTACACCCATAATATGTAGAGGTATAAATTGTACACCTATAATATGTAGAGGGATAAATTGTACAACTATAATATGTAGAGGGATAAATTGTACACCTATAATATGTAGAGGGATAAATTGTACACCTATAATATGTAGAGGGATAAATTTTCTTTAAAAAAGCATTAGATTTTTATTGTGTCAACCTGCTTTGGTATCTTAATGAACCAAAACAAATGTATACCACAGTGTGGTAAACATGTTTGGATGAATCAGATAGAATTACACAGACATGATCGAATGTGTACACTTGCTTGAATGGATTATAGTACATTTCATAGACATATACACTGATTATCTAATAAAATGTCACAGACACATACGTGTGTAAACTTACTTGAATGGATTATAGTACATTTCATAGATATTCACTGATAATAAAATTATATGTCGCAGACACATACGTGTGTAAACGTGTTCCGAAGATGCATACATATAACGCAAGTGAAACGTGATTGTATGCCACATACATACAGAGTGCAAACATGTTTGGATCTCTCAGAGATATGGTATTGTATAAATGTATCTGCGTGTAACATATTTATAACAATGTGTACACATATTCACAAATAATGGGACATAAGTATATTATTGTGCTAAATTTATTTGGATGGCAAACAGATTCAGGGGTGCATGTACCACTTTGACGTCACAGACCTATTACAATTCGTGAACCTGTTTGTATGTTCCGAACATACAGCCGTTTGTTAAGCTGCTGGAAAGTCACATATACGTATTACAGTTAGTAAACCTGTCATGATATCAGACATTTTCTGGTGGTGCGTCATTTTTTAATTTTGTATTTTTTTCTTCTAATTATTTTATACTACCAATTATAATTATCAGGTAATTAGAATAAATTGTGAATATAATTACAATTATCCGTTATCATTAAAAGACGGAGAATACATATATCATATAGTGGAAGAATCACATAAGCAGTTATAATGAGCTGAGTGGTATGTTCCATTTGCTTCTGAAATGAATATTGCACACCATTGAATGTACAGGGATCAATTGTCTTCTACGAAGCATTATAATGTATTTTGAACACCGCCATTCACGAATGGTTTCATTAATATTTGCCATATAAGTAATCGTTAGTATATTAAATTATTTGGAGCAAATTATACACAGTGGTTGTTTATTTGCAAACACATCATATGATGGTAAATAAGGTATGCTACTGACATGGTATTGAATGTCATAATTTTCTTTGCATTTGTAGCTATTGTACTCCCCCAAATATTCTCAGTTAATCATTGTAAGCGAACACTCCGGTTAATTATGTTTTACAGCGATATGTAGTCCTTGAACATAATAACGGTTTAATAATTATGTGCAATGATACAATTTGCATGACATTTAGTCAACCTTTATATCAATAAATTCATATGATTGGTGCATTTGTTTCTGAGCGATATGCGAGAAAAGGGGTTTACATCCGTTGTGAGATATGGTTATTTTCAAATTTATGTTCGCAATGGTTGAAATATCCCAATGCTCATATACCACTACAGATGCTGAATACATAGTTATATAATTTATTCTGAATACATATGTTATATACTTCATGCTGAATAGATATGTTATATACGCAATATTTGTTTTCTAAACAGGATACTCAATACCTACGAAAACAAAAAAAAACTTTGAAGGAGATAGTAATAGAATTAGTATAATTTTATTTCTGGGAAACGATTTATCTAAAATTATTGTATTTAATTCTGCGTTATTTCAAGTCTGCAAGAATTAAATTATGTATGATGTAGATATCGTTGCTGCTTCAAATACAATTGATTAACTGAAATATAGTAACTATTAAATGATGCACTTTGAAAAATGAAATTCTTCAAAGGAAGTGCAAAACTGAAGTTTGCTAAACATCAGACGTCCGATAAAGAAGCAAAGGAAGATTGATAGGTTTCCGTTTATAGTTGAGTTCAAAATACGACCGATTACGAAATGTAGGCGAACTATTAAACTGTGATTACCTTTTCAGCTAATTGATGGAATTATTTATCTAAGATACAGACTAGACTCGACAAAAAGGCGTCGATAGGTATGTGCAGATCAACAACGTCATTTGTAAAATGTACGTCATCAGCTTCTGTATGTTCCATTATGTTTTAAGATTTGATGGTAATTATGATTTAATGTCTCGAATTTTACTCTGATGATGCAAATGAGCAGATGCAACTGTTATATCATCATAATAAAGATTAGCATGTGATATTCATATATCGACAGACAACCGAAGTATGTGGTATACAGTATGTTATATTTGGCAATTTACCTACACCACCGATTAGGAATAAAAACACATTCTGCATAATATGAGAGTAACACACTAGATAAAAATAATAATAAATGAAATACAAAAAGTTTACAAACAAGTGATATTTTCTTGATATTTTCTTGAAGTAATGCTTACAAATAACCCTGAAGAAATATATTTTCCAGTTCCGGTTACATACCTAGGTAAAAGCCATTATGAAAGATTGTTTTACAAAGCCCTTGAATACCGAGATCAAAATTGTAATGTAGCTAGATGACAGGTAGATATACTTGGGTAAGTTGAAGCCTTCACCCAATTGCCGAGCATAGTAATATAAGTCATGCAAGGTTGCACATAATGTTTCTGTTAATATCACACCATATTGCTTTCCAAGACAATCCATTGTTTTCGATATCTGAAAATTTTGGAACACTCATATATTAGGATATGACATGCTAGCTCATTGTTTTCATCTTTCCAAGTTTCAAATAATGACATTTTGAATACGTGCAAAGTATTTTCATTTATCTATTCTCCGTAGTAAAAAGATTCAGTCTCTAATCTGACAGTTAATTCTGTTCTACAGCGATATGTAGTCATTGAACATCATAACGGTTTTTGTAATTTTGTGGAATTATACATTTTGCATGACAGTCAACCTTTATTTCAATATATTCATGTGTTTGGCACATTTGTTTCTGAGCGATATGCGAGAAAATGTGTTTAATATGAATTGTGAGATATGTTTATGTTCCAAATTATGTTTGCAATGGTTGTCATATCCCAACTGCTAATATACCAGTACACATGCTGAATACATATGTTATATACTTCAAAATTAGTTCGCTCAACATTCTTTACAAATATGTTCTTAATATTTGTGGTACAATTACATTGTCTAAATGTAAAATCGTCTTTTCATATTATTCGTGACGTTTGGTTCGTTTTATTCGGCATCACTATAACAACAGGCTTTCATTATTGTATATCGCTAATACGTGTATCTCTAACCAGTTTAGACTTTCTTGTCAATGTTTTCCAAAGGAGCTAATCAACTATTTGGTATAGAAAATCGTCTCTTTCGTTGGAATTCAACGGCAAATCGTCTAGCAGAAAAAAACCCAACATATTCTGCATGCAATGAGTACACTGACTTAAAGCTATTTAGAAAAGAGAAGTCTTTTGAAATCTCCTTTTCAATATTATCGTTACTGGATACGTAATAAAATTGTTAGGAATTAAATTATTTATATGGAATTTTATATGTTAAAACAGAACAATCATCATACCTAGCAAGATATAATGCATCTCGTGTAAATGTTTCTACGAAAGCTTGAGATAAACTGAAAGCAAACTTAACGAATGGACCATGTCAAACGCTGTGTTATTATGACCAAAATCAGCACTCTAACTCGATTTTGTTGAAATTAATAGTTGCTTAATCCCAGTGAAAGTTCGGATAACTAGAAAATTATTCACAATCTTTAAGGATATCGTATTTTTGATCATTAAATCTTGAAATTAAAATTTTCCATTTTTCATCTTCTTTTCAAATATGTGTCCGGACGTTTTAGATGCAAAAAGTTGACACTACCTAAATAAGCAAATACGTATACGCAAATGCTCAGAAATATGGCTACAACAAGGAAATAAACCTGATTTAAACACATGAACGTAGCAAAATCGATTTGCGTATGATCTAAGCAGTACAAATACGGAAAATTAGACAATTTATTAACTAAATGTTATTATTTTTTCACATGCGAGAAAAATTTAAACTGAGGCTGATATAATATTGCATCATTTCTTTCACATCGCAGCAAGTTTAGTTTAGATGTGTAAGTTCTTGTTAACACAAACTAAAGCATCTTAAATGCAGTAACATTACTTTTCACAAATACTTCAGTAACAACTATTCTACCTTTGATAAACTTCGAATGCTTCCAGAGTGAAAATATGTTATATTTAGTTTATAAAATCCGATGTCTCATGTTTTCTCAGCTAAATCCTCTCAAATATCTTTCAATTGATGCCACTAAAACACTTGTGTGTTCATTAGTACTTTTATGATTGGGCTATTATTGCTCAATTTTGTATGGTTCGTCTCAAGATATACTCTGGAAACCTTAGAACGTTTAACATACAGCTGTTCGTATCATCTTTAGAGTACAACGATTACAGCACACCTCCCCGCTGCTGTTGTACTCTACACTGCCTATCCATTTAATCAAGACTCAAAAATAAAATGTGTTATATGTGCTTCGTTTCACTGATACTCCAGTCCAACTTACCTATCCCGTCTCACCCATGTGTATACGCCAGCAAGAAACTTACGCTCCTTTTCTGAAAATCGTATACTCATCATTCCCACTATCAAAACGAAGTCAAATATACAGCGTTTGTTTTCTTGTCTAGCAGGGTCCAGCAACGCGGAATAAATTGCCATTTCAATTAGACACAGACACTGATCCCTTTCAAGAATGTTTTTAATCCTTAAAAATGTTTCATACCTTAAATATTTTTATCTCCAAATTTGGTTGTTGTTTTCCAATTTCATGGTGCTTTTTTTGTTGTGTAATATAGATGTTGAAAAAGCGCTTAGTACTTCTAAAGATTAGGCGCTATACACATTTTTAATTATTATTATTATTATTATTATTATTATTATTATTATTATTATTATTATTATTATTTACAGAATAAGTGGCAATAAGAAGCAATCAATAACATATGGCAGAAGGAAATAAAAAACAACAACAGGGAAATGAGAAGGGAAAATACCCTTTTAAAGTAATTCATGAATTACAAATTATTTAGATTCCACTTTGAAATTAATTCAAATTTCATCTTATGTGTTAGACAGGTCAACATACATGTTTACAAAGTTATTAGCAGCTTTCTTCCTCAGTTCTAAACATATGTACTTTATAAGATCAACATATTTTTATTGATTTAGTAATGACGTGGATGCGGTGTTTTCATAAATCACATACATTACAGTAGAAAGGTAACAACACCAAAGCAAGCAAATAGTCTTGATTATACAGGTAATGACTATACAAACTTTATTGCCTAATTACGGTTGTTGTCACGTTACATTATAGGTTATACGGGAACTCCCCTTAATTAAAACGGCTTTCTCATTGATTCGATACATCACAAATAGAAGCCATTCATAACAATACAGTTTTCCGATTAGTTAGACAAACCGCAATGATAGTAGGTTATACAAGTGCTTGAAAATAGGAGCATATATATTAAAGACATTGTTTCCTAGCACGTGCTCGAAATGGCACGATTCATTGATTTTACCAGAGATGAAGAAATTTGTTCAATTTAATATAGGAGATGCGTCGATCAAAACAGTAGAAGCTGATGTTATGAGAAAGACATATTGAAAATTACATCTTACATTTGTGCATATAAGGAAGTACGATCATACGATTTAACGAATGAAGTGAGGACTCTAATTCATTCGTAATTTTTTTTTCGTTTTACTTACGCAATTGTTTTCAAAAGCTACTTCATCCTAGTTTCCTTATGTCTTATAAATTATGCTAGACAATTCTAATGAAAATTCTAAAAACATAGTACAGTACGGTTAAAAGTCTGACAGTCCATCATGATACGAAGTTAATGGTACACAACTCAACTGAGAACGCGATGTCGAAAGTTTTTTAAAAATATATATAACGGGGTTATGCCCCTTTAAACTTAAGGTTGTTCAACTTGTTTTTGCCGATTATGTAAATTATGCAAGTTCTATTTCACCGGACTGTCGTTGTTCGTCCATTGATTTTACAAGTACCTACCCAGTAATCCGCAGGTTGGAGGGGCTGGGGGTTTATTGTGTGCGTACGCAGCTAATGATTACAAGCCTTGCATGGAATGTTCGTTTGCATAAGGGACAGAGGATGAATGGGACATTTCCGGGAGTGTGGATAGCACGTGCGTTTCGGTCTATGGAACCTGTAATATATATTAGAGCATGTTTGCGTAGATAGAAAGATACGTGGAAAAAGTTGTAAACAATATCTGTATGTTTAATGAGTGCATAATGTGTGGATCTATCTTAATATCTCGTATTTTAAATGATTTACTATTTCTGTTTTCGTGATGTTCTTGTTGCTGGCTTTAGGGTTAGGGAGATCCGGTACGATCAGTACCACCACACATGAGTTTTCGTAGCGTATACATCGTACCATCATATTCGCCTTACTCAGCAAGGCCAGATCTTGTAGGTGCCATTTTATTAGTGTAATGCAAGGTATTTGTTTGAAAAGTGTGTAATTTATTCAAAAGGACCTCTACGGTGTATCATCATTTAATGTAGATAGCGTTTAAAAATCTTTTCTTGCTACCTTCATTATGGAATTAATAAGGTTATTAGTTCATTATAACTCTTCTAATTATCGATGTTATTTGTGAAAAGAAGTTGTGAACCTTCTGTTGCACTATATTTGTCATTAGTTTCATCCTTTAGTTCTCGTCTTCCTTTTTCTATGTTTAGACATCTATGTATTAAGTGATCATTTGAATCTACATAATTACCGCGTAGTCTACAAAGCGGAATATGATTTATAACATGTCTCTTGCATGCTGCTTCCCCTTGTGCTACAACTACAAGCGCCGAGTCTATTTTGCACGGGACAGTCCAAAGGGCAGATTGACGCTGTTTACTGCTATCGCTTGGAAGACTGTTGAGTGAAGACAAGCTGTAATCCAACAGACCTCGTGTCTGTAACTGTCAAAGAAGAATCCGCTCACTCTTGTACGACACATTATGTAGCATTAGCCGTCATTTTAGACTAGAAATACGTGAATCCTGAAGATTACAGTTGAAGTTGTTCAGGTTCAGTACACGAACAGTGCGCGTGTCTCGTTGTCAGTGGGTGTAATTGATCTCAATGCACTATACATGAAGGAGAACCTTTAAGCTGCGTGTTTAGATGGGCTATCAAATGACGTCGTACTGGGATGTTGTTTTGTGTTACAGCAACCAAACCCTTAAACCGGCACACCACCGCTGATGAGTGCCTTGGAAACCATGTCCAAGTGACGTCAGACGAAACCGAGTAGATTGAAATTACGTCAGCACCGTTCAGTAGAGTATTTGGAGCGGAGTTTAGGAAGCTTCCGTTGGACGATGCAGCACTGATGCAGCTGCATAAATATGATGCAGAAGGAAAGGAGAATCGCAAGAAATCCTCATAGAACGACACATGGGAAATGTGAAGACGCATGATCGTCTTGTCCATGGCTTCTACTTGCCATTGGCCATGGGTCCAAGGAGATGTTAAGAGATTGTTTCTCACCTGTGACAAGTGTCGGAGAATAGCACCAAACCGGACCGTCGATTTGTCCCCAAGAGGAGTACACCCCTTTTCGATGAACCGTTTCGACGCGTCGCGATGGTTTGGATAGGACCCAAACAATCTGTGGAGTCAATCGGAATATGTCCGCTGCCTAGAAGAAGCACTACGTATCAGAGAGGGAATTCCTCGGAATCGGATTCGAGATATGAAGGTTTGATCTCTACTTATACGGGCGGAAATCCATATTATAAACCAGCCACCAACCTTTCGCGTATGTCGACCAGGTGAAATTGTTAAATAGATTGATTATTGATTCTTGATGTGATGTTCGCTTAGAGCCGTACAAGATGCAGACCAGATACATAAAACAAACCGAGAACATAGGCGCAGATTTCATTAAAAGGTGCGTTGAAATGGCATATATAGCTCAATAGATAGTTTTATGTTATTTTTATTTTCGTGTCCTAAGTCAGCGTGTAGCGTGTGGCGTCGTTATAGTTAAGTGTATTGTATTGCGTTTTGTAACGAACATTTGTATCTGGAGCAAGTTTGTGGAAATGCAATCCCGATCTTATTCTCTAACGTGAGGGTGTGCTGCACGTTTCATAAGCTTGATTTTTTAGAGTCATGCATAATATTTAATCTACATGTTTTGGGAATATTACCACGTCCATATGGTCGATCTCAAAACATTTCTATGGAGTTAGTGTTAAACGCTTACGCAAGGTTACGATGACCAGCGGGTGACCGCAAACTTGAGTTGGCAAATCCGATCGATCTTGTCACTTTGAAAAGGTTTGCCGTCATCACACCTATATATTAAAAGTTAGTTCAAGGATCGAAAGGAAAGTGTTATTATCCGTTCCCTTCTTGATGACAGCGAGTGGGACATTGTTCGTTATGTTTGACTTGAACTGTCCACAACGATATCGAATAAAAATTGATATAGGGGGCGTGCTTACAACTCAAACTGGAATAATACCTTCCGAAATCGTAAAGAGTAATTTAGTATTAGCCTGCAAGAATTGCAGATAAATAAGGTTTACTTCGAGAGAGAAGCTACTCCTAATCTGGTGGCTGAACCTATAGGTAGATGATAAGGAAATACATAACTTCGAAAAGGCCCTTTAAGTTATTTGCTCGATTTTTGCAGAATATTGCATCACCATAATTTGAATTATTTGTAGTATGCAAACTTATTAGTAAAAGTGTATGTAGAATTACCTTTGTAGTCTTTCATTTACAGTAGTATTGAGGAAATTGGCTTCAGTCTAATGAGAGTATTTTGAACATTGCTAGCTTGTGGCCAGAGTTAGATTTCAAGTTCATTTCTAAATGGGTTATGTTAGCATTTATACGTGACTGAATTGCGAATTTGGAAAATGATTGAGGTATTTAAGATTAGTTACAATTGATGTATGCATATATCAGAGCTTTGATATTTTAATGTTTGAGTACATTGTATGAGCTGTAAGGTAAAGACATTTGTCTGATTATTGTAATATTGCTTAATAAAACGGAATTAGGAATATCTACTAATAAGACGGAATTTATTAATGAATGTATAAGAAGCAATGTATTCCTTGCTGTTATTAAAACTCAAGGCGGGTGAGGACTTCAATCTTTCCGTTATCCATAGAATAGACTACTTTCAGAAGAATACTTACAATATTGTGGCAAGGGTGATATGCAGACTTACATTTCTTAAAAGACTGTTAGAATTCAAATGAGTTACAAGTTGGATTAGATCAACATTTTCTAAGAGTATGTTTATAAACGGGAGATTACAAATTGGACGGTAGTTCTCTAAATCATTATGGACGAGTGTTGGATTCTCCAGCAGAGGCTTTACTATTTCAGTTTTGAAAAATGATGGAGATTCCACGGATGAGAGAGAGGTATTAATAACATCAGTTAGTGAAGGCAATATTGAATCTAAGCAGTCAAGCACCAGTATTGGCATGGGAGTCAAGTTCACATGACTTTGGTGCACGCGTCATCACGATTGTACGTACTAACTCCATAGTGACAATTGTACTTGCTACTCACGGTTGTCGCTGAAATTCTGTGTCGCACCTGTATTGTGATGATGAGTCAATTGAAATGGTGTTGTCAAGTGTATCTCTAATGGTTTGAACATTGACACGGAAAAATTTGCAAACAGGTCCGGAAGGTAGTTGTAAATGGTGTACATTTGTCACTTTACATTAGTTTCTTAGCAATTTCAAAGAGATTTTTGCATCTGGAACTTTGCGTGATCATAGTACTATAGTGGGATTTTTTGACTGCATTGACAATGTTTGTGATGTTTTTAACGGCTTCATAGATTGTATAATGAATAGGGAGTCTTGTGAAATGCCAAAACCTCTTAGTGTTACGGTGGTCTCCTTTAGCATTGCGAAGCCGGTACCTAACACTGCTATACCACGGATAACACTTTAACTGAAACTCTGAATTTGGTGGCTCTGGTAAGCTTTTCAAAGAAAGAATGCAGGCAGTTATCGAGTTGTTCTACTGTAGGAGTTAAGCAAGTTGTTATGCTTGGATGTCGTGCATTAGTTTGTTTCTATTAATCATACGGAGGTTTCTCTTACTAGCATAGGTAATCTGATTCGAATCATCAGGTCTATGAAGATTCCAGTCTAAAATGTCATAGTTCAGACAGGTCATTATCGGTAAATGTGTTTTCAATGTTGAACAGCCACCAATTTCCACAATCCACGTGATAATATTATTTCTGTGTGTCCTTAGTTTGTATTTATAGTTCATGCTAGATGTATAAGTGAGTCTTCGTTGTCCATGACGGACCAATGTCTACAGTCTCCATAACTTTGGCAATAGTGTGCGTCCCTTCCTTAACTTGACAGTTCTGAGTAAATGCGTCAACACGTCTTCGTTTTTCATGACCTATTAATGCCCACAGTAAACTTCATTTTGTCAGCAGGATGTATCTGTAATATTTTGGATTGCGGAGTGTGTGTGTGATTAAAATGTTTAACGCATCTTTAAATTTGACAAACATAGTGAGGTCACATCATGTTCTAACAGGTAACATTATTTTGACATCACGCCTATCAGTCTTATCAATGTTGAAGGTATAGCAAAGCAGCTGTTAGTATCATTTTCATATGTCTTTGATTTGATTAGGCCTTGGCTTGAAGCCGCGATATCTCACACCGGAAGCAGGCGCTCTAATCACTCATCAACTGGAGCGTTCGTATTTACTTTTAAGACTGAACTAGATATGTTAACATGTCCACAGGTGGCAAAATGTACAAATGCATCCGTTCTCCGTGATTTCTGTCAGTAGAGAGCGTCATTAATAAGGATTTATCGTTCAGATTACAAGTGTAATGAATCATCGTTTTAGTGAGCTACCAATGTCCACGGTCTTTGTGACCTTGTCAATATAGTTCGCGTCCCATGTTTCTAGTGGCAGTTCAGGCTAGATGTGCAAATACGTATTAGTTTTCAATGACCTAGTAATGTCTACATTCTCCTTCATTTGATCAGAGAATGTGTCCTTAATATGTATTGATTGTGAAGTGAGTGTGATTTGGATTTTTAATTTAGCTAGAACAATGTAACACTGGGGCATCAATCCGCTGTCATGTACCATGATGTCCCATTCGGTTACATTACTCGGACGCCAGGCCGATCTGTCCTAACACAAACATCATAAAGCTGATTGCCTAGCTAGGCAGCTGTTAGTACCACTTTTATAAATCATTGGTGTGACTCCGCCGGAGTTCCAATCAGGGACATCAATGTATTCCGGGGCGTTGCAGACTAGATGTGTAAAATGGTTTTCGTTTTCCATGACGTACCAATGTCAACGATGTATGCGTCCTTAGATTTTACCGATGGTTCAGACTATATATGTGAATGCATTTTCGCTGTTCATGAGCTATCAATGTCCAACACTTATGTGGTATTCCCAATGGGGTGCGACCTTCATGAATTATAGTTTAGCCTAGATGTGAGAATCAGTCTTTGTAGCCCATGACGTTTCCTAATCCATGCTCTCTGTGATTTTGTCAACAATACGCAACGTTAGTTTGTATTGATAGTTCCAGCAAGACTAGATGTGTAAACGCTTTCTCGTTGACCACGTTCTTCGTGATGTTGTCGAAAATGTACGTCCTAAGTTCACATTGGGGTTGAGACTCGAATGATAATTTTTCCTCGTGGTCCATGATGTAACAATTCCAATCCATTCCATGATTTTGTATGTTGTGTGCGTCCTTGTTTGTATAGATTGTTTAGACAATATGTGTAATATCTTCGAGTTGGTCACGACGTACTAATGTTAACAGTCTCTGTGATTTTGTCAGTAGTGTGAGTCTCTTATTTATTCTAATTGTTTATACTAGATGAGTAAATTTGGTTTCTTTGTTCTTGATTTACGAATGTGATCATTTTTCAATGTTTTCTTAACGTGCAAAATATTTTGGTTAAATGTTTAGGCTAAAGTTTAAAAGAATGTCTTCATACATATTAATTATTGTGAAACAACGAAATCAATTTCAGATATAATACCAATAAAGAAAATAAGTTGTTTTAGATTTCATGAGTTCTGTGATGGTTTCATATTTAGTAAAATAGGTTCATGACATACATAACTTGTTGTCGATATTAAGAATGTATTCACATTTACAATAGAACAATATAAATTTGGATACATGAACATCTTAACAATCCCTCCATTTAACATCACCATTTGTCCTTATTCATTTAGTACAGAGAACTGTATTTCTTTCACTCTTACATCGCCAGAACAAGTGTTCCAAGTGGTCGAGTTGTCAAAAGCGCTTTCCTTTACGGATCACTGGCGTCTCACCTCTGTCTACGTGGGTTCGAGTTTAAGATTCGGCTAATGTAGTTATGTGAGAAAGCTTGCCAGTAGCTTCTCGTTGGTCGGTGGTTCTTTCCTGGTGTTTTCCCGGGTTCTGCCTGTACCAATAATACTGGCTGCCATGTATAGCCTATCCTGTGCTGAAAAATGGCGTTAAACCCTAAAACAACAACAACAACAACGAGCCTGGTAAATTTTTGTAATAACATATTCAATGTTATCCGGCAACACCATATATTTGAATTGTTTCTGGTAACTTTGTTATATAGATAATATCTTTTAACTTTGATGAACTTCTGTTTTGAATATTGAAAAACATGACGAAGGCGCAATAATCATGACTGTTGACTGTTATTGACAAAGGCACTAATGAGCTGAAAGCAGAGTTGAAATGCATCATTAACTTGAATAATGACAATACAAAAACTGATTTCAATTCACCAGGTGTATCTAATAAGCTCTCATTGTAACAATAATGTAGGCAGTAAACTATTTAAGTCACGTTTATCTGGACGTGTTGGGCAGTCTGGTCAAATAGCCGATAGGAGTGTAAAAGAGACTCTAAAACCATTGTGTGTCATGATTTGTAACCTTTATATTTCTATCTTGTGTTGAACTAGGAGCACGCTGAGGCGGGCCAAATACTATCATTTTTAAATGATAGTATTATCTTGTGTAGAGGTAGGCAACGCCCAGACGTATATAATAATATCTTACAAATCTCCTTTTTCATCGCACACACGGTACTAATATTCCAAGCAAACATTTTACTTCTTTCCATAATAGCGTAATAAACTATCCTAGCACGCATTGCTGCTTTCTAAAATTATAACACGGGATGTCTGTTATTATTGTATAAATGATATTTCATAATTATTTTATTTCTTTCTTCCTTAATCTTTTAAACCTTTGTTACTTTCCAGGAAGGATGGGTTTTCATCATAGCTCAATCCATACTGAAATGTTTACTATCCGTCCTGTATACTAAACCAAGGTTTTAACATTATATGTCTCTGTGGACATAGCTACCTATAGTGTTGAACCTAATATTAAACTCCCATTAGGATAATATAGATATTTCCCATGCTATACTGACCCACAAAACTAGTGTTCTTTATCAACTTGTGACCATGAATAGGAGATCAATTTTTTTCTTTAGGCCATTCATTTAAAGGCGTCTTGTCGCAAATACACACACACACACACACACACACACACACACACACTTAAGAAAGTATGGGTATAACTCTCGTTTTATAAGTATGTGTGACTGCTATAACAATTAATCCGCAAGGAATAGCCGACTGGTAATTTCCCCAATTGATTGTTTTCTCGAGTTTCATGTAGTGTAGTAAGGTTTGTTTTCTATATTATGTTCTCATTATATTCCAACTTTAACATTATTTCTTAAAAGAATTATTGAATTCAGTGTAGTATTGTTTTCTATATTATGTTCTCATTATATTCCAACTTTAACATGTAGATATTTACGTATTAGTAATTTCTTAAAAGAATTATTGAATTCAGTCTTACATACTCCTTTACCCTAAGACAAGGAAAATTCAAATCTAGTTTTATCCATTTCGTTCTATGTATCATATCCAATCTTCATGCGTTGCTTGTAAGTGTGTGATTTTGGATTTTTAACTGTCTTCAGTTATATCGTTACGATGTCTTCAGTATGACAGTTCACAGGGATGTCCTGTACTGAGGAATCATGCCTCTGATACGTAGTGTCATGTTCCTCCCAGTCACATGATCATGACAAGACCACTGGTAAAAAACTACGATCGTTATTGTGAGCGCTAATCGAAGCATCTGCTACTACAATTATTACAAGTATCTGATGCCCAACCATGACCTACCGCATTAGGAGCGGACTCTATTTTGACCTCGGCCAACGGAGCGGTCTAAACGTGTTGCAGTAAATAGCAAAATAGCGTAGTGTAAAGCATATGCATACAAACTAGGAATGGAGGTAAAAGAAAGATTACTTGCTGTATGCAGATATATGTGTAGGCACAGTTGGAAAAGATCAAGTCTAAATGTAACTAATTAATACTAAATATTATGTCCGAAGAAAGTATGGAATCGTTGAATATCTGACAGTTTTACGAGGTATTAAGTAAGACAACTCCGCAGTAGCAATAGTCGCATACATGTTCTTATACACTTGCATTATGTCCCTTTAAACGGTCGGCTATCTGGTGTTTTAGCAAAGTGATTTTCGCGATTTTGTGCCCTTTGCTTGGTGGTGAATGTAATATCTTCTTAAACGACGTATGAAATATTCACATATCATATGGAAAAAGCAATACGCAATTTTGTTGGTTTTCCTTTTTATGTTCCGCACATTCAAAACCGTAGTATTGATTTTGATTGTCATTAAGGTTACAAACGTTAGCGTTTGTATGTACTCTATTAAAATACGTACATGGTTACAAGCTTATTAATATGTACCTATGTATATATTGTGACAGATACAAATTCTTAACATACTTATATTAAACAGATTTAGCACAATGAGTAATGGTTTCCAAATTACATTCAGCCAACTTTGGTATATGAGAAATATTGCCAGAAGCTTATCGTGGGTCGGTGTTGTTTCCGTGATTATTTTCGGCTATTCCACCACCATTATTACTCTACGCCATGTATAGAATATCGTACTGAAAATAGCGTTAAACCCTACAACAACAACAACAACAACAAAAACAACTTTGTCACCCTGACATCTTAGGAGACCTTGTAGGTGCTTGTACGGACGAGCACCCCAACGACAAGATTATGTGCCGGTCATATAATTAGGATTACGAATACCGAGACTAATAAGGAGATGTACACACCGAGAGTAAAGTGAAATCATGAACTCTTAATTATCGCACCAGTCGAGTGGTGAACTTTGACGTGCTAAAGGAAACCAAGTAGACTGACAGGATGAAAACTTTAAAGTGACCACCTATGAATCAACAAGATTGTAATTTAACAACACACTAAATCGTCAGTCGACCCTTTAACAAAGACTACGAAATCGTGTACCACCTGAGTTTTTGGCTTCCTAACCACTTCAAATTACCATAACGTCATTTTGATAATGGTCAGCATGTTGAAAAGGACAACGTCCAAGACTGATAGTTCATTGTAATTACCAATGACAATCGTGAAGGATGAATCCTTGCAAACAGCATGTATCGAGCGCAAGGCTTAAGTCCAATGCGACACTCAGGTTTGATACAATTGCCACACGATAACATCAATACACTACCACATTTTATTTGTTTCTGTACTAACGCCATAACAAACAACGTGCATCCAATGCAACTTCCAGACCAAAAGTATTTTCCTTATCGACATGTTGATATCACCATGTATACAAATGTGACGACAGCCTACAAATACACTTCATTGCGATGACAAGCGACGAGAAAGATGAATCACTCTATGCAGATGAATAAAGAGTAAACACAAACATCATAGAGCTCATTTACAACCATACCGTCATTATGGCATTCATATGACTCAGACAGCGACTTCGAGAATATTTAAGATGACAACTTTCACCTACACTGTAAAATTTAAAGACTCCACGTCTGACATTCCACCCGAGGAAGCAGTTGGTTTCATAACGGATCTACTTGAATCACTGTTAAGGAAACTCAAAACATTATTGACAAATCAAAGATCGATGTTGTTTGAAGCTATTCATGTATCGCGACAGTGTGAACTAGCCAGTATGTCTCAGGATAACACACCTGTTGAATTAACTTCTTCCAAACGTTAGCGTTCTATTGAAGACATGAAGACGATGCGAGCCAAATTTGAAATCACGGATGGAAACGTGACTGTTCATATGGCATATGTTTTATCTCCATCGGACGATTACCATGACTGCACATGATCTGCTTACCGATAAATGCATGCAACACAATAAACATAACAGCAGATTTACGAATGAGAGTATGTGGTGGGAAAAAGCTACGCTGGGACAAAGGTTGAAGCTTGCACGATTTTAAACCAAGTGTGTGATGACATAGTGCAACATGAACTTGGTCATTTTTAATTGATTGTCCATTCTTTTGTTTTAGATTTTTCTTTTTAATGAAGTTGTAAGGTAAATACGTTGTACACAAAGTGACGTTTAGAAAGTCGTAATCTTTAATTTTAAAAAGTAGTCTACTAGAACCATAAACTAAACAAATCGTAATTAGGTTTGTTTCATATCCAAATGTGTATGTTTTAAGTAGATATTGTTTGGGCCAAAACACAGGCCATAGAGCATATATATATATATATATATATATATATATATATATATATATATATATATATATATATATATATATATATATATATACTTGAAAAGGTGTATTGTAGCCATGCAATAGAATTTTCCTTTTTTCAGCCTCTTTTCTTTTCCTTTTAAGTCTTTCTTTAAAACATTCTTGTCTTTTTTCTGTGAATTTCCGTCTTCTATGCTGGAATGTGAATTTTGTTTTTGTCCCATTGAATATGTTTTTCCCCATCAAACTATCACTATAAATGCATTTTATCCTATAATATATATGACTGTAAATACACCGTTACGTCACCCATATTCATTATGCCAGGTGTCATTCCCCTGTTAGAGTTTCATTGTCACGATACATTCCCAGCTTTGTTAAATTCCAATAGACCCCTTAGTGACGGAAGACGTTTTTGACTGTTACTCCCATTGACTCTAAACAACCCCAGGTTTTGCCTCATGTTAAATTTCCCGTCAACCCTAAACAGTCCCAGGACCTGTTTGACTGCGATTTCAATAGACATAAAATTATCCATTATCTACTCTTACTAACAAGAGGCCTTGAGTATTCAAGTGGTTTAAATTTCTTTCCATTACGGATAATTGCCATTTAACAATCTGTCTGCATGGGTTGGAGTGTCAGATTAGGCCAATATGGGTATGTGCGAAAAATCGCCAGTAGCTTCTTGTGGTTCGGTGTTTCTTTCCGGCGGATTTCCCAGGTTCTACCTAAAACATTAATAGTGGCCGCCATGCATAGCCTATTATATGCTAAAATATGGCGTTAAACTCTATGACAACAACAGCATGCCACTAAAATGTTCGTATCGTTTGCTTAACTTGTCTCAGAATCATGCAAATAAAATATGGCAGCTTTATACTTGGCATAAATTCAACGTCTAATGTGTGTCGTAAAGTCACAGCTTCGGTATAACAGCATACATTTTTTATTGTAGAGATGATTTGAATTTCATACTTTAGGAAGTAAATATATTATAGTTCGAAAAATCAAACATTACAAATGTCACAACGTGATTAATGTAATAAAATTTGTAAATATAATGCATCATTATCAATAATGTGATATTTATTTTCAATATTGAATACCTAAATAGCTTCTGGTAATAACATTGTATAATCTAAATTGTACATAGATATCATACGAAAGTGGTTATATCCTCCTACACCCACTTTTATTCGCTTTTCATAAGGTGATTTATTTTAATTTATTCAAATTCAATGTTTCATTTATAATTTACTATTCATTTTAATAAGATAAGCCATGTTCTTAAACTAGTGCCCTATTTTCTATAAATAGCTATACATATAAATACTCCTTTGTGTGTCAAAAAGGAAGTTTGGAGTCAGGTTCCATACATAGGAATGTATGTACGGTGTCGACATCTGCTTAAGTTCAGATTTCGTGTGCGGACATTTTCAAGTCGATACCAGTGTAGGTATGTCAAACGTAAGTACACATAGTGTTCTGTAAATTACAAACTTATTGTAATAGTAACGTCTTTTTAGAGTTATGGTTTCATTCAATAATTAACTTAAACTGAAACGCTTGCAACGAATTGTAATCATGATTTCCAAATGGTACTGGAATGACTCTGTGTATAACCAAAATTGCACATAAATATGGCGGTTAATGCAAGCAGTAACAAAAAGACTTTTTAACGGATTGTGCATCTATTTCAGAAAAATAACTCGTGTTTTATGAATATTTGTGACTGCAATAACAATAAATCCTCTAGTATTGGCCGCATATTAATTCTCCCAAAAGTCTTTTTTGCATATCAGTAGTATAGATTCACCGAAGTTTATATGTTGTCCATTACAACATGGAAACAGACGAATTTTAAAGGCTAATGAATTCAGTGAAGAAACAATAGTGATAAAAATACCAACTGAAGCGTTATATATATCTATATATATATATATATATATATATATATATATATATATATATATATATATATATATATATATATATATATATATATATATTAAAGAAATGAATCCATTGTTTTCTTGAGTTTCACGCAATATAGTAAGTTGGGATTTATGTTCTATATTATTTTCGCATTATATTCCAACTTTATTTTTTAAATAATTACGTATTCCTAATTCTTTAAAATAATAGTTGAATTCAGTTTTACATACTCCTTCTTACACTAAGACAATGAAGTTTACAATTTAATTTTTCGCATGGCGTTATATGTATCTTATCAGATCGTCATGCGTTCAGATGTTTGGTGTCATGTGTATGTAGTTGTAATACATAATAGTACATGATTACCTACAGTTAGTACACCTAATGTTCAGTACATAATAGGTTGTAAAAGAGTTCAGAACTCTAAGTAATCCAGTTAATTTTAAACAATTAGCGTTGGCCAGGAATGAGTGCTAATATGGAAGAGAGGTGTTTAAAAAGACTATTATTTCTACCACTGATGACGGTTACCTTAAAACTTCATATAAACAGTCCTTCGTAACTATTAAAAGGCATTTTGCATATATTAAGCTTACAGTATAAGTGCCACTTTAAACTAAGCAGCGGGAATATAGTTGATAAACGCTTCACCATAAACATTTCATTCGTATTGGCCTGTGTAGCCCAGATTTCAATGGCATTATATAATCCAGTCGTGGTAGAAGAATTTGTGCATCTCGTGTTCAATAATGAACAATGTCAACCGAAGATGCAAGCGCGTTGGAGACAAAATATTAAATAAAATATGTCCATTTATTTTCAAATATGCAATAAAATGAGTCCTAGCCTGAAGTACAGTTGGGCATTTTATCAGTGGACAGTTGCTTACGATGTGTGACATGGTCTTTAGAGCTGCACAACAACAAGAAGAATTGCTTGCTTAGCCCCATCGGACAAAGTTGACTGCACAACGACCCTGCTATGTCCGAAAGCGTTTCAGCGTGGTACACAGAGGACGTGACATAATGACGCCAGGATGTCGGGCAGATGATTTAACTACGAGGAAGTGATTTACAACATCGTATTCGCTTATGACACACTTTGAGTATAGTTCTCACGGCTGGTAATTTTTAAAACCTTATCGAATGCCTTTCAGACAGCCACACATCCATCCGCTTTTCCATCTGCGAAAAGCACAACCGACACCAACGCTGGACTGATCTGTTGTAGTGGCAATTGTCCACTATGTTTTTCCCACTTGTTTCACAGCTTACTTTAATGAGTGCAATATGCCTGTCATTCTGTTTGTCGGCATCACGAGAAACAATATAGTTTTGAGACCACTGCACCAAGATCATACCAGTTCACTCTTTGTCTATATCTGTGTCATATAGGAACGTTTCTGTCGGTATTGATCTGACATCTATATTTAGGTCAGCCACACCGGCATAATTGCAGCTACTATTTCCTTTGCAAATTCCAATGTGACACCTATTTACGTCTGCATAACGCTATTTCTTGTCGCAAGCTGCTCTCTGCTACGGTGAATTTCATTTCATAATGTTAGTTTTAATCATGATGTTCAAATGACCCTCACTTGGACAACTGTGCAATTATCACAGCAAGAGCATATTATCCGAGATCATAAAAGCTATGTGGGTTGCACATCTTATATCCTTCAATGAAGCACTGAAATATCTCATTACACACCTGATTGGTTTTATACGCGTTGAGGCTATCTTGTCAGAGTAATGTCATTGCATATATATCTTAGACTGCTAACCACATGTAGTACACTCTCTTGGAAATAAACACTTCATTCGGTATATGTCATCATCATCATCGTCAGTCTACTGACCTAGTGTGGTTATTGAGGCACTAGGCTGTTGAACATCTGACCAGTTTCCTCCACTCGTATCGATCATATGACAACACCTGTCTCTCTTCAAAACTTGTCCTGGTCAATTCTGTGATGTTAGTTCCTTTTTTGTCGCATCATGTTCTTATGTCTCGTGTTTACCAGATTGATAAATCCTTCAATGTGGATTTTTCTAGTGTTCAAGTTAATCGGAACGATTATCAATAATTCAACTTGATGTTTACATTACAACTGTAGAAGTGTAGATTAATAATCAATGTAGATGTGTCAGGAGGGGGAGATAAATAATCAAACTAAGAATTATCAGTCACTAGTCTAGTTATTTAAATATTTTCAAAACATCTGTCATTAATATGATTCAAGAAGAAAATAACTTGGAAACCATTAGTCATTGTGCTAAAGAGGCAATGGATCTTTATATTAAACGCAAGTAACCTCGTGCATATTTTATAGAGTATACAAACGTTATCTTTTAGTAACATCAGGACAAAGAAAGTCAAATACTATAGATTTGAATTTGTGAAACTTAGACAAAATGCCAACAAAATGGTGTATTGGGTTTTGCCATTAGATATGTGAATATTTCATACGTCATTTAAGAAGATGTTACATTCTCCACCAAGCAAAGTGCACACACTCGGTAAAATCATATTGCTAAATGACGTGATAGCCAACCGTTTAAAGGGACATAATGCAAGTTTAGAAAACCTTTATGTGACTATTGCTATTGCGGAGTTGTCTACTTGTAACTTAATCACACGTAGAACTGTTAGAAGTTCAACGATGCTATGCATTCTTCGTGAATACTGTTTAGTACCAATTAGTCCAATTTAGACTTTATTTTCCATCTTTTCCAACTTTGCCTAGACATACAGCAGCGTACAGCAAGTAATCTAGCTTTTATGCATATGCTTTATACTACGCTATTTTGATATTTACTGCAACACGTTTAGACCGCTCGGTTGGCCTAGGTCGAAATAGAGTCCGCTTTTTATGCGGTAAGTCGTGGGTACTTATAATAATGGCTGTACCAGCTGCTTCGATTAACGCACACAATAACGAGGGTTGGTTTTATTACCTGGGGTTCGGCCATGATCATGTAACTGGGTGGGTCATGACACTATGATTCAGTGTTATGATTCCCCAGTATTAGACATCACAATAAACTGTCATACTGCAGACATCGTAACGATATGACTGAAGACAGTTGTAAAACTTACGTTAAAAATCCAACATCACACACACACACACACACACACACACACACACACACACAAACACAAGATACGTTTACCAGTATAGCTTTAGAACTACTTACACAAACCAGGAAATAACTCAGACATAACTTTGTGAGTCAATGTGTAATTTTGTTCATTGAAAACAGGACTAATTATAACAGGAACACATTAGGGATTACTCGTTGTAAAGAAAAATAGGAGACTCCGTCCTGAATCAAAGGGTGGGTTATGTTGGTTTCTGCCCTGTAGAAATATATCACAAGGCAAGACACCAGTCCGAACCCCTCGGTAGTTCCAACCCTACTAGTTTATCATTATTTCATCTTCTAATTTGCAACAAAAGCCTGTTGTATTCAACAATAGTTCAATGTTCAAAACAGCTTGACACACTTTGTTCAGTATGTGACTATTGGAGAAAATGTAAAACTTGTTCATCGATTTTGACGTCTGGACATCTTCTTTCTCTCAGTGACGTATTTTCGTTCGGATAGTCATGTATTTAACCACTGACCGAAACGGATGATCATGAAACAACAGTGTCTACGCATGAGAAGAATGTTAGCCAAAGATGAAAGTAATCAGTCAAGTCAGAGCGAGAAAACTCATTATGCTTGCTATTTAATTTCAGCTGCCGCAAATGCTAGATTGTCCTGGACCGTGATTGTGGTGCGAAAACAAATTCGTGGAGTCCAACCAGCGATGGAGAAGAGAGAAAAGTCTTCGCTTTATTAGACCTCTACATCCTGGTACTACAATTACATAATATAAATAGTGCTAAACACACAACAAAAATATATCAAACAACTAAGCATTTATGAATTGCAATGGAAATGTAGGATTTTTTACATTTAGCTCTAAATGGGTTGTGAGATTTCAGTCTGATTCAGAAAGGTTTATATAGAATATATACATGCGGGTTAGTAAGGCTGGACACGGTACATTTCTATTCAGGTCTTCTGGACATACTTTGTCTAGATATATAAAGTACGTCAAGAGAATAACACTTTAGTTCTTTAGACTCTTGCGCGATAGATCTGTAGCATAAGTGCAGTATTTTCAAAATTATAATCAATCATCAATTTTACTCCAGATACTTATACAATTACCCATATCAATCTTATGCTATCAGTTTCATTCCTTGCGTGTCTTCAAATCGATAGATTCAATCAACAACATATTTGATTTTAGATAGCAGAGGCACATTTGCATGGTGACAAAATACTCAGCTTTTAACCGTTAATCAGTTACCATCGAACAATTTCCTTTATTATCGTCGTGAAGCTAATATATCGATGGCTAATGAAAACGTCTGAACCTATGCAGACGCATAACATGTGAACTGATCAGATAATCTATTCTTTAAATGAAACATGTACAGTGCATACTACATGTTTAACATTTTGAGGGAGCATGTACATTAATTTATACTAGAATGTTTTTGCTATGTATGTATTTCAATTTTAAACAGCACAGTGTATCGAGAGCAGCTGCTGTTATATAAAATGACAATAATCCAGAGGTACTGTTGATTTCATTATCAAAGCAGAATGTCGAAGGAAAAATGTATTAGGTCAGGACACTAGAGATGCGGTTAAAGCCTGATGTTTGTGTCTACAGAGATGAGGTTTATTGTTCATGAAGTCTGTGCATTTTTTAAAACTACTTATCATGCTATGTATGTGGTTACAGAATTGAATTTGAAGTTACCGTCAGTGCGGGAGTTTCTGTAGTAACGAGTTGATACAGAAAATAATTTGTTGAAGGTATACTGGAAACCTGGAGTAGCCCCAGGATATACCAAAGTGCAGAAATATAACTTTATAAACGTGACTATCCAGAAGTTGTCAGTAGGTTCAATGAAGAGGATTCTTGAATTACAATCAATGAGCATGTGGAACAGCTACTTCGTCTGGTTATTGAGGCATTGGACTGGTGAACATCTGACCAGTTTCCTCCACTTATGTATATCATGTGCCAATGCATGTGTCTCTTCAAACATTGTCCTGGTCCATTTTGTGATGTTGTCAGTCCACTATTCGTCTCTCTCTGCCACTTTTTCTAACACCATCGACGCTGCCCTGCGGTACTGTTGTTAATAGACTGTTGGCTCTAGGGACATGTCCGTACCATTTAAGCTTTCCCCTTTTACCAGTGGTGAGGATGTCTTCATAATGGCCTACATTGTGCTTGACGGTTTTACCCACTTCTTCATTTGTGATGTGGTGCATGTAAGATATGCCAAGGGTAATTATGTGGCATCTAATTTCAAGTACCTGGATGCATCGTTGTAATTTTGCTGGCAGGGTCCAAGCCTAATACGAATACAAAAACTGAGATGACTAGTGCTCTCACTATTCTCATTTTAGTTTTCAGACAAATATTCTTGTCACCCAAGATACATCTCATCTTTGACATAGCTGACGTTGTTTGTGTTGCTCGTGACAAACTTTCTGCTCTTAATCCCTCTTCGGTCATTATGGAATCAAGATATTTGAACTGTCCCACTGCTTCCAGTTCCCGTCCTAACATTATGGCTGTGATTTGTTTGCCTCTATTTGTCATCAGCTTTGTCTTCTCTGTGCATATCTCGATGTCAAATATGGAAATTGTTTTCTGCTACTGTTCCGGTATCGCTCATCGATGATTTTACAATTTCAGACCAAAATGAGGTTCAGCAACATAATTATTAACTTTATAACTTAGTGTTTATGATAACGTCAACCACGTTCAGTATTGGTGCGAGAATAACTGCAAGACATTCACAGAAAATTACTTCCTACTCTATTTTAAGGCATATCATGCAGAAGATGCTTCGCGACAGCATCACTGGTAACCACTTTCACATTTTCTCATTTTCGATGTTCGTATCGCTATTTCCTTCCAACAAGTTCAAATACATTTTAAGTCGCTGCTCCACATGCACATCGATTGCCGTTAAAACACCATCTTCATTGAACAGACTGTCATTTTTTTTATAAAAATAACATTTCTGCACTATAGTAAATCCTGCGGCTACTATATATTTTCAGAATACAGTCAGTCGAGTGTTGTCTGTATCACCTCTTTAGAACAAGATCGATAGCAACATCAACCATCTGACTTTAGCTTCAAATTCAACTCTGTAACCACATATACAGTCTATAATTAGTAGTTAAGTACAAATCGCACAGTCGTCATGAACAAGAAACATCATGTCTGTAGACACAAAGAAACTACAAGCTCTAACATCATATCTAGCTTTGTGACATTCCAATTTAATAATGAAATCAATAGTTCTCCAGGGTTATTCTCATTTTATATAACATCCTCTTATCTCAAAACACTGTTTTGTTTAAGACTGAAATACAAACAGCAAACACAGGTAGTGATACAAATATAAATTAATGTACATGCTCCCTCAAACCGAAAATTGTGTACTATGTCCTGTACATTGTGTACTATGTCCTGTACATTGTGTACTATGTCCTGTACATTGTGTACTATGTCCTGTACATGTTTAATAAAAAGTACGAGTCTCTCATCAGTTTATCTGTTGTGCGTTTGCATAGGTTCAGTCTTTTTCACTAGGCATTGATACATTAGCTTCCCATCGACAATGAACGAAAATGTTCGATGATCCTTGATTCATTGAAATGAGCTTAACATTTTGTCACCATTTTAATAGGCTTCTACTATCTACAAGCAAACGTTTTGTTGATTGAATTTATTGATTTGATGACACAAGAAGTGGAAATTAAAACATAAGGATAAGATGGGTGTAAAAGTTTCTGGATTAAAACTGATGACTGATTATGATTTTGAAAAAGCTGAAACTTAATTGTTAGATGTATTTATTTTGGCCAAATTCCAGAAGAGTTTTCACGTAAAGAATCCGGTAACCTTCCTTATGTCTACATTGTTTCCGTTATCCCCGTATTATAATCAAGCATTAACATCCCCAGCGTATCTACTGTATGTCCACTGAAGTTATAGAGGCTGATGATTATTCATTCTGTCTCGAAAATCAATGCTTTTGCTGACACATTGAATATCACAGATCTTGCACGTCGGAATAATGATTGTATTACGGACTCGATGCCTGATTTCTGGCTGATCATGT
Organism: Unio delphinus; assembly: GCA_029339505.1. Classification (NCBI taxonomy): domain Eukaryota; kingdom Metazoa; phylum Mollusca; class Bivalvia; order Unionida; family Unionidae; genus Unio; species Unio delphinus. The sequence goes on along the minus strand of JAQISU010000046.1, from coordinate 15,464,102 downwards.
AGCTGATCGTCGTTTTCAAACTTCTGAAAGATTTGGGATCGGGCATTTGTTTGCAATCTAATCAACGCTTGTTACGAATAGTGCGTAAATTAATAGTACGTTCCAAATGGACATTGATAAAGACACACACACACACCCACAAACACACCCACCCACACACACGGAATATATATCCATCGATACATGTGTGCATTACACAGATTTAATCGGAATACCGTCTCCTCGTCAATTGCAAAAGAATATGGGCTCTATGACATAACCGAAATCCTCACAAAACCATACGAATAACGAAACAATGTGTTCTATATTTCAATTGACATCAAGTTGGTACATTTTAATATCGAGCTTGATTGAACTTCAATCGATACGTTGTTTATTGCAGTTTGATTGAATTTCAGGTGATTCAGAAAGATAAGAGTACTCTAATGCTAATGGATAAATATTAGCGATGTTTGTGTATCCAGATCACATGAAATTTTGCACAAGAATGTTAGATCTTTCTCATGTGAGTGTCGTTCACATTTAATTTCAAAACTGTTTCACAAATGTATGGAACAACCTGTAATTAATTACTTTATTATTCACTTTTTGAGCGATTGTGAAATGAACGGTAAGCATTAAGTAGCCAAAATAGCACTCGGATTGATTTAAGATATGTACTTAACTTTATTACAAAAAAAATAACATAAACATATGACGTTTAAGGATACGTTTATACAAAACTTTATATGCTTATTTCATATTCAGGAAACGGTGTCTCGTCAAAAGCAGTATGTACACAGCGTCATCCAACAATACAAAGGAACTTTCATTGTGGATTTATGACTGATGTGACCCTACCACCGACATCAAACTTTCAATCATGTATTTGTTTCAAGACACAAAACGTTTATTTCTATCATCATAGCAATTCATACATTTTAAAAACTTGACATGGAGACAAGATTGGGTTTCTTTTTAAGTTTCATAGCATCTATCCTATTACCTATTTCTGGAGCAAATCGAACATGTGTTGTGAACTTTAGTTCCTATATATGCAAACATATTGCCAGCAAGGCCGATTTTCCAATTTCGTTACCGGAAAATATACGGAAGGTTACGCTATTTGGGACTAATACACTTGACCGATCTTTCCTTAATAGACCATTCAGGAATACAACGTGGGCAAATGTTTCCGAACTTTCCATTCTTGAATTCAATGGTATTGGTTTCATTGAAGATGATTTTCTTGACGGACTAGATAATCTCAAATTCTTGTCCATATCCTCATGTCTCGAGCTCAAGGAAATTCACCCTGATGTATTTAATTCCACGCCTGACCTTGAAGCATTGTATTTGGATGGGAACCCTTACCTTAAATTACCTGTAGTAGAAGAAGCATTGAAAGGCAAACTAGACAAACTTAAATATATATCTTTAATTGGAATCGAAGCTATTGGTCGTCGTGTTGTCCTCGGAAAAAACTTTTTAAGCGCTCTCAGAACAAAAAACCTTACATATATTGATATAAGTGGAGTCAAGACAATCATTCTAGAAGATGAAGCCGTACAAGAATTATTATCAAATGTACAATACTTAAACATTTCTTATTCTACAATACTTGTCTCATATGGCATGGAAGTTCCGGTTCATTCATTTTTTCGAAAGATTGAATTTTTAGATCTCACTAGCTGCACATCTGTAGGACAACATGCTATCCAATTAGAAGATTTAACTATTACTTGGGTTTGGCTTGAAAATATAAAATATTTAATTGCCCAACACCTGATTGATCCATACATTCGATTGAAAGTAAATGCAAGATACACTTTTGAAAATTATGTGTTTCGAAGCTTAAAAGTCTTAGATGTGAGCAAAAATAACATAATGATTTTAAATATTTCTGTTTCTGGAACATATGATTTCCGTTCATTAGAGACATTGAATCTATCGAGTAATAATTTGGAATATATGTCACAATCTTTGTTAAGCGGCTTTCCGTCTCTGAAAATATTAGACTTATCCAGGAACCAACTGCACCAAATGCAGAGTGGGGAAGATTTTGCATATTTATTCTCCAGAAACAAAGACCTAGAGATAATTTACCTGCAACGAAACGATCTTAGTGTTGTACCATCAAATTTATTCTCATCAAATACTAAACTACGTGTAATTGATTTGAGTGATAACGAACTTACATACTTTAATATCTACTTACATAACTTATATGATTTAACGTTAATAGATTTAAGAAAAAATCGGCTGAAAAGTTTGCCTACAGCTTTCTTGGGACAATTGGAACAAATATGTCTTCACCAGGACACTGCTGAAAAACACAAAACCTCCACGACAAATATTTTGCTCAATCAAATCCAGGATAAAAATCTTATAGCAGAGAAATACAAATATGGCTACAACGCCAGCGATACTATCTTGCTTACAAAAGTGTTGGACATTATTCCACAAAACCTAATGTTGAATGTGTTAGAGAATCCTCTCATATGCGATTGTGACACACTTGATTTTGTGAAATGGATAGTGTCTGCAGATATCGGGATTGTTAATAGGACAATATTGACATGTAAATATGACAACAAAGAAGCGTTATTGAACAATGCCGTAATGGAAATGGTCAGAGACAACTGTCGTATTGTACATATTATAGGCATTGCAATTCCATCATCAGTTGCATTTATGATCAGTATATTTGCATTGGGTTTTATGATTAATCTTAGGCGTAGAAAAGCACGCCAACTTCAGGACTTTGAAATTCTCAAGAGAGAAATTTTGGATGACAACACAAAGTTCAACTTTGTTGTATTTCTGTCGTATTGCAGCCAAGACTCTCATATCGTGGAAAATATCATCCTGCCTTCGATAAACACATTTCTCAAGAACACATTCAACACAAAAAAGGATCTTGTTTGTACTGGAGCGGAATATTTTGTTCCCGGCATGCTTATCATAGAAGAAATACATCGATGTATTACTGAAAGTCTCGTTATTGTCCCTGTAATTACACCAGCATTTCTGGCGTCTCGCTGGAGTCTGAGGGAATGTGTTGATGCCATTGAGAGACACAGACAAGTTGTGGTTCTAATGAAACAGCATACAGATACATCTGGGACGATTGCGACCATCAGCCACCTGATAGGACAGTACACTAGAGCAAGCTGGTCGTATGATGAAGGTAACTTTGTTATTCGCCCCTCCTGGAATACAATTTGTGATGGAATAATTCAAACAGCTATCAAATCGTTTCAAAATCATAGAAATCAACATCGTAACGAAGCGATTGAATTAGCTGGCTTGATCTAATAAAACCACAGACTTTGGCACCTCTATGGACATTCTTTGCTTGAATAAAGAGCATAATGCAACTGTTAGTGTCCTCTCTACTCCAAACGCACTGTTTATGCGGAAATATTAGTCTTCTATTGCATGCTATACATTTTTGTTCCCCATATATATATATATATATATATATATATATATATATATATATATATATATATATATATATATATATGGAACTGATGAAACTATAGGTATCATCAGTTCAATCAGTTTCTCCACAACCCATGTTTCTACTATTAGATATGAATATATCGCGATATACGACAGGGAGCGGATGTCACATATTGCAACCATCATGTCGACATTAAAATTAAACATTGAGACAGTTCGTGCCTGTTAGTTTTATACCGTATATTGTCCTTGTTAGGACCAAGTTTAGCAATGGTAGATCATATTATAATACATTACAATAATGTCAGAATATTGATATTAAAACAACTGATACAAATTAAAGAGTTCTGTACCTTCGATGAACGGCTGCGAAAATGAATTGAAATAAAAACCATATCGCATTTTTATTCGTTGATGTAATGTGCGAGTTTCATCTCTTAACGCCATTACACACCCTTTTGTTTCATTTTATTCGCTGATCATACATTGTCACTGGCTTTAAAACTGGCACATGTTTCAATGTTAAATTTAGATAATTAGAAATATAATTATCACTCTCCCAATCTTTATCTCTCACTTTTTTTCTTCTTGTCCCTCTCTTTTTCGCTATAAATCTGCCTTTGTGTTTGAATGTGAATCTTAGGGGATATTTCAGCGACGCGAACATCAATGAATATGCCATTTATACAACAAAATGAAGTGTTCTGGTGTTGATACAATCCCATATTTAGTTTTTTGTTACTTAAGCTATCATGGCATATATAGTCAAGAGATCCTGGAAATTCAGTATCATGTACAAATCGTTTGTTAGGATATTTGTGTTGAGACCTGCTGAAGAATTCATAGCGTGGATAGTAAATATCCATATTTTCTTTATAAACCAATCTTCATCATTTCATTTAATTAGTGAGAAGGTAAGTTGTTTCATTTAATTTAACCACCTTATGAACCTGAAACCATTATATTGTGTATATTGTTTACGTAGGGAGAATAAAAGAAACATTTCCTTCGTTGTTTTACTGTCACTTATGTTCTCGTAGTTCTATTTGTTAACTAAAGCTTAGATTGATGTATGATGATACTTTATACTTGCTGTTTAGAGTTTGTATTTTACCATCCGTAATTCTTTCCAAATAAATACTTTTATTTTAGCTTCTTCTACATTTTCTAAAACACTGCTCAGGCAGATTAGAATGTTTAAAACGTATTGGAATAAGGTAAACGTATAATTCATACCACTGAAAGTACACGCATCAATGTTCTTCAATAAAGCCTTAGATGTTTATTGTGTAATTCTGCGTTGGTATCTTAAGGAACCAAAACAAATGTATACTGTTGTGTGGTAAACACATTTGCATGACTCAGATAATATTTTACAGACATAATACAGTGTGTAAACTTGTTTGAATGGATTATTGAACATTTCATCGACATAATCAAATCCGATGTTACAGACACATACGTGTGTAAACACGTTCCAGCGACGCAGAAATATAACACTATTTAAATGTGTTTGCATACCACAAACATATACCAGTGTGTAAACATGATTGGATGTCTCAGAGATATAAAATTGTCTAAAATTCTTGGCATGTAACACATTTATAACAATCTGTAAGGGTTTGTAGAAATTATGGGACATACTTATATTATTGTGCTAATTTTATTTGGATGGCGAAGAGATTTACGGGTGCATATACCACTTTCGACGTCACAGACCTATTACCATTCGCTTTCCTGTATTGATGTCCCAGAAATATAGACGTGTGTTAAGTTGTTGGGAAGTTACATAAACGTATAACAGTTTGTAAACCTGTCTTGATATCATACATATTGTCTGCTGGTGCGTCATTTTTCAATTTTCTTTCATTTTTCCTTAGTTTCTTATGTTACCATTTATAATTTTCAGGTAACTAGAATAAATTATAAATGTAATTAAAATTATCCCTTAACATGAAAAGACGGAGAATACATGTCTCAATTTTGGAAGAATCTCATAATTATCACTCTCCCAATCTTTATCTCTCACTCCCTATTATTGGCGCTCTCTTTCTCGCTATAACTCTGCCTTTACGTTTGAGTCTGAATCTTAGGAGAGATTCCAGCGACGCCAATATCAATGAATATTTCATTAATATAACACAGTGAGGTGTTCTATGGTTGATAACATTCCATATTTTTTTCAATAAGAGCCATCATGGCATATGTAGTCAAGAGAGGCTGGAAATTCACTTTCATTTAAAAATCATTTGTTACCGGGAATTTGTGTTGAGACATGCTTAAGCAATCCACCAATGTTTCATAGCAAAGATAGTTAAAAATCAATCTTTTCTTTATAAATCTTTCTTCACTTCATTTAATACGTAAAAGAGTAAGTTGTTTTATTTTATTTGACAATGTTATGGAACTGAAGGCGTCATATATTTTGTATTGTATTCCTAGCAGAATAAAGTCAAATATTTTATTCATTGCTTTACTGCCACGTATATTTTTCCTTGTTCTCTTTGTTAATTGAAGCTATTTTGATGTCTGACGATACATGTATTTTTGCTGTTTAGAATTTGTTTATTACCACCCGTATTTCTTTGCAAATAAATAATTTTATTTTACCTTCTACATTTTCAAGAACACTGCTCAGGCATATAAGAACGTTTATAACGTATTGGTACAACTTAAACGTCATTTTAAGAACAGGGATAAATTTTTTCAAACATTCATATTATGTTTAATATGGTGCAAGTCTGCTTTGGAGTCTTAATTAACCATCCACATGTATAAGAATGTGTCGTTAACAGGTTTGGATCACTCAGATAATATTACACGGACATGTGTAAACATGCTTGGATGTCTCAGAGGTATAACGTTGTGTAATCCTCTCTGCTTGTAATATACACATAACAATGTGTAAACATATTTAGATATTTTGGGACATACGTATATTATTGTGATACATTTATTTGGATGATAATGAGATCTACGGGTGCGAATACCACTTTCGACGTGACAGACCTATTACAATTCGCTAACCTGTTTGGATGTTCCAAAAATATAACCGTTTGTTATGCTGTTGGGAAGTCACATGCGTATTACAGTATGTACACCTGTCTTGATATCAGACATATTTTTTTGGTTTAACGCCATTTTTCAGCTAGGCTATACATGGCGGCCAGTATTTATGGTGGAGGAAGAACACGGAAAACCCCGAGAAAGATCCACCGACCTACGATAAACAACTTGCAAGCTTTCTCACACAACTATATTAGCCGAATCTTAGAATCGAACCCACGCAGACAGAGGTGAGATGGCAGTGATCCGTAACGGACGGCGCTTTAGACCACTCGGCCACTCAGGGCCCCTTATTTGAGCCTTGAAGAAACGCATTAAATTTATGATGTCAATGTGCTAACTATCGTTTGCATCTAATAAGATACCTTTAGATATTTCTTTTTACTATAGTTGATATATATATATATATATATATATATATATATATATATATATATATATATATATATATATATATATATATATAAATCTTTATATATATATATATATTAAATCTTTATATATATATATATTTTAAATCGTTATATATATATATATATATTTTCAATCGTTATATATATATATATATATATATATGTATATATATATATATATATATATATATATATTTGATCTTTATTGTGTGCTTGATCTATATCTGCGATTTACGATAGCGTGTTTATCGTTTCAGATAATTGGCATGTAATGCCTATTTTTTGTCTGGTTATACATCGTAAACATATGTGCTGAAATCACAGATGACACATGTAGGTTTGTCATTGAAGTAGCAACTTGAAAAAGTTTGTTACATTAGCCATATCACAGTAGCTGATTCCACATGACACTCATTGAGGTTCCTGGACCTTTAATCCAAACCGTATCAAGGTGGAGATAAAGAAAGTTCATCTGTAATATGGTCATTATAAGGGCCACATAGAATATATGTAAGCAGATAACACACTACAAAAAAGTCCATCTCAGGGTCGTCCAGTATTGTAGAACTGGTTACAAAATTATTCAAACCAGCCATCCACTTCAGGGAAACCAGTCATTCTAGAAGGAGTGCACACACTGCTGGAAACAAATATTCATTTCAGATTCACTCATTACTCTACAATTATATTGCATGCTACACAAACCAACGGTCTATTTCATAACCATCCAGAAATCGAGGTGTATTACATCCTAATCATTATTCTTAAATACCTTTCTCTGTCACATTTGAAATGTATTAGTATCTTTATGTTTGTGTGTTTGTACAGATGCAAAAGCGACATCGATGAAAATGTACATCTAGATACTGTTACGTCCCCATTATGTAGTAAAGCCAGAGATGGTTTTCCATACCTTTAGTGATTAAAACAAAACTCAAAATAAACGAATCTGACTAAATATCATTCAATGACCTTAGTAAAATAACAAAACTCAAAATAAATGTATGTACCAAAGTTTCACACATTCCATTCCACTGGAAATTGTGTGTTTAAGTTTACAAATTATGTCCCCGTTTACGAAGTAAAATTATATATATATATATATATATATATATATATATATATATATATATATATATATATATATATATATATATAAATATATATATATATATATATATATATATATATATATATATATATATATATATATATATATATATATATATATATATATATATATATATATCGTTAGTTCCACTGTCCTCTCGCCCAAAATCATGCAAGCATGTATAACTTGGTATTATTATATTCTTTTTAACATATGATCGAATTGAATACCCACTGTTTGTCAAAAACGTTCGCCACATAAGACTTGTCTACAAAGAATGAATAATGAAAAGACCGTTTTACACCACGATTGCAAATAAATTAGTAAGATATTCTTGCGTACACTCTACCCAACTCTGACTGTAGTGATATCTTTAAGTTAAATGTAAGTCGTCGGTTTCAAACTCTTCAAATATGCTTAAATTATAATTTCATTATCAATTCGTTCTTTTCACGACTTAAGTGTGTGTGTTATTAGAAAATTTTAATGAAGGCAAGTTCGCATGCATCCTAGTAAAGTAATGTTATTAAATGTATTACTGATATTAATAACACTTAGGTAAATCAACATTCTTTTATTCATCGTCACCATTCCTGTAATCATCGTCTTCAACAACAACAATGTCGAGAACAATAATGCACTTAATTTGCATGTTTAATGTATATGAACGAAATTGTAAATGAAATTCTTTGCCAGGTAGACCATTACCTGCAGGTGTTAGTTTCATCTTTGTTGTTTCGAAACACTGCATGTTGTTTCAATCACCGACGAAGGAAGAAATTGCCGACGATGTCATGCAATGTCCGATACCTTGCAAGTGGAGTATATTAAACTACAAATGTTCATATGTCCCCTATGTTTATTGTAACGTTCTGGCCTTTACAAAACGCAACAAGAAACGAGTGAAGACAACACGCTTTGTATAATTTAACAAACAATTTTTCTAAAGAACAGCAAGGATAAAATCGGAAAAAAGAACTGACAGTTTTACAAATCAAATTAAAAAAATCCAAGAACAATCCAACAACTAAATATTTTAAGTCCTAATACGAAAACGTCATAATGAAACTGAGTGCGAATCCCGATCAAATTCTAAATGGAAGGCAATGACGAATGTTGTGGTCAGCGTCGTACTGATATGCCAGCAGTTATTGGTTGAATCAATGAAAATATAACTCAAGTGCTTGAATTCATTGTGAATTTCGTTATCTGTATTTGTTTAAAAGTTAATTTAGGACACAGTTATTTCCAGGTAAAGAAATCTCTTGGAATCCAAATAATATAAAGAAAAGAAAATAATTAGAGCCTAAAACTAGTCACAACATGAAACACATTACATTCGCAAGTGCTAAGGTAAGTAGGACATTAATAATACATCTTGCTACGGCTTGAAACATGCCCGGTTGAATGTCACTCGACTTTAAAAACTTAATTGAAACGTGTCATTAGTCAGGTACTCCACGCATGGTCTCGGTTTCATTTTATGAATATTGCACTGAATCAGATTTAAAAACAAATGATTACAAGTTGCTTAATTCAAGTCTTACTTATTCTAAATAATTGTCAGGAACTTGGTCAGAATTAGATGCAAAATGTGTAGTATTAATTGTTTACGAAACATGAGTCAAGTCAAAAGAGAACTGTACTGAATTGTTGGACAATGTCAAATCCAGTAAAGTTACATTACAATATGATGTAATGGACAAAAGGTTAAAAAAACTTACAACAATTTTGTTTTAATCAAATCGAATATAAATAAAATCGAAAATGCATTACAATATTGCTCCACTCACATTGCATTATGTAGGCAGTCAACGTTTATACCTTTAATGTTTACAAGCGTTTCATGAGTGACAGAACGTATTGATCTACATCAGCTGACAAAATTTAGAAAATCGTGGTTGTACAAGTCCTCTTCGCTAATGTTTTCAAACTTAACTCCGTTTTACATATTCGCGGCCCTTGCGTTTATAGATACATGAAATATCCTTACAATACCTTATTTTTAAAGTTTCATAATGTCTAATGTACTAAAATAATGAACATTATTAATTAGCTAATCACTTATTTCGGAACTAACCTCTAACACATACTTCTCACTATCAAAACATTTAATCTCCAAACTCAAACAAAGCTATAAACAGCTTCATATAGATGCAAACTACTAAACAAATATCTGTGATATGTTGACTGTTCCTTAAACCTATTAGTTTAACATCAAGGAATTTAAATGCTCTCTTTCTATCTCTGTGCTAAAGGTATTGCTAAAACAATTCCACTGAATCCAGAATAACTTTGAAAAAATTCATAATAATAACAAAAAAAATGTTTTAGTAAAGACACTTATAAAAGCAAATTTGACTTACAATACATAATAAAAATAATTACTTTCCTCAAACTAATCTCAACACAACATAAAATACTTAAGCACACTGAAACAAAATAAAACATTAAAAAAATCAGGAGTAAATAATGGTCACTTCTTCCTACTTGTATAAATTCTCTCTTCTCTACTTCACAATAGATCAACACATTACGCATATCATCCCACCTGAATTTTATTGCTCTATACTCAGTCATCCAAAGGAAACTCGCATCAAGCTGTGAACACGTTGATTTTATCAAATGTTAATTAGCGTATTTTTCGATATGTTGACAGTGGCAAAGTATTCATCTCGTATGACAAATAATCTCAATATCACAGGATTTTTTTATTAAAAAAAACATACCACAGATCAAACCATTTCCGGATAAGTGTTTAACCCGTCGCATATAACGCACTAGCTTTGCAGTTAGCTCTAGTACTTGAGAAACAATCACTTCGAAATAACTAGAACATTGCATTGAACTTTATTGATTGCATAATTTAGCGGAATTTTATTTTATTTGCATAAATGCTTGTTTTATACTAGCACTGTTTGATGAAATGCACATATTGTTGAAAATTTGCATATGGGTTAACTTGATAGTTTGAACGATGTCACATCAATTTCTAGTAAAGAAATGTTACACTTGCGTTTTCTACTAAATTGCTATCCTGATTGGGGAATGTGAATCCAGCATTTCCCAACTTGAAATGTTGATTCCATGTCGGTGCCAGCTACAAGACGAGACAACCATCCACCATAAGGTAATTTTGGTCGTACTGTAAGCAATAGGCTAGATCCAATGTAATGGTTTCACGCCCACTACATCCGCTTTCAATATTTGAGAATGGGGGAGATATACAGAAATATATACAGGCAGGGTCTAGCGTACAACCATATTATAAATAAAATACAATTATTTGAGATTATTATGAATACAATTTACTGCTTAAAAATGAACTGAACGATACGACATACAATACTGATTATACGATATTAATAATGTTTTATAAACTAATAAGGCCCTTTTAATTGTTTTAAGCCGTCGGTTCATATTTTAGGCTCATCCTCCTTTTCCATGCTGGAGAGTTTAGTTCCATATCTTATTTACTCCTTCGTTGCAATATTTTCTGATTGTCATGATGGATATTTGCCGTCCATATTTTCTTCCTACAGGCTTAATACTTTGGATACATACTTTGGTGTATATGCCAGCCTAGGTGTAAATGCGAGCTGTCTGTCTCCCTAACGAAAGTTATAGCAATACATCTTTGTTTTGTATCCATTATTGACTCAATTTGCGTAGGCAGATGCTAAATTCGTAAATGTATTAACGCAACGTAGAATAACATTTTTCAATTCTACATGAAGCTGTTGTAGAGAAAAAAATGTTACAGAAAAACTGTCTGATTTTCGTAATATTCCGACTTTATTGGTACGCTCATGCATTCAGCATTTCGCAAATCTGTCTAAATTACATTTTTGTGTAATATCATACTGTTCAACGAGGCATACCAGTTTATAATGACAGACCGATTATTTTTTTCCCAATATTGTGTACCTTTGCATCAGGAATCAGCTGATATACAATAACACATGCTACAGATCTCGCAAGAGTCTAAAGAAATATAGTGTTATTCTTATGACGTACGTTATATATATATATTTCACTCTTCCACTTCGCTTATTGGACTCCACGAATATTTGTTTACACCACTATCGTGCGTCAGAACAGTATAACATTACCGGAAGCTGAAATTAGATAGTATGCATAATGAGGATTTTAGCCATGACTTGACTGATTACGTTATCTTTCGCTAACATTCTTCTCATGCATGGACACTCTTGTTTCATGATCATCCCGTTCGGTCAATGGTGAAATCCAAGACTATCCGAATAACGAACACCGCACTGCAAGACAGCGCTTGTCCAGACGTCAAAATAGGCGAATAATTATTGCATTTTCTCCAATAGTCACAAACTGAACGAAGCTGTTTTGAAAATTAATCTATTCTTGAATACAAGATGCTAAGGTCTGGAAATTAGAAGATGCAATTATTATAAAGTAGCAAGGTTAGAACTGCCAACGGGTGCGGACGATGTCTTCCCTTGTATTATATTGTTACAGATTAGAGACGCACCTACCCCACCGCTTCATTCATGGTCGGATTCTCCTAAATTTCTTTGTAACAAGCTCATGTAGTCACCATTAAAAAAAAACAGTTAACTCTAAAGTGTCCTATTGTTGTTCTAGTTATGATTCGTCCTGTATTTAAGGAACATAGGGGCCCCGAGTGGCCGAGTGGTCTAAAGCGCTGTCCGTTACGGACCACTGCCATCTCACCTCTGTCTGCGTGGGTTCGAGTCTAAGATTCGGCTAATGTAGTTAAGTGAGAAAGCTTGCCAGTAGCTTCTCGTGGGTCGGTGGTTCTTTCCGGGGTTTTTCCGGTTTCTTCCTCCACCACTAATACTGGCCGCCATGTATAGCCTATATATTGTGCTGAAAAATGGCGTTAAACCATAAAAAACAAACAAACAAGGAACATAATTACAAATTTACTCACCTGATTATGTTTCAGCTACTTCCTTTTTTGTTAAAGTAGTTATAAAGCTATACTGGTAAAAGTGTCGTATCGTATATGTGTGTGTGTGTGTGTGTGTGTGTGTGTGTGTGTGTGTGTGTGATTTTGGATTGAGACCTAGGCTAAAGGAAAGGTCTAAACGTGTTGCAGTAAATAGCAAAATGGCGCAGTGTAAAGAATATACATGAAAGCTAGGAATGTAGATAAAGGAAAGATTATTTTCTGTATGCTGATAAATGTCTAGGTGCAGGTGGAAAAGATGGAAAATAAAGTCTAAAGGTTCTTATAATCTTGCATTATGTCCCTTTAAACTGTCGGCTATTAGGTCATTTAGCAATAAGATTTTCCCGATTTTTTTATCTAAGTTTGGTGGAAAATGTAATATCTTATTAAACGACTTATGAAAGATTTACATATCTCATGGAAAAAAAGCAATACGCCATTTCGTTGTGTTATTTGGTTTTCTTTTCAGGTCCTGCACATTCAAATCCATAGTATTGATTTTCATAGTTCTGACGTTAATAAGAGTTAGGTGTTTTATGTACTCTATAAAATAAGTACATGGTTACCACCATTTTAAAATGTAGGTATGTATATATTATGACAAATACAAATTTATAAGAAACGTGTATTATACAGATCCATAGCTTGTTTAGCACAATCACTAACATTTTTCAACGGTATTTTTGTCTTGAATTACACTAATGACAGGTGTTTATATTTAAATAAATAGACTAGTGACCGATACTTCTTTGCTTCATTTTTTATCTCCACCTTCTGATTCATCTACACTGATTATTGATCTACACCTCTACAATTGTAATGTGCCCATCAAGCTGAATTATTGGTAATCGTACCGTTGAACGTTAGCACGAGAAAAGTCCTCATTAAAGGGTTTATCAATTTCGTAAACACGAAACATAATAATATGATGCCAAAGTACCAGGAACTAATGAACAGAAGCACCTTTGGCTGGAAGGACGATCTATGTATCGTAGGGGAATGGAAGTTATAGGGGAAATAAACTTTTAGTCCGATATCGGTATCGTCGGGATATGCATGCATGATATACATTTTCATGATCCTAGCAGATTTCGCTCAAACGGATCTTAGAACCCATCTACAAGACGTGTAGCGATGAGGACATCGAACGTTACTTAGATTGTCATTGACTTGACCGATGAAACAGTAACCATTTATACGATTACAGCACTGTATGTGCTTACCCACAAGTGCACGCAACACGATTTAAATAACAGCAGTTTTCCGAAAGAGAGTGTCTGGTGGGAAACAGCTAATCTGGGACAAAGGTGGTACCTGACCCGATTTTAAACGTGTGTGATGGATATAGAGCAACATGACCTTTGTCATATTTGATTGATTGTCTATTTCTTTTTCGTAATGTGTGTCATACTTAAACTCACCGCTTAGATATAACAGCATACGTTTTCTATAGTCAACGTAACTGTAATTTCATAGTTTAGGAAATAAATGTATTATAGTTCGAAAATCAAACATTACAAATGTAACAACGTGATTAATTCAATAAATCTTGTAAATCAAATGCATCCTGATCAATGTGATATCACTTTTCAATATTTAATAAGTAAATAGCTTCTGGTAAAGTCATTGTACAATCTAAGTTGTACATAGACATCATACCAAGCGGTTATATCCATCTTAACGGACTTGTATTCGCTCGACACAATGGACCTTTATTATAATTTTTCCAAATTCCTTGTTTAATGTATAATTTACTGTACAATTCAGTGAGAGATGCCATGTTTGTAAACAAGTGCCCTAAATAGCTATAAAGATAAAAAAAAACAAAATTCGTGCATTAAGAAGGAAGTTTGGAGTCAGGTTCCATAAGTATCATTTTCTGTACGGTGTCGACATCTACTTAAGTTCAGATTTCGTGTGCGGACATTTTCAAGTCGATACCAGTGTAAGTATGCCAAACGTAAGTACACATAGTGTTCTGTAAATTACAAACTTGTTGTAATAGTAACGTGCTTTAGAGTTATGGTAGCATTCAATAATTAACTTAACTGAAACGCTTGCAAATGATCGTAATCATAATTTGAAAATGGTACTG
The DNA here is from genome assembly GCA_029339505.1 of Unio delphinus. NCBI lineage: Eukaryota > Metazoa > Mollusca > Bivalvia > Unionida > Unionidae > Unio > Unio delphinus. The sequence continues at coordinate 15,449,019 of JAQISU010000046.1, read as the reverse complement.
GTTTGATTCAATATATAATCAACATTGAACATAACCATGGAGGTTAAGGCAGGCAGTAACATGAACTACTTTTGTAACGGATTGTGTCTCTATTTCAGAAGGATAACTTGTGTTTTATGAATATTTGTGGCTGCAATATCAAAATACTCGCAAGGATAGGCCGCATATTAGTTCTCTCGAAATTCTTATTTCATAGCTGTAAGATGAATGCAATAAACGGTATATGCTGAATTTTACAAATAGAAAGCAGACGAATTTTAAAGGCTAATGAATTCAGTACAGAATTACTAGTGATAAGAATATCCACTCATGCATTATGGATATATCTGTATATCTATGTATCAAAGAAATGAACTGATTTTGTTATTGGGTCACATGCAGTGAAGTTTGTAGGAGGTTTGTTTTCTATATTATATTCGCATTATATTACAGCTATAACATGTTGATAATTACGAGTTACTAATTCATTGAAATAATTTTTGAGTTCAGTCTTGCATACTCCTTTATCATGCATCAATGAAGTTTAAAATATAATTTTATGCAGGGAGTTTTATGGTTCATACCCAATCGTCATGCGTTGAGAAGATTTGTGTCACGTGACATGCAATTATACGTTATACTAGTATCCGATTCTCTAAAGTTAGTGCATCTAATATTCAGAACATTATTGGTTGTAGTGATGGTCAAAATTGTAAGTAATCAACGTAATATAAAATAATTAGCATTTGGGCAGGAATGAGTGCTACTTTGGACGACAGGAGTTTACATTCAAAGTATAACAATTGTAACTCGGCGTTTAAAAAGACCGTACTATTTACCCGACTGGTCATGGTTCCCTTAAAGCTTCATGTAAACATTCCGTAGCTATTTAAAGGCAGTTTGCATACATTAGGTATCCATTCTCAGTGCAACTGTAAACTTCAACAATAATATTACACTAGTATCGGCCCCTCTACCTTAGTTTGCAATGGCATAATTTAATCCAAACGTGGTAGAAACATTTGCGCATCTCGTGTTAAATAATGAACAACGTCACCCGAAGGTGCAAGCGCCCTGGAGACATAAACAAATATGTCGATATATTTCCGCATATGCAACAAAATGAGTCTTACCCTACAGTCCAGCAGGAAACTTTGTCAGCGGACAGTTGCTTACGATGTGTAATATGGTCTGTAGAGGTGCTGAGCAACAGGAAGAATTGTTGGTTTTGCCCCATCGGACAAGGTTGACTGCACAGCAACCCTTCCCTGTCCGAAAGCCGTTCAGAGTGGTCCTTAAACAACGTGAAATTATGGCGGGGGAGGGGCAGACAGATGACTTAACTACAAGGAAGTGATTTACAACATCTTAATCGTTTTTACATACTTTGAGTATATTTGCCAAGGCTACTAAGCTTCTCAAATGCAGTTGGGATAGGCACATATGCGTCCGCTTATTCTTCCGCGGAAAGCATAACCGACAACAACGACGGAATGTTCGTTAGCAGAGGCAATATTCCACTATGGTTTGCCCATTTGCTTCAAACCTACTTTAATGAGAACAACATGCCTGTCATTATGTTTGTCGGTATCAAGATACTCAATATGGCTTTGAGTCCACCACATCAGCACAATACCAGGTAACCATTTGTTGTATATATTAGTGATATAGTATTGTTTTTTGGCGGTATTTAGCGGACGTGTATGTTTATGTCAGCCATAACGGCATAATGCCAGCTAATATTTCCTTTTTGAATGCCATTGTTACAAGCAATACCGTTTGATTCATAGATTGAACTCCTCTTGGAATTGAAAATATAAATTAGTAAAATGAATATTCAACGTTTTCAACCACACTGCACTATTACTGAAAAGAAAATACAAGGCATTCCACCTCACTTGACCTCACTTGACCTTTATTGAAATAAAAATTCAACGCGTTCATCTCCACACATTAGTATTATTAAGATGAACATAAAACGCGTCCAACTAAACTGGTTTATTATTATTGAAATGAATATACGGGGAATTAAATTAGAGTGGATTATTGTTAAAATGGAAATTCAAGGCTAACAACACTAGACAATTATTAAAATGAACATAAAATGAGCTCAACAAAAATGGAAAGCATTCGGCCACACTGCTTTATTATTGAAATAACAAATACAACGCTTTCAAGCACCCATGTTTGTTATTGCAAGGAACATCAAACACAATGAACAAGACGGGACTATTATTGGAATGACAATACAATGTATTCATCTAACTGAATTGTATTGAGAGAAAATACAAGCCCTTCATATATATATAGTTGCAGTATGCACATTAAAATGCCTGTATGTGCATATTAACTTTTATATCCAGTGTATTAAATTATATTTCTAGCATCTTTGTGTGTAAAGTGGAAAAATTCAATGTGATAATTCATACAATCCTGCTTTAGTTGACTTTTTACACCCTGCATATCCTGTCATTGTCAATAAAATGCCTGCAATAGTAAATATGATACCGTTTGAAACTTTTGCAAGCAGGAAAGACCGTGTAAAATAACCGAAGTCCTCTAGAAACTCTATACAAACAACCAAAGCAATGTGTAATATATTTTCATTACACATCAAGTGGATACATTTTGTTCTGCAGCTTCATCGGAATTAAATCGATCTTACGTTTCTTGCAGATTGAGAGGACATCAAGTGGTCCATATATATATATATATATATATATATATATATATATATATATATATATATATATATATATAGTCAAATAAAACGTACAAAGTAATGTTATTCGTTTTTCAGGGGAACTTTGTACACGTTCAATTTCAAAACTGTTCCACAATTGTCTGGAACAGGGTTTGAATAGTTGTTATAGATGTCACATTTTAACTAACTGATTATAAAATGAAAAATTAGCATCTAATTGACAAGATAACAACCTAAAACATGCAACAGTTATATATATATATATATATATATATATATAGATATAGATATAGATATATATATATATATATATATATATATATATATATATATATATATATATATATATATATGCGTTTATACCAAACTGTATATGTTTTTTCTTTTTCAGGGAAAGGGGTCTAGTCAGTGCTTCCCAACGTCAAGCAAACATATCAAAAAACTTTCATTTTGAATTGATTGCTGATGTGTCCCGACGACCGACATCAAACTGTATGTCAGGTATTTCGTTTCAAGACACCAAACTTAGATTTATCTCACCAAAGATTTTAAAATCTTGACATGGAAATCAGAATTATGTTCTTTGTAAGTTTCACAGCATCTTTCATTGTACTTATTTCTGGAGCCAATGTAACCTGTACTGTGAAGTTAAGTTCCTACATATGCAAAACTATTGCCAACAAGGCCGACTTTCCAATTTCGTTACCTGCAAATATACAGAAGGTTACGCTATTTGGGACACATAAACTTGACCGATCTTTCCCTGATGGACTTTTCAGGAATCAAACATGGTCAAACATATCCGAACTTTTGATTCATGAATTCAATAGTATTGATTTCATTGAAAAAGAATTTCTTGACGGACTAGACAATCTCAAATTCTTGTCCGTATCCTCATGTCCCAAGCTCAAGGAAATTCACCCTGATGTATTTTATTCCACGCCTGAACTAGAAGCATTATATTTGGATGGGAACCATTACCTTAAATTACCTGTTGTTGAAGAAGCCTTAAATGGCAAACTAGACAAACTTAAATATCTATCTTTAAGTGGAATTGAAGCTATTGGTCGTCATGTTGTCCTTGGAGAAAACTTTTCAAGGGCTCTCAGAACCAAAAGCCTTACATATTTTGATATAAGTGGAGTCAAGACAATCATTGTAGAAAATGGAGCCGTACAACAAATATTATCAAATGTAAAATACTTAAACATATCTTATTCTACATTAGTGTCTACAGTTGGCATGCAACGTCTAGATTCATATTTTCAAAACATTGAATTTCTAGATCTCACTAGCTGCACATCTATGGGACAGTATTCTATCCAGCTAGAAGATTTAAACATTAGTCGGATTTTATTTGAAAATATAAAATATTTATTTGCCCAACATATGACGGATCCATCTATTCGAGTGAGATTAAATACAAGATACACATTTGAAAATGATGTGCTGCGAAGTCTAAAAGTGGCAGATTTGAGCCAAAATAATTTCATGATTTTGAATATCACAATTTCTGGAAAATATGATTTCCGTGCATTAGAGACATTGAATCTATCGAGTAACAGTTTGGAATATATATCACCATCTTTGTTAAGCGGCTTTCCGTCTCTAAAAATATTAGACTTATCCAGGAACCAAATACACCAAATGCAGAATATGGACGAATTTTCATATTTGTTATCCAGGAACAAAGAGCTAGAGATAATTTACCTACAAAAAAACTATCTTAGTGTTGTACCATCAAATTTATTCTCATCAAATACTAAACTGCGTGTAATTGATTTGAGTGATAACGAACTTGCGTACTTTAATATCGATTTACATAACACATGGGACTTAACGTTAATCGATTTAAGAAAGAATCGGCTGAAAAGTTTGCCTGCAGTTTTCTTGATACAACTGGAACAAATATTTCTTCATCAGGTCAGTGCCGTAAAGTACGAAAACACTATGTTAAACAGTTTGCTCAATCACATCCAAGATAAAAATCTCATAGCAGAGAAGTACAAATATGGATACAACGCCAGCGATGGCACCATGCTTAAAGAAGTGCTGGGCATTATTCCACAATTTGTAATGCTCAACGTGTTGGAGAATCCTCTCGTATGCGATTGTGACACACTTGATTTTGTGAAATGGATAGTATCTACATATATCAACATTGTTAATAGAACACTATTGACATGTAAATATGACAACAATGAAGCGTTTTTGAACAATGCCGTAATGGAAATGGTCAGAGACAACTGTCGTATTGTACATATTATAGGCATTGCAATTCCATCATCAGTTGCTTTTATGGTCAGTATATTTGCATTGGGTTTTATGATTCGTCGTAGGCGTAGAAAAGCACGCCAACTCCAGGACATTGAAATTCTCAGGCGAGAAATTTTGGATGACAATTCACATTTCAACTTTGTTGTATTTCTGTCTTATTGCAGCCAAGATTACGATGTCGTGGAAACTTTCATTCTGCCTTCGTTAAACGCATTTCTCAAGGAAACATTCCACACAACAAAGGATCTTGTTTGTACCGGAGCGGAATATTTTGTTCCCGGCATGCTTATCATAGAAGAAATACATCGATGTATTAATGAAAGCCTCGTTATTGTCCCTGTAATTACACCAGCATTTCTGGCGTCTCGATGGAGCCTGATGGAATGTGTTGATGCTATTGAGAGACAGAGACAAGTTGTGGTTCTAATGGAACAGCATACAGACACATCTGATACAATTGCGATTATTAGACACCAGATAGGACAGTACACGAGAGCAAGCTGGTCCCATAATGAAGGTCTCTTTGTTATTCGCCCTTCATGGAACACAGTTTGTGATGGAATAATTCAAAGAGCTATCGAATCGTTTCGAAATAATAGAAATCTATATCGTAACGAAGAGATTGAATTAATTCGCTTGATCGAATAAAAAAACAAACTTCGACGCCCTACTCACATTCTTTATATATATATATATATATATATATATATATATATATATATATATATATATATATATATATATGTATGTATGTATGTATGTATGTATGTATGTATGTATGTATGTATGTATGTATGTATCACCAGTTCCATCAGCTACTTTACAATACTTATTTCTAATACTATATATGAATATATCGCGGTATACGACCGGGGTCATATCTCTCATCTTACAACCTTGAATTCAACATTAAAATTAAACATTGAGACATGTGCGTACTTTTGGTTTTCTATCGTATATTGTCCATGTTAGGAATGAATGATCGTAGTATAATACATTACAATATTTTCAAAAAATTTATAATAAAACATCCGATAAAAAGGAATGAGTTCTGTACCTTCGATGAACGGCTGCGAAAATCAATTGAAATAAAAAACATATCGCATTTTTAGCCATTGATGTAATGTGCGAGTTTCATATCTGAACGTCATTACAGTCACTTGGGTTTCCTTTAATTTGTTGAGCATACTTTTTCACTCATTTTAAAAAAGCATGTGTGGCAATATTACATTAAAAAAATTAGAAATATAATTTTCTCTCTCCCTCTCTTTCTCTCAATAATTCTGCTTTTAAGTTTGAGTCTGAATCTTAAGGGAGATTCCAGCGACGAGAAAATAAATGAAAATTCCATTTATACAACACAATGAAGTGTTCTGGTTTTGAATCAATCACATATTTAGTTTATTTAAATTAAAACCATCATGGCATATATAGTCAAGAGAGGTTATTAATTCAATATCATTTAAAAATCATTTATTACCGGGTATTTGTGTTCAGACCTGCTGAAGAAATCCAATTAGGCAATAGAGAGGATAATACATATCCATAATGTCTTCCTAAATCTGTCCTCACTACAGTTAATACGTAAGAAGCTAAGTTATTCTAGTTTAATTGACTATGTTATGGAACTGAAAGCATTATATATTTATGGTATTACTAGCAGATTAAAGGCAAATATTTTCTTCGTTTCTTTACTGCCACTTATGTTTTCATAATTCTCTTGGTTAACTGAAGCTACTATTCATGTATGACAATACATTTTTATTTGCTGTTTAGAGATGATTTTTACCACCCGTATTTATTACCAAATAAATAATTTTATTTTACCTGATACGACATTGTCATGAACACTGCTCAGGCATATAAGAACATTTAAAAGGTATTTGATGTCGTATAGAATATATCAGAGATATTTAACAGTATGTAAATCTGCTTTTTTGTCTTAATAAACCAAACACACGTATAATAATGTCTGGAAAACAATATGTAGTAAACACTGTATAGTACATTTTGTGTAGTAAACACTGTGTAGGAAATACAGTGTCGCAAACAATGTGTAGTAAACACTGTGTAATAAATAATGTGTAGTAAACACTTTGTAGTAAATAATGTGTAGTAAACACCGTGTTGTAAGTAATGTGTAGTAAACACTGTGTTGTAAATAATGTGTAGTAAACACTGTATAGTAAATAATGTGTAGTAAACACTGTGTAGTAAATAATGTGTAGTAAACAATGTGTAGTAAATAATGTGTAGTAAACACTGTGTAGTAAATAATGTCTCGTAAACGGGTCATTATCAAAAAATGGAGGGATTTGCGTTCCCAATGTTTGCCCCAAAATATTTTTTAAAGATAAACGTATTTGCATGTGTTTTTTATTCTAATATGTTTTGGTGACTATATTTATTAAGAATATATCAAGAAAACATGATTACTTCTAATGAATTTTCATAAAATTGACTTGAAAGGTCATAAGCACCCCAAAAACTGCCTGTTGCAAAATTAAAATTTCAACTTTATGTATTTTTTTATACCTCAAAAAATGCTTTAGTTTTACATTTCTTTCTTATAAACTGTGAAAACCAATTGTTACAGTAGACGAAGGTAGTTTTTTGTACAAAATTCCCTTCCACGAAAAAATTTTAGCATTGAGAAGGTCGGTTTCAAATTCCATGTCAGTGATGTTACTTTTTTACTTTTGCTGATGGGTTAGAGTTGTCTTTCTTCGTACAATAAAGCTTGCAATAGATTCTCCAAAGGCACTTCCTGTGTGTTGCAGACGCCATAAGAACAGTTGGAAAAATATGAAGATTTAGCCACAAAAATCGAAAAAGGTGAGTCAAACACGTGCATACTTTTTTCTCTTGTCATTGATATTACCATATATTTATATATAAACAATTACTTTAGCTAAAAAAAAATACTATTGAAAACACAAGCAAAATGCACATGTTGCAGAAATAAACTTCCTGTTTCTTAGGGAGCAGTTGTTGAAAAATAAAATATTGTTTTTTGCAATTTTGTCAGTGATGTTACAGTCAGTGATGTTACCATAAAAAAAGTAACATCACTGATGGTTTTAGTCACATCACTGACATAATTTTTTTTTAAAAGTTGATTATTTTGAAATTATCTAATTGTAGGTTAAAATAAGTCACAAAACAATAAATTTTAGAATAATACAAACTCTTATAAATTGAATAATATTAAAAAACAATTATTTCAAACAAATATTGACTGTCAGTCAATGTTTTATCGAAAACATAACATCACTGACATATTTAGTAACGTCACTGATAATTTAAACTAAAATATGTTTTTTTAAAACTGAAAAATATGGTGTACATATTTAAAAACTTACACTAATAAAAAAGATCAAAATGAAGGTAAAACAACATTTAAAATGAAGATGTGGATGGAAATATTAATATTTTGAAACATTATAGAAGTTCTTTTGTAACATCACTGACTGAAAAATGTAACATTACTGACAAAGAAATGGAAAGATGACAGTTTTAATGTTCAAATATTCATATTTTGAGTGCAATATTATTAAATATAATAAATATAATAGTGTAAATACTAGAGATTAATGTTTGTGATCAAAATTTGTTTGATGAGCTCCATAAATCATTGTAAATTCCAAATGGTAACATCACTGACATTAATGGTAACTGTAACAGAATTGTTACCGAGAGGAGGGTGGACTAAATGAACAATACAAACACAATTTGTGAAAGAAAATATAAATTTATGTAATAAATTATAAATGAAAAAATACAGATGTAACAACACAATAATTCATGCACTCAACCCACAATTACACTCACAACCATTCACAATACATGAACAAATTAAATAACAATACAAAAGGAATCTCAGATGTAAAGGGATCTCTTGGATTATACACAGATCCAGGGATCCTTTACGAAAGTTAAATTAATGCAAGTATGATTTACGAAAAAAATAAACACAAACGACAAACTATCTATCGCACGATGGATTGCGATAACTAGCACGATCATATACTTGTATTCAATCAAGTTGCTAGCTTTTATTGATATCTATGTGATCACTTGAAATATTATTGTGATCTGACATAAGCATGCAAATACAACAATGTATTAAATTATATTACAATTTCAATACACCTATGTGTCTCCCCTGTATAACCGCACGATTCAGCAACAGTTGAATCGTCTCCCAGTTTCCCCGAAAACCTAGGGTTGACCAATACTATTATCGGACGTTTCCCTACACGGATCCACCACAGTTATACGTTCAGACAGCATACAACATCTACCAGAACCAACGGTTCCTCACTCCCCTAGATGTCGACCCGGACGTTTTACAACTCTAAGACAGCTCCGACACTCGGACTTCTAGCTTTCCGGATATTTACACGTGGACATAGACCACAATTAATTTTACTATATGTTCTCTACATATATTTCTCAGTACTGACCTTTCCACAGTGTGACAATCAATACAAATCATATGTTAATCTAAAATACCTCCAAAGATGACTTCACGGTGAAATTCTTGTCAAGGGTTGATCGGCATTTTTTTGAGCTGCTGCACTGTAAACAGAGCAGCATGTAAACAGAACACATATTTCACTTCCGGATCATCACCAAGGCCTTATTACTCCATGTGCACTGTCGCCAAATTACACACTGACAACCACTCTCTCTGCTCATATTCTCAAGAATAAACAATTACCTTTAAATCCATACCAAATATGCATCAATATAACTCTTCTACCACCACCAAAATGAGAGAGGAAAAAATGTTCTAAAAATAGACTGGAACTACATTCGTGGGTACTGAACTGGAAGTATTAATTGTGGTGTGATTCCTGACAGGCCCAACTTTTTGGGGCAAATTTTAGTAAAACTTTTATATTTGAATGCCACACCTATTTGAACTTTATACATGAAGTCTTTTTGAGTTTCCTTGCATACAAGTCATGTGACACCTGCTGGAAAGTGTGTAGTGCTGGTGTTATACAGGGTGCACGTGCTGATCTATGTGTTCTTGAGAAACCAAAACTAAATTTGCTATATCTTCCTTATTTATAGGACTTTTTCAATGCTGTAAAAACCTAATTGTACTACAAGATGAGGCCTGTCTGAAAATATGTTTAAAGTTTATACATTTGGATCATTTAAAATTTTAATGGAAATTTAAATAAACATTTAAATTTATAAACTAAATTTTATTGAAAAATTAAATTTTCATAAAAATTTGAAAACAGATTTTGTCAAAGTTTAGACAGAAAAGTTGATCAATCAATGGTCTTTAAAATAAATGGTGGTTTGGGTCTGTGTAACTGGGAACAATTTTCCCAGGGGTAATGAAGTAGCATGACTCATAGTGATTTTGGCAACAAACCGCAATATGCCTGTCAAGGTGCATATAGGTGTACACACTAAAGAAGCAACAATAAGTGCTATGTTCCATATTTATTGTGTCAGGTATATAGGCAGTTATTTGAATAACTAATAGTGCACTCAGATTTAAACATCTGATGGGACCACTTCCATGTTTTATAGGAAAATTGCATTACATTTCAGTGTCGATAACTACAAAAAGCGACTATAAGATAGGAAAATACAGTTTTTAGGCAGGCTTTACCTTACTGAACAATGGTGCTAATCTCTCTCATGAAGATCTAAGCCATATCCTTGAGGTGCTTTATATTAGTGTTGTGATATCATGATCACTTATGGCAGTACACTGCATATGTCCTTATGAAACCTTGCTATCACCACCTGACTAATGGAGAGCTTCCAAGCTGATCCACCACTAACACTTTGTTCCAGATACCAGCCTAGACCTGAAAAGATATAAAATGTTTCACTTATATCTAGAAAACAGTAAGATGTATGCAAATGAAGTTAAAATGTGTTAGATATAGTGATTTACAAATAACATTCAGGCTGCAAGCATAGGAAATAAATATTAAACTTGACAGAGTGACACTCAGAAATGTGAAGTAATAGTCATGTATTAAAGTAATAAATTCATCCTAAAAGTATATGAAGTTTCTATAAGCATATCTGGTCATGCACAGGTGAAATAACTAATCAGGTAGACTATGCATCACAAACTTTAAGGAAATGCGGGGACGGTGAGGTTTGATCATTGGTGGAAACATTAGTACATGCCAGTATACAGGAAAGTCAAGCGACAATGTAGTAAAAAAGAATATATTACTATAAGCAATCTTATTCATGAGGGAAATAATAATTCTGGATATTGCAAGAGAATACAGCCAAATGTGGCCACACATATCAACTACAGGTACCAATACATCCTATATCATAAACTAAATGTGAAATTCTGATCCCCAAAACTTGTAAACAAGAATGGAAATTTGCATATGTGGGACATATACAATGTAATTGTTATGATCAAATGTGCAAAAATAATTCCAATGATCTGTTTGAACATTTAAAGTGTATTTTTAAGGGTGTTTGATACCAATTATTAACCTCAATGGTTCAATAGAATCAGATATCAGCTGATAATGCAATACCGCACTCTATCCAAGTACTGAATTGAAATATGTTACCATACATGGGCATATTAATGAAAAAAATAACATTTTGGGATACATTTAGTGCACACAGCCAAAAATGTGTCTTACAGATTCACTGTAGGTACAATGTCAGCCTATATGATATACTGAATGTGAACTTTGGATCCCAAACATTGTAAAATATGTGGATATTTGTTCATGTGGGATATGTAACCATGCTAAGATCAGTTGTACACAGTTAAACTCAAAATATCTGCTTGAATATATCTTATGCAATCTTTAGAGTGTCAGTTAGCAAATATTATTAGCAATTAACAATGCATAAATTAAGATAGATCATTAGAATTCACATAACATCATACAGGCCACAATGCCGCACTTCACTAATCAATATCTTAACCAAACTGAACAATAAAATTGAATGCATTTTGTGTTCACCTTACATCATTTTGCTGTTTTCTTACATCCAAGGGTAAATATACATGTGGGAAGTATATTTTATCCCTTCAGCCTGCATTTCATTCTCAGAAAGTTTAAACTGATTTAGTAGAGAACTTGAGTAGGTTCTAGTATGAAGTTTTCATCACTGTCCTCTCACTAAACACCCTGTAACTATATTTGTTAACAATTACTAAAGGCTATATAAGCATATATGTGTTACTCAGGAAGTCACCCCATCATAAACACATAAATTATCTCATTGGACCCCTAATAAATAGTTTGAATGATCAATACAAAATAGAATCTGTCTTTCATACATTTTAAATGTATGTCTCATTTTGACTTACAAAGATATTTTCTCTGACAAAATTTGACAAATATCCATCATTGTAGCTTGTATATGGTGTAGAAGTATAAACATGCTGATATCATTTGATATAATTTCCAAAAATATTATCTATGTGCATTTTTAGGGGCAAATTTTAATTTTTTAATTTTTAAAAAAAAAATTATTAAAATTTTAAAAAATAAAATTAATTTTTAAATTCTAATGTCATTTTTCTATTTTAAATGTTAATATATATAACACCTACAAATTTCATGTGTTTATCATTAATATTAAAAATTTTATAGCATATTAAAGTTTCATCAATACTGCCTGTACAGGACATAGACCACAATTAATTTTACTATATGTTCTCTACATATATTTCTCAGTACTGACCTTTCCACAGTGTGACAATCAATACAAATCATATGTTAATCTAAAATACCTCCAAAGATGACTTCACGGTGAAATTCTTGTCAAGGGTTGATCGGCATTTTTTTGAGCTGCTGCACTGTAAACAGAGCAGCATGTAAACAGAACACATATTTCACTTCCGGATCATCACCAAGGCCTTATTACTCCATGTGCACTGTCGCCAAATTACACACTGACAACCACTCTCTCTGCTCATATTCTCAAGAATAAACAATTACCTTTAAATCCATACCAAATATGCATCAATATAACTCTTCTACCACCACCAAAATGAGAGAGGAAAAAATGTTCTAAAAATAGACTGGAACTACATTCGTGGGTACTGAACTGGAAGTATTAATTGTGGTGTGATTCCACGTTACACAGATGTTGACGAACAGACAGTTCGACACACAGACAGATACTTCAATTCCGATTGCACAAATTAACGGCACAAGCACATTCAGATATTTATACAGAGATGTTCCAGAACAAACAATAGATGTCCCACAACAAATCAGACGATATCAAAGACGTTTATCAAAAGATGGTATCAGAAGTGTTAACAGCTACGGTATCAGAAATGGTATCAACTACGTTAGCAGCTACGGTATCAGAGACGGTATCAACGATGTTATTAGATGCGCTACCAGTGATGTACTTCTACGGTATCAAGGACGGAATCAGACGGTGACAGCTATTGTCAGATGTTATCAGATCTACGGAATCAACGATGTTATTAGATCTCCGGAATCAACGATGTTATTAGATCTACGGAATCAGCGATGTTATTAGATCTCCGGAATCAACGATGTTATTAGATCTCCGGAATCAGCTATAATAAACAAAACCAGACTAATAATAGTTGTCTCAAAAATAATCTAAGCCGTAGATTACGATATTGCATTTAAAGCCTAATAGTGACTAGTAATTCCAAATATTCCACGTTCATTGCAATAAAGCATCATTATACGAAATGATAATCTGAATAAAATTCACAATAAAACGAAATGTAAATTTAACACTCACCCCTTTGGCTGGAGATTGCAAGACGAGGTTATCTATCCTTTGATTAGATATTTTGGTTCCCGTAAATAATTATGAGAAATACTTCGCCTTATATACTCTCAATAGGTGAACATAAATCACATCGAGCTTGCCGTGCACCACGTAAAACGAGTATTTCGGATTTCATGTAAATTACAAATTGGCACATGCAAATCGTTACACGCCACTTAATCACCCCAGGTAATGCGTGTACGACGAAATCAAGAAAATGGTGAGTTTCGTTTGCAATTCAAATACAACAAAAATCAGTTCAATTTTCGCCTAATTCTGTGAAAGTAACATCACTGATAAATCTTTTAATTATAATGCACACAGAGAAAAACAATAACAAAAAAGCAGAACATCATTTTGAAAGGCTAAACTTTAATCATTCAAACATTACAATACCCATTAAAAACTATATTTCAATAAATGTTTTGTTACAAAGATACTAATCAAGACACGGTAACATCACTGACAAATTCAAGAAATACTGTTTTTTTCTCATTCAAATGCTAAATCCAAAATTTATCGAACCATTGATGGAAAAAAAAGAGTTATTTTTAAATAAACAGTGCACCACTTATAATACATCATTGTCTTTTTTTTTCAGAAATACTGAAGTATTGTTTCAAGTGCAAATAATATTTAATCTGAATCAGAATGCTTCCTCACGGAGTAAGTATACCATTTGAGTGTTGGGAATAAAGGTAACACATAATAACTAAAATGAGCATTCTGAAATTTCCAATAAGAAAAAGATCAACAAAATAAGTTAATAACAGATAAAAGAAACTGAAAACTGCAATGTTCCTGATTTGGTACAGGCATTTCAAATAAACTATTTTATATATGCATTTTACAACCATCATACATGTAAACAATGTTAACAAAGAAAGAAGCATTGCATTTAAAATAACAGCCATTAAAACTTTGAGTATTTCAAGTTCTGTTATTTTTTCAGAAGAAGAAGCCACTTTCTAAAGCAGAGAAACAGCGGAGATATCGTGAGAGACGTGATCATGACCCACAAAGAAGAGCTGAGTACCTGGCAAAATCGAGGCAGAAGTATGAAACAGATAAAAGTGTTGGAAAGAGAAAAACAATTGCTGAAATGTCAGACAGAGACCAACGACATACAAGAAGAAAATGGCGACTGGACCAGCTTAATCATAGACGAAAACTCAAAGAACATGAGGCCTTAGAATTGATTGTTACACCTCCAACTTCACCTGATGGAAGTCAGCATGAACACTTAAATGATCACATACCTATTCCAGGACCAAGCAATCGATTGGAATCACCACAAAATCCTGGGCATAGCAGACAAATGCAAGCAGACAGAAAAAATAAGGCAAAAAAGAAAAGTCAGTGTTACAGAGATAATGCAAAACTCGAGAAAAAGGTTGACAACTTGGTAAAGAGAGTAAATATGTACAAACAAAGGTGGATTCGAGAAAAACACAAAGATGGTGCCATTCCAAGAAGCAAAACAAAAGCCCTTCTTCGAAATTTTTCTTTGCCAAAGACAAGAGAAAAGGTCAGAAAACAACTAGCATTCAACAGTGCATTAGTTGAAGAAATAAGAAAGAAATACCAAAAAGGAAACCGTAAAGAGAAAAATCACATCATAAGTATTGCTGCTGAACGCCTAATAAAAAGATCACGTTTACTTGAATTTGCAAGCGAAGAACTAGGTGTGTCCAACTCCCATGGAAAAAGAAAAAAGAAAAAATGCCTCACGATCAGATTAGGAAAACAAATAAGAACGTTCTTCGAGAGAGATGATGTTAGCAAATTGACACCAGGAGTGAAACAGACAATAACAAGACTAAAAGTCAAGATGCAGAAGAGAATTTTAGTTGACAGCCTAACAAATCTTCATAAGAAATTTCTTCAAGAACACAAAGAAACAAAGATCAGTTATACCAGTTTTTGTCGACTAAGGCCATTTTGGGTAGTAAGTCCAACAGAAAAAGACAGAGATACGTGTGCTTGCAAACTTCATGAGAACATTAAACTTCTTATACAGTCTCTCAACTCCATGGAACTATTGCAGTCAAATGATATGAGAGAACTTGTTTCCTTGGCAGTGTGTGATGTTGAAGATAAAAATTGCATGTACAATGATTGCATTACGTGTGGAGGTCGTAGCCTTGTGAAGAAAGAACGTGACAACACTAAAAATGTAGAATGGACTGAATGGACAACTAAACGAGAAACTCGGTCTGTAAAATCTGAGAAAAAAGAAATAACCATTACAGTAAAAGAAAAACAGCAAGGAAAACTAATGCAGTTAGTTGAAAAGTTTGATGAAGAGATGGTTAGATTCAAACGGCACATATTTAATATAACATCTCAAATGAGGTACTACACAGAACTGAAAGAAAGCCTAAATGAAAATGAAGTACTTATACATGTAGACTTTGCCGAAAATTATTTAACAAAGATGTCAACAGAAATTCAGAGTATGCATTTTGGTGCCTCAAAATCTCAAATCACTCTGCACACTGGTGTTTACCACATGAAAGATCAAAAGAATCCCATATCCTTCTGCACAGTATCAGATTCATTAAAGCATGGTCCAGCAGCTATTTGGGCATACTTAGATCCAGTGCTTACTGAGATTCAGGAGAAATATCCTTTAATTGACACCATTCATTTCTTTAGTGACGGTCCATCAACGCAGTACAGACAAAAGAACAATTTCTTCTTGTTTACCCAGGAACTAAGCGAAAGAGGACTTAAAAGTGGAACATGGAACTTCCATGAATCTAGTCATGGGAAAGGGGCACCTGATGGAATTGGAGGGGCTATTAAACGTACAGCCAACAGATATGTCCTACATGGAAAAGATATTACAAACGCAAAAGAATTTGTTGATGCACTGAGAGAAAGTCAGAGTAATGTAGTACTTTATGAAGTCCAAGATGATATGATAGAACAGAAGCAGAAAAAGATCCCTAGCAAATTAAAGACAGTACCTGGCACACAAAAGATCCACCAGATAGTTTATGAAGCAGAATGCCCTGGAGTAATTTATGTGAGAGACATCAGCTGCCGTTGTAGATTTACAGATCCTCATGAACAGCATGAACTAACAAAAGTCAATTTTCCAAAGAAAGATTTCCCGAAGAGAGATTACCAAAGAAGGATATCCCGAAGAAGGATTTCCAGAAGAGAGATTTCCCAAAGAAGGATTTTCCGAAGAGAGAAGAAGAGAATCAACACACTCTATCTGAACCTATAGATGAAACTGTTGAAAGCAAAGATCAAGCAAATGAGCAACAGAATGAATTTGAAAACCATGAAATAGAAATGGAAACAAATGTAACATGTGAAAACTATGAAATGGCAACAAAGGCATCAAGTGAAAACAACAAAATGGCAACAGATGAAACAGGTGAAAACAATGAAATGGCAACAAATGTAACAAGTGTAAACAATGAAATGGCAACAAATGAAAAAGGTGAAAACAATGAAATGGCAACATATGAAACAGGTGAAAACAATGAAATGGCAACAAAGGCAACAGGTGAAAACAATGAAATGGTAACAGATAAATGAGGAGAAAACAGTGAAATGGCAACAAACCTAACAAGTGAAAACAATGAAATGGCAACAGATGAAACAGGTGAAAACAATGAAATGACAACAAAGGCAACAGATGGCAACAATGAAATGGCAACAAATGAAACGGGTGAAAACAATGAAATGGCATCAAACATAACAAGTGAAAACAACGAAAAGGCAACAGATAATGTAGAGGAAAATATTGAAAACAATGAACAAGAATTGAGTGAAAACCAGAAAAATGGAACTGATCAATCATTTGAAATCAGATGCACCCCTAGTCAGTTAATTGGACAATATGTAGTAGTTTTGTATGACAATATGCCATACCCAGGATTAGTAATTGATTCAGAGGATACAGATGTATATGTAAGATGCATGCACAGAGTTGGAAGAGGCACAACAAACAGCCCATTTTTCTGGCCACGGACACTCGTTGATGAATGTTGGTACAATATGGAGCGTGTCCTTACAATCATCTCTGAGCCTATAAAAATTGGAAGACATTACTCCATCGATGAAGCTATTTGGGGGAAAATACTTGACTATCTGAAAGAGAACTAAAGTGACCAAATTTGTGTTTGTTCTTAAAAACTATATTTACTTTATTATGTTAAGTTTGGATTTGTTAATGGTTCTTTGATTGATTTTTGTGGTTATTTTTATTTGGAAAGTAAGGATTGCTCTAGTAAAATATATAAGTGATACTAATAAGATATATTATTGAAATTTAAGGTCAAAGTCCCAGGCTTTATGTTTTATTGTACTTCATATATTTTAATGGTGCAGTTCTAATGCAGGTAGCACACAAATACTTCCAAATTACGTAAATATGTTAATCATCACAGTAAAAAGCAGAACTTCAAAATAAAAGGCATTTTTCAATTATTAGTACTTAATTACAAAACTTTTAGCAGCAGAGGGGGTGAATCGGACAACCTTTTTTTCGGTTATTTTTGATTATACCCTTAAAACAGCACGAATAGACCCTTCTCGCGAAAATCTCATTTTTTAACCAGAAAAAAAATAAGTCTTCGACCCTTAATGATTGTTGTCTGAAAACATGAGTTTTCGCAGGTGATACTTTATTCGCGTTTTCGTTGATGAATCATAAATGCCGTAATGATGTTGTGACTCACCCCCTCTGCTGCTAAGGTTTACGGTGAAAATCGTCCGATAAACCTCTCTGCTGCTAATTCAACCGAATATTTGATCAAGTCCTTAGGACGAAAATCACTACGACTTTACAAATAGACTAATCGCTAACACCTCATCTTGTAAATCAATCAGATTATTTGACTGATCTGTGAGTTTGAAATTAATTCTGGTTAATGAATTATTATGACATCGCATATAGACTGGATTAGTTGGATCCTCAATTATTAAAAATCCTGGAGGGGCTATTGGTGCAAATGAATACAAAATATATCCTTGCTGAGCTTGGTTTGATCGTTCGAGATTAATTTGATAGCTTCCCTCAATAACATCACATACTAAATTGATTGCTATCACCGTTGAAATATTCACATTGAACGGAGCAATATGCCTGCCACCACCGTCTGGGTCATTATTGTGTTTGAGGATTTTTATTTCCGGTGATGTTGTTTTTTTCCATGCATCATGAATTATTTTAAAACCAACATCGATGGCATCACTGAGAGATTTTTGTAGTTCTAAGATATTATTCCCTGGTAGTTTGAGCGCATGAATATCTTCTACGCGTATATTATACTTCGATGCAAATTCTGTTCTCGATAGGGGTTTATTGTCTAATATACCCTGAATAATTTGTGAATGAAATGTTTCCATATCATTGATGATTTTGTTACATGTTTCTACAACGCTGATAAATTCGTCTCGGGTGAGAGTACCGGATTTAAGGGATATTAACAACAACGAAATATCGTTATTGAACGCTCTGAAATTTTCAGTGGTTTTATTCTGTAGAAGTGTGTAGTATCTTTTATTAGTGAGGGTATCTATCGTTTCAAGAAAAAAATTCAATTTGTCATAATCTCTATAACTCCTTATTGGATTATCAGATTTTATCCTGTCTGTGATATAATCAGTTTTTTTTGGTTCTGGTAAATCAACGGTTTCCCCCCCTGGTGGTAATTCAGACCATCCCAGTACGGTCCTTATTGAGCTTTGATAGATATCTACGACGTATCCTTCTGTGCTTATTTCAATGGCAGATGACAGTGTTGGCTCATGAACTGTTATAGCTATTTTTGATTCTGCTCCAGTAATCGATTTTATTCTACGCGCGAATTCATTATTGATTTGTTCAATTTGGTATGATCCGGTTGGTATGGAAACAACATTCCAGTCTGGGGTACTGTCTGGTTTATTCTTATTTGCAAAAACCAGTGAATTATTGGGTTTTTGACCACCAAATGATTTTGATCTGATATTTGGCCAGCTATGATACACTCGTAATTTTGCTAGCGCTATCTCCTTCACTGGGACCGGAGAGGGGAAATTCACACTGAATTCTGGATTCGTTGAGGTTATTGAGATCATGCTGGTTTGTACTGGGTTCGTGTTCTCCACTATTTGTTGAAGTAATTCCATCGGTGTTGTCATTGTTATTATACTCATGATGTATTTCTAATTTTGACATCGCAGAATCATATATATCTACCATCGCTGAAAACTCACTCTCTGATATAATTGTATCATCGAGAGATGACGATATCAATGAGGATAATTGCGAGTATGCAGTGGACACAACATGAAATTGAATTATGTAGTCTTGTAGTTTCCGTTGGCTGCATGATGATATTTTTTTTGTGATTATTGAAATAATTCCAGCGATTGTTGTTGCCGCAGAAATGCAAATTGGAACAGCTATCGGAGCCATCATTGTCACTGAAGACAGTATAATACCAGCTCCGGTGATTACACCACTCACTGAATACACGGTAACATCAATTGCGGTAATTCTCCTGCGATATTTTTTAATTTTCATTGCATACTCCTCAGACAGGGTTTTGAGTCTAGTTTGAAATTCTCTGACCTGATCATAACGATAATGCGATGATGAAATCATTTTTTATTTTAACAACGCTAGCGTTTTCAATTACGATTTACTTAAATCCGCTACGAATTCCACATACCATGTTGTTGAAACCCTAACCAAATATTTATCAGTAGATGTGATTGTGAACTTTTCAGTTGTATTCTTGTCGATGATCGTTGAAATCGTATTATTGACCCTGGATGAACTGGACGATGAAATATTAAATTGAGACAATGGTGTTACTAGTGTTAATCGATAAATACCCTTAACGGTTGCAGTGATATCTAATTTGTTGTTTGTAGGTGTCCACTCAAATGATCCGTGTTGGATCGTGTATACTACGTTATTGGTTTTCTCATGAGGAATTTTTGTTTTTTCAATGACTGTTATCATCCTCGAAAGATCACCTTTGATACCTTCGATGGAGGTTTTCGTCTCATCGATGGATTTTTTGATATCCGGAAGTTTTAGTTCAATTTTATCGAATGTAGTTCCAATAAATTTATCAATGATATTTCTACGAAATGCGGTAAACTGTTTTATGTGTTCTTCGGTTTTAGATTGAAGTGTTGCTAGTTCCAACACAGAACTTTTTAATTCATCGTTGAGAGTTTTAAATTGATCTGTAATCGTCGAAATAAGTACACCTGGTTTGAGTTTACCCTCATCGGAAAATAACGCAACGGTGTTCTCGATTGCGTTTCGTTGTTTAACTAAAATATCATCTAGAGAAATATTACTAGATTTCAATTTACCCTGTTTGTCCTGAAATACAACTATTTCATTCGGGTCAACACTTGTTAAATTTAACGTCTCAGCGATTTCATCTTCGATTATTTTTTTTATATCACCCGTCGCAGTGTCATCGGGTTTG
Source organism: Unio delphinus (assembly GCA_029339505.1). NCBI lineage: Eukaryota > Metazoa > Mollusca > Bivalvia > Unionida > Unionidae > Unio > Unio delphinus. Next base: position 15,427,815 of record JAQISU010000046.1, on the reverse strand, counting down.
GGTTTCAGAGGTCTTCCCCAAATATCAATCATGTTATTGTAAAACTCTTTCTCTCTCTAAAAAGCGATTACTGGTGTAGTCATTTACGACAATGTGTGGTGGTTTTCCCCTTGGGTTACCCAAGGAGTTAGAAATAGCGTTAAGGACATTTAATACTTCACTGCCGCATATTGGTGGGTCATTGATTTGTTGTGTTGGTAGCGTAGAATACCAAGTCTTCATTGGAAATTGTTTTATGTAACGCATAAACTCTTTTGGTGGGGCTAATCCATATGAATCAAAATAGACAATCCCACGTGGATCAATAGCGTATGCAACCCAGTGAGTTCCAGGTCCGGTGCTGTTATCGAGATTAATAATACCTGTTTCAGTTTTGTTTGGTTGAAGTGGTAATTGATCTTTCATAAAAACACCTCTGAAATTTTTAATCACTAGTTTTTTAGCCGCATCCATTAAATCAAAATTGGACATGGGAACCATCAAAGATTTGGGAACCATAGGTTCCTCAATTAATAAACCGTTCCTGGTAGTCTCAGGCCTGATCCGTGAATGGATCTCCCGCTGTACCATGAATACGGGGTTCCTGGTAGTCTCAGACCTTTTCCGCTGTACCATGAATACGGGGTTCCTGGTAGTCTTAGACCCTTTCCCTTTTTTTTTATACCCTCGACCTTTCTTCGGTTCATATGATTCAGCAATGCTCTGTACCGCTTTTGTCCCCAAGCCTCCAACTACCCCCAATGCGGCCGCTTTTGCGACTGCTGGAGCTGCTGCCGCAACCAATGCTGGTAACGCAGCAAACAACGGAAATATACCACCTGTTTTTATCATATTTTTGATAGCAGCCACAGAGAGTGTGATCTGAACTCCTTTTTTATCCTTGAAAGCATCATTGAAATGTTTCACTTGACGAGTTGTCAGTGGCAATTTATTTACCCCGCCATTCATTTGATTAGGTTTCAACGTGATTGTGGTTCCACATTGTTTAGCGGATTTTGATTGCAATTTTTTTAACTGACCGGGTGTCAAAGACACATTGATATTACTATATGACATTATACATAATTGATTGATTCTAAATCGTTTACATATTTTCCACTGGTGCATCAATAAATCTCATTCGTCCACCAACACCTTCAAGTAGCATTGATTTATCACTGAGAATGACAGCAACCGCTCTATAATTAGCAATACCACCAGGACGGGTTACACGGGCTCTAAAGTGTATATCAACGACAGATTGTCTCATCAAATCAAGATGTTCCAATGAAAAGTAATAAATCGGATAGAGGCTTTTGAAATCCAATTGTGATATTTGCAAACCAGTATCCACATTTAGATCACGTGCCATAAATGACAACAGGTTATGATAGACACGTGAAATATGATTTTGACCGTAATCAAGTTGTACATCTTCAGATGGTTCCTGTTGTCCGTTTATTCTCAGTGAGACCTCTCTAACACCTAACTGATCAAATATCATATGACTTCGTTGTTGATTACCAACTCGTGTATTATTCTGTAATGCAATAAATATATGACGTGGAGCTGAAACCCCCTGTTTTGATGCCAGATGCCAAGTAAATATATCATCAACATTATCCAGTTTAATATCCGTAGTCACTGATAACCAACTCAACAATGATTTTCCTCCTTGGTCCATAAATGATAACAATTTTTCTTCTGCTGTGATTGATGGAGTTAACACTGGCATCCACAATGCTAGTTTTGTTAAAATGACTTTACCATCAGCAACACCAGCATCATGCCATATTGCATCATTATCAGTACCCTTTCGTACAAGCGCTACTGTGTGTTTAGCTCCATAAATAACTTTTCTAACATTTCTACAGAATCCGAAAATATGATGCAGTGGAATTGCACATGAAAATTGTCGACGCTGTCCTTGCAACGTTGCTACGCGTGTTGCAAATCCTAGGTTGAAGTTAGTAATATTATTTATGACATCAAAATCACCAGCTGGTCTTGTATATCCGGCTGGTGCTGGATTAACTGAAGAAGCATGTGTTGCCTTGACTCTAGAATACTGGTTGTGTTCAGGGTGATCAGTAATATCCTTAGAAAACATCATAGATGGACCCGCTGATCTTGTATAATCATCAGAATATCTTGCTAACCCTATGATTGTTGTAGCCACATCAACTTCACGGTCAATGGATTAAATTTCTTTTCCATCAATGAGATATCTAGCGCTTTCAAATAACGCCATGATACCGTTATTAACAAAACCGACTTTGATAGTTGGGTTATTGTCATATGGAGGATCATTATGATCAGCATCATTTGTTACAAGTTCTCCTTCTACTTCAATAAATGCTTCACAAGGCAAAAAGTATTTACTGGTATCATGAACTTGAAGTTCAATTCGCGATCGGAGATCGGGTTGTACTGCGTGATAAGAATAAAATTGAAAATCGCGGACTGAATCATCTTTACGCACTGGGGCCTCCATATCAAATGCTGGATCAGGTGACCTTTTGAACATTTTATTCTATTTATCAGAGTCTAAATCGGATTTTCCATTTCATCGTGAAAAACGCTAGCGTTTTCTACGTGGTTTTTTAAAGCCACTTCCTGCTATCATGTTTGCTATCATGTTATCTTGGTCTCCTTGATTTATCAAGGGAGTCACCAATGATGCTAGTTTTTCATCTACTGCGTTATTTATAATTTTACTAACACTTGCAGGCATTTCCGCTGTAGACGGTAACGGTTTCTTTTTTCGTCTCACTAATGATGTTATTTTATCCTTCGCAGTTGAAAACGCTTTCCCGGCAAGATCTCCAACAGCACCAATACCCTTATCACGAATAACATCAATAGCTTTCATTGATAATTGTTTAGCTAACGGCATCACTTTTGGAGCCATTCTTGCAAATAACCCTGCAATGGTATTGCCTAACCCATCTCCGTAGTATGCTTTATAAACTGGAAACCGTGAATTAACTACATAGACGAGGGTTGGTTTATCATGATTGTAGTGTATGATCATTATTATAAAAACAATAGTGTTTTCAATTGTTATTTAATCACTATGATACCCATTTGCTAACTCGTCAATGAAATCTCGATATGTTTTGATATCCATGATACCGCCGGCAAATAACCGTCTACAGATATCAGCTGCTTCATTAATTATTTCTGGAGAGTTATTTCCAGCTCGGAATCCTCCTACAAGAACTTCTAATCGTGATATATCATTGATAACACTATCAGGACATGAAACGCTAGCGTTTTCACTCTTTGAGTTTCCAATCCTTGGATTTTGCAATCCACTTCCGCTATAACCAGTTGCTTCATCCAGTTTTTCTAAATCCGTAGTTTGTAAATAATCATCATCATCATCATCATCACGTGGTAGTTGTTGTTTTTTAGGAGAGTAGAGTACTTTCTTTGCAGGTTGCTGTCGCTTTCTTTGCAATCTTGGCGGTTTTTGTTGTTGTTTAAGCTCTTCGTATTGATTATACACGTGATCCACCGCATTGATATATTCAATGTATGATGCACTATCTGTCTTTTTTTGACTTTTTTTAGTTTTGATTTTGTAGAATATATCAGCCCAATGGGTTAAATTCTTAACAAACTTATGATGTTCTGGTTTCAACATTTTTTTTCTGTTTTCATAAGTCTTAACAACAAGCGCAGGAATTTCTGTTGGATCAGTCCCATCAATTGCTGCTAACCCTTCTTCGTTAAATCTCATGCGTAAGTCCTCTACTGTTCTTTTTGATCCCATTTGTTTTGTTTGTTCAGTTTTCGCTGCTATTTTTTCAAGTTCACCAATAACAGATTTTCCCGTCTCGGGAACATCTCCCAGTAAAGCACGCTCTACCCCCTTCGTTGCTGTGGTTACTGGTTTAAACAATTCTTCAGATCCCGCAGCAAAATCAGTTTGTAAACTCTGTCGTTGTTGCAGTTTATTCCGTACAGAGTCACGAATTGGTACAAATCTCTTAATTGCATCTAATCGTTCACGAGCCAATCGGGTTGTTTATGCTTCATTGACCATTATTTGAAATCAGAAACCATTTTTCAATTGCAAAACAATTTTTCCCATCGATGATTCCTTCCCTTAACGGTCCAATTTTTTATTGCTATGAAATATTTTTATTTTTTATTCATTGATTTTGCCTGTTTTTCACAGTTTTGGTGCCATTTTGTGCAATTTTGGTGGTTTTCAGTTGAAAATCTCAAAGAGATTTTACAGTCAAGTAGTCGATTTTACATGGGATTTTCCATAAGGAAAAGCTGTTAAAACTCATTTTTGATGATTTTTAGCCATTTTTCATCAATTTTTGCCTGTTTTCAGTGATTTTTGGTCATTTTTCATCGATTTTTGGTAAAAAACCTCGTATGGTCAAGTAGTCGATTTTGCATTGGATTTTCCATAGAGAAAAGCTGTTAGGATTCTATTTTATTTTCGCAGTGTGAAATATTTTCACTGATTCAATAAAAAAATGACAAAAAAATGAAAATCTCAAGGAGATTTTACTGTCTGACAAAATCTTTTGAGGGTCGGTCAATCAAAATAGTTCATTTTCTTGAATTAACGCTCGTAAGTTTCTAATTTTAGAATTAACTTCCTTTTTCAATTCATATTCGTTACCCAATTCTTTTCGTATTCCTTCCACGATAGTATATAACGGAACAAACACACCTACTTCACTGGAAAATGCAAGAGAGTCTCGAATAGAATTCTGAATTTTTTTGATGAGTGCATATTTCTTTGGTAACATATACTTGTTAGTGCTAACTCCGTATTCTATATCCTGAAAATCCGACTTGATTTGATCAGGATTTAACCCATCTGACAATTTAATATCCTGATTTTTCAATTTTGCAATTTCAACTATGATGCTATTCATATTTTCAGAATTCATATATGATAATACATATTTCTAATTAATTTTTCAAAAATAAATGAGCCGTTAATATTTTCAAAATTCAGTCTGTATATATAAATATAAATATATTTTTTAAAATTAATTCTGTATATATAAATATATTTTTTAAAATTAATTCTGTATATATAAATATATTTTTTAAAATTAATTCTGTATATATAAATATATTTTTTAAAATTCATTCTGTATATATAAATATAAATATATTTTTTAAAATTAATTCTGTATATATAAATATAAATATATTTTTTAAAATTAATTCTGTATATATAAATATATTTTTTAAAATTAATTCTGTATATATAAATATAAATATATTTTTTAAAATTAATTCTGTATATATAAATATATTTTTTAAAATTAATTCTGTATATATAAATATATTTTTTAAAATTAATTCTGTATATATAAATATAAATATATTTTTTAAAATTAATTCTGTATATATAAATATATTTTTTAAAATTAATTCTGTATATATAAATATAAATATATTTTTTAAAATTAATTCTGTATATATAAATATAAATATATTTTTTCAAAATAAATAACAACCATGATGAGCGGTTGTCAGTCATTTGGCCCCCTTGATATAGGCCACTGTGTCTTTCATAGGGTTCTTTCTTTGAGTATTTCCATTTTTTTTTCTGAGATTTCTTCAATCTCGATTTGACCCTATGACCGTTTCTTTGGCCGGTAATTCATTTTTGAACACCATACGGGGCTACTCAAATGTGACGGAGAGCTAATTACATCCATGGATGTTATTTATTTTAGGTCATTTATATTTACATTCACCGGAAACATATGGAATCACACCACAATTAATACTTCCAGTTCAGTACCCACGAATGTAGTTCCAATCTATTTTTAGAACATTTTTTCTTCTCTCATTTTGGTGGTGATAGAAGAGTTATATTGATGCATATTTGGTAGGGATTTAAAGGTAATTGTTTATTCTTGAGAATATGAGCAGAGAGAGTGGTTGTCAGTGTGTAATTTGGCGACAGTGCACATGGAGTAATAAGGCCTTGGTGATGATCAGGAAGTGAAATATGTGTTCTGTTTACATGCTTCTCTGTTTACAGTGCAGCAGCTCAAAAAAATGCCGATCAACCCTTGACAAGAATTTCACAGTGAAGTCATCTTTGGAGCTATTTTAGATTAACATATGATTTGTATTGATTGTCACACTGTGGAAAGGTCAGTACTGAGAAATATATGTAGAGAACATATAGTAAAATTAATTGTGGTCTATGTCCTGTACAGGCAGTATTGATGAAACTTTAATATGCTATAAAATTTTTAGTATTATTGATAAACACATGAAATTTGAAGGTGTTATATATATTAACATTTAAAATAGAAAAATGACATTAGAATTTAAAAATTAATTTAATTTTTTAAAATTTTAATAATTTGTTTTAAAAAAATTAAAAAAATAAAATTTTCCCCTTAAAATGCACATAGATAATAATTTTGGAAATTATTTCAAATGATATCAGCATGTTTATACTCCTACACCATATGCAAGCTACAATGATGGATATTTGTCAAATTTTGTCAGAGAAAATATCTTTGTAAGTCAAAATGAGACATACATTTAAAATGTATGAAAGACAGATTCTAGTTTGTATTAATCATTCAAACTATTTATTAGGGATCCAATCAGTTAATTTATGTGTTTATGATGGGGTGACTTCCTGAGTAACACATATCTGCTTATATAGCCTTTAGTAATTGTTAACAAATATAGTTACAGGGTGTTTAGTGAGAGGACAGTGATGAAAACTTTATACTAGAACCTGCTCAAGTTCTCTACTAAATCAGTTTAAACTTTCTGAGAATGAAATGCAGGCTGAAGGGATAAAATATACTTCCCACATGTATATTTACCCTTGGATGTAAGAAAACAGCAAAATGATGTAAGTTGAACACAAAATGCATTCAATTTTATTGTTCAATTTGGTTATGATATTGATTAGTGAAGTGCGGCATTGTGGCCTGTATGATGTTATGTGAATTCTAATGATCCATCTTAATTTATGCATTGTTAATTACTAATAATACTTGTTAACTGACACTCTATAGATTGCATAAGATATATTCAAACAGATATTTTGAGTTTCACTGTGTACAACTGATCTTAGCATGGTTACATATCCCACATGAACAAATATTCACATAATTTAGAATGTTTGGGATCCAAAGTTCACATTCAGTATATCATATAGGCTGACATTGTACCTACAGTGAATCTGTAAGACACATTTCTGGCTGTGTGCACTAAATGTATCCCAAAATGTTATTTTCTTCATTAATATGCCCATGTATGGTAACATGTTTCAATTCAGTACTTGGATAGAGTGCGGTATTGTAATATCAGCTGATATCTGATTCTTTTGAACCATTGAGGTTAATAATTGCTATCAAACACCCTTAAAAATGCTCTTTAAATGTTCAAACAGATCATTGGAATTATTTTTGCACATTTGATCATAACAATTACATTGTATATGTCCCACATATGCAAATTTCCATTCTTGTTTACAAGTTTTGATGATCAGAATTTCACATTTAGTTTATGATATAGGATGTATTGGTACCTGTAGTTGATATGTGTGGCCACATTTGGCTGTATTCTCTTGCAATATCCAGAATTATTATTTCCCTCATGAATAAGATTGCTTATAGTAATATATTCTTTTTTTCTACATTGTCACTTGACTTTCCTGTATACTGGCATGTACTAATGTTTCCACTAATGATCAAACCTCACCGTCCCCGCATTTCCTTAAAGTTTGTGATGCATAGTCTACCTGATTAGTTATTTAACCTGTAAATGACCAGATATGCTTATAGAAACTTCATATACTTTTAGGATGAATTTATTACTTTAATACATGACTATTACTTCATATTTCTGAGTGTCACTCTGTCAAGTTTAATATTTATTTCCTATGCTTGCAGCCTGAATGTTATTTGTAAATCACTATATCTAACACATTTTAACTTCATTTTCATACATCTTACTGTTTTCTAGATATAAGTGAAACATTTTATATCTTTTCAGGTCTAGGCTGGTATCTGGAACAAAGTGTTAGTGGTGGATCAGCTTGGAAGCTCTCCATTAGTCTGGTGGTGATAGCAAGGTTTCATAAGGACATATGCAGTGTACTGCCATAAGTGATCATAACATCACCACACTAATATAAAGCACCTCAAGGACATGGCTTAAATCTTCATGAGAGAGATTTGCACCATTGTTCAGTAAGGTAAAGCCTGCCTAAAAACTGTATTTTCCTATCTTATTGTCGCTTTTTGTAGTTATCGACACTGAAATGTAATGCAATTTTCCTATAAAACATGGAAGTGGTCCCATCAGATGTTTCAATCTGAGTGCACTATTAGTTATACAAATAACTGCCTAAATACCTGACACAATAAATATGGAACATAGCAACTATTGTTGCTTCTTTAGTGTGTACACCTATATGCACCTTGATAGGCATATTGCGGTTTGTTGCCAAAATCACTATGAGTCATGCTACTTCATTACCCCTGGGAAAAATGTTCTCAGTTACACAGACCCAAACCACCATTTATTTTAAAGACCATTGATTGATCAACTTTTCTGTCTAAACTTTTACAAAATCTGTTTTCAAACTTTTATGAAAATTTAATTTTTCAATAAAATTTAGTTTATAAATTTAAATGTTTATTTAAATTTCCATTAAAATTTTAATTTATCAAAATGTATAAACTTTAAACATATTTGCAGACAGGCCTTATCTTGTAGTACAAATTGGTTTTTACAGCATTGAAAAAGTCCTATAATTAAGGAAGATATAGCAAATTTAGTTTTGGTTTCTCAAGGGCACATTGATCAGCATGTGCACCCTGTGGGACACCAACACTACACACCTTCCAGCAGGTGTCACATGTCTTGTATGCAAGGAAATTCAAAAAGACTTCATGTATAATGTTCAAATAGGTGTGGCATTCAAATATAAAAGTTTTACTAAAATTTGCCCCAAAAAGTTGGGCTTGTCAGGAATCACACCACAATTAATACTTCCAGTTCAGTACCCACGAATGTAGTTCCAATCTATTTTTAGAACATTTTTTCTTCTCTCATTTTGGTGGTGATAGAAGAGTTATATTGATGCATATTTGGTAGGGATTTAAAGGTAATTGTTTATTCTTGAGAATATGAGCAGAGAGAGTGGTTGTCAGTGTGTAATTTGGCGACAGTGCACATGGAGTAATAAGGCATTGGTGATGATCCGGAAGTGAAATATGTGTTCTGTTTACATGCTGCTCTGTTTACAGTGCAGCAGCTCAAAAAAATGCCGATCAACCCTTGACAAGAATTTCACCGTGAAGTCATCTTTGGAGCTATTTTAGATTAACATATGATTTGTATTGATTGTCACACTGTGGAAAGGTCAGTACTGAGAAATATATGTAGAGAACATATAGTAAAATTAATTGTGGTCTATGTCCATATTCCCCTGAGAGTGAATCTAACTCGTCAAATAACGGGTTAGAATCACAAGAGGGTATGTTTACGTGAAATGACCTAGAGGTTACATATATACGACAACACATCTTTGGAACTCCTTGGTTGCCTTCACATCCAAGTAAGCCCAAAGGAAACCCGAAACATACATCTCCGGAAGGAAGGCCTAACGCGGCAAACGCCATCTTAGACCGCCCAGAAGATATGCTTGGGGGTGACGTCACAACAACTTAATTAAGGACAGCACAAATACCGTATATATCTCCACTCAGATTGTAGGTATACATATACTTAATTAAGGACAGTACAATACCGTATATATCTCCACTCAGATTGTAGGTATACATATACTTAATTAACTTAATTAAGGATGGATTATAATTCAATGATGATGGGACGGCACAAGACAGCACAAACATGAAACGACGGGGCTGATTTTCTATGGCCATCCGACCAATCAAAAGCAACCCATGACATTAAACCTGGTTGCATGATTGAGAAAAGTCAACCACGCACACGTGTCAATGGCGTGGGTTATTTTTGACTGGTCGGATTGGCCTTTGAAAGCCCCAGCTTTAAACCTTTCATTTAGTATATAAGGTGACTAATACAGCAGCGTCAATCCACAGAGTGTGTTATTTTATTTTCTTGAATTACTTGTTAATGGTGCTTCACAGTATTTAAATGAGACAGATTATTTGCATAAAGCACTAAAAAAAAGATTATAATCGTTTGAAAACATTTTATATTTGATTTCTTTTCTAATTAATTATAGCCCAAGCCGCTGAATCACAATTTATGGGGAAATAACCCGACACCATCTAAGGGAGAGAGTATATAAGGCGACTTAATACAGCAATCCACAGGGTGTGTTATTTTATTTTCTTGAAATACTTATTAATGGTGTTTCACGGTATTTAAATGAGACTGAATATTTGCATTAAACACTAGAAAAAAGAATATAATTGTTTGAAAACATTTATTTCCTTACAAAACAATGCCCCAGCCGCTGAATCACAATTGTGCATAAAACAAGTTGACACAATCTAAGGGAGATAACTCCCTTGGTTATATTTAAGGGTTATGAAAGATTTATCTCCCTTGGTGTTATTAGACATACGAAAATCGAATTTTTTGTTCAATTTTTTTAGAAAAAGCCAAATTTTGTACTCGTTCTGCTACTCTTTGTACTGAGGATCTACAAATATTGAAATATTTACCGGCTTCATTCATAGATGAAAATATTTTTTCTTCATTAGTTATTGTATTCAAAGATTTCACAGGTCTCTTCCCAACCGTTTTGCAAGTGCCAGTTCTTCCTCGTTTTGAATTCTCACTTTGTGAAATAGCCTGTAAATTTGATAAAGAATTATTCTGAGAATCGGAATCAATATGATCAATAACATAACCATCCTTGATCAATCCATTAAACACCTCAAAGACGAATCTGTGACAATGATAACTTTTCTTCCCAGCACCAAACATCAAATACCCTCGATTAGTCACAAATCCAACTGGATTCTTCAATCTGCGGTTTCTGATAATACCATCACGGGATGCTTCATAATTAACAAGCACGGGGTGAGGTCTGAATTCTTGGTTCATTTGTATAATAACACTATTTTTCTAATTCATTGTTTGGTTTAATTATAAGTCTCTGTATATAATCTTGAGGAGTCTTTATGATTTTGTCATCGTTGGGGTCAATGACAGTATTTTTTATTCGTTTATCATAATAGCGTTTCAGTTCCCTGTATCGTTTGCCGCCACACCTAAGACATAATTGCGATTTCCCCCTAACCCCAACCCCACATCGAATGCAGGGTAACGGACCAAGGCTTCCACGACGAAAGCTTTGCATATGATACCCACAGAATTCATTTCTGCATGATTTGTTACACGGTGTCACTGATCCAATCATAAGCCATTTGCAATGATTCATTATACTTAAATCTTTCATTTAAATGCTTGTTTTAATTATAGTATGGAGGAATTCGAGAGATTATCGAAAATTAAGCCCTGGAAAAGTGTTCAATTCAATCTTGATAGAGTTTCTGATACACCAAAGAATAAAATTCTTGATAGAACCTTGATTAGTAAAATCAGAGACTGTTTTAATGAATTCAAGCGTGATGGGGCAGCTCATTGTTGGTCAACATTTCGAATTGATGATGTTGTTGACGCTACCATGAATGATGAAAAAGCAGCAGTGATAATCTCACGTCTTGGGGAAGAAAGAAATTTTTTTCGAATAAAATTCCTTATCCATGAGAATGGAAAATGGATCATTAGGGACAAATACGAGCCTATTCTTAAGGACAAAAAAACTGTCACTGTGACTCAGGATTCAAAACCAGGAATTTTGACTGGAATTGACAAACCCTACTACGAAAGATCTTATCCTGTCACAGCAGTTGTTTACGGGATATATCCGCTCAATGACAAACCCGATATTGCAAAACTAGCACCCATGAAATATTCGACAGGGCTCAATTGTGTAGCAACACGAATAATGGAACACTTCACAAATGCGTCCCGGGGAAATAAACTAACTGATCTAAGACGAAAAAAAATAACCGAATGGGAACTGACAGTTAAACAGCATGGGGCAACAATTCAAGATATAGCTAAATTAGAAACATCATTGAGATTTCCAATATCAGTAACGACAATCACCGGTGAAGTATTATACGAATCAAAATATAAATCAAAAGGAAACCCAATACAGATTATTGATCATAACACACACGCGTGGTCATCTGCAGTAACAATATTTCCACGGGATAGAACCGTAAAATATCTATCCCAAACCGAAGAGTTTTTTTCAGAGCAGAAATTATTTGATGCTATTTACCATTTGAGTAAAAACGATCCCGTGTCAATGTGGCTATTTCATAGTACTTCAGACGAGGAATGTAGATTTGATCTGTTTGTAAGGCCCAACGGAGAATTATACCGTACTGAAGAGCTGCATAATCAAATGAAACAACTAGCTAGTGAGTTTTCTCTGGAGGAAGACAACGATCAATTATTAGCAAACTGTTTTACAGTACCATCAATTGCAGCACATTTTGCTAGAAAGAAAAACGCGTGGAAACCAACACGAAGTGAGTTTTTATCAGATGTCAGATTGTCCTGTCTTGAATACAGCCATGGAGGGTTATGGAATACAAAATACACCGCTGATACCGTTATTTCAGTTGATATGATTGCATGTTATCCAGGAAGTTTTCTTGGGTATGGAGAATGCGAGAAATATTTCAAACGATTTGGACACCCTACACACGAAATGACCCGTGTTGCTATTAATGGACCACTGCCACATTTCGATTTAACCGGATTCGCTTGTGTAGTATCATTTGAAATGGCTACAGGACTTCATCCGTGTAGTTATCTTTGGATTGGTAAACACATGTCTGAAAAACACTGGATGCCAATAGTGTTATTACGGTATATGCTTGATTGTAAGATGTTAAAATCATTAATTGTCAGTGAAGCAATTATATCCTATCGAGCACAGAAATCAGTCTGGTTACCACAACCTGATCTAGAAAAAATAATTAGCGAAGAGCGAAAACTGTTTCCAAATTTCAGTGAACAACAAATCATGGATTGGTCCAAACAGTTATTTGAAATCAGAAACAATGAAGCAAAAGATCTTGGACGAAGAATAATCGGTAAATTTACCCAAGGTGGTAAATACGATAATACGAGATATTCTTCACGATTGATTATAGACAATGCTGAATACGATTTTGTAATCACGGATTTAACGAATAGGGGCCTATATGTCAATCGTAAGGACGCATTTATGTCCGATGGAACCAAATTGGGTACAATTGTTACTTACACTGATGGATACAAACCGCAGTACACACATTTGAGAGCTTCTATGCTTGGTTATGCTTCTATTAATTTATTTTCAATGATCAATAGATTTCCTACCACCGCAGTTAGAGTTGCTACTGATTCATTTTACATAAATAGCAAAATGACTGATTTTAAGGCTACTGGCAACGAGAATTGGGGGTCATGGAAAATTAAGAAGGAAATGCTTCATGATTATATTCCATCAGCAGATGTTACCATTGAAAATAATTACTTAGAAAGCAATCAGTGTTCAGAATTTTCTAGTGCACCACCGATTTCTGATCCAATCTGTAGATATAAAACAGTTTATTTAAACGGTTGTGGTGGGTCAGGAAAAACAGCCCGGGCAATTGAGTTATTTCGTGTTTCCAAATCAAACATGATTGTGCTAACACCGACACACAGACTTGCAAGAGAGATGATACAGAGAGGGGTTAATGCCTGCACTTATCATAGTTTTTTCCGATGGAAGGGAGATAAATGGACTCCTGAGCGCATGGGAGAGAAATTTATTCCTGAAATTATCATTTGGGATGAAATAGACACAGTGCCATTAGATGTATTAAAAATATTTCTTGAGTGGTTGTTATTGAAAAATACAAAAATCGTCATGTGCGGTGATCACGGCCAACCACCACCATTTGTCGGTGCTTCCCCCCATGAATGGCTAAAGGGTTTTGTAGACTATTATGAAGAAATTGATACCGATCATAGATCACTTGATAATGAATTAAAAGAATTTAAGAAATTAATTAGATTACAACCGGATAGAATCCAATGTGAAATAGCCCGTGAAATAATTTCGGAAACTCCAATGAATGATTTCTGGGAAGCATGGAGACCAAATGATTTGATCATTGCAAGTAGAAAAATAGTCAGGGACACACTTCAGATGAAGTTATTTGAATTGCATAAACAAAAATTCGCAACACTTCCAGTACCCCTCTGTTATAGGCCATCAGATACACGAAAACAGAACATCGAAGTTGATATTCCAGGCACAAAATCCGAAGGATTTCAAAAACAGAATTTAGTATTAAATGATATTGTGCTGGTTGATATCAATGTCGTTGAAGATGCATTGCGTGCTAATAAATCCCCGTGGACGCTAGGTTATGCAGCAACAATACACTCTTCACAGGGATTGACTATATCGGATACAATTGTTTGGATGGTAGATAATCGCATCGAATGGTCAAATTTATTCTATCTCGCAGTGTCTAGAGTACGAAAAATAAATCAACTTCGACGAATTGTCGTTGGCGAAGCCAGTGGCGATGATGAAATCATTGGTGACGATAATGACACCACAATAGATGATATTATTGATAAAAAACTCTCCGGTTACAAACAACAAGACAAAAAAAAACAACGAGAATTTGACATTGATGCTGAATTAATAATCACTTTGAAGCAACAACAAAATAATCACTGCGCAAGTTGCAATTGTATAATGCGTTGGCAGTATTCGGATAAAGATCCTCGCCAATTTACCGTTGACAGAAAAAATAATAGTCTCGGTCATGTCAGAAATAATGTGATGTTGACTTGTCTTGAGTGCAATAGACGCAACGGTGCTAGTTAAGCCCATGCGGTGGTAATTGAGTATCCTCAGGTATCACTTGTAATTGTTGTCTAGTAAAACCCCGTTGAGGGGCAGTTGAATCCAGTTTATAGATTGGAAGTCTACCCGTAGATCGTGTTATACTAGATATCTTATGTGCAGTAATACTCCAAATAGGATCAGTAGCCCTTTTTCTGCCCCCTTCAAGCTCTCCTGGTTCGTATAAATACCTCACAATGACATTACTACCAAGAATTGGTTGGGAAACGCTAAAATCTTTTTGAATTTCCATTTCAGGTATTGACTTCTTTTTAATCGCGTTGATAGGTTTCATGTTGATTGTTCTAGTAATCTCGTTATTCAGTGCAGTAATCACAGCTGGTAACCTTTTAACCCATTGACGGGATCTTTTTTCTTGGATGAATTCTTTTGCGTATTGATATCCAAATAACCGCTCAGCAAGGGTTTTATTAAACCGTTCTACAATTGCCTGATCACGATGCAGTGCAGTATGCCCCCGTCTGATAGTGACATTGTGATCTTTCATTGTAGATAACACTGCACCCTGAAATTCTTTGCCGGGATCAATTTGTAATAGATTTGGCCAGTGCATAGGACCCCTTCGATAAATCCTTTCAAATGCAGAAGCTACTTCAGTGGCCGATTTTGTTTTTAACGGTTCTGCTTCCTTGTATCGACTTGCAATATCAACTACGGTTAATGCGTATTTGTAACCGTGGTCATGTGGCAAAAATAATAGATCAGCCTGATGAACTTCATTGGGTCCGGTCACATCAAAATGCGAGACATTAATTTGTTTAGGCGGTGGTAGATAAATTTGCCATAGTGCCTGTTTAGATAACCAATGAGCCGCAGTGGCCTTTTTCACTTTTGCAGCGCTAGCGAGTTTATGGATTGCTGCCTTGCCTCTCCAGTATCCTCTTGGGGAATAATAAATAGATTCCATGTTGTTATTAATTACCAGCACCTAACATCAATTTACTTTTCATAGCCGATTTTATCAAAAAGGAAGCCAATTTTTCTTTGAAAGATTTATCAGGAATAGCATTTAACGCATGAATTAATTTCACATCTGCTAGATGCCTGTGTTGCAAATTGCTGCTTTTATAAGCAACATCATGAAGGTGACAGGCCTTATCAATAGCGTTTATTGGTTCTTCACCGGGTCGGGGCTGATTTTGATTATTGAGTCTGATATCAAGTCTTGTTCCCGGTCCACAGTAGCTATATCCTGGAAGGTGCTTTTCTCCAGGGTATTTTGCCCATGGGGTTCCAGGGAGTTTAGTTAGCTTGGCTGCGATATCACCTCCTCGTTTTTTTTTTAAAGGTTCCTTGGGTTCCTTGGGTTTAGAAACAAATCTAAATTTCTTTGTACTACATTGTACGCATTTACCAGAAAGCGCTGATCGGTTATTTTTAGTTGTAATCGTCGTCAAGTCATCTGTGCCAGTACGTTTTTTACACTTCACACAATATAGATCCATAATTTATATATAACGGCATGAATATAATTGATTATTCAGCTACCCGACGACGGGAACCTATTAAACATCATGAAATGTTGCCGAATTCAATTAGAATGATTATAATCGGACCATCTGGAAGCGGAAAGACACAACTGCTACTTAATTTGATAACAAGATGGATGAAATGGAACAAATTGTATTTAATAGCCCCGAGTGTAGACGATCAGCGATGCTATGAAGTGCTAAAGGATTTTAACGAGAAAGCAAAAGAATTTCAAATCGATGAAGATTTTATTGAGTTTATTACTGATATAGAGAAAGCCCCGAGCATTGATGCTATTGATGGAAGTATTAACAATTTAGTGGTATACGATGATATCATGTTAGATAATCAAAAAAATCCCGCTAGAATATTTTCCCGAGGCAGGCATAAAAACACTGATGTGATATATGTCACTCCACGGTACACACAAATACCAAAAGTGATCAGAGATAATTGCAATGTGTTGTGTGTATTTAACGGCGTTGATACTCATACGCTACGAAATATTCATCAGACTTGGTGCAGCGGTGATATGAATCATAATCAGTTTAGAAATTTCTTTAGTCACGCTCAGTCAAAACCACACGGATTTGTGACAATAAATTTAGCAGACCCTAGGACAAGATATCGTATAGGACTTGATCAAATATTCGGTTAAATTAGCAGCAGAGAGGGTATATCGGACGATTTTCACCGTAAACCTTAGCAGCAGAGGGGGTGAGTCACAACATCATTGCGGCATTTATGATTCATCAACGAAAACGCGAATAAAGTATCACCTGCGAAAACTCATGTTTTCAGACAACAATCATTAAGGGTCGAAGACTTATTTTTTTTCTGGTTAAAAAATGAGATTTTCGCGAGAAGGGTCTATTCGTGCTGTTTTAAGGGTATAATCAAAAATAACCGAAAAAAAGGTTGTCCGATTCACCCCCTCTGCTGCTCTTTTTAAGAAGCTATGCTTTTTGCTGTGACATTTGCAATATAATGTTCCAGTTTTTATGAAAGATATCACATATGAATGATTATGTCAGTGATGTTACATGCCTTGTCATTGCT
The DNA here is from genome assembly GCA_029339505.1 of Unio delphinus. NCBI lineage: Eukaryota > Metazoa > Mollusca > Bivalvia > Unionida > Unionidae > Unio > Unio delphinus. Next base: position 15,410,345 of record JAQISU010000046.1, on the reverse strand, counting down.
GTCACTGTTAGATAAAGAAATTGTCTAAACTTAGCTGTAAGTCATAATATCTTTATTGTCTGGCATAAAATGTTGATATTGACTAAAGATACAAAGTTTCAACCATAAAAATGTTAACCATTTTGTCTTTATAGATGTAAAAGTCAGTGATGTTACAAAGTTGTCAGTGATGTTACCTTTTGTCAGTGATGTTACTGCGAGTTTTTATCAATTTTGACAAAACAAGAAATAGAATAATGACAAAACATTTTTTGATAATAAATACATAAATGTATTTAAAACAAATACATTTAAAATTTATATTGAGCTTTTCTTAATTTTGTCATCATATGAATTAAAAATCTTAAAATTTTACTTTTTTTCCCTTAACAGGGTATTTTAATGTTAATTTAGTATTTTATTTTTAATTCAGCTAAAAAAAATCGGATTATTTGTTACACATTTGAACTCTTTTTCAGAATAAAACAAAATAAATGACTACAAAAAGAAAAATACATATCAGAGATGGGCATTTTAAAAAGGTAACATCACTGACATTTGGTGGTTACCACCTATTGTTTTGTCTTGTTTACAAAATACTTGTGTTGAATTAAGCTGGAATTTTATTAGATTTACATCGTGTGATGTTTAAACAATGTTTTTGTTTCAATAAAGGTTTCTTTCCAGTTGATTTTTTTTTCAGTTTTTTAAATTTCAAATCCCTCCATTTTTTGATAATGACCCAAACACAGTGCAGTAAATAATGTGTAGTAAACACAGTGTAGTAAATAGTGTGTAGTAAATAATGTGTAGTAAACACTGTGTCGAAAACATTGTGTAGTAAAGACTGTATAGTAAATAATGTGTAGTAAGCACTGTGTATTAATTAATGTCTCGTAACCACTGTGTAGTAAATAATGTGTAGTAAACACTGTGTAGCAAATAATGTGTAGTAAACACTGTGTAGTAAATAATATGTTTTTCTTTTTTATTTAACCGTGTCATGAAACTTTATCCATCATATTTTTTGCACTGAGTACCTAGCAGAATAAAGGAAACATTTTCTTCGTGGTTTTACTGCCACTTATGTTCTAGTAGTTCTATTTGTTAACTAAAGCTTAGATTGATGTATGATGATACATTTAGTTTTGCTGTTTAGAGTTTGTTTATTATATCCCGTTATTCCTTTCCGAATAAATATTTTTTTTACCTTCTTCTACATTTTCAAAATCACTGATCATACGGATAAGAACTTTTAAAACGTATGGGTACAACGTAGACGTATAATGCACACCTATAATACGTAGAGGGATAAATTGTACACCTATAATATGTAGAGGGATAAATTGTACACCTATAATATGTAGAGAGATAAATTGTACACCTATAATATGTAGAGGGATAAATTGTACACCTATAATATGTAGAGAGATAAATTGTACACCTATAATATGTAGAGAGATAAATTGTACACCTATAATATGTAGAGAGATAAATTGTACACCTATAATATGTAGAGAGATAAATTGTACACCTATAATATGTAGAGAGATAAATTGTACACCTATAATATGTAGAGAGATAAATTGTACACCTATAATATGTAGAGAGATAAATTGTACACCTATAATATGTAGAGGGATAAATTGTACACCTATAATATGTAGAGAGATAAATTGTACACCTATAATATGTAGAGAGATAAATTGTACACCTATAATATGTAGAGAGATAAATTGTACACCTATAATATGTAGAGAGATAAATTGTACACCTATAATATGTAGAGGGATAAATTGTACACCTATAATATGTAGAGGGATAAATTGTACACCTATAATATGTAGAGGGATAAATTGTACACCTATAATATGTAGAGAGATAAATTGTACACCTATAATATGTAGAGGGATAAATTGTACACCTATAATATGTAGAGGGATAAATTGTACACCTATAATATGTAGAGGGATAAATTGTACACCTATAATATGTAGAGGGATAAATTGTACACCTATAATATGTAGAGGGATAAATTGTACACCTAGAATATGTAGAGGGATAAATTGTACACCTATAATATGTAGAGGAATAAATTGTACACCTATAAAATGTAGAGGAATAAATTGTACACCTATAATATGTAGAGGGATAAATTGTACACCTATAATATGTAGAGGGATAAATTGTACACCTATAATATGTAGAGGGATAAATTGTACACCTATAATGTGTAGAGGGATAAATTGTACACCTATAATGTGTAGAGGGATAAATTGTACACCTATAATATGTAGAGGGATAAATTGTACACCTATAATATGTAGAGAGATAAATTGTACACCTATAATATGTAGAGGGATAAATTGTACACCTATAATATGTAGAGGGATAAATTGTACACCTATAATGTGTAGAGGGATAAATTGTACACCTATAATATGTAGAGGGATAAATTGTACACCTATAATATGTAGAGGGATAAATTGTACACCTATAATATGTAGAGGGATAAATTGTACACCTATAATATGTAGAGGGATAAATTGTAGAGGGATAAATTGTACACCTATAATATGTAGAGGGATAAATTGTACACCTATAATATGTAGAGGGATAAATTGTACACCTATAATGTGTAGAGGGATAAATTGTACACCTATAATATGTAGAGGGATAAATTGTACACCTATAATATGTAGAGGGATAAATTGTACACCTATAATTTGTAGAGGGATAAATTGTACACCTATAATGTGTAGAGGGATAAATTGTACACCTATAATATGTAGAGGGATAAATTGTACACCTATAATATGTAGAGGGATAAATTGTACACCTATAATATGTAGAGGGATAAATTGTACACCTATAATATGTAGAGGGATAAATTGTACACCTATAATGTGTAGAGGGATAAATTGTACACCTATAATATGTAGAGGGATAAATTGTACACCTATAATATGTAGAGGGATAAATTGTACACCTATAATATGTAGAGGGATAAATTGTACACCTATAATATGTAGAGGGATAAATTGTACACCTATAATATGTAGAGGGATAAATTGTACACCTATAATATGTAGAGGGATAAATTGTACACCTATAATATGTAGAGGGATAAATTGTACACCTAGAATTTGTAGAGGGATAAATTGTACACCTATAATATGTAGAGGGATAAATTGTACACCTATAATATGTAGAGGGATAAATTGTACACCTATAATATGTAGAGGGATAAATTGTACACCTATAATATGTAGAGGGATAAATTGTACACCTATAATGTGTAGAGGGATAAATTGTACACCTAGAATATGTAGAGGGATAAATTGTACACCTATAATATGTAGAGGGATAAATTTTCTTCAAAAAAGCATTAGATTTATATTGTGTCAACCTGCTTTGGTATCTTAATGAACCAAAACAAATGTATACCACAGTGTGGTAAACATCTTTGGATAAATCAGATAGAATTACAGAGACATAATCGAATGTGTAAACTTGCTTGAATGGATTATAGTACATTTCATAGACATATTCACTGATAATAAAGTTATATGTCGCAGACACATACGTGTGTAAACTTGCTTGAATGGATTATAGTACATTTCATAGACATATTCTCTGATAATAAAATTATATGTCGCAGACACATACGTGTGTAAACTTGCTTGAATGGATTATAGTACATTTCATAGACATATTCACTGATAATAAAATTATATGTCGCAGACACATACGTGTGTAAACTTGCTTGAATGGATTATAGTACATTTCATAGACATATTCACTGATAATAAAATTATATGTTGCAGACACAAACGTGTGTAAACGGTTCTGAAGATGCATAAATATAACACTATTGAAACGTGATTGTATGCCACATACATACAGAGTATAAACATGTTTGGATCTCTCAGAGATATGGTATTGTATAAATGTATCTGTGTGTAACACATTTATAACAATGTGAACACATTTTCACAAATAATGGGACATAAGTATATTATTGTGCTAAATTTATTTGGATGGCAAACAGATTTACTGGTGCATGTACCACTTTGACGTCACAGATCTATTTCAATTCGCGAACATGTTTGTATGTCTCGAACATATAGCCGTTTGTTGTACGTATTGCAGTTTGTAAACCTGTCATGATATCAGACATTTTCTGGTGGTGCATCATTTTTCAATTTTGTATTTTTGTTCTAATTATTTTATATTACCAATTATAATTATCAGGTAATTAGAATAAATTGTGAATATAATTACAATTATCCGTTATCATTAAAAGACGGAGAATACATATATCATATATTAGAAGAATCACATAAGCAGTTATAATGAGCTGAGTGGTATGTTCCATTTGCTTCTGAAATGATTACTGCACACCATTGAATGGACAGGGATCCATTTTCTTCAACGAAGCATTATAATGTATTTTGAACACCGCCATTCACGAATGGGTTCATTAATATTTTCCATATACGTAATCGTTAGTATATTAAATTATGCAGGTGTGTTCAACGTTACCCTGTATAGAAACTACACATACTTTCATTCATTTGAGCATTGACAAAAAAAACTAACAGTGATGTTAAGCTGAAAACTCTGGTTAGCATATAATAACATAGCTATATATATATATATATATATATATATATATATAGTAATCATCCTTACTAAAATTTAATTTTAGTGGCTAATCTTGTATAGAAATTAATAAATAGTGCCATTAGACAGGATCATTTTTACGGAATATTATTTTAACCATTATGTCAGTTGACCATTTTTATATATGGAGTATGGTACAATATACTTCATTACTATTTCATATCTGCCTTTGGAATCAATACTGTAAGTATTGGTTGTGTTCAGATATAATTTGGAATGGATGCTTGTTTAAATTTGGATAAGAAGTATACAGAGTTCTCATTGACGTTTTTTGAACTGAAACACAACAGTGGGATTATTGTGAATTTATCAAATACAGTATGAATTGTGATACATGAAGACTGTTAGTACATCAGCTTATAATATACTATTAGTACATCAACATGTTAACTACTGTTGTTATGTCATCACAATAACATTTTTGGAATTGTTTTGTGTGATTCTAAACAAAAATTGTAATTGGACACTTACGACATTTTGGAATTTAATTTATAATTCAACAAGTTCCTCTCAAGTTTCACTTTTTGTTTTATGGAAAAATAACTTATTGTCTCTTTTTGCTAAATAGTACCTTTCCTTGTGCTACTAATTATACAACCATACTGTCGTATGACGAATCAGGCTCTTCTACAAGACTTTCAAGCATGTGTATTTCGATCAAATTGTAGAACATGCCCACTCTAATACGGATAAGAATCGGATCGGCGTCTGCGATTCTTCGAGTGGAAATGTATTGGGCTGACTTTAATCCAGTTGTTTACCTTTTCTTCTTCCATCCCTTGACTGTTATTTAGAAGATAAAAGCATGCCAAAATAAAACAATCTATGCAAATAATAACAAAGAGGAAATACATTTTTAGTCCCAATACATTTTGTTCTGTCGGTTGTGTATTATATAACCACCTCCTTCTAATAATGTGCATTGACATTGTGATTGAATTAGGCTTATTGTGACAGCCACCTCAACCCCACCCCACCCTTTCGGTGAAAATATTATTATTATTATTATTATTATTATTATTATTATTATTATTATTATTATTATAAAACGCGACAAGGCTCTCAATTACTGGACCTTATTCAACTTATTTCATAAATTCAATATTATATCATTACCCATTTAAAATCCTTATATATGTAAAAAATTGGTACATACTGATCATATTTAAGACGTATTGAAACATACATATTCAGCTTCGAATATCACCTGTACCCTAAAAATATACAAATGAGTTTATAGTACACTGCAGGTACTAACAGCTGCATCGCGGGGCGCTCAGTATTAAAAATTTAGTGTTAGGACTGGCCCAGAGACGTAGTTGTTACGCCCTCCCCCATCAACTCTGAAAACCGTACAATTCTATATACAACCGATTTCAAAGACCATGTTTGCGCCCCCACTAGTCTGGCCCCTGTGGACATCGGTCCCAATCTGCACCCACCCACCCACCCCCAGGCTACGCCTGTGGACTGGTCGACCAGGTGTCAGTATTATGTGACTGTGTGGGTCATTATACTACCTGTCTGAGGCATAAATCCGCAATGAGAAACATTACTATGAACTGTCACACCGTATCCATCGTAGCAACATGACTGAATTTGTCAAAAGCTACGTTTAAGAACTAAACCACACACACACATTGGTACACTGGAGGATTATGTATTGTTTATGGAGGTGACTGAATAAATTCATTCATGATATGAATATTACAATCCATACTGCCTTATCATTTCATCATGAACATGAGACGTAGAGAGATTTATTTGCTTGACACTAGTACATATAGATATCTACACTTTCTAGAAGAAAATTTGTATTGTATTGTATACTCAAATGTATTGGCTAGCAATATGTATAACAGGCTGATAGAAAATTTAGTACTTTATCCCTGTCTTATTGTTTGTGTTCTGTTATATTTTGGTATATTGACACAGCAAATGTTAGTTGTAAAATAAAGATTTTTTCTAATTCAAGACAAAACAGTACTCTAAAAGTTGGAGGAAAGAATGCGCAGTATTGGACTTATACTTGGTTCGTTTTCACATGTGTGTCTATTTTTACCACAACACCATGGGGGCCCTGAAGCGCTCTCCGTTACGGATCACTGCGATCTCACTTCTGTCTGCGTGGGTTTGAGCTTAAGATTCCGCTAATGTTGGAATGTGAGAAAACTTGCCAGTAGCTTCTCCTTGGTCTTTGTTTATTTCTGGGGGTTTTCTCGGGTTCTTCCTCCACCAATAATACTGGGCGCCATGTACAGACTATCTTGTGCTGAAAAATGGCGTTAAACCCTACAACAACAACAATAACATCCATTACACCATGCAAGCGGCTAAAACTAGTTAAACTCTTTGTCATTATCTTGTCGGAGCGGTAGAGAAAATGCTGACCATATTTCACTCCAGTCAATTATCATACATATTTCATCTGAAAATTAAGTAATTTATGGTCTACGGTAATACACGACCTAACTTACTAATCGCCTGCAGCATTTCACGGCCAATGTAACCTCAGAGCATTCAGTAATTAACGGTCTAAAGTAACTTACAACCTACGGTAATTCTCCTATTACGGCAATTCGCAGCCTACAATAACTCACTGTCTAGGATGCAGTGAAAGGCATTAGTTTGGTAGTGACATTTTTTGGCACCACACGAAGCTTATTATTATTTCACCCTATCATTGATCTACCATTCAGTGATCTACTAAACATAATGATGGCATAAAAAGACTCTAATAGTTATTTGACTCTACCATCTCCCAATCACCCAATATTATATATACAGTTGTTTCATCATACCCTTCCCCAATCACATCGCGCTCAATTCAATACACAACTCGCATCACGATACACAACATTTATTTTACCCTAACATTTAACAGTTATTTTACCCTACCCTACCACTAAGGCCTAATTACACACTGTTCACTGGCGTCGAAATACACACAGACAACCACTATCAGAACTCCTATTCTCAAGAATTACCTTTAAATCCCTACCAAAATATATAAATATAACTCTTATATCACCACCAAAATGAGAGCGGATAAAATGTTCTAAAAATAGACTAGAACTACATTCGTATTGAACTGGAAGTATTAATTGTAATGAGATTACATGTGCTCCGTTAAGATTTACTTCCTTTGAAAATATATGTCTACCATCTGCTGAGGGATCCGCCTCGCTACTGCTACAGCGAGGGGGATATATATATTATTGACCTTGACCCAAAATATACTAGGCATTCAGAGGAGGTTAAACTGAACTCTTTGCATTATTCAAATTATATATCCCTTTGTTAAGAAGAATGTTTTTGCTCTTTTGGCTGAAATGCACTTTTGACAAGACACAAACTAATGTACAGTATTACTTAGATGGATTCAGATATATACCTGTCTATTTGTTTTTCATATCGTGCGAATGGAGCTACTTTATATTTGCCAAATTAGACTTGGTTATGGTTTGGGGTATTATGGATTGGTTTCTGTAGGTTCCACGTTGTTCGCAAATCCTTGCATTATAAATGTAATAATCCACTACCCGAACGGTCCATGTAAACACATTTGTAATGCATTCATTTCGGTAATACATGTTAATCGCTGTATAAAAAGAATATGCAATTGTATTAATATTGGTAGATATTAAAAACTGTAGGTAATACAAAAAATAAACATGCAAATATATTAATATTGGTAGATATTTAAAACTGTAGGAATTATGCATGGAAAGCCGTTGTTTCTATTACTATGAAATCTTGGTTTATCTAACGTAAACACATTCATAATGTTCCTTAAGTCACTAATCACTATAGTGGTAACATATTTGAAAGGGTAAGTTTCAAAGAATATATTTAATTTAAAGACATAATGCACATAATGAGCCACATTTAGCAGACACCAACAACACAAACGTCAACAAATTTATTGGTAATAACAACAATAAAAGAAATGAAGAGAACGAGGTTGAATGCTCAGAAATAAAACTCGCGATTAGACGGTCAAATTTGTAGGTTTATAAACATTATTATGAAATGGAAAAATAAACAAAATATGTAGGTTTTAACTGTGTAAATCATTTTAGATCAGGGGCATCTACTTCATTATCATACTGTATATACAAGGTAAGATTGATACATTGAATCATAATGTAAGAGCGCACGAGTAGTAAAGATAGAAAAGATTAAACTTGAACCTGATATTTAAAGAGACAAGGGTCACCCAAATAAGTGTTTTGCTCAAGAAATATGATACAAGCCCTGCATTCCTCATATAACACTGGCACGGAGATTTTCAAGTTTGTTTTGCTGATAAGACAGTACGACAGGAAGGTTTCAAATTTTACCGAGTCACGGTGATATGCGAAAGATCCAATTAACTTTATCACGCTCATATTGCTTTCAAGCTCACATTTTAAGTCACCGTCATTGCGTATGACATTATTGTTGTACAAGCAGTTGATCATTTTCTAAAGGAACACATACAATAATTACTTTGCATTAACTATTCTCCTCGCAAATAAGGGACCAACAGACGATTTTCTGGTCGGTAGGGCGGCTGAAATATTTTGAAAACGGTTCCTACTCTTGGATTGCCCGAAACATTATTCTTGCTTTGATTTCAAAAAGAAATTAATTTAGTAATAAAGTTATTGAACACAAACAGTGTAATGATTAGAAGGCAGATACCAGGCTTTGCATATGATCATAATGTGTCTTTCAATCTGATATAAAATATATACTCTCACTACCTAAGTATAACAACCAATGAGTCTCACTACATAAGTATAACAACCAATGAGTCTCACTACCTAAATAAAACAACCAACGAGTCTCACTACCTAAGTATAACAACCAATGAGTCTCACTACCTAAATATAACAACCAATGAGTCTCACTACCTAAATATAACAACCAATGAGTCTCACTATCTGAGTATAACAACCAATGAGTCTCACTACCTAAATATTAAAAAAATGAGTCTCACTACCTAAATATAACAACCATTGAGTCTCACTACATAAGTATAACAACCAATGAGTCTCACTACCTAAATATAACAGCCAATGAGTCTCACTACCTAAATATAACAACCAATGAGTCTCACTATCTGAGTATAACAACGAATGAGTCTCACTACCTAAGTATAGCAACCAATGAGTCTCACTACCTAAGTATAACAACCAATGAGTCTCACTACCTAAATATAAAAACCAATGAGTCTCACTACCTAAACTATAACAACCAATGAGTCTCACTACCTAAGTATAACAACCAATGAGTATCACTGCCTAAATATAACAACCAATGAGTCTCACTTCCTATGTATAACAACCAATGAGTCTCACTACCAAAGTATAACAACCAATGAGTCTCACTACCTAAGTAAAACAACCAATGAGTCTCACTACCTAAATATAACAACCAATGAGTCTCACTACCTAAATATTACAACCAATGAGTCTCACTACCTAAGTATAACAACCAATGAGTCTCACTACCTAAATATAACAACCAATGAGTCTCACTACCTATGTATAACAACCAATGAGTCTCACTACTAAGTAAAACAACCAATGAGTCTCACTACCTAAGTATAACAACCAATGAGTCTCACTACCTAAATATAACAACCAATGAGTCTCACTACCTAAATATAACAACCAATGAGTCTCACTACCTAAGTATAACAACCAATGAGTCTCACTACCTAAATATAACAACCAATGAGTCTCACTACCTATGTATAACAACCAATGAGTCTCACTACTAAGTATAACAACTAAGTATAACAACCAATGATTCTCACTACCTAAGTATAACAACCAATGAGTCTCACTACCTAAATATAACAACCAATGAGTCTCACTACCGAGCGAATCAAACGACTCTTCTGTGAGCCTGGCTTGATGTAAATGTTTCCGTTATTTCCTTGGACTTCAACAAACCAATCTTTGTCTGTGTTACGGTTCTTAAATGCACAAATCCAAAATATCATTTCCCTTAATCAACCAATATAATTCCGTGAATACTGAACGAAAATGATCTGCTAATTTCACCCTACCTAAACAGTCAGCACCACATGTTTGAACTAAGGGTAAATTTTATTTTAACAAAATGAATATCTAGTAATAGTTTGTGGGCAAATATGTTTTAAAAACAAAACGAACTGATTATGTTTGGATACGCTTCCACAAGTAAAAAGGCATCATATTAAATACAGTGTGACCAAAGCAATTTGACACAGCGTTCCGCAAGTATCAAATGTATGGGCTACCAACTACACAAGAGTAGAGAACATTAAGCCCCCACCCCCACCTCGAAAAAATAAAACAAAAACAAAGTCTGCTCTAGACTGACAATGGAACATGTATGCAACAGAACGTGTTTAGGAAGAGTGTGTGTGTGTGTGTGTGTGTGTGTGTGTGTGTGTGTGTGTGTGTGTGTTTACTGCAATGAGAGGCTAGTCTTCTTCCTAACCGACTATTGGTATTTCACTACTATCATATTGCAAAGTAGCTATGGAAGGTGTACACAACCTAAACAATAATAGCTGAAAAAGTCACACCATAGCCTTAAGTAAAGAAATCAGACAGGGGTCAATTTACGAGATTGGACAATGCCACCTGAAGAATTTGGCTGAAAATGATTTCTGTCAAAAATTGTGTACATAGTATATATTTAGATATTATCTAGTGCAATGATATAAAGGAAAACGTTTCATGTGCAAAACTAAAAATGGTATTACGCGTTTAGAAAAGTGGTTACGATGAAAAGCACTGCCGTATTATACTTGACCCTAACTCATGTGTTTAGGTAGCAGGGTCCCAGTTTCGTAAATTGGCCCCTGACAAATGTGCTCACTTAAGGCTATGGTGTGACTTTTGCAGCTATTATTGCTTGCTAAGTAATGATATATATATTTGTGAACTAGGTGTTTCGGATTTGTAAAATTGATGTCAGGCATATACACCTTCCATAGCTACTCTGCATTATGTTGATAGTGAAATGTCAATAGTGAACTAGAAAGAAGAACTAGTCTCCCATTGCAGGATACACGTGAGTTCGGGGTATGTAGTATATCTCAAAAACGGCATGGATGACAACAATTTTCAATTGAATCAGCCTGTTTCGTACACACTCTTTTGCAGAAGTGTCATCTAAAAAAGGGGGCTTGTGTTTCCACAGTGAGCATCACGTGGTGTCAAAACTGACCTATGGACATGACAATCGCCGTTAGACGTTTGGGGTTGAGTGAATAAACGTCTTAATTTTGCTATGAACTGCCTTTTGGTCAAATGGATAAGATTTATATGCCTTTTTATGTGTATCTAAAAATGGATCAGATTTATAATCTTTTTTATGTGTCTTTAAAAATGGATAAGATTTATAAGCTTTTTCATGTGTCTCTAAAAATATGAACCTTTCTAACCTCACTTGTATTTTGGATTTTTTATGATTTTGTTAAATAGTAGGTCGCTGATTGTGCTATTAAATCTGTACATTGAAAACTGTTTCCTGTCCCTTCGTAATATATCTTTAGATATAATAATGGCGATCAGACAGTTTGCTATTTTCTAATAATAAATGTTAATCCTACAAACATAAATATTGAATGTGTTTCTCCTGAGTTTAACCAAAGAAAACACAATAATGAAGCCATGTGTCAAGCACAGTTACGTTTTCACTTCGATCACTGAATTAACAATATTTCCACTTTGATATTCATTTTTAGTCATTTCTATATTTTTGTGATGTTTAAAATGTCATTTACTAGTTTTTTAAAATTGTGTTCACTTGTATTTTATCGTAATTCTTTATTATTCCGTTCATTCTGTACGTTAGTGGTGTTCTCAGTAGATCTACTCATTTCGGAGGAGCTATGTTAGCGACATTCGTATTGGTCGCATGTGATGCGTATTCGGCAGCAATTGTCATTTTACAGTTGTCAGGGTTGCAGAGGCACTTAGAAAACATTACAATTAATTTTACTATATGTTCTCTGCAGATATTTCTCAGTAATGACATTTCTACTGTGTGACAATCAGTACAAATTATATGTAGAGCAGACTGATATGAGATGTAGTAATAGATCCAAAGATGACTTCACGGTGAAGTTCTTGTCAAGGGTTCATCGGCATTGTTTGAACGGCTGCAGTGTAAACAGAACAGCATGTAAACAGAACAAACAATTACCTTTAAATCCCTACCAAAAATGCATTAATATAACTCTTCTATCACCACCAAAATGAAAGAGGAAAAATATTCTAAAAATAGATTAGAACTACATTCGTACTGAGCTGGAAATAATAATTGTGATGCGATTCCACTTACTTTATTACTATAATACCTCTGAGGGATATTTATTTGGGGGTGGGTGGGGGTGGAGGGAGGTGTCGGGAGAGCTCTATGCAGAGTTTAAAGTGTTTACATATTTCTACAATCTAATTTCGCCACCTTGGTCAAGTTCAGAAAACTCTACAAGAAATGTTGAAGGAACAGATTAGCCAAATGCAACACAATTCGGTATGCAAACGATGTTGCATTCCATTCAGCGTCTGTACTTGGCTTACTAAATTCCACTTTAGTGACCTTGCCGAACGTTTTTTAGAACTCAACCCAATTTTTCACAGTTTACCGAGAACTCAACCCAGATTTACCGAGCCCTCAAACGTTTATTTATCCTTTTAGGGATGTCTTTACTATAATTGCAATGCGTGTTTTATGCATAATAATTAATTTTGGTAACTTTAATCCGTTTGGAATTCGGTTCATTGCAGTAGTAGGGAAATCCCGACCTGACCTAATAGTGGGAATCTCCATTTTATTACTTAAACTGGCATTTACGTTTACATAGACTCCAATGAATTTTTAGGAGATTTTCCATGTAATAAACTCGCTCTGTGTTAAATTAGTGTGCATATTAGGAACTGATTTTTTAGTAAAATTAATAAGATTACTATTTTCTTTAAATTGTATTAAAGTAATATTTTATTCATTTATATTAAGTAAGTTCTAAAGTGTGTTAAGATTAATTTCATCTATTTCCAAAGCACAACTATATATTAATTGAAGGAAAATAGTTGATGTGCAAAGTTGGCAACGTAAATCACTAGCTATACGAATGTACATTATTGAGTGGAATTAGGTTATAAAGCAAAAAATCTTACTGGGTCAAGTCAGCTCCTAAGTCTTATCAGTGAAACATACATTCTGTAAAACCAGGCATTGGCAAAAGTCTAATTCGGTTAATAAAAAAGTAGAACGAACTTCCGTGCTGACGTAAATACAGAATGGTTCTTATCTAATGATGGACAGTTGCGCTACAAAATGGTTCTTATCTAATGATGGACAGACATGGGTGCTGGCTCAGTATGTTAAAACATGTTGCTGGTTTAGAATATTAAGGAATTATCATATTTGGACCTAACTAATGCCAAACGAATATAGATAAACTACAAATTTGAGTTCTACCTTTGTCAAATGACGTCAAATTAAGCCGGTTTTGACCGGGATAAACGGAATTTTACCTGAAAGGAGAACGGCCATATTTCCTCTCCGATACCTTCAACCTGACACAAGATACGTATAAATAGACCGCGCATTAAAGGGTCAGGTCAGTTCCTATCGACGAGGAAATAAATCTTCGCTTCTTATTGCAGATGTAGTGTAGCTGTTTCGTCATCGCGGCGGCGCTCCTTTTAAGAGAGCCCTTTTCTCTCTTCTTCTCTCTCTCTCTCTCTCTTGGCATGACAACGACCTGTTTTTTTCTTCATAACATAAACATGTTGAAATTTAAAACCAGCATCATAAAGAAAGAACGATTTTAATTTTATTAAGGATATCATATCGTAAAGTGTACACAAATATACAACATTTCTACTCTAACTGCATATGAAAAAGTAGATTCCAAATGACAGCATGAATCACTCCATGACATTTCTGAACGTGTTACCCGGAAAAAACAATTTACTATGTATCGTTTAGAATCAAACAAATAAATACATCATATAGAAGATGGAAATGTATACCTATAATGGAGACTAGAAAAAAAATGTCCTTGTGTGTATGTAATTCTCTACAAGTTTTTAATAGACTGTAATGCTTATAAATTCACTATCATTGGCGGGTAGTGATTATATTGCGTTGAAGATACCACGATTCCGTAAATTGCAGAGATTTTTTCCGACTTTTAATTAGACAACAGATCACGTAGTCCCGTGACGCAATACTAGTCATTCTACGAATAAAACGAAATATGACAAGCGAGATAGACAAGAGCAGACCAGATATTGGTTGTAAATTCAAACGTTGTATCTGCTTCCGAGATATGCTCATAATTATATATGTTGAAGTATGTTTAACAATGTATTTGAGACATATCAGCATAAAATTACAGCAGTAGGAAGGTGCTCATATTTCATATTTTGGAATTTAAAAAAAAACTAAACAATTAACTTTTTTAAAAACCGGATGAGATGAGCACAAATGTGATAATGATCAAGTGATGGTGTCCAATGCAAACAATCTTTTTTGTCGCAATGCAATAAATTCATTTAAGAAAGATGAGGTTCAATCGTATTATATGTAAATAGCATATTCATTACCTATCCATAACACACACACACACACAAACACACACACACACACACACACACACACACAGAGGCAAACACCCCCCCCCCCGTAAGGACTCATATCTTGTAAAATATACATCCATGAGATATAATGTTGAATTATGGACGAAGGAAATCAATATTCTATTTTAAAATGAGTAAAATACATTTCTTTAAATTAATTTTTGCATTAATTACAGTTATTACATTTTATACTTTTGGCTATTTTGAAATTGATCGAGAATTCACTATTTGTATAATATTCTAAAATGCAGAAATTATACGAATAAATGAAGTTGGAAAGCTTAAAAGGAAAGTGTAATTGTATATGTATTTCATGAATTTTGATTATGAAGGTCATATCTGTGATTCTAGAATGTAGTAATATATGTGTGTTGATTATTTAAATAACTTCCTCATACCGACATATAGCAAGATGTTAGTTTTTTCATTACAGATGTAGACGTATCCATCATCGTAGTGACACCTTCTTTAAGGAGCTCATTCATTCGTTCTTCTCTTCTCTCTATCATTCCGGATTCCAAATATAATACATCTATGACTTTATGAGGGAAACGTTCTTCATAAAACTACTCACAAGACTCTTTACAAAAAGTTTCATAAATGTTGGTAAAAACGTTTCATAATAATTGGTAAAATCACTTTATAATATAGGCATGTATAAGGACTGGTACAGTCTGGCATTCTAGGATATATGTGTGTGTACTTGGATTATAATAATTTCGGTATGTTATTCCCAGATGTGTAAAAATTGTAATTCGACAATTTCAGACAGGCTCCTGTAAAACGTTCAACGTTTAATAAATATGTGACGTTATCGTTGTCATATGTAATGCATATTTCATACCTTTATGAAAGGATTTAAATTTATATAGAGAAAATAAATACAAAGCAAAACCTCTTAGTAATTACCATTTACCGTCAATCCCTTCCTGTATATTTGTGATGCGGCAGAGGGGGTGGGTTGCAGATTTGTTTGCTGATGGAACAATTTCCTCCACACCGTTTCATTCAATCTGAGCAGATGAAACTACAAAAAAGTTGCAAAGTGGTGGAGTTTACTCGTACCACCTTAACGTTTCCTGAATCCAGTTAATTTCCTTTGTCACTTTTTATTAATGCAGCTATAGAAGCCAATATATTTCATTAACGACGCAAGTGTTTAATCTTTTACAATATTCATAAGTAGATAGACTATCACTCCGTTTTACCACAGTATGTCTGCCATCCGCATTTAGGTATCACGGTACCATATATTTTTCCATTGACCTCAGTGGTAATGTTTTGTGAAATGAATATATTTTCTCTCCTACTTCAGCACGCATGTCACACACTGTCACAGAGAACATTCTTAAGTTGTCAATTTGACAAGGAAAACCCCAGGTAATCCATTGATTTAAGAGAGGTAACTCTGCTGTAACTTGACAGGGCTAAGAGCTATCTAGTCACAACCGACCCAGTTTCACCCAGGTGTCCCGCATTAAAAACAAAAATCTTTAAAAAATGCAAAATATGAATCAAATATGAATTAACCTAATCTGACATGTTGCTAAGATGGTTAACTTTTTTGAAGCCTAACAGAAATTACAACTCTTACATAATGCCCAAATCACAGCTAGTGTTGTCTATTTCACTACACTTTAAGCTCCGACTACTTAGGGGTTGGGCAATTAGTACTGTTATATTTTTAGGTCTATATCTATTTCAGCTATCCGGTTTGCTGCAAAAGATCAGTCACATGATCGTGATATTAGGTAGTGGTTGGAAGACCATGTACTATACAGTTACGAGTTACGTAGGCACGTACCTGCCATGTTTTTCAGACATTAATTGATACATTGAACCCATAACTCTGTATTATCGCTTTACTTAATGTTTGAATCGGTACATATTACAACTTTTGCTATTGCTGCTTATGTCTAATTTTTAACGTTTCAGTGATTTTCACTCTTTCTATTCCTATACAAATATATTTGTCAGTTGAAGCGCGTAAATGATAATAAAATCGCATATGGCGGATGCCCCATATAAACTTCCCATGGTGGAATAACTCTATCTTATCGCTGTATTTGCCTAACTTAAAGGTAGACCTGAATGCTATATACTACTTTCGACAATCTTTTTTTAATCGACATTTCAAGTACATTGTGAAGAGAGTACATGCATTCATTCACTGGATTAGAAGATATGACCCTTTTAATATCACCAAAAAGGCGACTTCTACGGAAACAACCGAGCGACTTTATGTAAACAACCCCATACGCAGGCGCGAGCATGTGACGTCACATGAGGAACGTGCAGTTGGCTAGCAGCACGGTTACAGTGAGAGCGAACATGAACAAGAATTGGAATATTCTTCTTCTTCGTTTGATAAGTTCACTGACAACCAACAACAAATTCCAAAATGTAAATCCATTTTTAGTACACTACCAACCAGCCTAAAAGAAATGGCAAAGTGAATTGAAAAAATAACAAACACCAAACCACTCAGGAAGAAATGAAACAAACCATCCAGCCAGCCAAACAACAACAACAACAACAATGAATATTTATATATACACAGTCATAGATCTATTTATTTTAAACATCTTAAATATAAACAAATGGATAAAAAAAACCAGCATCAATATATCTTCAATAAATACTGGATTAGATATTACAAAAGGAAACCAAATCATCAAAATAGCACATAAATATGATTTTGTATACCTTCAAGAACTACACCAATTATCAAAAAAAAAAAATTAAACTAATAGAGGACAATTTAAATGCTCTCTACCTAACAGATATATACGAAAAAGATAGATACTCGGAAGTTATAATTATCATCTACAACAAATGGCTAAACTCAAATTGGAATATAAAAAACACCCAAAAAATTAAAATGGAGATTTTTGCATTTAAAATTTAATGAACTACACATCATAAATGTATATGCACCATCTACCAACAATTTAAAACTAGAATTATACAACAACATAAACAAATGCCTTCAACCCTACATCACGGAAAAACTTTTAATAATAGGTGATTTTAACGACATTACTGAAGAACGTGATAAAACAAACATAATAAACGTTACGGACAGAAGATTTCAAAATCACATGAATGCACTTGTCAAAACTAACAATCTCATGGACAATTATAGACATAAATACCCTATGAAACTAGAATACACACACACATACAAGTATAGGAAATCTAGAATTGACAGGGAAATACTTTGGCAAACATTGGACAAAATGTTTTTAGAAAAACAATTTCAATAAATATCAGATATAGAACCTAATAGAGTAGAATACACAGTACCTGATATTGACTGGGAGAATATATGGAGCCATTGCATAGAAATTAATGACCCAACCAAATATGGTAACATATACCTATATTTACACAATGCATGGTGGACACAAGAAACTGCCTACCGCAGAAATATAATACACTACTTACCAAAATGTCTGCTATGCAACTCTGCACAAGACAGCAAAGATAATACTAGAATGTAAACATTTAGACAATGTTCCATAGACGATAAAAACTTTTTTACGTTTTTTTTTGCGTTTTTTTATATTTGGTACTTTCATTTTTTTTATCATCGGCCATACAGGTAGTCCTCTGTCATACTCTTTAACACATATCGATCAATAATGAATCTATGATGCTAGCCTACGATACTTAACGTACACATGCTACAACATAGTGCTGATATCTGAAATTTTAAAACTGGTATGTAGCGTGTAAATAAGTGAAATATTGACTTTTGTGTTGCCTAAAAACTACTCTAATTTTTTTTTTGTTTTAATTTATTTATTTTTTTAAGAAAAAAAAGGCGTTGTTTGTTTTACTTTTTTTAAAAAAAATTTAACGTTTGCAACATCTATGAGACAAGCCAAGAGAAAACATAATAACTAAAATTTTAAAAAATATCATTAGGGCTATTTAACCCAGAAAATTTGCTTTACACAGTCCAGATAAATGACAAAATATTCTATGGTGAAGTTACTAACCTTATTTATTAACCTATAAATGAAGAAAACAAATGTAAAATGGGACGCGGATGCTGAATAACTGGAAACACCCAATGGCTAGTTCAACAACACCAGCTTTACAGCACCATATCAAAACAAACTTATAATAAATCACATACAGAAAAATACGTATCTATACGAACTGGATAGCCTAATAGGCTAGTTTTAAAAACACCAGTCAAATAACATGATATACTACAACAAAACCAATTTACAAACATATGTAGAAAACCCAGGTTTAGTTTTACTTTTTATCAGATCTACAGTACAACCATAGTAGCAGGCTGCTCCAACGCGAACTAGACGCGGAATACAGACGACAGAACTTCCTTATCTATTAATGAAGTGACTTGCAGTTGTTGTATTATAGCCAATGCTGCAGTTCAAAGGAAAAATATCAACTCAATAACCAAAGAAAACTAATATGACCGATGAAAGTAGAATGGCGGGGCGCAATGATGAGAAAGTCAATATTTGACATCTTAATATAATTCACTTGCCTATCTCCTTCTCATAACCAATTAACAAACAACAGTATGAATTATTTTTTAATAACCATACTAATTAATACAATTGGTGGATATCTCCACTTACAATATTTATTCTGATAATAACTTGAACAGAGGAATACATGTTAGAAATTTCTAAAACAAACGACAAAATTACTGGCTTTAATGAAGAGACTGTTCACACTTGACAACGACACAACAATGGTTCCTTCCTTGCAATGTCGGGTTCCTCTTGTTATGTCACACTGCCTGAGATCACGGAAACAGCCGAAGTTGAACTTGATTTTCGGAGATTAGTCATGACATGTAAATTTAAAATAAATATCTCGATATCTGATGATCGCATTTTCAAATAGTACGCCCGCGAAGGTTTCTGAATTAGTACAACCATTTAAATTGTACAATTAACAAATGTGTGTATTTCATATCGTTTTGCGACATTTACTGTGTCTTCGCTGTGAACTGTAGGCGCCTTAGATACGTCACGTGATCGAACAGTAGGCGCCTTAAATACGTCACGTGATCGAACTCGGTCTGGATTGGCTAAAACTATGATGACGTAAATCAACAGCTGTATGAAATTCATAATCGGTAGCGATACCTAATTTCGCGTGTGTTCGATGTGAACTGTAGGCGCCTTAGACACGTCATGTTTACTTAGTTACGTTTGGTTCGCGCCTTGGTTACGTCAAACAATCGCGGTGTGAATTTGTAATAGTCGTTGCAAAGCATTACCTTCGCTGTCAAATCAATTATGCCACTTAAACGGAAAGCTATTGGTCGATCTACACCTCAAGCACGAAAGATAAAGGCATCATGAGCTTCAGAAAACAGAAACAGACGAGCAACGGAAAGCAAGATAGGAAACCGTTCGAGTTCGAGTTCGCACTGCTCAAACCCGAACATCTGAAACAGACAAGCAGCGGGAAGCAAGATTGCAAACTGTTCGAGTTCGCACTGCTCAATCCAGACGAACAATGCAAGCTGATTGAAATCTTAGTGCATTCCATTACAATGCTAATTATGATTACAGTCTTCATCCAAGTGTGCTTATTGGAAAAATGGATAAATTATGCGTGTATTGCAATGCTCTCAAATTTAAGAATGAAACACCAGGAATGTGCTGCGCGGGTGGAAAAGTGAAATTGTCAGAATTACATTCACCACCCGAACCATTATCAACGTTGGTATCAGGTGACACAAGCCAATCGAAACATTTCTTGGCAAACATACGGAAGTACAATTCATGTTTCCAAATGACATCGTTAGGTGCAACAAATATCGTGCGCTAGAAATACATACCAACATGTAAAGTGCAAGGGCAACAGCTGTATGAAATTCATAATCGGTAGCGATACCTAAAATCGCGTGTTCGGTGTGAACTGTAGGCGCCTTAAATACGTCACGTGATCGAACACGGTCTGGATTGGCTGAAACTATGACGTAAATCAACAGCTGTATGAAATTCATAATCGGTAGCGATACCTAAAACGCCTTCGGTAAGGTAACCACTTATTGTGGGCTCGATAAATACCACTAAATAATCTGAAATGCTTTCCAGAAACCAGTGAAATAGTCTATTAACACACAAACACTTTCTTTCTATCAGTGGCATTGCAACGCATGCCGGGTACTTGCTAGTATTTAATAATTTAGAGTTAAGTGATAAGTGGTCACAGGTCTACCTTTAAGTATTGTACCACTCGGGTATTAAAGTGACAAAATCCAGTTTCTTAAATTGGCCCCTGGCAAATTTCTTAACTTAAAGTGCCATACCAGTGTAGATAAAGTAAATACAATTCATTATTATTTGAATAGAAGATAAATTCTGGACGCGGTATTAACAAACCCGATGGAAAAATTATCCATAATAAGTGAGAAATACGCTCAGATGTG
Source organism: Unio delphinus (assembly GCA_029339505.1). Taxonomy (NCBI): domain Eukaryota; kingdom Metazoa; phylum Mollusca; class Bivalvia; order Unionida; family Unionidae; genus Unio; species Unio delphinus. The sequence continues at coordinate 15,388,613 of JAQISU010000046.1, read as the reverse complement.
TTTTCGAAAATATTACACATCGGACCGATTTTACCGCTCGGTAATTTCCGGAGTGTATATATCTCCTGACGTCATATTATGAACACACATCTTACTTCGGTTTATATCGAAACATCAACAAAGGACGTTTTCCGTTCCATATTAGTTATTTTATCATCACAATCATGCCAAAAGCACATCGTTGAGGTACAAGCAACGGCAGCGGTGTTAGGTGTGTTGCAGCAAATTGTGGGAATACAAATGCTGATGTGACTTTTTCAGCTATTATTTTTTACTAATTAAAGATATGGATATACATGTAATTGAGAACCAGGTGTTTCGGATTTGTAAAATTGATGTCAGGCATGTAAACCTTCCATAGCTACTCTGCAATATGTTGATAGTAAAATATCAATAGTTGTCTAGGAAGAAGAGCTAGCCTGTCATAGCAGTAATGTCTCACTGGACAGTCATTTTGGCATTTTTTCATGCAACGATGACCTATTGCAGAAAAATGATTTTATTATTGCATTAAAGATGTATTAAAAATGATATTTTTTTAAAAGCATGCTTGTAAGATTCTGACTGAGGTATTAAAGTCAATTTCTTATGCAGCTAATGGCTTTTAGACTGAACCTAACCCTACTATTTTACTGGAAGGCGCTATTTTGACTATTTTCCTGTGACAAGACTGCTAAAAGAATTAGTATGTGCCTTTTGCATGAAAAAAGTTCATTAGGAATGGAACAAATCAGCATACTTTTCATCACCCTGGACCATCTAGATTTGTAGATATTTATCTCTGTAGCAGACACATGTAAATACGTAAGCCAAGTAGGCTGCCCATTTGTAGCCCAAGTTCCGTATTTGATCTCCAATGTTAATCTAACTGTGATAGGCAGTCACCAATACGTCCAACCATTTCCAAGCCTAACTGAAAGTAAATCTAAGCCACATTAAATATTTAGCTTCTATGTGAACAGAAAAACGCTAATAGTGTGATCATTAGGTTAATGTTTCTACCTTAGGTGTCAAAATACGAAACTATCCAGTTAGACCTAAGAAGTTGATATTTGATACTTGTGTCTAAAGGGAGATAATACATTTTTGCAACTTGCAATTTGATTTCGAAGGAGGACAAGTATTTGGGCGTGTGTATCTCCAGCTTATGAAGAAAGATGCACTGCGAAATCGTGAACAAGCACCAAGCTTGTAAACAGGAACCTTCCTACAAATCACTAAGAATGGAACAAATCAGCATACTTTTCATCACCCTGGTGTAACATAATTGTTACCGAGAGGATGGTGGATTAAATGAACAACACAAACACAATATGTGAAAGAAAATATAAATTTATGAAATAAATTATTAATGAAAAATAATGATGTATAAACACAATAACTCATGCGTTCAACCCACAATTACACTCACAACCATTCACAATACATGAATAAATTAAATATTAATACAAAATAAAACACAGATACAAAGGAATCTCTTGGACTATACACAGATCCAAGGAACCTTTACAAAAGTTATATTACCGCAAGTATAAATTACGATAACAAATAAAAAACATCAAACTATACTATCGCACGTATGGATTGCGACAACTAGCACGAACATATACGTGTATTTAATCAAGTTGCTAGCTTTTATTGAGATTCATGCAATCCCTTGAAATACTATTGTGATTTGAAGTAACTATGTAAATACAACAATGTATTCAATTGTACTACAATTGCAACACACACATGTGTCTCGACCCTGTATAACCGTACGATTCACCAACAGTTAAATCGCCGCCCAGTTTCCCCGAAGACCTAGGGTTGACACAATACTTTTATCGGTCACTTGCCCTTCACGGATCCACCACAGTTATACGTACAGACAGCATACAACATCTACTAGAACCAACGGTCCTAAATACTTAAGATGCCACCTCGGATGTTTACAACTCTAGACAGCTCCGACACTCGGACTTCTAGATTTCCGGATATTTACACGTCACAACAGATGTAGACGGACAGACAATCTGACAGACAGACAGTCAGATACTTCAATTCGATTACACAATTAAACGGCACAATCAATCACATTCAGCTATGATTCAGAGATGTTCCGCAACAAATCAGCTACGATTTCAGCTACGATATCAAAGATGTTATCAGAGACGTTATCAGATATGTTATCAGCTACAATAAAGAAACCAGACTAATAATAGTTGTCTCAAAAAATAATCTAAACCTTAGGTTACGCTATTGCATTTAAAGTCGAATAGTGACTAGTAATTCCAAATATTCCACGTTTAAAATCTGCATTGCAATAAAGGCATCACTATATGAAATGATAAACTGAATAAAATTCACAATAAAACGAAATATAAATTTAACACTCACCCCTTTGGCTGGAGATTGAAAGACGAGCTATCTATCCTGTGATAAGATACTTTTGGTCCCTTAATATTGATCAGAAATATTCTGCCTTATATACCCTCAAATAGGTGAGCAGAAATCACGGCAAGATTACCGTGCACCCCGTGAATCTAATGTTCCGGACTTCATGTAATTCAAAGTCAGGCACATGCAAATCGTTACACGCCGCTTACCTTGGAGAAAAACCACTTATTCACCCCAGGTAACGCATGTACGACGAAACAAAAAAAAATGGTGAAATTAGTTTGTAATTCAAGAAGAAAATAAATTCACTTTTCGCCTAATTCTGTGACACCTGGACCATCTAGATTTGTAGACATTTATCTCTGTAGCAGACATATTTAAATACGTAAGCCAAGTAGGCTGCCCATTTGTAGCCCAAGTTCCGTATTTGATCTCCAATGTTAATCTAACTGTGATAGGCAGTCACCAATAAGTCAAACCATTTCCAAGCCTAACTGAAAGTAAATCTAAGCCACGTTAAATATTTAGCTTATATGTGAACTGAAAAATGCTAGGAGTGTAATCATTAGTTTGATGTCTTCTACCTTTAGTATTAGGTGTAAAAATACGAAACTATCAAGTGAGACCTAAGCAGTTGATATTTGAAACTTGTGTCTAAAGGGAGATAATATGTTTTTGCAACATGCAATTTTATAGCGAATAAGGACAAGTATTTCGGCGTGTGTATCTCCAGCTTTTGAAGAAAGATGCACTGCGAAATCGTGAACAAGCACCAAGCTTGTAAACAGGAACCTTCCTACAAATCACGATTTTACGTTATTCTAGGCTAAAACAGTTGGTAGAAGCAAGATTTTAACATTTTCCCAAACGAGGACGTCTTCTGTTGGAGGTGTGTCTTCTGGACGTTGGTGTCATCTCATGATTAGAGTCCTCTGTTTATGCCAAACACATCATACGTGTGCTCGAGCTCATGGGTCTAATCAGCCTTTAATTTGGTCTGATTCAGCATCTAAGTGTAACCCATCACGGTCTGATTACGCTAGCTTTTTTCCATTCTTTCCCCATCCCGACGCTCCAATCAACATGAAATCGACTTTTTTGTTTGTAAACGTAGGTCATAACAGGCGTCTGACGATGATTCTAATACTTGTTGTTGAGAAGCAAAGTAAAAGTTTATAATCGCAATGGCACGAAATGTAAGTCTTTTCGATCACACTCACAGGATTACCTCGATCTTAAGGAAGGATTAATACATTGTAAATCAGCGTAAGCATTAGTCACTGAGTTTGGTTCGTTTTCAGCCTGGCACATCGTGCAGTACAAGGGAACGTTGTTCTTCTTGTACGAAGACCTTTTTAAATATCCTAAATTATACAAAACAATATTAAGACAGTAGTGTAGTGGGGAATCAAGTTTATTCCTATTCCAAATTCATTGTAGACTCATAATTATATCTCAAAGTAGTACACTGACCGGCTCGTTTAGCCATAAAACATGGAATTTCAGGGCATGGGTTCTGAAGGTTGTGGTGTGAGACCTCCAGAAATTGACAAGACTGGAAAGCATAGTATGGATCAAATCTTGGAAGTAAACAACACTTTCAATTATGTGACTGAACCAAAATCCACTAGATCAAAGCTCAACAAATATTTCAGAACGGAGGTACACGGCAACCAACTCTATGCATATCACCGGGACGGATGCCAAGATCTTAATTTTGGTATACAAAGGAAAGTACAGCACCAAGTGTAAATCCTTGCAGCGCTTGTAGTAATGAAACTTAACATAGAGGAGATAGATGTACTTCAAAACGCCGGTATGAATCGATACACGTTATACCCGAGGAACAAATGAATACCGTTCCTAGAAATGAATACACTAGTGGTCAAAGGGATGACAGCCACCATCAATAAAGCACTATCCACTATTAGAGAAATTGACCAGATAATGGTGGAAGTCCACATGACTGGACTCCCAGTAATGATTAATACAGACGAGCTAGTAGACAAAATCCGGGAAAACGTCAAGGCTAAAATAACATACCGCAAAATGGCCACGATATGGGGATGTACCCCCATCTCATCAGGGGCTAGGTTCTTATTTATGACACGAAATGATGCAGAAAAGCTGCCTACCTTCTTCTGGGTCATTGGATTGAGACTTCAAAGCTGGTACATAAATTGTGAAGAAGATAGAATGTGCCCCAAATGTGGCCAACTAGGCTATGGGCCATGGGACTGTCAAGCTGAAGGAAGAAACCAACCCAACAAGATAAATAACATCTCTAACACCTACGCAGGAGTAGCTGCAAGACATATACTGGGGAAGAAACAAAAGTAGCACAACAGAATGTACAGGGAGTGACAGAAGATCGTTGGACTAAGGTCAAAAGCCCTAGGAAATCAAACAAAGCAGCAACCTTGACAGAAATTCCAGTCCAAAAATATACCAAGTGCTAACCAACAATGGAAATGACAATACTGAACATGAAGAAAGTAGTAAGATGACGATATTTAAATTGTCAGGTGTGTTCCCACTAAATCAGTCCACACCAGTAGCGGGTAAAAACTTAAAAAAAGGAAAGCTTGTAACTTCTCCACTTCCCCCAATTTATCAGAAAGAAGGGAGATGGAAGGTGAAAATAAAGAAGCGGAACCATACAACAGAATAAAATGCGGACCTAAAAAAACTACGAGAACTAAAGAACCCCGAAAACCCTGATGCTACGAGTGAAAGTGAATTTGAAGTCCAAACAGAAATAGAAGAGTCAAGACTGACGGACAATATGACGGAGAGAGACACTTGTATCAATCGGAACCTACAAGTGACTCTTACTTGTCTAAAAGCAACACCACTACATTAGGGGACAATCCAGTGCCCCCGGAAAAAAAAAACAACGAAGGTCCATAATAAAACCAATACAATAGTCAACAAAAGCTAAACAACATCCACACTATATATAGACCTCAAAGCGACAACCTGAGTGAACAAGAAAATGGAGGAACCAAACTTCCGGCTACTGTCCATTAATGCAAATGGAATAACAAAGGAAAAATTAGAACGACTACAGAGAATTGGAAGCTTTGATTCAAGCTGACAATGTCAATAGAGATTTCATACTTTTTCATACAAGAGCTGCTCCGGCGCTTCCGCTAGGCGAATTAGATTGGGCTAAGGTTCAATTTTATGATGGGCTAGTGGGAGAGGACGTGAGCAGAAGGGGGCGCCAGATATCTGATCGCGCCAAAATCCCTTGCAACAGCGCTGTATAAGAGACACATAACGGTTTTACAGATGAATTCTTACAGAAAGGGGATAACTAATTGGATTGTATTATAGTAAAGAATGATTTTGTAGGGATGGATATAAGGGGACTAGTAGCTATAGCGGTTAAAAATAAGAAAAGTGTAAAGTGGGAACAATTAGAAGTAGGAAACGTTTTTAGGGGACGATTGATTCATATACTAATGAGAGGAATCCACGTTTTCAACGTTTACATAGCACCAACAAGATATAGAAAGCAAGAACTCATTGATGAATTAGCTAAATATTTAGAAAATTTTACCATGGTGAATTTAATTATACAAGGAGATTTCAATTGGGTAGAGGACAATATAGACAGGACTGACAAACTAATACCAGAAAAAAGATTCAAAGCAGACATGGAACACATTATAAAGACACAAAACGTATGAGGCATATACAGGAGACTAAACAAGACCAGAATTGACTACACATTTCAATATAAAATAAACAAGGGGAGTAGAATAGATAAATTATTGGGTACATTAGGGGGAACAAATAAGTATATTAGTGCAGGGATTAGTGACTTTAAATTATCAGATCACAAACTCATATATATAGAATTAAAAAAACGATAAATAGAACAAAATGGGGAAGGGGATATTGGAAATGTAATAATCAAATATTAGACAATGCAAAATTTAGATCAGAAATCAGGGAAGAAATATAAACAATTAAAAGGGAAGGGAATTTGGACATAATTAGGGAATGGGATAAATTAAAAGGGAGATTAAAACAAATTGAAACATATTACTCAAGACTTAGAATAGGGAAAAAAAAGAGGCACTAGAGAACTTGATAAAAAAACATGTACAAAACAGAGCACAAAAAGAAAACAGCAACTAAATAAACTTAAAAATGAGGATAAGATAGGGATGGAAATTAAAGCGATGAAATTTACAAAATTATACAAAAATGCAGAGGGATTATACAAAAGGGAAGAAGTAAGACAAGGGGGTGAAAAAACTGAAGAATCTTTAAATACAAGGGGATGGGGTAACGACAGACAAGAACAAATACTGAAGTACATAAAATAATATTGCGGAACACTGTATAAATCACAGAACATAGAAGGGACAACTATGGACGAATATCTACAAAAGACAGAGTGTGATTAAATATCATCAGAACATAGAAACCTATGTCAGGATTTGATCACAAAGGAATAAATTTTAGAAACCATAGGGGAAATGGAGAAGAAACAAAATCACCAAGAGGGGATGGACTCTGCGGAATTTTATAAGAAATTCGGCGGAGAGCTGATGCAGGTTTTAGAGTGGTTGTTTAACAACATTACAATAGGAAATAATACAATGTCAAAAAGCACAAGAAAAGGATAATAATACTGATATACAAAGGGAAGGGAGATAGGGAAGAAATAAAAAATTGGAGGCCCATCTCCCTCCTAAACATTGACTATAAAATAATTAGTAAAATAGTTGCAGATAGAATGAAACAAAAGTTAGAGAAAATAGTTAACATAAACCAAACTAGTCGGGCTAAAGGAAGAAACATGCAAAACAACATACTAAATATTAGAACTAGTATAGAGCATATTAATATAGCATGGACAAAGAAGGGCCATGGTACTTATAGATCAGGATAAAGCTTTTGATCGATTAAAACATAACTATGTGGAGAAAACACCGGCAAATCTTGGATTTGGATCGAGATTCCGAAAATGGACCAAAATCCTGTATAAAGACATCACGTCATACATGCAGGTAAATGGGGCGAAAGCAAGGAAAATTTAAATAAAAAGATCAGTGAGACAGGGATGTCCACTATCGATGCTATTATACTTAATAGCAATATAAATTTTAAACATCAACATACGAAAAAGCTCAGAAATTAAGGGGATTAAAGTTTCAAACATCAAGGAATAAGTAAAAATGCTTCAACATGCAGACGATTGCAGTAACTTTGTTCAAGGACAGAATTCTTATGCTAAACTAAACACGCATTTGAACAATTTGGGAATGTATCAGGATCCAAAATTAACCCTAGTAAAACAGAAATACTTTCAATAGGAGACTGGAGAGGTATACACCATGGATTACTAATCTAATTGATTAAAGATAAAGTTAAGACACTAGGAGGCTTTTTGGGGAAATCCAAGAACAGGAAAACTTAAAAATGATCTTATCTTTAGAATGTACTAACGATTAGGTAGGATTAAATAACGGGTTTTACGAGCATTACACATTACTACAATCGATCTTGCCAAAGAAGTCGAATGAAAATCGTATTTCTGATGTTTGTAACTGATGGCGTTTTTGTCCTGGCAAAAAGTTTCTGTGCAGTGTGTGAGGAAGCATTGTGTGATGAATGCCTGAAAGTTCATAGGAAACAGAAAGTGTCAAAGAATCACACTGTTATTACAATGAATGAATTAATAAGCAATGGTGGAGAATGTATAAAATTATATTGCAGTGATCACAAGGTTGCCTGCTGTGGCACGTGCTCCATTCTCGGACATAAAACATGTGCAAAGGTGATACATTTGAGGGGAGACAATCCAAATGTTCTTAAACAGTGTAATGTAGACAAGGTTATTGGGGATCTAAAGAACGTGGAATCCCATCTGAAGAAGTTTTATGAAATGACCGAGTCAAATATTAATACTCTTGAGTCCCAACTGATTGGATTGACAGATAAAATAGCAGAGGTGAGACGAAAGATCAATGCAGCTTTGGATGACCTTGAGACATGTGTCAAGGAGGAAGCAAACCGCCTGTATAAAGAAGAGACAGTCATAAAACATGAGGGAAGTCATCATTTCTTGTCACTGATCCATGCTGTGAAAAAGTTTATACTATCCTTGAAACAGTCAGCAAGTATGGCAATGAAACACAAACGTTTCTAATGACTGAGACAATGACATTACAACTATCCTTCTATTACACCCAGATCAGAGGCAAATTTGATAACACCGACACAGTCAAGTTGCAACTGGAATTTGCTCTTTTGGTGGAGTCCATTTTGTTGCAATCCTTATGTGATACTGGAAAACTTGTGAAAATAAAAAGCTCAAATAGTCTTCATTTACTGGGCTTGCAAAAGCCAACCAAAGTCTGTCATGATGAGATTGCTGATGTAATTAATGTTAAAGTCCCAGGTGGTAGTAAGCCATATTATACTGGTATCACACTTCTCTCTGGAAATCGAGATATGCTGGTTGATAGTACCAATATAAAGTGTATCCTACTAAGTTCCTCATATCAATTCATCTCCAGCTTCACACTGTCACATGAGCCATGGGACATAAGTGTGGTGGATAATGAGGAAGTAGCAGTATCACTGTTGGATCAAAATAAAATCCAGATAATGTCAATTCGTGATGATGGCATCAGTCCAGTCAGAACAATAACAACCAAAAATGACTGCAATGGAATCTCTTATGCTGGACACAATACTATTGCTAAAACTGGAATGTGTGGCAGAAACAAATATTACTGGAGTCTGATCAACAGGGATGGAGACGTGAAGTCTTTTCATCAATTTGACTGTACAGGTTCTGGTTTTAACCATGTATCCCTAGATAAAGATAAAACACGAGTGTATGTCACTTTACCAAGGAATAATTCTCTTCTCTGTTTCGATATCAATGGAAAGAGGCAGTTTAAATTTAGTCCAGACAATCTACGCTTTCCAAGTGGTGTTTCTGTTGACTGGGATGACAATATATATGTTCTTGGACTCGACTCTCAAAACATTCATCAGCTGTCTCCTGATAGATCTGTGCTACAGGTTATACATGGAGTGCCACCGAATCCAAGGGGAATTTACTTTGACAATAGCAATTATTTGTTTTACCTTATAAATTTCTCTGATGCAGACAATCTGTATGTTTACCACTAACCAGAACAAGACATACAAAGGACAAAATTATGTATGCATCAACACAAACCTTTGCTGAAAAGAGCATCTCCTTTACAACCACAAATATCAAGAAACTATTCGACTTGTATGGCTCACACCGAAACCACTTGTATTAGGATAACCTGTACAGTACTTATGTACCACTTGTTTGAGGCACAGTGATTTCCTAAGATAATCTCTTAGGAAAGGTTTATCTGTATATGCAGATGTAAAAAGATAGTTGTTCATTTTCAATGCAAAATAATTTATGTTTTTTTACTTTAAGATTGCTAAGGTGTTGCTGAATGCATGTATTTATGATATCTAATCATAAAAATCAGTTTGTTATAAGGACTTTTGTGACTATTATACCATAAAAGAGAATAGTAATTGACCCATGACATAAACGTTGGAATAATTTGACTCATCTTCCCACGGTAAATCAGGCATAATGTCAGATGTCTTTGCATAGAACTATACATTGAAATTTACACAGACATTGTGAGCTTGTATATTCAGTTCTGAAGGTGTTCTATATTCTAATATAAACTCCAGCACAATATCTGATTGCAATTTATTTATGGCAAATAGAGACTTTGCAAGACAAATCACCTTCGATAAACATCTATAATAAAAATAATTGCTACCTGTGACTACTGAATGAAATCAGTAACATACATATGGAAAAATGTGTGTATGCTTTATCTTGTCATTTGAGACTATTATCAACATTTGCTGCTGGTTAACCAATGAAACAATCCTTTTATCCATTACAAGCATACTAAAATCCTGTAATAAATCTGGTATAAATTCAGATCACTTTCCATAAAACTTTTAAAAGAAATCTATATTGACATTGTGAGCTTGAATCTTCCATTATTAAGATATTCTATCCTGAAATGTATATATTTTCACAATATCGGATAGCAATTTATTTCCAACAACAGACTCTGATAGTCATGATAGCGGTCTATTTACAATTGAAACATTTGTTACCTGTGATTAATATACAATACATGGACAATCTACTTGTTTAACCACTGAAATAATTTTAATTAAAACAGCATAACTGATAAATGTAGATAAAGTGTGTATGCAATACCCTGCCCTTTGTGACTATTATCCATATCATTTATTTGCACTGAGCAAATCCATTTGTTACAAGTTAAAATGAGGATACGCCATTTGATTTATTAGTTTCCATAATGCAAAATGTGGACTTGAGACAAATGAACAGCTGAACTAAATAAAAATGGTTGGATGAATGGCGTATGCGTGTGATTTGGAATTTTAATGTAGCTTAAACAATTTTTCAGTCATTGCTAGATTGTCTGCTCTGTGACAGCTTATAGTGATCTCCAGCACTAAAGCATCATGTCACAGATTTGTGGCATCATGCCCAACCCAGTCACATTATCCTGACACCAGGCTGACCAGTCCTAAAACTATCCTCTTAATGCTGAGCGCCTAGTGAGGCAGCTACAAGTACCATTTTTTAAAAATTAGTCTTTGGTATGACATGGACTCCCACATTTGAGGGGATGCTCTACCATTTAGGCAACTGGAGTACTCTGCATGAAAGGTTCTAAAGAGAGAATGCATGAAAGTGACAATTAGAGAAATGCGACTAAAAATACAAAATGTGAATAAACTGGCTGGAAATAAGGAATTGTATTTGTTCAATTATTTTTCTATCTCCATATTTGAATTGTTACAAAGCTTGAACACCACTTCCTTCACCATTAATGAAAAAGTAGTACCTGCATCTTACCGTACTGGTGAAAAAAGCTGAAGTCTAATACAAGTTTTATTCAAATCACATGCATAAATTTATTCATGCGGTGTTTGATATACATGTATCAGCTTTCATAATGCAAACTGTGGACTTGACACCATTATTTCTTTGTTTGTTTGATTAGGATTTTTAACGTAGCTCTAACAATTGTCATATCGCTATGATGTATGCAGTGAGGCAGTTTAAGGTGATGTCTAGCACTGGGGCATCATGCCGCAGACCTGTAGCATGATGTACCCACCCAGTCACATTATCCTGACACCGGGCCAACCAGTCCTAACACTGACGTCTTATGCTGAGTGTCAAGCGAGGTAGCTGCTAGTACCATTTTGAAAGTCTTTGGTATGACTCGGCCGGAGATAAAACCATGACCTTCAGCTCCCGTGGAAGACGCTCTAACCACTAGGCCATGGGAGCGGTTGTTGATACCGTTATAAAATCAAAATATTAAATTTAGTTGTATGAATGGGTGGAGAAAGAGTAAGATGGAGAGAAAGTGACAAAATGTGAATCCAATACAAAATGTGAATACAAATAGAAAATGTCAATCCAAATACAAAATGTGAATAAAGAACTGTATCTATATACTTATTTATCTACCACCATATTTGATTTGTACTTCCTCCATCACTGGTAAAAAAGTGACACCTGCATCTAACCATGCAGGTTTGACAAACAGTAGGAACAGACTAAAGTCTAACAACATTTTTATTCAAAATACATGCAAAAATTCATCAATCCAGATTGAGTATACAAATACAATAGTACGTCTTACTGACCAAAATACTTCAGCTTATGCTTTTATATAAACCTACTTAACTCAATATGTTGGTATGATAATAACACATGCTTTTATATAATCCTGCTTAACTCAGTATGTTGGTATGATAATAACACATGATTGTATATTAACCTACTTAACTCAGTATGTTGGTATGATAATAACCCATGCTTTTATATAAACCTACTTAACTCAATATGTTGGTATGATAATAACACATGCTTTTATATAATCCTGCTTAACTCTATGTTGGTATGATAAAAACCCATGCTTTTATATAATCCTGCTTAACTCAGTATGTTGGTATGATAATAACACATGCTTTTATATAAACCTACTTAACTCAATATGTTGGTATGATAATAACACATGCTTTTATATAAACCTACTTAACTCAATATGTTGGTATGATAAAAACCCATGCTTTTATATAAACCTACTTAACTCAGTATGTTGGTATGATAATAACACATGCTTTTATATAAACCTACTTAACTCAATATGTTGGTATGATAATAAATTTCACCAGCAATAAAGACAAATTATCTAACAATCCCACTAAAACCAGTCAGACCTGTTCCATTTAAACATATATTGTACCTGAGAAAGGTACTTTTACAAAAATATGTCAGGTTACCTTGAATTCAGACATCATACTAAAATGAAAAGAAAATTCTAAATTGCATTTATGCGGGAGTCCCATATGAAATTAATTTTTCAAGAACAAAACATGTGTTTTGAAATTGCTCTCAATTAGTAATCCTTGGTTTCTGAACATTTAAAGTTTACCCAAACGAAAGTAAAATCATTTCTGATTGGTTGCATGTCGTCTGATTCTTGGAAATGCCCCATTTGTAACCAATCAGAGACGTTCTATCGACCACACATTCAGAGCGTGGATCGATGGGATTGGCAAGTGAATGCAGTCGAGAAATTTCCCATAATGACGGTATCGGCCATTGGATGCAGAAACTGGATTACGAGCAATGACAGTATCGGGGCTGAATGAGTTAAAACTTTTTTTAAAAATGTAGAATTGTTTTACATTTAGAAAACTTAAATCAAAAGTATAATAAATGAGAATCTAAACACTTTCCTTCATGCAACTTGCTTTAAACAATAAAATTAGAAAAATAATTCACATTGCATTTTCATTTTTATTTCCACTGCAATTTACAACTGATTAGTAATTCAATGGCGCTGAATTACACACAATCAATATTGATATGGAAAGGGAAGTAACTCTTACAAGGATTTTCATATACGTTGTACAAATCAGACCTATCAGTCCAGACTATTTTACAGTTTTGCACTGGATTATTAATTCACATCTTAAGAAAAACTGTAAACTTATATCATGTCATGGCTGAAGTGATCAGTATACACCTGCATCTTGGACAGTTAGCAGAGATGCCAGAGCTCTCGTTGCTGACCGTTTCAACTCTTCCTGTTTTTCAAACTCCTGCTTGATGGAGTTGTCCTTCACCTTTGTGGTACATGTTGCTCACAATGGCTCCACCAATCTGTCAAGCTTTGCAAAAAAAAGATATAGTTGGATGATTGATCCAGACATAAAACTGGTACTGTATCCACATTGTTACAAGACATTTTTAAAGAAGGCATAAATTATTCTATTCAAAATTGTTCACAATGCCACTATTAGATATGCAACTTTCATTACTGGTGAAGGGTAGGAGAGCAGCGATTGTCTTCCAAGATTGACTAATTTGTTAGTTCTTTACATGTGACAGGAGTTTTTACCTGAAGGCCAATGAGTCAAGTGAGAACTGACCCCCAATTCTTTTCTGTGTGGAGTTTGTGCAGAGGTAGATAAATATCACATGATTATAACTGATTCCTTCTTTCATCCAAAGGATAATAGCTTCATCTCAAATTTTGAAAGGAGATAAAGTAACCAGATTCATCTTGTCATAAAAATTGTGCACGAGATTAAAATATTTTTTTTTAAAGATTCTAACAGTTATCTGACTAAAACTAGGTGGTTATAAGTATGATGTGACCCTAGGTGCTGTATCAGATTTCAGCCTGTTAACAGAGACATTTGGCCAGAACATTAATCCCAGCATTCTGTATATTTGTGACCAAAGACTGTCAACACCTTCAGCCTCTGTTGTTTATCTTTCCAGGGATAACTGAACTTGGAATTCTTGACTTCTGATAAGGCACATATGTTAAATTAATTATAATCCATTGTCTGTAACCCTTTATAAAACAAGAGCAGAGTGCTAGAAAAGGCAGTTAAGTTATGGGCTTGGTACTGTAAGGAACAATGGAATTATTTGTATCTGGTTTTTGTGAAAGATTTTAGCTTGATTTTAGATAAAGTTTTAGGACCTCTTACTTGGTGTTTGTGTGTCCTTTGGAACCCGAATGTAACATTTTTGGTTGCAGCGATGGGATTACAATACTTCTGTGTGAATTATTTGGAATTATTCAATACGTTAGAATTGTATTTGACAATTAGGAAAGCTGTGAATTCAGCGAATCTGTGTGTGATATTAGCAGTGACTGGATGTACTGTGTGTATAATGTACAGTTGTTAATTGCTAAGTGCAAAGTGTTTATCACTTATACGAGTGTACACGTATAAGCCCAGAAATTAAAGAAAAACTAGTCCAGTGGCTTTAAATACTGTGATAGAACTTACAGTACGTATTTATATTTTGTCATTATGTCGGTTGCTGATGACATATAAGTTGAGGGAGCAATGATTGCTAAGGACGATCACAAAGAAAAGTGGCAACACAGAATTGTATGGAGTTTACAGATAATGAGATTCCAGAGTATGAAGAGGAACTTAACCTTGAGCACATGTAACCACCTAAAGAAACAAAGCGAAAACCTAGTGTAAAAAAGAATGAAAGAGAGATGGAGTTAAGACAGAAGGAGTTTGAATGGGAAATGGAAAGAGAAAAATAAGAACAGAAATGAAGCGTTTGGAAATTGAGTTAGAAAGAGTAAAACGTCAAGAAACAGTGATGGAGAAAACATCTTCAATGCCATTTAAAGTAAAGCTACATGCATATGACAATGAATGAGAAGAAGATATTGTGACTTCTCTAGCAGAATTTGAATCAATTGCAAAACATGCTAAGTGGTCTGACGAGTTGAAAATATTACAGCCAAGAACTCTTTTGAAAGGTGAGGCTAGATATGTTGCAACTCAAGCTTATGGCAATTACCTGGAACTCAGGAAAGGACTGATTGATCACTTTGGAAAGGGACCGCATGAACATTTCACTATGGTGGTGAGCATGAAGAAAGAAAGCACCGAGATGTATCATGGTCTGATGGCCAATATTGATCAGCACATACAGCATTTTTTGGATGATCGTGACCCAGTTATTTGTCTTCATGATGAATTTTTCTTGAAAACCTTGCCACAAGATCAAGCACAGTGGATTAGGAGGAACAAGGGTTCTAGTCCAATTGTAGAGGCTGCGGAAGATTATATTCCCACCAATGTACAACATCAATGGCAGAAAAATAAGTTTCATCCGAACAAATGTGGAAAATATAACAATATGAATATTCAGAACATACAGCAGCTCGCGAAACTAACATCGACAAGTGACCAGTCCAAACAGAAGAATAGGCAGTGTTATCGATGCAAGCAATGGGGACATACTGCAAGGTATTGTCCAACAGATGACATGAAACATCGTGGTAACCCAGCAACTTGTTTTGTTAAGCCATCAATTGGGGAAAGGCTTATTTCGGAAACAGGATGTGTAAATGGGCGCGAGATCATGTTTGTGAAGGACACTGGCTCCGATGTGACCCTGATAAGAGAAAATCTCATTGATGAGAGTTACAAACTGGAGGGGCACAAAGTCACGTTATATACAGCAGTGGGTCAGCCATTTACCGCAGAGCTCGCTGTGGTAAATATCGACACTACGTCTTATAAAGGACCAGCGCAAGTGGGTCTTGTTTCGAATTTAGCCGCTGAAGCTCTAATGGGGATGGATATTCTTAGTACGAAAAGGGTCATTTGTTTATGTTACAAGGTCGATGGTAAAAGAACTCCACGATGAGAGGACTGTGGAAAATACTGACCAATGTGAGGATGAGGGTAAGAAGGAAGTTGTAAACAACAGCATAAGCAGCAGATACTGATCAGCGTGAGGACATTGAAGTTGACACATTTTCAGCAATGAATGCAGACATGTTGTCGAAATTACAGATTGCAGATATTTCAGTGCAAAGTATTAGAGAGAAGTTCTTTGCTACTCGTGAAGAGGCTGAAGAGGAGCCAATGTCATTCTTCTGTGAGAATGATATTTTGTGACGGAAATGGCAGTCTGGTGATGGTTTTCGTGTGGAGGGGAGCAAATTGTTGTACCAGCAGGATTACGAAAAATGGTAATGGAGCTGACACACAATCGACCGTTGCAGGTCACTTGGGTTGGAGAAAACAAAGGAGAGGATTCTCCAATCGTTCTTTTGGCCTGGAGTGTTTTCCGATGTAAAGTGGTATTGTACATCATGTCACGAATGTCAAATGACAGCCAAACGGACTGCAGGTGAGAAAACAACAATGGTTTGCCTACCAGAGATAACAGAACCTTTATCAATCATTGCAATGAATATTGTAGGACCTTTAGCTAGAGCACAGATTGAGATGTTTAGCCGTGTTGGTTTTCCAAGGGTCAGATTAACAGACAAAAAGACTAACTTCACTTTCACGTTATTGAAACAGTTGCATGAACTAGTGAGTATCCGTGGAGTTACAATAACGCCTTATCACCAACAAGCGAATGGAAAGGTAGTACGTTGCAGAAGTTCTGTAAAGACAACAAGAAAGAATGGGATGAGATGTTACCATTGTTGTTGTTTGCATACTGTGAGGTCCCACATGAGGAAACTGGATTTGCACCCTTTGAGATGCCATATGGATGGCCAGTTAGGGGGCCAATGCAGTTATTACAAGGCTTGTTTACGGGAGGAGGATGCAAGGAAGTCAAATGTTGAGCATATTGTGAAAATACATGAGAAGTTGGCTGACATCGGAGCTCTTGTCCAAGATAATCTGTTGGATTGCCCAAAGAAAATCAAGGCACGGTATGATCATCACGCAAAAACACGAGAATTTAGTCCATGGAGTTCGACTTGTGTATTAGTTGACAAGAAAGAAGGAACTCTTGGACCATGTGTAGATTGCCACAATCTTACTACTTTCACGTTATTCGATGTGTATCCAGTATCATGGATAGACGATCTACCGGTATTTGAGAAGATTGGTTATGGAAGTCACTTGAGTCAGATAGAGGGTTCTGTTTGTTTTAATCACAAGGAATTTATGTGGATATGGACCAATTTGTTGGATTTCACCTGTTATGGATGGTCACTGATGTAATTCAAGACTCTTTTACAGAAGTTAATTGTAGTGACTCTAAGCTTTATGCTTGCTAGCAATAATGTAAGCATTATGCAAGTTTTATCATTTTTCTGATGTACCAGGCCAGCAAGTAATTGTTATTAAGAAAATTGTATTCTATTGAAAACAAAGTTTCCTCTTAAGAAGGGAGGTGTTATAAGTATGATGTGACCCTAGGTGCTGTATCAGATTTCAGCCTGTTAGCAGAGACATTTGGCCAGAACATTAACCCCAGCATTCTGGATGTTTGCGACCAAAGACTGCCAACACCTTCAGCCTCTGTTCTTTATCTTTCCAGGGCTAACTGAGCTTGGACTTCTTGACTTCTGATAAGGCACACCTGTTAAATTAATTATAATCCATTGTCTGTAACCCGTTCTAAAATAAGAGCAGGGTGCTTGAACAGGCAGTTAAGTTATGGGCTTGGTACTGTAAGGAACACTGGAATTGTTTGTATGTAGTTTTTGTGAAAGATTTTAGCTTGATTTTAGATAAAGTTTTAGGACCCCTTCCTTGGGTTTTGTGTGTCCTTTGGAACCCGAATGTAACATAGGTTATGGTTAAATGATTTAACTGTCTCATATGCACATACATAAAAATATTTAGCACACCTTGACACATACATACAAATATTTAGGACACCTGGAGACATACGGAACTTCGGCACAGAGCGGGTGCAAGCACCATCTCTGAGATCATTGCAACTCGGCAATGGAGATGGCTCAGCCATGTCTGCAGAATGCCCCCTGACGCACTACCAAGGGTGGCACTGAGATGGACCCCACAGGGGAACAAGAACCATTGCAGACCCAAAGAAACCTGGAAGCGAACCGTTGAGAGAGACCTTAAGACCAGAGGCCTCACCCTGCAGACCACCCCAGCAATAGCTGCCGACAGACCGAAATGGTGCTCCATTGCTGTTGCCTCAAGCACCAGACAGCGCAGAGAGGACTGATTGATTGATTGGAGATATACGTACAAATTTTTAGTACACCTGGACTTACACAAACAAATGTTTAACACACCTGGACAAATAAACATATAATTGTTTTGGAAGTGAGCTTATGGCTCAGATGCCAACTCGCAATCATGAATATATGTTAATCAAGAACCAAAAATGCTTTAACTGGGACCAAATTCTGTAATGCTCAAGAAAAAAAACATTATGTAATTATCCAATTCAAACTCTGATTTTACATTTGGTGTTATCACTTTACTCTTTGATAAGGAAGAAGGAAAATTTAACTTTGAAATGGTCAAATCATGAAAATCTGTGAATCAAAAACCAAAAATGCTTTAACTGCGACCAAATTCTGTAATGCTCAAGGAAAAACATTTTGTAATTATCCAATTCAGAATCAGATTTTAATAAACTTGGTGCTATCACTTTACTCTTTGAAAAGCATGAAGGAAAATTAACTTTGTTTATATTTATGATGGCTACCAACAGCAGTATAAAAACATATTATATTTACAGTCACCAGAAACGAAATATCTGGCTGTTAAGGAAGTTGAGGGCGGAGCATCTTGCAAAGATGTCTGTGAAAATTTTCGCTTAAACATAACACCCTGTCAGGATGGATGAAAGCCGCCGAGTCAATAAAGAAAGACGACATTGAAGGTAATATCGATCCCCAAAGGAAGAAGCAAAAGACTGCTACATTTGAAGATGTGGAGGAAGCCACAGCAAAATGGTCCAATGAAACCTGCATTGCACATTTCACCTTATCCACAGATTGTGATATGATCATGGAAAAAGCGGAAAAAAATTGCGAAAAAAAATAGTTGAAAACTTTCTTTGCAACAAGTGGTTGGTTCATTCGTTTTAAAGTTCATTACAAAATCGGTTACAAAAGGATTTGTGGAGAATATGTGTACTGTTTAAACCAACTTGTTGACAGGTTATCATTTTCCTGTGAATGTCGTATCTTCTTGGGACCCTCAATACAATGGGAACATACTGACCAAAATCTAGGCCAATTTAAGTACATGTACTTAAAGCATGTAAAAAACTAAGCAACCATTTGCTAATGCCGGCATTGAATATCGTAATGCTATTCATATCAGGATGTGACTGATGCAATATTAAACATTTTCCAATACAAGTTAAATTGGGGAAAATGCAAAATTCAATGAGAAAACTCAAAAAGTTTATTTTTGTCTTCTAAAACCACAGATATCTTTGCAAATTTCATAGTTTTTCAGCATCTTTAATTTCAAAATGATGAAATGTTTACTTTTTGGCATTGGAATCCAAACAGGAAGAAATTGTGATAAACAAGAAATGTGTTTATCAGTCTAATTTGATCTGATTATGTCTCCGCACACACAAAGTTAATTGATGGCTGGATTAAAACCATTGCACCAGTTCTATCCAAACTTTCTGACACCATGGGCCACTGAAAATGTTTTCATGAAGCCGAGGGCGCCAGAAGAAAACTTAAAAGCAACAACTGTAAAAATTATTCACAATTGTCTACTTGGTTAAGAAGATATAGTACGAAAGTGGCCCATGGATTTTTTTAAAATAAATGCAAAAAATTTGCTCGAGCTCTGGTGGACCATTTAAAATCAGCTCATGGGCCACAGGTTGGACAGCACTGGAGTACACATTTAATTGAGAGTCTAGTATGCTAGAAAAACAAATACCCAACCTCCGAATCTAAACACTTACTTAATGAAAAATTGGACGGATGGATGGATACATGAATGTATCGATGAGTAGAGGGTGGGATGGATGGAAAGGTGGATATATGTATATATATATGTCTGTCTATCTATCTATCTAGAGAGATGGAGAGAGAGATGGAGAGAGAGGGGGAGAATGGTGATTACTGTCTAACCACCTTAAAATGTATCAAAAGTCTAACCTCTTTAAGAGAATGAAACAAAAGATACTGTCTCTTTGGCTGACTTTCAATTTCTTGCAGATCAAAGGGCAGGAATTTGTTCAGGTTACCACAGCTAACATTTCCTGAAATAATAAAATTTAAAAGTCAATATCAATAATCTGTGCTTGCAGAGATTTGTAAGAGAGAATAATGATCTAACCAGTGACATACTTGTCCCATAATATTACTTATTATATATACAAGTGCAAAATATAAAATAAATGTGAAAAGTTTTGCATAGTTTTGTTAAATTCTATATTTTAACAGATGAAAAATATAGCCTTAGATCTCACCATTATTGAAAATGAAGCATTTTGTGAGATTAAACAATAAACATAATTGAATTAACTTTTAGTCTTGGAAATGATTATCTGCTGAAGATATCAGACTTGCCCTAATTTGATTTTTTATGAGTTATGTCCCTTGTATTACCTGATAATATTAAAACTTATGTGCTGTATAATTCAAATGAACTTCCTTTTGTGGCCACACAGGGCAAAATAATTTACAAAATGTCACAAATGTTGCTTACTGCAACAGTTAAGTTCACACAAAACTTAAATTTCTCTCAAATCGTTCATGATTTTTATGATATGCCAATGAATGAAACGACATGTGAAATTAATATAACCTCAATTTAGAAACACATTTTCAATAAAATACAAGAGAATATTTTCTTTTCTCTGCATAAATACCAGATATACGTGTGATTTGGATTTTAAGGTAATTTTAAATTAAAATTCAGTCATATCGCTACGATGTCTGCAGTATGGCAGTATTTAGTGATCTCTATCACTGGAGCATACAAAGTAGCACGATGTACCATCCGGTCACATTACCCTGACACCAGTTCTAACACAACTTTTAATGCTAAGTGCCAAGCAAGGGAATTGTTAATACCATTTTTGTAAGTCTTTGGTGTGATGTGGATGACGATCAAACCCACAATCTCCTGCATCCAAGTCGGATGCTCTAACCTCTAGGCCACTGGAGTGGTCAAATATCAGATATATGTCATAGAGAAATATTATTACTTGTGTCTTTACCACTCTCTAAGATGTCACTATTTTCTTCTTCCCCAAACAATGAAATATATCTAGTATTAATGTATGAATATAATGTTTACCCTCTAAATAATTATTTGTATTATATGTAAATTTCAAGTATAGTAAAACCTATGTTGTCAGATGTAATCTTCGATTAGATAAATATTTCACTGCTTCCCTTCAAACAAACTGTAAGTGAAGAAGAAGCCCAAACCCCCAAACATCTATCTAAATTTGTGGCATTATTTATATACAGTAAATATATATCTATACACACTTTAGGACAAATGCATTCCCATGTTTCATAACTATCCATGCACGATTTTCAGGAAAAATCTGATCCAATTATAACAAATTGGTACAAACAGCGAAGTAAGAAATAATAATACTGACCTAAAGCATAGGAGGCAGCTGCCTTCACTTCCTCATTCTGTGAGGCAAATGATTCCAGAATTACTTTCTGTATCTCATTGTGACTGCTTAAATCCCTGTTGAAGGACAGCAATATTGTTGATATGTATGGCGCAAGAGATGAAAATGGGCGAAGAAGTCTACAATGAATTCCAATAACAATGAAAGAATTACTTGAGTGAACAATTGACAAACTGCAAGATATTTATTTCAAAAAATAAATAAATTTTCCAACAAAAATACAAACCTGTTCTACCTTAAGTTCTACAAACCATAATCCAAAACAAAACAAAATTATGAACAAAGGATATGTTTATCTGGAAACGCGATACCCCTCCTTGTCATGCAAGCCTTTCATTTATCAAAGTAAATCCTTATATGACATATACATCATGCATATCGATACACGACAAAGTCATTTCAAAGTCAATCTTCCACATAGGTCTAATAATGAATAATACCTTCATCAGTAATTAAGTTTTAAAGTTAAAACTGTGCCTTGCCTGACCAACATAAATTATATGCATACTCATATACACTATGAGTATTGTATCCCACGGATCACCTCTGCATTGTATGCCATCTCGACGTATTAGTCCCTAACCCTCCACCTCTATTTGCTACTAAGAGAAACCTCCGTATGATAAATAGAACCAAATTCATGCATGACATCCAAGAAAACCTAACAACTTTCTTACATCCAACAGCGGAACAACTTGATACCTGTCTGCGTTCATTGCTTGAAAAATATTCCCCAGCCACCAAATGCAGAGTATCAATAAAAAAGTGTTCTCCTTGGTATAGCAGCGTTAGGGACCAGCTTCGCACTGCTAAAATACATCGCCGAAAAGCAGAGAGGCTTTGGCTTTAAAAAGACTCTCTATTCACAAACAAATCTACGAAGCCACTAAGAAGAACATCACAACATAGCCCATTTAGCCCAATTACCCCACTACAATACCAAGATCACAGAGAGTTCCAGCTGCAAAGAGCTCTTTGAGATAACTAACAAAGTAATGTCAAGGAAGAAATATACACCACTTCCAACGACCTTCTCTCCACTAGACCTACCAGACCAATTTGCAAATTTCTTTGATGACAAAGTTCAAACCATTAGAGATTCGCTTGACAGCACAATTTCAACTGATTCTTCACCATACAGGTATGATGCAGAATTATAGCGACAACCATTAGGAGCATTTGAACCTGTTTCTATAGATTTAGTACGGACAATCGTGATGAAAACTGCACCAAAGTCTTCTGAACTTGATCCAATTCCGACATCACTGCTACTTGAGTGCTTAGACCCAATATTGCCTTCACTAACTGATGTTATTAATATATCTCATCAGGGGAATTTCCATCATTTTTCAAAAACTACCACTGAAGAAACCAACACTGGACCATAACGATTTAAAGATTTACCGCCCAGTTTATAATCTCCCTTTCATATAAAAAATCTTAGAAAAGATTGTTCTAACTCAACTTGTATCTCATTTGAATTCAAACAGTCTTTTTAGCAATGCACGGTCTGCATATCGCCCTTGCCACAGGACGGAAACTACTCTTCTGAAAGTATTTAGTGACATTCTCACTGCTTTGGATAGTGGAAAGATTACAGTCCTAACTCTCCTTGATTCATCTGCAGCATTTGACACAACAGACCATGATATGTTACTTCACCGTCTCCAGCATGTATTTGGCATTCAGAATATAGCCTTACAGTGATTCAAGTCCTACTTAGTCAACAGGACACAAATTATATCTGCAGATGGAATACACTCCAGCCCAGTTGACGTATGTTGTGGTGTTCCACAGGGATCAGTTCTTGGACCTGTTCTCTTTATTCTGTACACTCAGCCGCTCTCAAGTGTAATAGATCATCCCCCAGTGTCGCACCAATTGTACGCTGATGACACCCAAATATATAAGTCTAGCCAACCAACTGAAGTTGATGCTACCAACCATGGAGTAGAAAAGTGCATTTCTGATGTGAAATCATAGATGATATGTAACAAGCTGCAGACGAATGATAATAAAACTGAGGCCATTCTGATCAAAACAGAAGAACTTTCTCATTCACATCCTTTACCTCAGACAATAAATATCAGCAACACCAACATATATATTCTCACAGTCAGTACGGAACCTAGGCGTTACTCTACACAGTACTCTCACATTGCACCAACATGTCATGAACATATGCAAGGCTGCATATCTTGAATTGAGATGCATCAGTTCCATTCGTAAATATCTTTCAGTTGATGCCATTAAAACACTTGTGTGTTCATTAGTAAATTCAAGACTGGACTATTGTAACTCAGTTCTGTCTGGTTCGTCACAATATTTACTCCAGAAACTTCAAAACACAGCTGCACGGATCATCTTTAGAGTACGTCGATCAGAGTACACCTCACCACTGCTAGATCCTTATGCTCTTCTTCTGATAATCGTATACTCATTGTTCCCAAGGTGAAAACAAAGTCATATGGACAACAATCGTTTGCACACCAGGACCTGGTGATGTGGAACGAATTTCCCATTGAAATTAGACAAAAAGACACAGTGGTCCCTTGTAAGAGTGCTCTTATGACTCACCTGTTTCGACTGCAGGGACAAACTTAGCGACCTAATCGAGATTTGTATCTTATATGTTTTCAGCATGTTTTAATGTTTTCCAATTTCATTGTTTTTGTCATTTGTTGTTCTGTAGCGTAGTCATATCATTATTGATGGTGTAAAGCGCTTAGAGCTTCGAAAGATTAGGCGCTATACAAAGTCCTCATTATTATTATTATTATTATTATTATTATTATTATTATTATCTATAAAAGTTGATTTTTACAGGAAATGGGCTAAATAATGTTATTATAGAGTTTGGGGCTTAACACCAATGTCAAGTTCTTCTCTTTGATGACTATAACCAGAATTAATTGTTAAGATCATAACAGGGTCAGCATAGGCTAAAAATAGATTTCATTGTATATTGGCACACTCAGAGAACCTTGAAGAAAACAGGGTACCAGACTAAGACCAAATAATCATGTGACATGTGGCTTCCTTTACGAAGACTGCATTTCGTCCAATTGACACAAGTTTTGTCTCAATAATTAAATTGCATAGTTAGCAACAACTGAATAAATCTTTACCAAACATTTACATGTTATCACATTAACGGAGACATTATTTTAAAATACGGTTATTCTACTCATCAACATTGGGGAGATGGGGGGGGGGGGGGGGTTGCCAAACAATTTTATGTAGAAAAGACTAAAACACAAGTTTATGTAGAAATGACTCGAATGAACAAAGTCATAACCGATAAGAAAGTTATTAAGCAGCAGTAGAAAAATGGAGCAAATGAAAGACAATCATGTATGTACCAAGATGTAAATGATGTTTCTGAATGCATGACAACAATACCCACTTGCATATCACTTACACCAAGAAAAAGAACTATTAATGTACATTCTGTTGAAGTAAGTTTGTTATTATAACAAGAAGAATCTTTTAATGTTTAATGTTACTTTCAAACGAAGATATTTAATGCTTTGAAGCATGTAACTTCTCCTAAAAAAATGTAGACCCCTCTGGAAAGGCCACCTGTCTTATAAGGTCACTTTCCTGGTGCAGATGAGGTGACCGTGTAAGAGGTGGACTACTGTATTGGATTTAATGGCATATTAATATGGCCTTAGTTTTAAAGTGCTAAATATGATATCCAAAATGAGTCCTACAAAAAACAAGGATAAGGCCAATCAATAAAAATCCTTAAATTACAAAGGCAGCATAAAATCACATGCTTTATAATACCTTCTCAACTAAGAAATTCTCAAAGGAATATATCTCTGGAAAAAAGTTGAAATATCATGATTTTGGCAGCAGATCAGACTGACACCATTTTAATTTAATATCAACTTCACATCTACACCCTAAGGTAAGTACTCTTTTGTATATGCAATGATACATTCTTCCCAAATTGTTGTAACAATATTTTCGAGGATGCATGATGACAACAGTGAATATCAGATTAGCATTATTTATAATTAGAAGAAACCAGACATAATAACTCTTCAACAAAAGCGGCATTACATGATTCTCAAGCATTACATGATTCTCAAAGTTGTCACCACAGTATCCAACTGGATATCTAAGGAGTACCATAGTAACCATGCTGGGTATCTAAGTGGCACTATAGTCAACTTATTGGATATCTAAAAGGCACCATAGTAACCATATAGGCAATCTAAAGGACACCATAGTAACCATACTAAGGGGCACCATGGTAACCATAGTGTCTATCTAAGGGGCATCATGGTAACCATACTGTCTATGTAAGGGGCACCATGATAACCATACTGTCTATGTAAGGGGCACCATGGTAACCATACTGTCTATGTAAGGGCCACCATGGTAACCATACTGTCTATGTAAGGGGCACCATAATAAACATACTGGGAATCTAATGGGCACCATAGTAACCATACCATAATAACCATATCGGGTATCTAAAGGACACCATAGTAACCATACTGTGTATCTAAGGGGCATCATGGTAACCACAGTATTTATCTAAGGGGCACCATACTGGAAATCTAAAAGGCACCATAGTAACCATATTGGGTATCTAAGGGGCACCATAGTAACCATATTGGGTATCTAAGAGGTACTATAGTAGCCATAATGGCCACTATTTTCATTTAGAACCAACAAAAGATCATAAGAAATCACCGAGTCAAAACTGTCAATACAGCCAACTACTCATACTGATAACAGGATTTTCTTAATGGCCACTGTGGGAGCAATGCCGAATTCCAATCAGGCATTTTTGTTATCAAGGACAAATCAAACGTATTTTTAAATAGAAAGTCCTGTTAATAAGACCAGTCATTTATGCGGAGCACTGACAACAGCACTGAAGCTCCAAATAGCACTTTTTTCATTTTTGGACAAGTTGTCAACAAGGGAACCCCTTTTTAACTAAGGCTGCAACATTTACCAAAGGTTCTGAACATGTGCACTGTACATAACAACCAAACCTATGCAAGTTTATCAAACCAAACAGAAGCTTAACCTTTCACCTATTTGCAAATTATTATTACAGCTGACATGCATTTATATGCAAATAATTCAAAATATGCATGCCAAATCTCTCTCAAAGTCTCCTTGTTTCATTTGCTGTGCACCAATTTTATCTGGCTATGATTCAGTCTTTAAAAGGTCAGAGACTCAGACCCATGTAATGGACAAATGTAAGGGTGCTTTGTATGTGTATGTGTGTATGCATGCGATTAGGATTTTAAATGTAGCTTTATCAATTTCTCAGTCATATCACTATGATGTCTGCAGTGAGGCAATTTATAGTGATGTCTAGCACTGTAGCATCATGCCGCAGACATGTAGCATGATCTCCCACCCAGTCATATTATCATGACACAAGGCCGACCAGTCCTAACCCTAACCTCTTAATTTTGAATGACATGTGAGGCAGTTGTTAGTACCATTTTTGTAAGTCTTTGACATGACTCAGCCAGGGATATAACCTATGACCTCCCGCTTCTGTGGTGGACACTCTAACCCGGATGCTTTTGTAAAATACATGATGGCTTTGAAACTGTGTTCCTTTCGTATGAAATGCCTTTCATAAATCGGGTATGTTAATGAACAGATTTTGGAAGGTATTTCATATTGTTTAAATAATGTTTAGTTAGCATCATCAGTAAACCCGAATAATGTGAAATGCTGTGCAATGTGCAGTGGAAGCCTTTTTGAAATCTTTCTTAATAATATCACATTTGATGTGAGAATTATACATTCTTTAAGAATAGAATTAACACAAATACTTTATTAAACAAAAGTCTTGATGAGAAATGTCACAATGTTATTTAACTGGAACTGATTCAGATGCAAATTCCTCCACACATTTAGAGATTTTGGAAATGATGACATGAAGTAAGTTAAACTAAGCCACTAACACTTGTATCCATTACATCACTAAAGTTGTAAATTGGCAATGATCACAAGGTGTAATTGATAATTCAATCAGGAAATAACCATCATTTGGTGTTCAGCAGTGAAAAAGTCCCTCTGTTGAATTATTTTTACACCCATACTATGTTAATCTGATCTGCTGTGTGTAAATTCGCATCACTGGTGACGACATTTCACATATGTATTGTGTATGAGATCCTATTTAACAAATTACATAATGCAAACTCCTTTTCCTTTCATTCTATTTTTGAAGGCATGTGGTCTGATAATGATAAAATGCAAATTTGGACATAATCCCCCATACTCTATGATCAACCTTCCTAACTATTCAGATTTGGACATAATCCCCCATACTCTATGATCAACCTTCCTAACTATTCAGATTTGGACATAATGCCCCATACTCTATGATCAACCTTCCTAACTATTCAGATTTGGACATAATGCCCCATACTCTATGATCAATCTTCCTAACTATTCAAATTTGGTCATAATCCCCCATACTCTATGATCAACCTTCCTAACTATTCAAATTTGGACATAATCCCCCATACTCTATGATCAACCTTCCTAACTATTCAAATTTGGACATAATCCACATACTCTATGATCAACCTTCCTAACTATTCAAATTTGGTCATAATCCACATACTCTTTGATCAACCTTCCTAACTATTCAAATTTGGACATAATCCCCCATACTCTATGATCAACCTTCCTAACTATTCAAATTTGGTCATAATCCCCCATACTCTATGATCAACCTTCCTAACTATTCAAATTTGGACATAATCCCCCATACTCTATGATCAACCTTCCTAACTATTCAAATTTGGACATAATCCACATACTCTTTGATCAACCTTCCTAACTATTCAAATTTGGACATAATCCCCCATACTCTATGATCAACCTTCCTAACTATTCAAATTTGGTCATAATCCCACATACTCTTTGATCAACCTTCCTAACTATTCAAATAAAGCTTTCTTGTTTATGTTACCAAATGATGGTTGTTCTTCTTGATAATAGCTGTTGTCTAATTCTTTTGTATGTCTGATAAAATATCCGTGTAATTGTTGGCAAAATTTATCAACAACAAATGATCACAAATTAAAAATAATGACATGTATGAGTGCAAGTAAGAGGGGGATAGATGGGCAAATAAACAATATGCCAATTAAATCTAAAATAATTTTACCAACAGCCAATTTATATAACAATAGGGTTTATGACTGCCCCATGTTCCATGCCTAATGAAAATGAATCATTGCTAAGAACTTTATTTATGATCTTTCAGCTCTATTTCTGAATCACAACTAATTAGTTTCTTATATTTCTCTGCTTACATTTTGATTAGTGTCAAGGAATAAGATACATTGTAAGACAAAAAAATACCAAAAGCCACGTCTCAACAAAAATGAACAACATAATTCAAAGCATTTATGGTGTGTACGCAAACAAGGCAAATATTGAATCTTACAAATCGAGCTGTTAACTCTTTCAACTGTGTGCACAAAGCTTTAACAATCCAATATGCATTGTGACAGTTTATAGTGATGTCTATCACTGGAGTCAGCTTTTAAATAAACAAGGAAAAGTTGACAAACAAGTTATTAAGCTCATAATACTTACCAAAACTGGACGAAGATCAATTTTCAATGGTGATCTGGAAGGATTACTAAAATTTTAAAAACATAATCTTAATATGATCTTTAAACTCTTGTTTTTACATACACATGTTAAGTGTGCATCTAAATAAAAAATGTCTGCTTGATTCATGTATCCACTGTTGAATGTATACGTGTTAATTTGCCAAATTTTCAGCAAAAGTGTGTGCATAATGTGAATATGGTGTGTTGATGTTGTAGGGTTTAATGCCATTTTTCATCACACAATAGGCTATACATGTATATGGCGGCCAGCATTATTGATGGAGGAAGAACTCCGGAAAACCCCCAGAAAGAATCACCGACCCACGAGAAACTACTGGCAAGCTTTCTTGCATAACTCCATTAGCCGAATCTTAGGCTTGAACCACACAGACAGAGGTGAGATGGTAGTAATCTGTAATGATGGTGGTGTGTCTGCATGTCTAAAAATCACTCATTCATAATGGGGTGGTCTATTTGAATTTTAGAAAGTTTTCACGTAAGCAGATTGTATTAAAACAAGAATACCCAAGTGTGACCAATAATATTCAGCTAGATAGTAGAAAAATACTGAGCTCAATCTGAAAAACTTAAACAATAACTTTAATTTTGGGTGTGATTGGTCATACAGACATACAGAGATACACATGGATGCCAAAGTGATCACAATGTTTAGTGGACTCACTGACAAATCTTCTTGAAAATACATGTGCTAATTAAATTTATCATTCCTAAGCATTTCCATTTCTATTATTAAAGGAAGATGCCTTCATCAAGGACATGACATATAAGATCTCAATGTACTGAAACATGTTTGATGCATATCCAAATGCATAAATGTACTTTTTCTCTTGTTAGCAAAATATAAACTTGCCCAGAAAATGTGATCTTATGTGTCTCTGGCTAATATGCAATGCCCATCAATAAATTAGTACTATGCATAGAACAGAACATCTTAAATTTATGCAATATAACTTACAAAAAGATGATGTCATTGATAAGCAGCCTGTGTTGCAAAAGAGAAAGAAAGCAATCAACCTTTCACTAATGTAACAAGAATTTATATATAAATATTTTCACACTGCAATTAAAAACATATTATGGGCACATAAACACACATACACCTACCCAGCAATCATCGTCAAGGCCTTGACTGCAGTTAACCTGGTGATCTCATTTTTCAACCTCTCCAATAAGATAGGTAAACATTCCTTTAGTTCATTTGTGAGAAGTCTCCAAGATTATATATAATCTGACCCCTAAAGAAAGAGATAATAGAGTAGCTTCACATGTGTAAATAGCACAATAAATTCATCTATCAATCAATTAATTAATCTATCTGGTTACTGTTATAGGTTATAGGTATATGCATTTCTGCCATCTACATATGGGCTCAAAAACACAATCTATTTTGGTTATATACCTGGGTATCATCATTTCTACCCAATATGTTTACCATACTGTCATTCATTCACATCCTTTACCTCAGACAATAAATATCTGCAACACCAACATTAAAATCATACAGTCACTACCAAACCTAGGAGTTACTCTCAACGGTACTCTCTCTCTCTCTCTCTGCACCAACAGGACATGAAAATATGCAATACTGCATATCTTGAGCTGAAACGCATCAGCTCCGTTTGGATATACATTTCAGTTGATGCCACTAAAACACGTGTGTGTTCCTTAGTACTTTCAAGACTGGACTATTGCAACTCAATTATGTCTGGTTCGTCACAATATCTACTCCAGAAACTTCAAAACACAGCTGCTCAGATCATCCTTAGAGTACCATGATCTGAGCACACACCCACACAGATCATCTTTAGAGTACTATGATCTGAGCACACACCTACCCACCCTGCTCTGTACCCAACAATGGCTATCCATTTAATCCAGAATCAAACGAAAAAATGGTTCAATGTGCTACATTTCACTGATGGGCACACACCAGCAAGATTCTTACACTCCTCTTCTGACAATCATATTCTCATTATTCCCACTATGTAAATGAAGTCATATGGACAACGTTCGTTTACATACCAGTGCCCAGCAAACATTGAACAAACTGCCCACTGACAATCGCATTCTCATTATTTCCACTATGTAAATGAAGTCATATGGATAACATTCTTTTACATGCCATTGCCCAGAAACATTTAACATTGAATTTAACATTTAACATTGAATTGAACAAACTGCCCACTGAACTTCGACACAATAGTCTCATTCAAGAGCGCTCATAAAACTCACCTATTTTGGTTACAATAACAGACCTAACGACCCAATAATGTTTCCTTTCCTGAAATATGTTCAGAATGTTTTTATGTTTTCTTTTTGCAAGGTGTTTCTTTTTGTAATCATTATATATGTAAAGCACTTAGACCTTGTAATATTAGGCACTATTATCCTATAAACCTATGTCTATGTACCATAAAGAATAAGTGCTACCCATGGTTACGTGCTGAACTTGTATCAGTAAAAATGTTGATTTAATACCCAATGGTTGATCAGCCTGAAGCATGGCTTGTTCATGGACATATCACTCTGCTGCACTTAGCTTAGGATAATATAACTTGCCACGTCTTGCTGTGTCATAAAACACCAAATGACGATCAGATCTGCTAGTAACTAAATGAAGAGAGCTTTTTATTCCTCATGCTAATGAAGGCAAACCACTTTCCTTACATACATTTTATTTCTATATCCCATTTTACAACATCATTTATTGTTTAGAAGCTATAGGTCAAACTGTACACTCTTTTCATGATGTACTCTTATTGAACACAATAATAGAATGTAATAATGTACAAGTAAATTTGAGTTTTAATCAAATTGTGGCCAAAAACATAAGACACAAAGTTTGATTTACATTTGTTTAATACTTTTTTTCTTTTGTGACACTTGTTTTAACAATAGAGGTTAAAGACACTGAATTCTGTTGATAATGTGCATATGTAGTTCTGGTTCTTTTCACCTGTGTCAGTTATAAAGATTTGTGCATGATTATTTTAGCTAGATTTAGCATAGCAGAGGGTGAATTAGTAGTCAAGGTATTAAATGAATGATTATTATTATTGATGAAAAAAATTAAAACAAAGTTAAAAAATATGAAAGCAAAGAAAAACTGCTGATTCAGAATGGAATCTAATTTACAAGTGAATACAAACATACATGCAAAGCTTACTTTGTCCGAAAGCATTGCCATCAAAATTTTAATCAAATAGAAGTGCCATCAAAGTAAGGGCATCAATAAAATGCAGTCTCATCACACTACTGACATCACATGACAGTATCATCAACGTAAAGGCATCAATAAAAGGCAGTGTCATCACACTACTGACATCTCATGACAGTATCATCAAAGTAAGGGCATCAATACAAGGCACTGTCATCACACTACTGACATCTCATGAAAGTATCATTAAAGTAAGGTCATCAATAAAAGGCAGTGTCATCACACTACTGACATCACATGACAGTATCATCAAAGTAAGGGCATCAATAAAAGGCAGTGTTATCACACTACTGACATCACATGACAGTATCATCAAAGTAAGGGCATCAATAAAAGGCAGTGTCATCACACTACTGACATCTCATGACAGTATCATCAAAGTAAGGGCATCAATACAAGGCACTGTCATCACACTACTGACATATCATGAAAGTATCATTAAAGTAAGGTCATCAATAAAAGGCAGTGTCATCACGCTACTGACATCTCATGACAGTATCATCAACGTAAGGGCATCAATTTAAGGCAGTGTCATCACACTACTGACATCAAATTACAGCATCATCAGAATAAGGGCATCAATAAAAGGCAATGTCATCACGCTACTAACATCTCATGACAGTATCATCAAAGTAAGGGTATCATTAAAAGGCAGTGTCATCACACTACTGATATCACATGACAGTATCATTAAAGTAAGGGCATCAATACAAGGCACTGTCATCACACTACTGACATCTCATGAAAGTATCATTAAAGTAAGGTCATCAATAAAAGGCAGTGTCATCACACTACTGACATCACATGACAGTATCATTAAAGTAAGGGCATCAATAAAAGGCAGTGTCATCACACTACTGACATCACATTACAGTATCATCAAAGTAAGGGCATCAATAAAAGGCAGTGTCATCACACTACTGACATCACATGACAGTATCATTAAAGTAAGGGCATCAATAAAAGGCAGTGTCATCACACTACTGACATCTCATGAAAGTATCATTAAAGTAAGGTCATCAATAAAAGGCAGTGTCATCACACTACTGACATCGCATGACAGTATGATCAAAGTTAGGGCATCAATAAAAGGCAGTGTCATCACACTACTGACATCTCATGACAGTATCATTAAAGTAAGGGCATCAATAAAAGACAGTGTCATCACACTACTGACATCACATGACAGTATCATCAAAGTAAGGGCATCAATAAAAGGCAGTGTCATCACACTACTGACATCTCATGACAGTATCATCAAAGTAAGGTCATGAATAAAAGGCACTGTCATCACACTAATGACATTTCATGACAGTATCATTAAAGTATGGGCATCAATAAAAGGCAGTGTCATCACACTACTGACATCACATGACAGTATCATCAAAGTAAGGCATCAATAAAAGGTAGTGTCATCACACTACTGACATCAAATTACAGCATCATCAGAATAAGGGCATCAATAAAAGGCAGTGTCATCACACTACTGACATCTCATGACAGTATCATCAACGTAAGGGCATCAATTTAAGGCAGTGTCATCAAGCTACTGACATCTCATGACAGTATCATCAATGTAAGGGCATCAATTTAAGGCAGTGTCATCACACTACTGACATCAAATTACAGCATCATCGGAATAAGGGCATCAATAAAAGGCAGTGTCATCACACTACTGACATCACATGACAGTACCATCAAAGTAAGGGCATCAATAAAAGGCACTGTCATCACACTACTGACATTACATGACAGTACCATTTCAATATGGATGTCATCACAAGCCAGTGCCAACAAACTACTGACAACATCACATGCAGTACCATCAAAGTATGGGCTTCATAACAAAACATTGCCATCAAACTGATAGCATCACATGACAATACATTGTACCATCAATATACTGACTACATCACACAACAATACCATAAAAATGCTACATTATACAGCAGTTCCATCAAAAACTTACTTTAGCATAATGAAGCAATATAAAAATATGGACTTCATCACAAGGCAGTGCCATCAAAATATGGACTTCATCACAAGGTACTGACAACATAACTGAAAGTTTAATTTCACTGGATACTGTCTTTCCTCCCAACCCCAATGTTTCAAATACTCAAACATTTTCTAAGACTTTCAAGCAAAGACAAGAATAAAATGAAGTAGACATGTAGTATATTTTCAACATAATGTAAATTTTATAGTGAATTGTATAGTCCCTATAATATTGTGTACTAAATTTATATTTACCTTTTCTCTGTATGTTTAATAGAATTTAAATATTACACATTATAGCTTGACATAACTCTATATATAAATTAAAACATGTAAGTATACTCCAAACTTAAACAAATCCTGATCACCATGACAATTTTACAAATGAAAGTGAGAACAGTAAAAGAAAAAAACAGAGTTACTTCCCTTTCAACATAGCTGATTGGTTTGTAATGGCAAATGCAGCAAATTATTGCCTATATCATGTAAATTGGTATCTTATATGTTTTCAGTATGTTTTTATGTTTTCCAATTTCATGGTTTTTGTTATTTGTTTTTCTCTAGTGTAGTCATATCATTAAAGATGTTGTAAAGTGCTTCGAGCTTCTAAAGATTAGGTGCTATACAAAGTCCTCATTATTAGTATTATTACAAATCCAATACTCTACCAAGAGGTTAAAACACCTGGTATTACAAATCCAATAATCTACCAAGAGGTTAAAATATTCCGTATTACCAATCCAATACCTTATCATGGGGTTAAAATACCTGGTATTACAAATCCAATACTCTATTAAGATGTTAAAAAGCATGGTACTACAAATCCAATACTCTACATAAAGGTTAAAAGACCTGGTATTACAAATCCAATAATCTATTAAGACGTTAAAAAGCATGGTATTACAAATCCAATACTCTACCAAGAGATTAAAATATCTGGTATTACCAAACCAATACTCAACCAAAAGGTTAAAGACCTTGGCATTACCAACCCAATATTTTACCATGAGGTTAAAAAACCTGGTATTACTAATCCAATATTCTACCATGAGGTTAGTGTGTGTGTGCATGTGTGATTTAGATTTTTAATGTAGCTATAGCAATTTTTCAGTCATATCACCACAAAGTCTGCAGTGTGACAGTTTATAGTGATGTCTAGCATTGGGACATCATGCAGTTGACATGTAGCATGATGTCCCACCCAGTCACATTATCATGACACCAGGCCAACCAGTCCCAACACTAACCTCTTAATGCTCAGTGCCATGCAAGGCAGCTCTTAGTACCATTTTTATGAGTCTTTTCAATGACTCCGCTGGGGACCAAACCTGTGACCTTCCACATCCAAGAAAAAAGCTCAAACTACAACGCCATCATGCAGCTAAAGTACCTAGTATTACCAATCCAATACTCAGCCAAGAAGTTACAAAACCTTGTATTAATACTCCTATACTCTACCAAGAGGTTAAAGAACCTGGTACTACCAATCCAGTACTCAACCAAGAGGTTAAAGAACTTATCACCAATCCAATACTTTACCATAGGTGAAAGAACCTGATATTACTAATATTCCACTACTCTACTATGGGTTAAAGTACCTGGTATTACCATTCCAATATTTTACCATGGTGCTAAAGAACATGGTATTACTAATCCAATACCCTACCACGGGATTAAAGAATCTGGTACTACCAATCCAATACTTTACCATGGGTTAAAAGACCTGGTATTACCAATGTAATACCTTACCATGGGGTAAAAGGACCTGGTATTACAAATCCAATACACTACCAAGAAGTTAAGAGACTTGGTATTAACAATCCAATACACTACCAAGAGGTTAAATAACCTGGTATTACCAATCCAATACACTACCAAGAGGTTAAGAGACCTGGCATTACAAATCCAATGCTAAACTACAGGGTTAATTTGTTTGTTTGTTTGATTACGTTTTTTAATGTAGCTTTAACAATTTTTCAGTCATATCGCTAAGATGTTAGCAGTGAGGCAGTTTATAGTGATGTCTAGCAGTGCAGCATCATGCCAAAAACATGTAGCATGATGTCCCACCCAGTCACATTATCCTGACACCAGGTCGACCAGTTCTAACACTAACCCCTTAATGCTGAGTGCCAAGTGAGGCAGCTGTTAGTACCATTTTTTAAAGCCTTTGGTATGACTCGGCCAGGAATTGAAGCCATGACCTCCCACAGTGGACGCTTTAACCACTAGGCCACTGGAGCAGTTCCCAAGGGGCTAAAGAACCTATATTACCAATCCAATACTTTACCATGGTGTTAAAGAACTTGGTATTACCATTCAAATGCTTTACCATATGTTAAAGAACCTGGCATCACCATCGTTAAAGAACATGATATCATTAATCCAATACTCTAGCATGGGACTCAAAAGAAAAAACGTTTTAATGCTTGAAAGGCAACTAATCCTCTGTCTTATAGGTAAAAAAGGCAATCTGCAATTTAGTAATTTTGTGTCCAGGTAAAATCAGCATGTGATCGGACATTTTGATTAAAAACAAGACACATGCTTTGCAGTCATTGTAGAAAATGTCATATACCCTATTCATGAGATTTAAAACTCTGGGTCTCTCTTTACTTCACGTTGGAAATATGAAATATGTAATATTTCTGAAATAGAAAACCCTGCAATTTCTTTTTGTGACCTACATGCATGACATGTCCCTCTCCTTGACCTCCTGGTCTATGTGAGCAGCTTTCCATCGGGTAAGAGTACAATCATAAAGATCTTTCACATAGGGCTTAAAGTCAACTGATGCCTTCATCTCTGAAATCATAGTTAAATTTGGTTACATAAATGAAAAAACATACTTTATTAGAGAGAAAGAAATAGATATATAGGGCAAATATATAAACTGTAATGGCCAATCACATACTTTCTTATTCCAAAGTGAGACTTTCAAATGTGTGATGGATTTTAGAGCTATACTTTCATTTAATAAGGATTTAATCCTCAATCAGATTATGAATTACAAGTAGAACAAACAGTTCAACAAATCTAGGTCAGTGCTTTTATCAGTTGGATTTACTTCATAAACAAGTAAATACAGTAAACATTTTGGATCATTCATTAAACCAATCATCATCACACTTACCAAGTGGCCTGATGACTTTCACAATCTGCTGTGCGACCAGGCGTGCCTCAGATGTAATTTTATAAAATGGATCTCCAACCGCAGCAACGATTTGCTGAAAATCATTAATAATTCAGGTTAAAAGTCAGAAACATAATTCAGGTTACAAGTATAAATCTAGTTCAGATTGTAATAAAAGTCATCATTCAGGATGTAATCAAACTCATCAATCAGGTTAAAGTCAGTCATTATTTAGGTTAAAATCATAGATATAGTTCAGGTTAAAGTCAGTCATCATTTAGGTTAAAATCATAGAAATGGTTCAGGTTAAAGTCAGTCATTATTTAGGTTAAAATCATAGACATAGTACAGGTTAAAGTCAGTCATCATTTAGGTTAAAATCATAGAAATGGTTCAGGTTAAAGTCAGTCATTATTTAGGTTAAA
Source organism: Unio delphinus (assembly GCA_029339505.1). Classification (NCBI taxonomy): domain Eukaryota; kingdom Metazoa; phylum Mollusca; class Bivalvia; order Unionida; family Unionidae; genus Unio; species Unio delphinus. The sequence continues at coordinate 15,350,305 of JAQISU010000046.1, read as the reverse complement.
ATCATAGACATAGTTCAGGTTAAAGTCAGTCATCATTTAGGTTAAAATCATAGACATAGTTCAGGTTAAAGTCAGTCATTATTTAGGTTAAAATCATAGATATAGTTCAGGTTAAAGTCAGTCATCATTTAGGTTAAAATCATAGATATAGTTCAGGTTAAAGTCAGTCATTATTTAGGTTAAAATCATAGACATATTTCAGGTTAAAGTCAGTCTTCAATTAGGTTAAAATCATAGACATAATTCTGGTTAAATATCATAGTCATATCGACAGCTTACATCAAAAAAATTTCATCTCAAACCATCAACAAGTAGCAAATCTGCACAAAAAGCCACAAAAATGTTTGACCTTAGAAAATAATGAAGCCACAAATATAAGTAGATTTGTATTAAATACTGGATAAGTTGCATCTGCTATTGATGAATATTTTATATATTGAAAGATAAAATTAAAAGTAAGCAACTAACAATAAAATATAACGAATATTTGTGACTCTTATCCATATCAGAAGTTTCAAACCTCCTTTTCAATACAAAATTTCTGAGACTGACAGTTCAATATAAAATCATCCCATGACATTAAAACAACTGTAAAATTATGTGCAAGGAATTTGTTTGTTTGATTAGGATTTTTAATGTAGTTTTAAAACAATTTCAGTTATATCGCTATGATGTCTGCAGTGAGGCAATTTATAGTGATGTCTAGCACTGGGGCATCATGCCGAAGACATGTAGCATGATGTGCAACCCAGTCACATTATCCTGACAACAGGCCAACCAGTCCTGACACCAACCTCTTATCAAGTGAGGCAGCTCTTAGTACCATTTTTGTAAGTCTATGGTATGACTTGGACGGGGATCGAACCCACGACTTCCCACTTCCGCGGTAGACTCTCTAACCACTAGAACACCGGAGTGGTTATGCAAGGAACAAATGGTGTCATAAACAATATTTATTGTTTATTCAATAAAGAAACTGTCAAATAGAAAAATGAATCTGTACTTCAACTTTGGCAAACACCCCAAAAACTGAAACAGTTGTAAGAAACAGTTGTAAGCTATTAATTAGAATTTGAATCAGGTGTAACACAAACAGCCAAACACTACAAAGTGCTCCATAGGGCCTTATGCAAAAAAAATTGGCATTGAAAAATGAAATCTTGAAGATAAGCAATGCCATTCAAGCACTCATCAAAGTATGCAATACAGTCAACTGCGCTTAAATGTATAGCCTCCGGATCGGACCCATGCATTGCATATAAACCACGTTTGCAATTAAGTGGAATTCAGGTATATTTACAATGCACTTGTAAAATGAAAAATCATACAAACAAAGCTCATTTGCTATATAAATGTGCTTCAGTGCATTAAACATCGACGTTTTAATTTAATTTAATTTCACAATACATGTAAATTCAGATAAACACTATAAACTATTATTGCCGAAATTATTATTGACAGTGTGTATCACTCCTTGGTAGCCAAAAAGTATATGGGTTGCTACTAATATCAGTTCCCAGTCAAGTAATAAGTTTACACAAAAAGAAAGACATTCAAGTCGTTGCAGGAAGTTTGCAAGTTACTTGGTAAAAATGTCTGTAATTGATTGTTGAACACAGTTGAACCATCGCAACAGGACTTCCTCGACATCTTCCATTTTTCCTGCCCTTTGAAGCTTTCTGTTGGATTGCTGTCACTCTGACACTATTCAAGAACCTTTTCCTTATTTTTCTGAATTGTCAATATCACACATTGGTTAACACCAAACAACTGAGCAATTGACAACTAACTTTATTATCTAACTTCTTTGTCACTTCCACACAATCCACCAAAGATAACATCTTACATAACCCCTTAGCTGATGAGCGCAAAGTTCAGCTGGGGCAGCAGTCTAGAATTTACTACGATTTTTGTGATAGCAATCTACATGTATAAAGCCTTGACCTCCATGTTAGATGTCTGAACCATGTTCATGCAATTATGCTCTGTCAAATAAGTATAAAGTCAATGGTTGAGACCAGCAAACTGTATGCAATTAAATGACTTATCCATTTAACCGATATGCATTTATCTGATAATGATTACGATGTATATTAATGAAGGAAAAACGAGACCATTCTTTCATTATGCACTTAAGCAATGCATGCAATTAAGCAATATACGTTTAAGTGGGGCCGACTGTATATCATCAGTTAATTGACAAGCTTATAACTCAATCCAAAATGGAAGAAATGAAATCAAATAAAAGACAAATCAACATGCGTAAAATAATGTCCACATCAAAATGCATCAGAATGTGTGGAATGGTGATTTTGATAACATGCAGAATTAATTGTAATCATAATACAAAGTTTTTTGACTAGAGCAATAACTTCAAAATGGCGAAATATGAAAAAACCAAGACAATATTTCTAGGAGACAAAGTTCTTATCAAAATTAATCACAAAATTTTGATTAGTGATTCCAATCAAAATTCCAAGTTTCCATGTGAAGACAACAATCTGCTCAGCAAGGGACATAACTCTACCCAAAGTGTAGTAAATAAAAAAAAATTATGAAAGGAACATGAAAATCTGGGTGACAGTATTCACATCAAGTTGCATCAGGATACATTCATTGATTATCTGCTATTCTGGTTAGAAGAAACACAACAAGTAAAAATGTTAAGCTAATTGTCAAGGGCTACAGCACCATCAAATGGCACTTCATTTGCTATGAGACAATGTACAGACAAAACTACATCAAAATATATTAAAAGGTTTTTCAGTTATACGAGGATTTGCTATGCTGGCACTCTCAAAATGACAAAACAGGGTGATAACTCTATCAAAGCAAAAATAGAGGAAGTGCTTAAAACCCATATTTACACGCAAATCAACAATTCAATTAAATAGATGCGATGGTGGTTACAAAAGCAAACAGTCGAAAAATGATGTTTGGAAGAGGAATAACTATACGACTCCCACTAAATGGTATAATTCTGATTGGTAGATTTTATTGATCATAGACTCCATTCCCAAATCTGATCTAAATCAGATTCTCCAAACATTGTCATAAAATTGATGATATACAAGTCAGACATTTAATATACAGACTGAACATACTATATGCATCCATCCCCATTCCCTGCAATCTCTTCTGTCTGATACCCTCTTGTATTAGGAAAATACAAAACCAATGCAGAAAACTTACCGGAACAATGACTTTAATGTGACTGTGGAACACTATTGGATTATGATGCGTCAGAATACAGTTGAGAAATGCAAGGGTGTCAATCTTCATGTTTGACGTAGAACTCCTATCTCTGTTGAAAAAACAAAACCAATCATTTATATGACTTTATAAGAGCGTGAAAACTAAAAGGATGTTAATGGAAAGATAAAATTGCATGAAATGTTACTCACAAATTAATTTACTCTGGTGTTAATAACGAATGAAACAGCTGCACAGACACTGCCTTTCAGCTGGCAGAAATTTACTGGCTTCTTCAAGACCATTTTCGCTAGCTCACCATTTCTAATCAACTCTTTAAACATACTTCTCTGGGTCCCAAGTATATTTCACTGTAACAGCCCATGCTACATCCTATAGCTTATCAAATCATAGCAAATTGATGACACAACTGTTATGCCATAAAACATGAAGTAACCTGAGGGCCCAACTTCTACATATTTCTATAAAGTGTAAGTTGCTTTTATTATAAGTAAAATATGTATGATGATACTGACATGGCTAATGTTCCATTATACAAAAACTTGAAGTGTGGATTGACTTGGTCTCCTTACGCTCTGTAATGTTGATTAGAATATTAGAGTACAGCTTGACAAGTGTATCCTTGTGTTGATTAGGATATTACTGTACAGCTTGAAGTGTCTCATTGTGTTGATTAGTATATTACTGTACAGCTTAAAGTGTCTAATTATTTTGATTAGGATATTAGTGTACAGCTTGACAAGTGTCTCCTTGTGTTGATTAGTATATTACTGTACAGCTTGAAGTGTCTAATTGTTTTGATTAGGATATTAGTGTACAGCTTGACAAGTGTCTCCTTGTGTTGATTAGTATATTGATGTACATCTTGAAGTGTCTCATTGTGTTGATTAGGATATTAGTGTACAGTTTAAAGTGTCTGCTTGTATTGATCGGGATATTACTGTACAGCTTGAAGTGTCCCCTTGTGTTGATTAGGATATTAGTGTACATTTTGAAGTATCTACTTGTTTTGTTAGTACATTAGTGTACAGTTTGAAGTGTCTCCTTGTTTTGATTAGGATTTTAGTGTACAGTTTAAAGTGTTTGCTTGATATTACTATACAGCTTCAAGTGGCATTGTTTTGATTAGGATATTACGGTACAGCCTGAACATTGTCTCATTGTTTTGATTAGGATATTACTGTACAGCTTGAAAATTGTCTCATTATTTTGATTAGGTTATTACATCTTGATGTGTCTCATAGTGTTAATTAGGATATTACTGTACAGCTTGAAGTGTCTCCTTGAGTTGATTAGGATATTAGTGTTCAGGTTTGAAGTATCTCCTTGTTTTGATTAGGATATCACTGTACAGCTTGCATAGTCTCATTGTTTTGATTAGGACATCACTGTACAGCTTGCAGAGTCTCATTGTTTTGATTAGTATATTATTCTACAGCTTGCAGTATCTCATATCTCATTGTTTTGATTAGGAAATTGCCATACATCTTGAAGTGTCTCATTGTGTTGATTATGACAATAGTGTACAGTCTGAAGCATCTCCTTGTGTTGATTAGGGTATAACTGTACAGTGACTCTGAAGTGTCTCATTGTGTTGATTAGGATAAGTGTACAGCTTGTAATAATAATTAAGTACTTTAATTACTTTTAAGAGATAAATCATTACATAAATATTAATGTCTATCTCTTTGAGTAATGAGGTCAAAAATTCAAATGCAATGGAGTTGGAGGGTTTGAAGAGTGCACTACGGAAGATAGCTGATTCTGGCATATCCATCAACGGCATAACAACATACCATCATTTACAGCTTAATCGCTACCTGAGGGAGGAACAGAAAACAATTAACCAATGGTTCGATGGATGGCATCTTGTAAAAAGTTAGTCCTATGAATTTGTTCTAAAAGAAAATACTTTTAATAATGTAAGCTTCTGTTAGTTTGTTTACAACAATCTTTTGTCTGTTGCAGTTAAGTATTACAATCAATTATAATACATAGACTAGGCAATGCACTTGTCATGTCAGACTCTTGTTGATATCCAAAAGAAGACTGCTGAATGACATCCGCAAACTCTCCCCAGCAGAATGGAGTTACAGCTTGAGGCAAAACACAAGGTTTTCTGTCACAGTGTCAGTTTGCCCCAAAGTTTATGAGCTTCTCCCATCCAGGAATGAAAGAAAGGCAAGAAATTACCAATCACTGTCTTGTGCTCAGCAATTCATGTAGAAGATACGGTTCAATAGTGCTACTGAGAATTCAAATAAAAGTGTTTTCCTCTCCTTATGCTGTGATAGTTTTGAATTCAGTATTAGAAAATGATAAAAAGATAAATAACTAAATCTTGAATGAAACTGTATTTAAATATATAGATATATAAACTGCATTAAAAAAACTAAATCTCTTCTCATTCTTGTAGGCTACACTTGGCAGCTCTACGCACATGCTGCAATGCAGAGTTCAGGCTGTGAACAAAGATGGACAGTTGAGGTTTAAGTTGTCATGCCCCAAATACATGGCTGGTCACTATATGCTTAAGTTAGTGAAGGAAGATTGTTCCTATGGTTAGTGCTAAAATACAATATTTATATACTTCATGGTTAGTACGTAGTTGAATTTCACAGTTCAAAATTTTCTTATAGCTGATGGATCAATAATTACCAATTAATCAATATTCGTCAAAAATACAATACTCACCAGCGAGGCACAAGAGGAATGTGCAAGGCATCTCGAGTCACGACCACCTCTCACCAGCACAGCCAATAAAGTTCTCAAACAAGATGCCATCACCATGCACAGATCAAGATTCTGCAGGCAGAAGTCTCTGGCATACTCAAACACTTTGTAGGGTTCTCCAAAGGAAACCTGGTTCTGATGGCATTCACAGTACATACTGGTAGTACCCTCCTGTTTTATTGGGAAAGTCTGTGCCTTATCCAGCGAGCAAGGCATCGATAGGAAATATGTCTATACAATCTGCCACACAAAAAAGAAAGAAATAAACTGTCAGCTGTGTAATCCCGCATTATTACAAGAGTTCGTATTGGATGGTTGAATAAATGAAATATCAAACCTTTTCTTGATATTTTTTGTTCTTTTCTGTGTTTTATATTATATATTTACATGTATAGATAAATTTGTTGTGATATAACATGTGCTTTCAACTATACAGTTGAATTCTGAAACAATTAATTAACTTACTCATGTATTTGCTCCTCATCACCAATGGGTCCATTGGCCTGTACAAATTCATAAAAGGACACTTCCTAAACATCTGGGTTGAGACACTTTCCCAGGAAGGGAGCTCATGATTTTTGCAAAATGCTAAAAAGTCTACTGGAAGATGACAAGGGAATAATATATTTTGGATTTTTGTAAAACGTAGCTTTACCACTTTTTCAATCATATTGCTACGATGTCTGCAGTGTGGCAGTTTATAGTGATGTCTATCACTGGGACATAATGCTGCAGATATGTAGTATGATGTCCCACCCAGTCCCACTCAGTCACATTATCCTGACACCAGGCCTACCAGTCCTAACACTAACCTCTTAATGCTGAACGACAAGCGAGATAGATGTTAGTACCAATTTTGTAAGTTTTTGGTATGACTCTGCCGGGGCTCCATTCCACGACCTCCCGCTTCCAAAACGGACACTCTAACCACTAGGCCACCATAGCGGTGAAGCAAAATTTACAATTATCCAGGTAATATCACAAAATGAAGAACATCACTTTAGGGTAAAAGGGGGACTTTCTAAAATACCAATATGATTAAGATTATTTGATCCTAATGATGAAATGTAGCATGTTAGAAGATAACATGTAAGCAAATATTTTTTGTTTTAAAAAAAAGTTGTATCAATAAAGAATTTTGTTGCTTAGAAGATCTTGTAGGGCAGGGAAGGATTGGGAACAGAGCTGCAATTTTATTTTTAGCTTGAGCATAGAATTGTTACTATGAAAGTATGACAAGAAAGCTAGTCTAAGGAATATTCAAGTCCTAAGATTCCTGTGCTAGTGTAATATTAACTTTCTCTCTAGAAAATGTGAAAAATGAGACAGTACAATAAATTATGGTAATCCATATATTACAATCAAATTACGGAGTTTTAAACACGCGTATGTATCAATGTATGTATTGATATTTTTATACTAAAGATCTGGTCAGTGCTCATGGGTTCAATACATATGAATAATGGGCTGGGTATGTTATGATGTTATAGTTTGGGTCGTAATTCATTGTAACAAGCTCTAGTGGGCGGGAGTGGTGGAGATAGGATCGTACACAATTTGTTTACATTGTGGGACAAACGGCTGGGGTGTGGAAAGCAAATAATTGTTCAAACTTCTCATTTTTCGTCTCTTGAAATCAAACTTATAGAAATAAAAGAATTTTTAAAAAATCAAAAAATACTTTTAAACAAACGGTGAAAGTATCTTACCACTCAACATTCCCAACTCTGCTTAATTCATCGTTCCCGTGCTGCTCGTTACGACAGGTGTCTGACGTTGTATCAATAAAAATATGGCAAAATCTCTGAAAACATTAAATTATCAGTTATATAAATGAAAACAAAGAGTGCAATGCAACGACGACCACAACCCTTCACTCAATTCGACTTTTCTCACGCGTCTTTTATTGCTTCAGAAAGTTCAGAACCGCAAGGAGACTGGAAAACTATACATATGCATTCAAAAGACAATGACGTACTAACACATAACTCTCAGACGACCGTGTCATTAATCCAATCCAGTAAATTAACATTTATTTTTTTCACCACTCAGGTCAAAAACCCTTACATATAATTTTATTAGACACAAGTTATGGAGCTGTAGTAGTCAATTTGACCCATTTCTATGGTAACGGGTCAAAACATACCGGTACCAAAAAGGCACGGGTCAAAAAGGCCCGGTCCAAAAAGGCCAGTAACGGGTCAGAAAGGACCTGGATGGAAATGGCCTGGGTCAGAAAGGGAAAAGGACAGAATAGTTCGGTTTAAAAAGGACCATTTACAAGATTGATTAATAATAATAATTATAATAATAATAATAATAATAATAATAGTAGGAAGAAGAAGAAGAAAAAGAAGAAGAAGAAGAAGAAGAAAGAATACAGCTTTTCTACAATACCCATATCTATTCACTTCCAGGTCAATTAAATTTTTACATATATTGCTAAACCACTGAGCTGTCAAAACTGAAGCACTGGTTAGTAATGATTAACACCTAGAAAAAATAAAGCAGGGACAGCAAACAGCAGCATTTTGCCAATTATGCAAATTCTAGTACTGATATTACAAAAGTATAAGCAATCATCATATACTTTTCACACTTCCTCTACCTGTTTTCTCTAAGATTTATTTAATATGTCAGCAAACTTTGATAATCACAATTATGACGCAAAGACAAGTCTCTACAATCACAACTCTTCCCCATGCTTCCGGTCTCAACAGTGCTTGACGTGTTATACGATTTTAACTGGGATTTTTTACAATTACTGAGGCACTCCTTACTAAACTACCCCAGGCGATTATCTGTAAACTTCCTATACGTCCAGAAAATATATATATTCCCATGGGAATACGCACGCGCAGCAACAAATACTAAGATAATTACAACATGTAATACCTAAATAAACGGCAAAGTCTTTACAATTGACATAAATTCAGATGCTTATGGATTTATTTGTATGCTACTTTATTACAATCTATTTATTTTAATTTTAGAATTGTTTTACTAAATTACTTGCTGTGTTCAATTTGTCTCAGTGACACACAATTACGTTACTTGTACTTATTGTTTCAGCATAATCTGTTTTCATCAATTTATTAAGACTTTTAAAAAAAAAAAGCTAAGCAATTAGTATAATGGCGTATGTTTGCTGAATTCATTGTGCTCGAGAAGTTTGGCCACGACAGCATGCGATCACTTGTGACATGTGTGAATTTTAGCAACATCGCACGCGCAGCACTGGTAAGAACACTTTTAAATATATTCCTAACATTTCATATTAATAAGACCATGCTTACGCTCTAAAGGTAATATACAATATTGCATCCAATATAAACTATATTTGATAACATATATGCGCATTACCCTTAGAATTGGTTACCGTCAGGCATAATATGTGAAACAATCGTAATGCTTAAAACTCACGTTTATGCACTAACTTTATATATATATATATATATATATATATATATATACTGTAATAAACTGCATTTAGGGGGTGAGGTGTACATGTTTGTATACGGTAGACACCATTCATGCAAGCCGTCCAATTCGGTCTCGTTTTTTTTTGTGTGGCTGTTGTTAACATTAGTGTATTACTAGTGAAATACTTAAATGAGTTGACGTTAATATTTTCTAGGATGCTCTGTTTTGGCTAATTCATCGATTAATAGCTAGCTGATATAGTCTACATGTTTTGAATTAACGAAAATAGGGAGTATCATGCCGGCGGCTTCTATCTTAGATATTTTGATTAATGACTATTTCTAGTTAACCGGATAGGACTGTACGGTACCTACTCATTGTGTTTATAATCCCTGATGTTTCATTTGTAAACATCATAGCATTCAAGTTTGGATTTTTCTCTTCTGTATTTCTCTGGTACATACACGTTGAATGCCCTGTCATGCGGTCTACCTCGGTAATATTGTTAGGGTGCATAACAATTTCCGAATCATTGCTATGAGCGACCGCATAACACAGTATGTGCCGCGAAATACAAAACTGATTTTCTTCTTCTTTCTTTCTTATTAGGGGCTACACATTCGTAATGTAGCAATGTTTAAAATATCAAGCTGTTAATTCAATAAATAATAATTGTAAATTTTGACTAAATATGCATATGCAACAATTGCTCAAGCTTGTTTGCTAGTCCTACATATAAGACCCGACGCTGCAATTTATGTTTGAGGTGTCAGGGTCTTACTGCCTAACTAACAGCGATGTGTAGTGTGTTTTGAACTCTACTGACAGGAGACCAAGAGGTGAAATGTTCATGATTATCACATACTTGGCAATAAATATCAACATTCATCCACATATTTAAGAGTTATTAATATACTTACTTTGTTATCGACTCAAAATCTGACACTAGCAAATGAACGCATTTTTATGTTCCTTTGACACACATTTCAACTGGTTGCAATGCGATGGTGGCTGAGGAATGCCGAAGTAGGCTTCAACAAGGCCTTTTTATGTTAATGAAACGAAAGTATCCAAGTATCAAGTATGTGAACAGCAAGCAACATTTTGTTTCGTTCAAGAAACATTTTCCGATTGGAACCTACTTGAACATACTTCAGCATACCTCGACTACTGTCGCATTTCAACAAATTCAAATGTATGTCAACTGAACAAGAAAATAGTCTGTTTGCAAATGTCAGATATTGATTCCACCAGGATAAAAACAGCACAGTTAAGTATATTAATTAAACATAAATTAGTGGAAGAGTGTCGATGAAAGGTTGCCAAATATGTGCAATATTCCTGAAACCTTGACTACTCATTCCGATGTCGACGACATCGGAACAGACTACACAAGGCCGTTATTCGGATCGTAAGACAGCACTAAAACAAAATCAACATGTGCTATGTCTTACAGGTAGGACTAGCTTGTTTGCAAATTCCAACAAAAATTGTGGGTTTTGTGGGCTCTGTTGGTTGTCGGTTTTGTGGGTGTTGTGGGTTTTGTTGGATTTGTGGGCTCTGTTGATTGTAGGTTTTGTCAGGAGTATCTAAAGCTTTGTGGGCTGCTTGTGGGGAATTCAGTCAGCTAGCAGCCATCAAACTAGAAATCAAGAGTTCAAATTTACTTCATTCTCCACTCCTTAGTCAGCTGATAAGAAGTCAACTCATCCCTGGTACCATACTCCAATGTAATATTATTAGGACCTAGCTTGGCCATTACAAGATATATATATATATATATATATATATATATATATATATATATATATATATATATATATATATATATATATATATATATATATACTTTTAGCTAAGGCATGCCTGTCTTCCACACACAACCCCAATTACGATACGTTAATATATCTATAACGTTTTTCGTTTTCAATAGTTTCAGTAGATATTTAAATGAATTTACTAAAACATACCTAATTTTCTCATGGCAAACTGGCGTAATATTTGGTAACAGAAATGTATCCATGTGACTTTCAATCAAATCAGCAAAATTCATCAGAGCTTACAATATATGCCTGTTACCTGCTGTGAATGACACCTACTAAGTTACAAGGGTAACTAGAGACGTTAACTTTAGCTACATCGTGACGTTTGATATTTGTGACGGTATTTATCCAAATCGTAACGTATTTTGTAGTGTTACTGTTGACCGTTCTGGTGGCCTAATGGTTACAGCGTCCACTTCGGATGCGGCAGATCGCGGGTTCGAACACTAGCAGAGGCGTGCAAACGACTTCTCAAAATGCCTCGCTTGTTGACTTGTTGATCGCTCGAAGTTGGTGCAAGGACTGGTTGGCCTGGTGTCAGAATAATGCAACTAGGTGGGTCATCACACATCATGTCTGCGCATGATGCCCCACTGCTAGACATCACTATGAACTTCCACACTGCACATATCGTGGGGATACGACTGCCGAATTGTTAAAAAATCACACACATACATATACACATTCACACACAAAAACAGTCTTACTGTTGTTGCTATCACTCGTACTTGTGAACACATTTGAGATAATTAACCGTTGTATTCTGGATGGTGATGTTTAGAGCGACTATACCTTCTCACTCAGGCTTAACACAGTTATATGTGGATTTTATTCTTAATGAAGAAGGACAAAGGATACATACATACATACATACATACATACATACATACATACATACATACATACATACATACATCACAATGCCTGATACAAACTAACTGGTGGTGAAGGGTTTTGAACCTTTTGGATAGCAAATCACCTATTTATGTCCTCACAATACCGTCATTCATAATATTCTGACACTACCGCCATTCATAATATCCTCACACAACCTCCAGCAAGTCGATCTGTTTGGGCCTTCAAGGCGACAGTTAATAAAATATCAATCCGTGAATCAAATGACCATGTATGATGCATTTTTATATTCCGGATGCATTTCGTTTTAAAATCGATCGGGGTGGGGTATGAAACAAACGGATTGTGTGAGAATCCTTTTTATATTATACATTCGGGGGTTTGTAATGTATGCACGTTAAAATACTGTACGAACATTTGTATATTTATTTGATTTGATTGCACCTTTATCGTATGGAATCGTGTCTAGTAATCCGATTTGATTGCACCTTCGTCGTGTAGTGTCGTGTCTAGTTATCTGATTCGACTACACCTTCATCGTGTAGTATCGAGCATATTTATCAGATTTGCCTGCACCTTCGTCGTGTAGTATCATTACTGTGTGTAGTTATCAGATTTGCCTGCACTTTCATCGTGTAGTATCGCGTCTAGTTGTCAGATGTACCTGTAGCTTCGTCGTGTAGTATCGTGCCTAGTTATCAGATTTGCCTGCACTTTCATCGTGTAGTATCGTGTCTAGTTATCTGATTCGACTACACTTTCATCGTTTGGTGTCGTGCCTAGTTATGAGATTTGCCCGCACCTTCCTCGTGTAGTATCATTATCGTGTCTAGTTATCAGATTTGTCTGCACTTTCATCGTGTAGTATCGTGTCTAGTTATCAGATTTGCCTGCACTTTCATCATGTAATATCGTGTCTAGTAATCTAATTTGACTACACCTTTATCGTGTAGCATCGTGTCTAGTTATCTGATTCGACTATACCTTCATCGTGTAGTATCGTGCCTAGTTATCAGATTTGCCTGCACTTTCGTCGTGTGGTATCGTGCCTAGTTATCCAATCTGACTGCACTTACGTCGTCTAATATCGTTATCGTGTCTAGTTATCAGATTTGCCTGCGCTGTCATCGTTTAGTATCGTGTCTAGTTATCAGATTTGCCTGCACTTTCATCGTGTAGTATCGTGCATATTTATTTTATAGTGTGATGCATCTTTAGCACCTACTATGGTCGAACACAAAATACGCTGTACGCTCGAGTGTCAAACTGTATGTGCAGCTTCACTTATGTATTTCCTGTGTGCATGTTCTGCCACGCTATTCGCCAGCGTTTCGCTAGCGCACATTGTATGTCGGTTTTTTTTTTATACAGATGAGGAACTCATATTCTATTATCTGTAGAAAACACTTTCTATTGGAAGTCTTAAGAAATATTGTGTCGTTTACATAGCCATTAAATTACTACGGTTTACATTTTTCCGCTTCATAAATTGTTAAATTCTTACTTTGTGATTTTCTTTACATGTATATTATTATTATGAATTGGGATTATATATATTCAGTCATTAAATTGAATCATATATATGTGCATTAGCAAATGAGAGCCGCTATAAACAATTTATACTTATGTTGATTTTGTTTTCGCTGTATATTCTCGTATGACACCTTTGTAATACAACAACTCCAGACATTACTGTCACTTTGGAAAAAAGCACCGTATGGAATAAGTTGGAGTAAAAGTATGACTTAGTTAGACTTTTATATGCATACTTTGCACATTCCTTCAAGTTGCAAAATGTTGTAAAACAAGACATCCATAAAACGAATAATCAGCAATCATCGAGAACTGCGGAAATACGTCAGGGTAGTGAAGATATACATTTGACATCGGATCTGACATTTCGAGTATTTGTCTTCTACGGTCGACTTATATATATATATATATATATATATATATATATATATATATATATATATATATATATATATGCCTGCAGTGGCTGATGATTAACATATAATCAACTTTTATATCTTGGCGCCTTGTGTAATAATTAGTTTATCATTCATTCATTGGAGTATGTGCTGCTGTTCTGGGTTTAACGCCTTTAACAGCTTAACAGATGCTTTTCGTGAAGGCCAGTATGATTAGTAGAAGAAGAATCTTAAGATAATGATGACTTGAGTACTTGAAATTCTTGCAAATTCGAGTTACTATTGTTTATATAAATAAGGGAGACATCATGTACCGCAATTATTTCCAGGAAATACAGAGTTTTGTCGCTTGGACATTTTGCTATTACAATTTGAAGTCGATTTGGGTATCTGGAGAAAAAGCATGATCACCCGATAAACATACAAATGTTCATTAATTTAAGACAGATCGATATTTGAAGAGAAAAATATGTATTAATTGATGACACATACATTCCTAGAATGAAATAGTTTTACTACAAGAAAAGAAATATTCTCATCCAATGAACACACGATTTATATTAGCGAAAACGTGGGAAGTGGTGTGATAATAGACCCTTTCAATGACCACACACAAATAATATTAATAAAATCGTTATACGAGAAACGAAAACATAGACTCCTCTACTGATCACATACACAAATTAAAAAGAAAGAGGTGGCGAGAAAACGTCACCAATGACGTCACCCAATCCAAAAGAAGCAGAAACAGATTTTTCTCCTATTTTTAGTAGCAATGGTTTTTCAGATGAATAGAATTGTTACTATGAAAGTATGACAAGAAAGCTAGTCTAAGAAATATTCAAGTCCTAAGATTCCTGTGCTAGTGTAAGATTAACTTTTTCTCTAGAAAATGTGAAAAATGAAACAGTACAATAAACTGTGGTAATCCATATATTACTATCAAATTACTGAGTTTTAAACATGCGTATGTATCAATGTATGTATTGATTTTTTTATACTAAAAATCTGGTCTGTGCTCATGGGTTCAATACATATGAATAATGGGCTGGGTATGTTATGATGTTACAGTTTGGGCTGTAATTCATTGTAACAAGCTCTAGTGGGCAGGGGTGGTGGAGATAGGATCGTACACAATTTGTTTACATTGTGGGACAAACGGTTGGGGTGTGGAAAGCAAATAATTGTTCAAACTTCTCATTTTTCGTCTCTTGAAATCAAACTTATAGAAATAAAAGAATTTTTTAAAAAATCAAAAAATACTTTTAAACAAACGGTGAAAGTAGCTTACCACTCAACATTCCCAACTCTGCTTAATTCATCGTTCCTGTGCTGCTCGTTACGACAGGTGTCTGACGTATCAATAAAAATATGGCAAAATCTCTGAAAACATTAAATTATCAGTTATATAAATGAAAACAAAGAGTGCAATGCAACGACGACCACAACCCTTCACTCAATTAGACTTTTCTCACGCGTCTTTTATTGCTTCAGAAAGTTCAGAACCGCAAGGAGACTGGAAAACTACACATATGCATTCAAAAGACAATGACGTACTAACACATAACTCTCAGATGACTGTGTCATTAATCCAATCCAGTAAATTAACATTTATTTTTTTCACCACTCAGGTCAAAAACCCTTACATATAAATTTCATTAGACACAAGTTATGGAGCTGTAGTAGTCAATTTGAAGCATTTCTATGGTAATGGGTTAAAACATACCGGTACCAAAAAGGCACGGGTCAAAAAGGCCCGGTCCAAAATGGCCAGTAACGGGTCAGAAAGGACCTGGATGGAAATGGCCTGGGTCAGAAAAGAAAAGGACAGAATAGTTCGGTTTAAAAAGGACCATTTACAAAATCGATTAATAATAATAATTATAATAATAATAATAATAGTAGGAAGCAGAAGAAGAAGAAGAAGAAGAAGAAGAAGAAGAAAGAAGACAGCTTTTCTACAATAACCATATCTATTCACTTACAGGTCAATTACATTTTTACATATATTGCTAAACCACTTAGCTGTCAAAACTGAAGCACTGGTTAGTAATGATTAACACCTAGAAAAAAAAAGCAGGGATAGCAAACAGCAGCATTTGCCGATTATGCAAATTCTAGTACTGATATTACAAAAGTATAAGCGATCATCATATACTTTTCACGCTTCCTCTACCTGTTTTTCTCTAAGATTTATTTAATATGTCAGCAAACTTTGATAATCACAATTATGACAAGTCTCTACAATCACAACTCTTCCCCATGCTTCCGGTCTCAACAGTGCTTGACGTGTTATATGATTTTAACTGGGATTTTGGACAATTACCGAGGAACTCCTTACTAAACTACCCCAGGCGATTATCTGTAAACTTCCTATACGTCCAGAAAATATATATTCCCATGGGAATATGCACATGCACCAACAAATACTGAGATAATTACAACATGTAATACCTAAATAAACGACAAAGTCTTTACAGTTGACATAAATTCAGATGCTTATGGATTTATTTGTATGCTACTTTATTACAATCTATTTATTTTAATTTTAGAATTGTTTTACTAAATTACTTGCTGTGTTCAATTTGTCTCAGTGACACACAATTACATTACTTGTACTTATTGTTTCAGCATAATCTATTTTCATCAATTTATTAAGACTTATAAAAAAAAGATAAGCAATTAGTATAATGGCGTATGTTCGCTGAATTCCTTGTGCTCGAGAAGTTTGGCCACAACAGCATGCGATCGCTTGTGACGCGTGTGAATTTTGGTAACATTGCACGTGCAGCACTGGTAAGAACACTTTTAAATATATTCCTAACGTTTCATATTAATAAGACCATGCTTACGCTGTAAAGGTAATATACAATATTGCATCCAATATCAACTATATTTGATAACATATATGCGCATTACCTTTAGAATTGGTTACCGTCAGGCATAATATGTGAAACAATCATAATCCTTAAAACTCACGTGTATGCACTAACTTTATATATATATATATATATATATATATATATATATATATATATATATACTGCATTTAGGGGGTGAGGTGTGCATGTTTGTATACGGTAGACACCATTCATACAAGCCGTCCAATTCGGTCTCGATTTTTTTTTTTTTATGTGGCTATTGTTAACATTATTGTATTACTAGTGAAATGCTCAAATGAGTTGACATTAATATTTTCTAGGATCCTCTGATTTGGCTAATTCATCCATTAATAGCTAGCTGATATAGTCTACATGTTGTGAGTTAACGAAAATAGGGAGTATCATGCCGGCAGCTTCTATCTTTGATATTTTGATTAATGACTATTTCTAGTTAACCGGATAGGACTGTACGGTACCTACTCATTGTGTTTATAGTCCCTGATCTTTCATTTGTAAACATCATAGCATTCAAGTTTGGATTTTTCTCTTCTGTATTTCTCTGGTACATACACGTTGAATGCCCTGTCATGCGGTCTACCTCGGTAATATTGTTAGAGTGCATAACAGTTTCCGAATCATTGCTATGAGCGACCGCATAACACAGTATGTGCTGCGAAATACAAAACTGATATTCTTCTTCTTTCTTTCTTATTGGGGGCTATACATTCGTAATGTAGCAATGTTTAAAATATCAAGCTGTTAATTTAATAAATAATAATTGTAAATTTTGACTAAATATGCATATGCAACAATTGCTCATACTTGTTTTCTAGTCCTACATATAAGACCCGACGCTGATATTTATGTTTGAGCCGTCAGGGTCTTACTGCCTAACGAATAGCGATGTGTAGTGTGTTTTGAACTCTACTGACAGGAGACCAAGAGGTGAAATGTTCATGATTATCACATACTTGGCAATAAATATCAATATTCATCACATATTTAAGAGTTGTTGATATACTTACTTTGTTATCGACTCAAAATCTGACACTAGCAAATGAACGCATTTTTATGCTCCTTTGACACACATTTCAACTGGTTGCAATGCGATGGTGGCTGAGGAATGCCGAAGTAGGCTTCAACAAGGCTGTTTTATGTTAATGAAACGAAAGTATCCAAGTATCAAGTATGTGAACAGCAAGCAACATTGTGTTTCGTTCAAGAAACATTTTCCGATTGGAACCTACTTGAACATACTTCGGCATACCTCGACTACTGTCGCATTTCAACAAATTCAAATGTATGTCAACTGAACAAGAAAATCGTCCGTTTGCAAATGTCAGATATTGATTCCACCAGGATAAAAAAAACAGCACAGTTAAGTATATTAATTAAACATAAATTAGTGGAAGATTGTCGATGAAAGGTTACCAAATAGGTGCGATATTCCTGAAACTTTGACTACTCATTCCGATGTCGACGACATCGGAACAGACTACACAAGGCCGTTATTCGGATCGTAAGACAGCACTAAAACAAAATCAACATGTGCTATGTCTTACAGGTAGGACTAGCTTGTTTGCATATTCCAACAAAAATTGTGGGTTTTGTTAGAACTGTGGGTTTTGTGGGCTCGGTTGGTTGTCGGTTTTGTGGGCGTTGTGGGTTTTGTTGGATTTGTGGGCTCTGTTGATTGTAGGTTTTGTCAGGAGTATCTAAGGCTTTGTGGGCTGCTTGTGGGGAATTCAGTCAGCTAGCAGCCATCAAACTAGAAATCAAGAGTTCGAATTTACGTCATTCTCCCCTCTTTAGTCAGGTGATAAGAAGTCAACTCATCCGTGGTACCATACTCCAATGTAATGTTATTAGGACCGAGCTTGGCCATTAATATATATATATATATATATATATATATATATATATATATATATATATATATATATATATATATATATATATATATATATACTTTTAGCTAAGGCATGCCTGTCTTCCACACACAACCCCAATTACGATACGTTAATATATCTATAACGTTTATCGTTTCTCAAGAGTTTCAGTAGATATTTAAACGAATTTACTAAAACATACCTAATTTTCTCATGGCAAACTGGCGCAATATTTGGTAACAGAAATGTATCCGTGTGACTTTCAATCAAATCAGCAAAATTCATCAGAGCATACAATATATGCCTGTTACCTGCTGTGAATGACACCTACTAAGTTACAAGGGTAACTAGAGTCGTTACCTTTAGCTACATCGTGACGTTTGATATTTGTGACGTTATTTATCCAAATCGTAACGTATTTTGTAGTGTTACTGCTGACCGTTCTGGTGGCCTAATGGTTAGAGCGTCCGCTTCGGATGCGGCAGGTCGCGGGTTCGAACACTAGCAGAGGCATGCAAACGACTTCTCAAAATGCCTCGCTAGTTGATCGCTCGAAGTTGGTGCAAGGACTGTTTGACCTGGTGTCAGAATAATGCAACTAGGTGGGTCATCACACTACATGTCTGCGCATGATGCCCCACTGCTAGACATCACTTTGAACTGCCACACTGCACATATCGTGGGGATACGACTGCCGAATTGTTAAAGCTACGTTAAAAAATCACATACATACATATACACATTCACACACAAAAACAGTCTTACTGTTGTTGCTATCACTCGTACTTGTGAACACATTTGAGATAATTAACCGTTGTATTCTGGATGGTGATGTTTAGAGCGACTATATCTTGTCACTCAGGCTTAACACAGTTATATGTAGATTTTATTCTTAATGAAGAAGGACAAAGGTTACATACATACATACATACATACATACATACATACATACATACATACATACATACATACATACATCACAAATCACAATGCCTGAGACAAACTAACTGGTGGTGTAAGGGTTTTGAACCTTTTGGATAGCAAATCACCCATTAATATCCTCACATTACCGTCATTCAAAATATTCTGACACTACCGCCATTCATAATATCCTCACACAACCTCCAGCAAGTCGATCTGTTTGGGCCTTCAAGGCGACAGTTAATAAAATATAAATCCGTGAATCAAATGACCAAGTATGGTGCACCTTTTATATTCAGGATGCATTTCGTTTTTAAATCGATCGGTGTGGGGTAGGAAACAAATGGATTGTGTGGGAATCCTTTTTATGTTATACATTCGGGGGTTTGTAATGTGTACACGTTAAAATACTGTACGAACATTTGTATATTTATTTGATTTGATTGCACCTTCGTCGTGTAGTGTCGTGTCTAGTTATCTGATTCGACTACACCTTCATCGTGTAGTATCGAGCATATTTATCAGATTTGCCTGCACCTTCGTCGTGTAGTATCATTATTGTGTATAGTTATCAGATTTGCCTGCACTTTCATCGTGTAGTATCGCGTCTAGTTGTCAGATGTACCTGCAACTTCGTCGTTGTAGTATCGTGCCTAGTTATCAGATTTGCCTGCACTTTCATCGTGTAGTATCGTGCCTAGTTATCAGATTTGCCTGCACTTTCATCGTGTAGTATCGTGCATATTTATTTTATAGTATGATGCATCTTTAGCACCTACTATGGTCGACCATAAAATACGCTGTACGCTCGAGTGTCAAACTTTCAGTGCAGCTTCACTTATGTATTTCCTGTGTGCATGTTCTGCCACGCTATTCGCCAGCGTTTCGCTAGCGCACATTGTATGTCGGTTTTTTTTTTATACAGATGAGGAACTCATATTCTATTATCTGTAGAAAACACTTTCTATTGGAAGTCTTAAGAAATATTGTGTCGTTTACATAGCCATTAAATTACTACGGTTTACATTTTTCCGCTTCATAAATTGTTAAATTCTTACTTTGTGATTTTCTTTACATGTATATTATTATTATGAATTGGGATTATATATATTCAGTCATTAAATTGAATCATATATATGCGCATTAGCAAATGAGAGCCGCTATAAACAATTTATACTTATGTTGATTTTGTTTTCGCTGTATATTCTCGTATGACACCTTTGTAATACAACAACTCCAGACATTACTGTCACTTTGGAAAAAAGCACCGTATGGAATAAGTTGGAGTAAAAGTATGACATAGTTAGACTTTTATATGCATACTTTGCACATTCCTTCAAGTTGCAAAATGTTGTAAAACAAGACATCCATAAAACGAATAATCAGCAATCATCGAGAACTGCGGAAATACGTCAGGATAGTGAAGATATACATTTGACATCGGATCTGACATTTCGAGTATTTGTCTTCTACGGTCGACTTATATATATATATATATATATATATATATATATATATATATATATATATATATATATATATATATATATATATATATATATATATGCCTGCAGTGGCTGATGATTAACATATAATCAACTTTTATATCTTGGCGCCTTGTGTAATAATTAGTTTATCATTCATTCATTGGAGTATGTGCTGCTGTTCTGGGTTTAACGCCTTTAACAGCTTAACAGATGCTTTTCGTGAAGGCCAGTATGATTAGTAGAAGAAGAATCTTAAGACAATGATGACTTTAGTACTTGAAATTCTTGCAAATTCGAGTTACTATTGTTTATATAAATAAGGGAGACATCATGTACCGCAATTATTTCCAGGAAATACAGAGTTTTGTCGCTTGGACATTTTGCTATTACAATTTGAAGTCGATTTGGGTATCTGGAGAAAAAGCATGATCACCCGATAAACATACAAATGTTCATTAATTTAAGACAGATCGATATTTGAAGAGAAAAATATGTATTAATTGATGACACATACATTCCTAGAATGAAATAGTTTTACTACAAGAAAAGAAATATTCTCATCCAATGAACACACGATTTATATTAGCGAAAACGTGGGAAGTGGTGTGATAATAGACCCTTTCAATGACCACACACAAATAATATTAATAAAATCGTTATACGAGAAACGAAAACATAGACTCCTCTACTGATCACATACACAAATTAAAAAGAAAGAGGTGGCGAGAAAACGTCACCAATGACGTCACCCAATCCAAAAGAAGCAGAAACAGATTTTTCTCCTATTTTTAGTAGCAATGGTTTTTCAGATGTGTAACATCTGCCTACATTAAGGTGTTTCGACATCTTTTGTGTAAACTCCGAAGATTCATTCTATGATATTTTTTGTCCGGTTTGTCTATTATCTGATGGAGCTGATTTTGAGAAGAATTTATTCGATGTGGTTTTAAATTAAAACTTTTAATTAATGTAACGTATTTGACGGCAGATTGGCAATTTGCACAATTTAGAAATAGTGTCCGTGTGCTCTGGTCATTAGATTTAGTAAAGGTAAGCGATAAACTTAGGGAGGAAAAGCATCCAAAATTTAGCGATTTGAAATAGCGCACCGGGAATAAAATGCAGTCGAGTTTCAGCAAACCTTTCTTAACATGACGTCATTTTTGCAACCCTTCATTTATTCTTATGACAACCGCTAACAAAGTATATGTTTCCAGCTTACGTCTTGATATTAGTTCTAAATAAAAGACTACAATATTTGTGTCACAGAATTAGGCGAAAATTGAATTGATTTTTTTTTTCTTGAATTGCAAACGAATTTCACCATTTTCTTTGTTTCGTCGTACATGCATTACCTGGGGTGAATAAGTGGTTTTCTCCAAGGGAAGCGGCGTGTAACGATTTGCATGTGCCCGATTTTTATTTACATGAAATCCGGAACATTAGTTTCACGTGGTTCACGGCAATCTTGCTGTGATTTCTGCTCACCTATTTGAGGGTATATAAGGCAGAATATTTATGATCAATTTTACGGGACCTAAAGTATCTAATCACAGGATAGATAAGCTCGTCTTTCAATATCCAGCCAAAATGGTGAGTGTTAAATTTATATTTCGTTTTATTGTGAATTTTATTCAGTTTATCATTTCATATAATGATGCCTTTATTGCAATGCAGATTTTAAACGTGGAATATTTGGAATTACTAGTCACTATTAGACTTTAAATGCATTAGCGTAATCTAAGGTTTAGATTGGTTTTGAAACAACTACTATTAGTGTGGTTTCTTTATTGCAGCTGATAACGTCGGCTGATAACGCATCTGATAACATCTCTGATAGCATCTTTGATAACGTAGCTGATAACGTAGCTGATAACGTCGGCTGTTAACGCATCTGATAGCATCTCTGATAACGCATCTGTTAACGCATCTGATAACGTAGCTGATAACGTAGCTGGTAACGTAGCTGATAACGTCGGCTGATAGCATCTCTGATAACGCATCTGATAACATCTCTGATTTGTTGCGGAACATCTCTGAATAATAGCTGAGTGTGATTGATTGTGCCGTTTAATTGGGCAAACGAATTGAAGTATCTGACTGTCTGTCTGTTGAACTGTCTGTTCGTCTACATCTGTCGTGACGTGTAAATATCCGGAAAGCTAGAAGTCCGACATCCCGGGCGACATCTAGGGTATTGAGGAACCGTTGGTTCTAGTAGATGTTGTATGCTGTCTGTACGTATAACTGTGGTGGATCCGTGAAGGGCAAACGGCCGATAAAAGTATTGGTCAGCCCTAGGTCTTCGGGGAAACTGGGAGGCGATTCAACTGTTGGTGAATCGTACGGTTATACAGGGTCGAGACACATACGTGTGTTGCAATTGTAGTACAATTGAATACATTGTTGTATTTACATAGTTATTTCAAATCACATTAGTATTTCAAGGGATTGCATGAATATCAATAAAAGCTAGCAACTTGATTGAATACATGTATATGTTCGTGCTAGTTGTCGCAATCCATACGTGCGATAGTATAGTTTGATGTTTGTGTTTATTATCGTAATTTATACTTGCGTTAATATAACTTTTGTAACGGTTCTTTGGATCTGTGTATAGTCCAGGAGATTTCTTTGTATCTGTGTTTTATTTTGTATTAATATTTAATTTATTAATGTATTGTGAATGGTTGTGAGTGTAATTGTGGGTTGAGCGCATGAGTTATTGTGTTGATACATCATTATTTTTCATTAATAATTTATTTAATAAATTTATATTTTCTTTCACATATTGTGTTTGTGTTGTTCATTTAATCCACCATCCTCTCGGTAACAATTATGTATGTATGTATGTATGTATGTATGTATGTATGTATGTATGTATGTATGTATGTATGTATGTATGTATGTACAATTTACAATTCTTATTTCTACTACTATATATGAATATATCGTGGTATACGACCGGGATCATATCTCTCATCTTGCAACCTTGAATTCAACATTAAAATTAAACATTGAGACATGTGTGTACGTTTTGGTTTTCTATCGTATATTGTCCATGTTAGGAAAGAATGATCGTAGTATAATACATTACAATATTTTCAAAACATTTATAATACAATATCCGATGAAAAGGAATGACTTCTGTACCTTCGATGAACGGCTGCGAAAATAAATTTAAATAAAAAAACATGTATTTTTAGCCATTGATGTAATATGCGAGTTTCATAACTGAACGTCATTACATTCACTTGTGTTTCCTTTAATTTGTTGAGCATACTTTCTCACTCTTTTTGAATAAGCACTCTCCATCTCTTTCTCTCAATAATTCTGCTTTTTAATTTGAGTGTGAATCTTAAGGGAGACTCCAGCGGCGTGAAAATCAATGAATATTCCATTTATACAATACAATGAAGTGTTCTGGTTTTGAATCAATCACATATTTAGTTTATTTCAATTAAAACCATCATGGCATATCATTCAGTATCATTTAAAAATCATTTGTTACCGGGTATTTGTGTTCAGACCTGCTGAAGAAATCCAATTAGTCGATAGAGAGGATAATACATATCCATAATGTCTTCCTAAATCTCTCCTCACTACAGTTAATACGTAAGAAGATAAGTTATTCTATTGTATTTGACTGTTATGGAACTGAAAACATTTTTTTATTGTTTTACTAGCAGAATAAAGGCAAATATTTTCTTCGTTTCTTTACTGCCACTTATGTTTTCATAATTCTGTTGGTTAACTGAAGCTACTATTCATGTATGACAATATATATTTTTTGCTGTTTAGACATGTTTTTACCACCCGTATTTATTTCCAAATAAATAATTGTATTTTACCTGATACGACATTGTCATGAACACTGCTCAGGAATACAAAAACATTTAAAAGGTATTGGATGTCGTATAGAATATTTCAGAGATATTTAACAGTATGTAAGTCTGCTTTTTTGTCTTAATCAAACATACATACGTATAATAATGTCTGAACAACAATATGTAGTAAACACTGTGTAGTTAATAATGTGTAGCAAACAATGTGAAGGAAATACTGTCTCGTAAACAATGTGTAGTATATAATGTGAAGCAAACACTGTGTAGTAAATAATGTGTAGTAAACACTGTGTAGTAAATAATGTGTAGTAAATACTGTGTTGTAAATAATGTGTAGTAAACACTGTGTTGTAAATAGTGTGCAGTGTTAGGATAGATTTGTTAGTAAAATTAATAAGATTGCCATTTTCTTTAAATTGTATAAAAGTAAGGTTTTATTCATTTATATTAAAGTAAGTTTCTAAAATATATTAACAGTAATTTCATTAATTTTTAAAGCACAACTATATAGAATGAAAATAGTTGCTGCGCAAGCGAAAAAAGGCAATGTATATCGCCGCACTACATAAAACCAGTAAAGATAACTAATAACTTTTCCAATGTACAATATGTGAGGAACTATATTACAAAAACACTATACATGCCATCTCGCTGATTCAGCTAGAACTCCTAGGTTATATCAGTAAATATATATATATATATATATATATATATATATATATATATATATATATATATATATATATATATATATTTATATATATATATATATATATATATATATATATATATATATATATATATATATATATATATATATATATATATATATATATATATATATATATATATATTGTAACCTAGACATTGGCGAGTTTCCAATTCGGTTAATAAAAGTGGGATAACCTTTCTCTAATGAACTTCTAGTGACACAAAACAAAATGGTTCTCAACAAACGGATACCCATATTTGGTGTGACGACGCCAAACGAATATAAATAAACCACAAGAATAAGTCTTATCTTATGTCTTATGACGTAAAACAAACTGGTTCCTGCCTGATGAGGAGTAGAAATCTTTGCTGGCCGGTAAACTAAGGGTGTGACCTTATTTAACCTTGGCATGAGCCAGATGCGTATAAATGGTCGCGCACATGGCTCAGGTCAGTTCCTGCACCGGCAAGATATCAAAATGTTTGTTTGTAACATTGATATGTTAGCAACATTGTTCACTTAATTCTTTTATTTATAATATCTTGTAATGGAATGTTTAAATGTTTTAAAGAATTCATATTTAACTATATTTATGTAATTTTTATTGTAATAGTTGGATTCACTACCAACTTCTTGTTTAGATTTAATGTTAAAATAAAGTATTCCTTAAGCAAGAAAGAATAATATCTAGCACTATATTCTAAATCAATATTATATTTTTAAATAAGAAAAATGCATTTCTTTAAATTAATTGTGGCATTAATTACAGTTATTGCATTTTATACTTTAGTTCTCTTGAAATTGATCGAGAATTAACAATTTATATAATATTCTAAAAATGTAAAAATTATATGAATGAATGAAGATGGAAAGCTTAATCAGGAAAATATAATTTTATATGTATTTCATTAATTTTGATTATAAAATCTATATATGTGTTTCTAGAATGTAGTGGATTATTTAAATAAATTTCCTGCACCGGCAAGATAGAAAAATGTTTGTCTCTTTATTGCAGATACGATTCCGTACCTGAATTCCCCAAGACAATTCTATCGTCTGGTGACATCATCTATCTAGGAACTCATTCTTCTCTTCTTCCTATCGTCCTGAGTTCCCAGTATGTGTTTATGAGAACAAACCGTAATTCTTCCCATAAAAGTTCTCATAAAATGTAGTAAACACGGTGTAGAAAATAATGTGAAAATATCCATAATTTCTGTGTAAATTATTCTTCATTTCATTTAATTGGTAAGAAGTTAAGTTTTTCTATTTTAACTAACCATGTGATGAAACTTTATCCATCATATTTTAAGTATTGTGTACCTAGCAGAATAAATGAAACATTTTCTTCGTTGTTTGACTGCCACTTATGCTGTAGTAGTTCTCTTTGTTAATTAAAGCTACGATTGATTTATGATGATACATTTAATTTTGCTCTTTAGAGTTTGTTTATTATATCCCGCATTCTTTTCCGAATAAATAGTTTTTTACCTTCTTCTACATTTTCAAAAACACTGCTCATACAGTTAAGAACTTTCAAAACGTATTGGTACAACGTAAACGTAAAATGCACACCTATAATATAATAAGAGGGATCAATTGTCCTCAATAAAGCATCATATTTTTATTGTGTTAACCTGCATTTGTTTCTTAATCGACCAAATCAAATGTATACCGCTGTGTGGTAAACATGTTTGGATGAATCAGGTAGAATTACACAGACATAATCGAATGTGCAAACTTGATTGAATGGATTATCGTACATTTCATAGACATATAAACTGATAATCTAATAAAATGCCGCAGACACATACGTGTGTAAACGTGTTCCGAAGATGCATACATAAAACGCTATTGAAACGTGATTGTATGCCAAATACATATAACAGAGTGTAAACATGTTTGGCTCTCTCAGAGATATGGTATTTGGCAGTGGGCAGATGTTCACATTTGCACGGGATATAGACGACCCCGCCCTCCAAGAGTCCCCTGCTGTCTTGCAGGTTAGGTTTTGGATAAACAAAGGCTAAGGTGCTGACACAGTACCTGATTGGGCGTATGAACTTCCTCAATAAGGTCACCGCCCAGGATGAAGGAGTCCCAAGAAGGACTCAACGCCCATGTGCCATGACCATGGCGAGCCACTAGTATAGTGGAGTTCGGCTGTGGTCAACAGCCTGGATATGGATGGGCTCCGCCAGGTTCATTGCCCAAGACACACCACATCCAATGGCAACTTTGCATCCACCCATACCGGATCGGTCGTCGCCCGGAACAAGGACTACGCCTTTTGTCTTGCACCAGGGCAGAGGTGCTAAGTGTGCTACTGGTGCACGATAACCACCAAAACTCCGAATCAGAAACAACATCAGCATTGGTACGTGGAACATCAGAACATTAAGAACGTCTGGAAAGGGAGAAGAACTGACACACAAAATGAACATCATATACCATTGGACCATCCTGGGACTGTGCGAAGTATGATGCAAGAATATTGGGTGAACATCAACACATGATGGCCATAAACTATACTACTCTGGCAGAGATGATAAACATGAACATGGTGTCGGATTCCTCGTCTACAAAAATACCGTGAACACTGTCATGAGTTGTTGCCCAGTCTCAAGCAGGCTTATCATCATACGCTTGAGGGCAACACCACTCAATATCACCATTGTGCAAGCTTACGCTCCAACTACAGACCATGATGATGAAGAATTAGAGGATATCTACGACCAACTGCAAGACGTCCTGGACCAGACCCCAAAGAAAGACATTCTTGTTATGCAAGGAGACTGGAATGCCAAAATAGGAGAGGATGCCGTTGATAACTGGAAAGGCATATGTGGACGCTACTGCAATGCAGAGACCAACGACAGAGGCTGAAGAACAGGCAGGCTTCAGACCAGGGCGAAGCACAACTGAACAGATTTTGAACCTGAGAATACTATGTGAGAAATACCTGCAACACCAACAAGATCTTTATCATGTCTTTATAGATTTTAAGAAGGCGTTTGACAGGGTATGGCATGCAGCCCTTTGGTCCACCATGAAGATGTACAACATCAATGCTAACCTGATCAAAGTCATAGAAAGCATTTACAGCAAGGCCACCAGCGCAGTATGCTTCAATGGTCAAATAGGAGATTGGTTGAAGACAACTGTGGGAGTCAGACAGGGCTGCTTGCTTTCACCTACTCTCTTCAACATCTTTCTTGAAAGAATCATCACAGATGCATTGGAAGACCATGAAGGAACTGTCAGTATTGGAGGCAGAGTAATAACGAATCTGCGCTTTGCTGATGACATCGATGGCCTTGCAGGAAATGAGGAGGAGCTAGCTCAGTTTGTGGAAAAACTGGACAGGACAGTTACTGCTTTTGGTATGGAAATCAGTGCAGATAAGGCCAATTTGATGACAAACAACACCAGTGGCATCAACACTGACATCATGATTAGTGGCCAAAAATTGGTAACAGTTAATAGATTCAAGTACTTAGGAGCCATCGTGGCAGACGAGGGATCGAAACCAGAAATATTGTCCAGGGTTGCGCTGGCAATAACAACAATGGCAAGACTGAAGACAGTTTTTAAAGACAGAAACACCTCTGTCAGCTAAAAAATCAGACTGATGCGCTCCTTGGTTGCATCTGTATTAATAAATGCCGGTGAATCATGGACCCTCACAGCGGATCTCGAAAGGAGGATACAAGCTGTTGAAATGAGATGCTTTCGAATTGTGCTTGGAATTACATATAAAGATCATGTCACGAATGAGGAAGTGGGAAACAGAATTAAGCAAGCCATTGGGCCCTATGAAGAGCTACTGACCATTGTGAAGAAGCGCAAAATGAAATGGTATGGACATGTCACACGATCAACAGGACTTGCTAAGATAATCATGCAAGGTACTGTACAGGGAGGGCGAAGGAGAGGAAGACAGAGGAAAAGATGGGAGGATAACATCTCAGAGTGGAGAAGACTGAAGTTGAGTGAACAGATTGGAATGAAGGAAGCTGGTTGTCAGGTCATCAGTGGTGCCCCAACGGTCGGCAAGACTAAGGGATATATAGATAGATAGATCTGTGTGTAACATATTTATAACAATGTGTACACATTTTCACCTATAATGGGACATAAGTATATTATTGTGCTAAATTTATTTGGATGGCAAACAGATTTACGGGTGCATGTACCACTTTGACGTCACAGACCTATTACAATTCGAGAACCTGTTTGTATGTCCCGAACATATAGCCGTTTGTTTAGCTGTTGGGAAGTCACATATACGTATTACAGCTTGTAAACCTGTCATGATATCAGACATTTTATGGTGGTGCGTCATTTTTCAATTTTGTAATTTTTTTTTTCTATTTATTTTATACTACCAATTATAATTATCAGGTAACTAGAATAAATTGTGAATATAATTACAATTATCCGTTATCATTAAAAGACGGAGAATACATATATCATATAGTGGAAGAATCACATAAACAGTTATAATGAGCTGAGTAGTATGTTCCATTTGCTACTGAAATGAATATTGTACACCATTGAAAGGACAGGGATCAATTTTCGTCAACGTAGCATTATAATGTCTTTTAAACACCGCCCTTCACATCCTGTTCATTAATATTTTCCATATACGTAAATGTTAGTATATTAAATTATACAGGTGTGTTCGGCATTACCCTGTATAGAAACTACATATACTTTCGTTCATTTGAGCATTGACGAAAAAAAAACCCAGTAATGTTAAGCTGGTAACTCTGGTTTGGATCTAATAACTTAGCTTTAGATAGTTATGTCTATTTTAGTATATATATATATATATATATATATATATATATATATATATATATATATATATATATATATATATATATTTATTTATTTATATATATTATTTAAAAAGTTGTTACACACACACACACACACACAAATTTAATTTTAGCGACTAATCCTGTATAGAAATTAATAAATAGTGCCATTAGACATGTTGCTTTTTACGGAATATTATGTTACCCATTATGTCAGTTGACCATTTTTATATATGGAGTATGGTACAATATACTTTATTAATGTTTTAAAATCTGCCTTTGGAATCAATACTCTAACTTTTGATTGTGTTTAGATATCGTTTGTGATACTTATTTAAAGTTTGATTATAAGTACAGAGTGCTCATTGACGTTTTTTGAACTGAAACACTACAGTGGTATTATTGTGAATTTATCAAATACAGTATGAACTGTGATACATGAAGAATGTTAGTACATCAGCTTATACTATACTATTAGTACATCAACATATTACTGTTATTATGTCATCATACATGAAGACTGTTAGTACATCAGCTTATAATATACTATTAGTACACCAACATATTAACTACTGTTGTTATGTCATCACAATAACATTTTTGGAATTGTTTTGTGTGATTCTAAACAAAAATTGTAAATGGCCACTTACGACATTTTGGAATTTAATTGATAATTCAACAAGTTCTTCGTCAGTTTCATTTTGTGTTCTATGCAAAAATAACGTATTTTCTCTTTTTGCTATAGAGTAATTTTCCTTGTGCTACTAATTATACAACCACACAATCGTATGACCAATCAGGTTCTCCTACGAGACTTTCATGCGTGTGTATTTCGATCAAATTGTAGAACACGCCCACTCTAATACGGATAAGAATGGAATCGGCGTCTGCGATTCTTCGAGTGGAAATGTATTGGGCTGACTTTAATCCAATTGTTTACCTTGTCTTTTTCCATCCCTTGACTGTTATTTAGAAGAATAAATCATGCCAAAAAAAAAACCAATCTATACAAGTAAAAACAATGAGGGAATACATTTTTAGTCCCTATACACTTTGTTCTGTCGATTGTGTATTATATAACCACCTCCTTCTAATAATGTGCATTGACATTGTGATTGAGTTACGCTTATTGTGTCAGCCACCTCAACCCCACCCCACCCATTCGGTGAAAATATTATTATTATTATTATTATTATTATTATTATTATTATTATTATTATTATTATTATTAAACGCGACAAGGCTCTCAATTACTGGACCTTATTCAACTCATTTCAAATATCACCTGTACCCTACAAATATACAAATGAGTTTATAGTACACTACAGGTACTAACAGCTGCATGACGGGCACTCAGTATTAAACATTTAGTGTTAGGACTGGCCCAGAGACGTAGCTAATGTGTTTGTAGCAGGGGGCGAAAATTCATTGTTACGCCCTCTCCCATCAACTCTGAAACCCGTACAATTCTATATACAACCTATTTCAAAGACCGTTTTTGCGCCCCCACTAGTCTGGTCCCCATGGACATAGGTCCCACTCTGCACCCACCCACCCACACCCAACCTACACCTCTGAACTGGTCGACCAGGTGTCAATATTATGTGATTGTGTGGGTCATTATACTACCTGTCTGAGGCATAAATCCGCAATGAGAGACATTAATATAAACTGTCACACAGTATCCATCGTAGCAACATGACTGAATTTGTCAAAAGCTACGTTTAAAAACTAAACCACACACACACACACACTCACACAGTAGCTTCTCGTGGGTTTTTGGTTCTTTCTGGGGGGTTTCTAGGGTTCTTCCTCCACCAATAATACTGGCTGCCATGTACAACCTATCTTGTGCTGAAAAATGGCGTTAAACCCTACAACAACAACAATAACAACCATTACACCATGCAAGCGGCTAAAACTAGTTTAACTTTCTTTGTCATTATCTTGTCGGAGCGGTAGAGAAAATGCTGATCATATTTCACTCCAATCAATTATCATACATATTTCATCTGAAAATTAAATAATTCATGGTCTACGGTAATACACGACCTAACTTACTAATGGCCTGCAGCATTCCACGGCCTACGTAACCTCAGAGCATTCAATAATTACCGGTCTAAAGTAACTTACGAACTACGGTAATTCGCTGATTCCGGCAATTCACGGCCTACAATAGGATTGTCTAGTATGCAATGAAAGGCATTAGTTTCCTAGAGACATTTTTGACACCGTACGAAGCTAACTGTTATTTCACCCTACCATTGATCTACCATCCAATGATCTACTAAACATAAAGATGGCATCAAAACACTCTAAAAGTTATTTGACTCTACCATTTCCCAGTCACCCAATGCTATATTACCATATAGCTGGCATCATAAGACTCTAATAGTAATTTGACTCTACCACTTCCCAATCACCAAATACTATATTACCATATGGCTGGCATCAAAAGACTCTAAAAGGTATTTTACGCTGTTACGTATATTTGATTTCAGTTATTTATTTTTGTTTTAATTGTTTGTTTGTCAAATTCAAATTTGACATTTTAAGTTTAAGATTCGTTCATTGGGAGATATTTTTTAAAAGTGGGATGATCTGTACTTTACAAATAAACACCAGATGTTGACCTCATTTCTGACCTAGCTTCAGAGTTGTAAACAAGTCTTTAAAATGATTGGTTGATTCCAAGAACATTATGGAGCTTTGTTATAAACATCTTTCTATTTTTAGTTGGGTCATACGGTGTGCACGAGATTTTTTGAACGTAAATTTGTTCTAAAGATTCTATAAGATCATCTGACCCCTTTTTTGTTTACGTAAAAACAGGTATATAAATTATCTTTTGGAGCGCACTATTTAGTAGAAGTTAGGCTGCTAGATTATTAAGTTGTATTGTTTTGAGTTATTTTAAATTACTGGAAATTATTTCAATTCGGTTTTTATCAAGAGGATTTATTTTGTTATTTATCTGGAAAATAGTTGTGCTCATTGAATTTTATAAGATCATAACTGACTTCATCACGTGACATTGTCTTCCATCTTGGATGCTTCACTAAGATTCGAATTTGGAATTATTAGGACATTTTATTACCAGGACTTTTGCAATTTCTTTAGTGGATTATATTTTGAATTATTTATGGATTAATTTTGGAATTGATTCTTAAAACCGTAAGTTTACTTTTCTTTTCTGGAAAATATTTGTACTCAATAAATTGTTTATTAAGCTTTTACAAGCTTGTTATTTTCACTCTTTCTATGTTACTGTTTATTCGAGCCTAAGCATGTAACAACGCTACCATTTCCCAATCACCCAATACTATATTACCAAATAGATGGCATCATAAGACTCTAAAAGTTATTTGACCATTCCCAATCACCCAATACTGTATTACCATATAGCTGGCATCACAAGACTCTAAAAGTTATTTGTTTCTAATATTTCCCAATCACGCAACACTATATTACCATATAGCTGGCTTCAAAAGACTCTTAAAGTAATTTGACTCTACCATGTCCCAATCACGCAATACTATATTACCATATAGCTGGCATCATAAGACTCTAAACGTTATTTGACTCTACCATTTACCAATCACGTAATACTATATTACCATATAGCTGGCATCAAACGAAACTCTAGCTGTTTCACCCTAACATTAATATTCCCCAATCACGTGTCATCAAATAAACACGCATCTTGCATCATAAGACGCTTGCAATTGTTTCATCATACCCTTCCCCAATCACATCGTTCTCAATTCAACACACAACTTGCATCACGATACACAACATTTATTTTACCCTCCCATTCCTCAGTTAGCCAGAGCTTTATGAAACAGACATTATGCTAATAGTTTTTCCTTTTCTTTCGCCGTTCCATTCCTCAATCACTCGGTGTTCTATAATATACTAAGTTGACTTCATATCATGCTAACAATTATTTCGCCCTACCATTTCCAAGTACCCAGTGCTCAATTAAAATTATAGTTGGTATCATAAGACGCTAATAGACATTTCACCCCACCTATCCACAATCACCCGTTACAATAGTATACAGGTAGCTGGCATAAAATTACGCTACCATATTTCGACTCGCCACCCCATATTATTCCAGTGACTCGTGTTCTTATTACCCGTTTCATTAAATTATAAAAGTATCAGTCACGTTCAATGTCAAAACGGTGCCGTAATAACTGAGGGGCATATGCTCTGGTTAGATTTACCTCCTCTCAAAATATGTCTCCCATCTGCAGAGGGATCCCCTCGCTGTAGCAGTATCATTCGCTTATATAAATATATATATATATATATATATATATATATATATATATATATATATATATATATATATATATATATATATAAATATAAAATTTGCATATTAGTTTTGGCGACACTCTTAACATTCATTCTCACACTGGCTTCTTTAATGCAATAACATGTTAATGGAATCAATTGTTGACCTAACCCAAAATATATCAGTCATTCAAGGGAAGTTAGACTGAACTAAAAAATATCATTTTGCTCTGTTGGTTGAAATGCATTTATGACAAGACACATACTCTTGTACAACATTACTTTGACGGATTCAGAAATATACACTTCTATGTGTTTTCTTATCTTGTGAATGGGTCTATTTAATATTTGCCAAATTAGACTTGGTTATGGTGGTGGGCAACGTTCCCTCTATGGCATTCCCGCGCAGCTGAATTGTCAATCCAACGCTATATTTTGCTCAATCCAAGGTTATATTTTGCTTGTCTCCGTAACTCTTGCACAATGCAGCGAGCACTGCGCGCACACCTACCATTCGCTTAGAGGGAACGTTGGTGTGGGATATCATGGCTAGGTTTCTGTAGGTCCCACGTCGTTCGCAAATCCTTGCATTATAAATGCAATAATCCACTACCCGAATGGTAAGTGTAAGCACAGTTGTAATGCATACTTTTCTGTAATATATGTTAATCTATGTATAATAAAATGAACATGCAAATGTATTAACATTGGTAGATATTTTTAACTTAAGAAAGTATATATGGAAAGCCGTTGTTTCAATCACAATGAAATCTTGGTTAATCTAACGTAAACACATTCATAATGTTCCTTAAGCTGAAGTCACTAATCACTATAGTTGTAACATATTTTAAAGGATAAGTTTCAAAGGGTATATTTAATTTAAAGACATAATTTAGATAATGAGCCACAGTTAGCATACACCAACAACATAAACGTCAACAAATGTATCGGTAATAACAACAATAAAAGAAATGAAGAGAACGAGGCTGAATGCTCAGAAATAAAACTCGCGATTAGTCGGTCAAATTTGTAGTTTTATATACATGATACTCATATGGAGATAAAACAAAATAAGTGGGTTTCAACTTTGTAAATCCTTTTAGATGAGGGACACCTGCCTCATTATGATACTGTATAGACAGGGTAAGATTGATACATTGAATCATAATGTAAGAGCGCATGAGTAGTAAAGATAGAAAAGAGTAAAATGAACCTGATATTTAAAGAGATAAGGGTCACCCAAACAAGTGTTTTGCTCAAGAATTATGATACAAGCCCTGCATTCCTCATATAACACTGGCACGGAGATTTTCAAGTTTGTTTTGCTGAGTACGACACGAAGGTTTCAAATGTTACCGAGTCACGGTGATATGCGAAAGATCCAATTAACTTTATCAAGCTCAAATTGCTTTCAAGCTGACTTTAAGTCACCGTCATTTGCGTATGACATTATTGTTGTACAAGCAGTTTATCATTTTCTAAAGGAACACATACAATAATTACTTTGCATTAATAATAATAATCGGTAATAATAACAATAAAATAATAAGAGAATAAGGTTGCTTGCTCAGAAATAAATCTCGCGATTAGTCGGTCAAATTTGTAGTTTTATATACATGATACTCATATGGAGAAAAAACAAAATAAGTGGGTTTTAACTTTGTAAATCCTTTTAGATGAGGGACACCTGCCTCATTATCATACTGTCTAGACAGGGTAAGATTGATACATTGAATCATAATGTAAGAACGCACTAGCAGAAAAGATAGAAAAGAGTAAAATGAACCTGATATTTAAAGAGACAAAGGTCACCAAAACAAGTGTGTTGCTCGCGAAATATGATACAATCTTTGCTCATATGACACTGTGGCACGGAGATTTCCAATTTGCATTCCTGATAAGACATTATGACACGAAGGTTTCAAGTTTTATCGAGTCATGGTGGTATACAAATTACTTTACATTCACGATTATCCTCGCAAATAAGGGACCAACATATGATTTTCGAGTCCGTAGGGCTGAACTCTTCGTACTCTAGGATTGCTCGAAACTTTATTCTTGCTTTGATTTCAATAAGAAATTAATTTAGTAATAAAGTTAATGAACACAAAAGTGTAAATGCCTAGCAGTCAGATACCAGGCTTCGTATTTCATCTGGAAGTGTCTTTGAATCTGATATAAAATATATACTCTCACTATATAACAACCAATGAGTTTTACTACCGAGCGAATCAAACGACACTTCTGTGAACCCGGCTTGATGTCAATGTTTCTGTTATTTCCTTGGACCTTAATAAACCGGTCTTTCTTTGTTTGTCGGTTCTGAAAAGCACAAGTTCAAAATATAATTTCCCAAAATCAACCAATACTAAATTCCGTGACAATCCCCCCCCCCCCCCCCTTAAAAAGTGGTAACACTTTTAGAAAAATCGTAGAATGTGAACATAAACAATTGCTACAATATACAATTGGGAATACTGAACAAGAATAATCTGCTAATGTCACCTTACTTAAAAAGTCAGCACCCACATTTTCTGATCCTCGAATCGCCTCCATTCGGAAACTGTTCGGTTGCAAAGACAATGCCCAACGCATCAATCTTGTAATTTAATTCTTGAATTATTTTTGGATTGTAATTTTTAAAACTTTAAGTTCTGTTTCTGTTGTTACAAAATATTTCCAATGAAATATATTATTTGTTAAATAAATAAATACTTTTTGTGCTAGGCAACCCATATTGATAACGCTGCATATTGATAATGTGTTAGTCCTACATTATGTCTTTTCCCTTACAATTGTAAACTCAAGTGGGTTTTTCTTCTTGAAAACGTGTTGACTATCGTTTCAGTGGATTTAAGAGTTATGGTAGCGGAGAAATGCCCAGAATGTTTGAACTAAGGGTAAATTTTCTTTTATCAACATGAATCTCTAATTCTAATAACATTTGGTGGTCAAATAAGTTTTAAAAACAAAACAACCTGATTCTGTCTGGATACACTTCCACAAGTAAAAGGGCATCATATTAAATACAGTATGACCAATGCAATTAAACACCGCGTTGCGCAAGTGTCAAATTTATGGGCTACCAACTACACAAGATCAGAGAACATTAAGCACCCCCACCCACCCACACATACACACACGCCACAAAAAAACAACGTCTGCTCTAGATTAACAATTGAACATGTATGCGACAGAACGTGTTCAGGGTGTGTGTGTGTGTGTGTGTGATATGCTAGTCTTCTTCCTAACCGACTATTGGTATTGCACTATTAACATACTGCAGATTAGCTATGAAAAGTATACACTTACGAAACAATAATAGCTGAAAAACTTACGCTATAGCCTTATGTTAAGAAATCAGTCAGGAGCCAATTTACGAAACTGGACCGTGCCACCTTAAGAATTTGGCTGAAATTGGTGTCACAGAATTAGAAATAAAAAAAATTGTTTTGCCAGACATATTTTTATTATTTGTGTTGTGCGTGCGTGAGGCGCTGTATGGAATGAACAGGTATTTTTTTCCAGACGAGAGACGGGACAAACAAATGTCTCGCGCCGCCGTAAACTACTTGCTACAAACATCATTATCACGATTTGCACGGGTATTTTACCGTGAATACTCACTGTCATTTGAATTAAGCAAGATTAAGGCTAAATCGGGGCAGTGATCATTGGATTTAGTGAAGAGAACATGTACTTTCACGTGGTGTTTCTAAAAAATGAAGTTAATTGTGTCTCTATAGTAATATCGTGTAATAATTCATTTATTACAACGCATATTTGAAATGTTGTGAATTGTGAATTTCAAGTTGTTTTTAAGAGTTTGATGTATTAGTATTTTCGAGAAATCATTATTATTACCAGTTAGGTTTTATTGTAGCTTACTTACAAGATTACGAGGTGGTTACGACGTTACGAGCATACGATCTTACAAGGTTACAAGCTTACTTACAAGATTACGTGGTTACGAGGTGATGTAACGAGCTATCTAGATGTCTATATGTATGCACGTATGCCTGTACATGTGGTGAACCCACGACTGTAGACTAAGCAGCAGCAGAGAGGGCGAATCAGACAACTTTTTTTTGTTTTTATTTTTTATTATACCCTTAAAACGGTACGAATAGACCCTTCTCGCGAAAAAATAAGTCTCCGACCCTTATGATTGTTCGCGAATCATAAATGTCGCAACGTCGTTGTCACTCACCCTCTCTGCTGCTAAGGTTTACGGTGATTTTCAACCGAATATTTTATCAAGTCCGATACGATATCGTGTCCTAGGGTCTGCTAAATCACTACGACGAAAATCCTTTCAGGATTTCACAAACAGACTAATCGCTAACACCTCCTCTTGTAAATCAATCAGATTATTGGACTGGTCAGTGAGTTTGAAATTAATTCTGGTTAATGAATTATTATGACATCGCATATAGACTGGATTAGTTGGATCCTCAATAATTAAAAATCCTGGAGGAGCTGTTGGTGCAAATGAATACAAAATATATCCTTGCTGAGCTTGATTTGATCGTTCTAGATTAATTTGATAGCTTCCTTCAATCACATCACATACTAAATTGATCGCAATCACCGATGAAATATTCACGTTGAACGGAGCAATATGCCTGCCACCACCATCTGGGTTATTATTGTGTTTGAGGATTTTTATTTCCGGTGATGCTGTTTTTTTCCACGTATCATGAATTATTTTGAAACCAACATCGATGGCATCACTGAGAAGTTGTTTTAGTTCTAGTACGTTATATTCTGGTAGTTTGAATGTCGGAATATCTTTGACGGGGATTTTATATTTATCAGCAAATAAATCTCTTGTTTTAGGATTACTGTCACTTAATACCTCTTGAATAATTTGTGAATGAAATGTTTCCATGTCACTGATGATTTTGTTACATGTTTCTACGACACTGATAAATTCATCTCGGGTGAGAGTGCCGGATTTAAGAGATATTAACAACAGTGAAAAATCATTATTCATTGCTTTGAGATTTTCGTCAACATTGAAGTTAGGTCTATAAAATTCGTCTCCACTTGGATGTATTATACCGATTGCGAAAAATTTCGGTTTGTCATAGTCGCTATAGCTTTTTACTGGATTATCGGGTTTTATCACGTCGGTGATATAATCAGTTTTTTGTGGTTCGGGTATATCAACGGTTTTTCCCCCGGGTGGTAATTCAGGCCATCCTAGTACGGTTCTAATAGAACTCTGATAGATATCTACGACGTATCCTTCTGTGCTTATTTCAATGGCAGATGATAGTGTCGGCACATGAACTGTTATAGCTATTTTTGACTCTTTTCCAGTAATCGATTTTATTCTACGCGCGAATTCATCATTGATTTGTTCAATTTGATATGATCCGGTTGGTATGGAAACAACATTCCAGTCTGGGGTACCGTCTGGTTTATTCTTATTTGCAAATACCAGTGAATTATTGGGTTGTTGACCACCAAATGATTTTGACCTAATATTTGGCCAACTGTGATACACTCGTAATTTTGCTAGCGCTATCTCCTTCACTGGGACCGGAGAGGGGAAATTCACACTGAATTCTGGATTCGTTGAGGTTATTGAGATCATGCTTGTTTGTACTGGGTTTGTGTTCTCCACTATTTGTTGAAGTAATTCCATCTGTGTTGTCATTGTTATTATACTCATGTTGTCGCTCTAATTTTGACATCGCAGAATCATATATATCTACCATCGCTGAAAACTCACTCTCTGATATAATTGTATCATCGAGCGATGACGATATCAATGAGGATAATTGCGAGTATGCAGTGGACACAACATGAAATTGAATTATGTAGTCTTGTAGTTTCCGTTGGCTGCATGAGGATATTTTTTTTGTGATTATTGAAATTATTCCAGCGATTGTTGTTGCCGCAGAAATGCAAATTGGAACAGCTATCGGAGCCATCATTGTCACTGAAGACAGTATAATACCAGCTCCGGTGATTACACCACTCACAGCGTACACAGTAACATCAATTGCGGTAATTCTCCTGCGGTATTTTTTAATTTTCATTGCATACTCCTCAGACAAGGTTTTGAGTCTAGTTTGATACTCTCTGACCTGATCATAGCGATATTGCGATGATGAAATCATTTTTTATTTTAAATACGCTATCGTTTTCAATTAATTACCATCTTCCCGGGAGTAGATCAGGGGGTAGTTTACTTCACCTACGAATTCTAAACACCAGGCTATATGTTTTCTAACGGTGTTATCAACCGCGACAATCTCAAATTCTTCTTCTCCCCCCGCGATAATTACTGTCGCGGTGCCACCAAAGTAGGTTTTACCTTTCACGATGATATCAAATTGCTTGTTAGAGATTAACGTCATCCTGTAGATACCATGGGGCCACTCCCCGATATTGACTTTCAATTTAGCATTAGAGTCTTTTATCCAATCAAAGGTCCCATGCTTTACCCTTTCAGATTTTTCTTTTAGTTTAAGAATATCGTCGTAAACGTCGAGATAGGTTTTTTTGATTTCAGCGAGAGTCGGGCCTGTCAACGATGTGGTTTCAGAGACAGGTGTTCTCCCTAAAAATTTATCCACGATGGTATTAAGTGTTGTTTGTCTCACCATAAACATATTAATATCTTTGAGAGTTATTGTAGATGTAACCGGGACACCAAAGAAATTATTAGCGACGTAGGCATTATGAGTATGCTTGCCGATAAACTCGTTGATTTCAGCGAGAGTCATGCCAGCCACAAGCGGGGTTCCAAAAAACTTAACAACGACGTCGTTAGTGGGTTTTTGCACTCTTTCAAGATTTTCTATTAGTTTAGAAATATCATTGTAAATATCAAGATAATTTGCCTTGATTTCATTTTCATTCATCATCCTTCTCGCGTCCTTGTTAAAAAAGAATAGCGATAGATAGTTTTTAATTTCAGCGAGAGTCATGCCAACCACAAGCGGTGTTCCAAAGAATTTATGTGCGACATTTTTGCGAAAATTATTATAACCTCGTATAAGATCATTCAGCTCACGTTCGTTGGTAGCAATCGCGTCTGTGATCGTAGACACAAGTGCGCCTGGTTTAAGTCGTCCGTCGTTGGAATACAGCGCAATAGAGTTTTCAG
Source organism: Unio delphinus (assembly GCA_029339505.1). NCBI lineage: Eukaryota > Metazoa > Mollusca > Bivalvia > Unionida > Unionidae > Unio > Unio delphinus. The sequence continues at coordinate 15,308,343 of JAQISU010000046.1, read as the reverse complement.
CGGCGTCGCGCTGCCGTATCAAAATGTCATTCAATGACACATCACTGGATTTCAATTTACCCTGTTTGTCTTGAAATACAACTATTTCATTCGGGTCAACACTTGTTAAGTTCAACGTCTCAGCGATTTCATCTTTAATTTTTTTTTTATATCCTTGATAGAATCAGGAGTTGCAGTGTCATCGGGTTTGGGTTTCAGAGGTCTTCCCCAAATATCAATCATGATATTTTATACATCTCTCTCTAAAATCGTTTCGATTTCCAGCGATTACTAGTGTATTCATTCACGACAATGTGTGGTGATTTTCTAGATGCTGAAATAGCGTCAAGGACATTTAATACTTCACTGCCGCATATTGGTGGGTCATTGATTTGTTGTGTTGCTAGCGTAGAATACCAAGTCTTCATTGGAAATTGTTTTATATAACGCATAAACTCTTTTGGTGGGGCTAATCCATATGAATCAAAATAGACAATCCCACGTGGATCAATAGCGTATGCAACCCAGTGAGTTCCAGGTCCGGTGCTGTTATCGAGATTAATAATACCTGTTTCAGTTTTGTTTGGTTGATGTGGTAATTGATCTTTCATAAAAACACCTCTGAAATTTTTAATCGCAAGTTTTTTAGCAGCATCCATTAAATCAAAATTGGACATTGGAACCATCGAAGATTTGGGAACCATAGGTTCCTCAATTAATAAATCGTTCCTGGTAGTCTCAGGCCTGATCCGTGAACGGATCTCCCGCTGTACCATGAATACGGGGTTCCTGGTAGTCTTAGACCCTTTCCGCTGTACCATGAATACGGGGTTCCTGGTAGTCTTAGACCCTTTCCCTTTTTTTTATACCCTTGACCTTTCTTCGGTTCATATGATTCAGCAATGCTCTGTACCGCTTTTGATCCCAAGCCTCCAACTACCCCCAATGCGGCCGCTTTTGCTACTGCTGGGGCTGCTGCCGCAACCAATGCTGGTATTGCAGCAAACAACGGAAATATACCACCTGTTTTTATCATATTTTTGATAGCAGCCGCAGAGAGTGTGATCTGAACTCCTTTTTTATCCTTGAAAGCATCATTGAAATGTTTCACTTGACGAGTTGTCAGTGGCAATTTATTTGCCCCGCCATTCATTTGATTAGGTTTCAACGTGATTGTGGTTCCACATTGTTTAGCGGATTTTGATTGCAATTTTTTTAACTGACCGGGTGTCAAAGACACATTGATATTACTATATGACATTATACAAATACAGATTGATTCTAAATCGTAAAACGATTCAATGGAAATATCCTTTGGATTTTCAATCAAAGATTTTCTACTGGGGCATCTACCACTCTCATTCTTCCTCCAACACCTTCAAGTAGCATTGATTTATCACTGAGAATGACAGCAACCGCTCTATAATTAGCAACAGCACCAGGACGGGTTACACGGGCTCTGAAGTGTATATCAACGACAGATTGTCTCACCAAGTCGAGATGTTCCAGCGAAAAGTAATAAATCGGATAGAGGCTTTTGAAATCCCATTGTGATATTTGCAAACCGGTATCCACATTTTGATCACGTGCCATAAATGACAACAGGTTATGATAGACACGTGCAATATGATTTTGATCGTAATCAAGTTGCACATCTTCAGATGGTTCCTGCTGTCCGTTTATTCTCAGCGAGACTTCATTAACACCTAACTGATCAAATATCATATGACTTCGTTGTTGATTATTAACTCTCACAGCATTCTGTAACGCTACGAATATATGACGTGGAGCTGAAACCCCTTGTTTTGATGCCAGGTGCCATGTGAATGTACCATCAACATTGTCTTGTTTAGTATCCGTAGTCACTGATAACCAACTCAATAACGACTTTCCTCCTTGGTCCATAAATGATAACAATTTTCCTTCTGCGGTAATTGATGGAGTTAACACTGGCATCCACAATGATAGTTTTGTTAAAACGACTTTACCGTCAGGAACACCAGCATCATGCCATATTGCATCATTATCAGTACCCTTTCGTACAAGCGCTACTGTGTGTTTAGCTCCATAAATAACTTTTCGGACGTTTCTACAGAATCCGAATATATGATGCAGTGGAATTGCACATGAAAATTGTCGACGCTGTCCTTGTAATGTTGCTACGCGTGTTGCAAATCCTAGATTGTAAGTAGTAATAGTATTTATGACATCAAATTCAGCAGCTGGTCTTACATATCCGGCTGGTGCTGGATCAAGTGCTGTAGCTCGTGTTGCCTTGACTCTAGAATACTGGTTGTGTTCAGGGTTATCAGTAATATCCTTTGCAAACATCATAGATGGACCCGTTGATCTTGTATAATCATCAGAATATCTTGCTAACCCTATGGTTGTTGTAGCCACATCAACTTCACGGTCAATGGATTCAATTTCTTTTCCATCAATGAGATATCTAGCGCTTTCAAATAACGCCATGATACCGTTATTGACAAAACCAACTCGGGTAGTTTGGCTAATGTCATATGGAGGATCATTATGTGCAGCATCATTTGTTACAAGTTCTCCTTCTACTTCAATAAACGCTTCACAAGGCAAAAAGTATTTACTGGTATCATGAACTTGAAGTTCAATTCGTGATCGGAGATCTGGTTGTACTGCGTGATAAGAATAAAATTGAAAATCGCGTACAGAATCATCTTTACGCACTGGGGCATCCATATCAAATGCTGGATCAGATGACCTTTTGAACATTTTATTCTATTTATCAGAGTCTAAATCGGATTTTCCATTTCATCGTGAAAAACGCTAGCGCTTTCTACGTGGTTTTTTAAAGCCACTTCCCGCTATCATGTTTGCTGTCATGTTATTTTGGTCCTCTTGATTTACCATCGACGCTAATTTTTCATCTACTGCGTTATTTATAATTTTACTAACACTTGGAGGCATTTCTTCTGTAGATGGCAATGGTACCGGTTTCTTTTTTCGTCTCACTAATGATGTTATTTTATCCTTCGCAGTTGAAAACGCCTTCCCGGCAAGATCTCCAACAGTACTAATACCCTTATCACGAATAACATCAATGGCTTTCATTCCTAGTTGTTTAGCTAACGGCATCACTTTTGGGGCCGTTCTTGAAAAGAATCCTAAAATGGTTTTACCTAAACCATCTCCATAGTATGCTCTATAAACTGGAAACCGTGAATTAACTACATAGACGAGGGTTGGTTTATCATGATTGTAGTGTATAATCATCTTGTTATAAAACTAGTAGTTTTTTAATTAGTGATCAATCGCTGTAATAACCATGGGCATCTTTGTGATTTTCAACTAACTCAGCAATGAGTTCTCGATATACATTAATGTCCATGATACCACCGGCAAATAATCGTCTACAGATATCAGCTGCTTCATTAATTATTTCCGGAGAGTTATTTCCGGCTCGTTTCCCTCCGATGAGGACTTCTAACCGTGATATATCACTGAGAATGTTACCAGGACAAGTAACGCTAGTGTTTTCACTCTGTGAGTTTCCAATCCTTGGATTTTGCAGTCCACTTCCGCTATAACCAGCTGCTTCATCTAGTTTTTCTAAACCTGTTTCTTGTAAATAATCATCATCATCATCATCATCATCAGGTGGTAGTTGTTGTTTTTTAGGAGAGAAAGATATTTTCTTTGCAGGCTGCTGTCGCCGCTTTTGCAATTTTGGTTGTTTAAACTCTTCGTATTGATTATACACGTGATCCACCGCATCGATATATTCGATGTATGATGCACTATCTGTCTTAATTTGACTTTTTTTAGTTTTGATTTTATAAAATATATCAGCCCAATGAGTGAAATTCTTAACAAACTTATGATGTTCTGGTTTCAACCATTTTTTTCTGTTTTCATAAGTCGTAACAACAAGCGCAGGAATTTCTGGTGGATCAGTCTTATCAATTGCTGCTAACCCTTCCTCGTTAAATCTCACGCGTAAATCATCTACTGTTCTTTTTGATTCTGTTTTTTGTACAGCCTGTTTTGTTTGTTCAGTTTTCGCTGCTATTTTTTCAAGTTCACCAATAACAGATTTTCCCGTCTCGGGACCATCTCCCAGTAAAGCACGCTCTACCCCTTTCGTTGCTGTGGTTACTGGTTTAAACAACTCTTCAGACCCCAAAGCAAAATCAGTTTGTAAACTCTATCGTTGTTGCAGTTTATTCCGTACAGAGTCGCGAATTGGTATAAATTTCTTAATTGCATCTAGTCGCTCACGAGCCAATCGGGTCGTTAATGCTTCATTGACCATTATTTGAAATCAGAAACCATTTTTCAATTGCAAAACAATTTTTCCCATCGATGATTCCATCCTAACGGTCCAATTTTTTATTGCTATGAAATATTTTTATTTTTTATTCATTGATTTTGCCTGTTTTTGACAGTTTTGGTGGTTTTCAGTTGAAAAATCTCAAGGAGATTTTACAGTCAAGTAGTCGATTTTACATGGGATTTTCCATAAGGAAAAGCTGTTAAAACTCATTTTTGATGATTTTTAGCCATTTTTCATCAATTTTTGCCTGTTTTCGTCATTTTTCATCGATTTTTGGTAAAAAACCTCGTAGGGTCAAGTAGTCGATTTTACATGGGATTTTCCATTGGGAAAAGTTCTTAAAAGTTTATTTTCGCAGTGTGAAATATTTTCACTGATTCAATCAAAAAATGACAAAAAAAAAATGAAAATCTCAAGGAGATTTTACTGTCTGACAAAATCTTTTGAGGGCCGGTCAATCAAAATAGTTCATTTTCTTGAATTAACGCTCGTAAGTTTCTAATTTTAGAATTAACTTCCTTTTTCAATTCATATTCGTTACCCAATTCCTTTCGTATTCCTTCCACGATAGTATATAACGGAACAAACACATCTACTTCACTGGAAAATGCAAGAGAGTCTCGAATAGAATTTTGAATTTTTTTGATGAGTGCATATTTCTTTGGTAACATATACTTGTTAGTGCTAACTCCGTATTCTATATCCTGAAAATCCGACTTGATTTGATCAGGATTTAACCCATCTGACAATTTAATATTCTGATTTTTCAATTTTGCAATTTCAACTATGATGTTATTCATATTTTCAGAATTCATATATGATAATACATATTTCTAATTCATTTTTCAAAAATAAAAGAGCTGTTAATATTTTCAACATTCAGTCTGTATATATAAATATCTTTTTTAAAAATTCAGTCTGTATATATAAATATCTTTTTTAAAAATTCAGTCTGTATATATAAATATATTTTTTAAAATTAATTCTGTATATATAAATATATTTTTAAAAATTAAGTCTGTATATATAAATATATTTTTTAAAATAATTCTGTATATATAAATATATTTTTTAAAATAATTCTGTATATATAAATATCTTTTTTAAAAATTCAGTCTGTATATATAAATCTTTTTTAAAAATTAATTCTGTATATATAAATATATTTTTTAAAAATTCAGTCTGTATATATAAATATCTTTTTTAAAATTAATTCTGTATATATAAATATATTTTTTAAAATTAATTCTGTATATATAAATATCTTTTTTAAAAATTCAGTCTGTATATATAAATATCTTTTTTAAAAATTCAGTCTGTATATATAAATATATTTTTTAAAATTAATTCTGTATATATAAATATATTTTTTAAAAATTAATTCTGTATATATAAATATAAATGCAGACAAAAATAAATATCAACCACGATGAGCGATTATCAGTCATTTGACCCCTTGTGGTTCATTGGGTCCCTTATTAGGCCTTTGTGTCTTTCATAGGGTTCCTTTGTTAGAGCATTTTTCTGTTTCTGTTTTATATCAGAATGTTTTTTTTTTTGTTTTTGCTCTTTGAGATATGACCCTATGACCGTTTCTTTTAGCCGATAATTCATTCTGGGGTTACCCAATGTGCATCCACGTTTTGGCCGGTAATTTATTTTGAACACCATACGGGGTAACCCAAATGTGATGGAGAGCTAATTACATCCATGGATGGTATTTATTTTAGGGCATTGTATGTGTTTACATTCAACATGCAACCCATGAAATCAAATTCATGGTTGCGTAAGTTGTCAAAAACCGACAACCCACGCTACCGTAAATTTGATAGCATGGGATTGCATTTATGTGAATGCACACAGAGGGGTTGCCCTCCCTCCCCTCAATTAAATAGAAAAAAAAACATCCACCGTTTCACCATCAGACAATTGTCTGCTATGGGGCGCGAACATGTGAAGAATAATTGTCTGGGTTTACAAGCCAAACACGATACCGTTAGACCACTGTTCACGTCTATAAAGAATAACGTTTTTTAACATATATATGTTGTAAATATTCATATAGTATATAAGGGGACTTAATACAGCAATCCGCAAGGTGTGCTATTTTATTTTTCTTGAATTACTTATTAATGGTGTTTCACAGTATTTAAATGAGACAGCATATTTGACTTAAACACTAAAGCAAAGAATATAATTGTTTGAAAACATTTCTTTTCTTACAAAACAATGCCCAGCCGCTGAATCGCAATAACCCATAAAACAAGTTAACACAATCTAAGGGAGAAAGTATATAAGGTGACTAATACAGCAATCCACAGGGTGTTATTTTATTTTCTTAAATTACTTATTAATGGTGTTTCACGGTATTTAAAGGAGACAGAATATTTGACTTAAACACTAAAAAACAAAGAAAATATTTCTTTTCTTATAAAACAATACCCAGCCGCTGAATCACAATCTAAGGGAGATAACTCCCTTGGTTCATTTGTATACTAACTATTGTTTGTCTAAGTCATTAATAACATCACTGGAGAATCTTTCAATGTAGTCTTGAGGGGATCTTATGATTTTGTCGCTGACTTTGTCAGTGTCAGGTTCATAATTTCTGATTGATTGTCCATTTTTTATTCGTTTGTCATAATAGCGTTTTAGTTCCCTGTATCGTTTGCCGCCACACCTAAAACATAATTGCGATTTTCCCCTGACCCCAACCCCACATCGAATACAGGGTAACGGACCAAGGCTTCCACGACGAAAGCTTTGCATATGATACCAACAGAATTCATTTCTGCATGATTTGTTACACGGTGTCACTGATCCAATCATAAGCCATTTGCAATGATTCATTATACTTAAATCTTTCATTTAAATGCTTGTTTTAATTATAGTATGGAGGAGTTCGAGAGATTATCGAAAATTAAGCCCTGGAAAAGTGTTCAATTCAATCTTGATAGAGGTTCTGATACACCAAAGAATAAAATTCTTGATAGAACCTTGATTAGTAAAATCAGAGACTGTTTTAATGAATTCAAGCGTGATGGGGCAGCTCATTGTTGGTCAACATTTCGAATTGATGGTGTTGTTGACGCTACCATGAATGATGAAAAGGCAGCAGTGATAATCTCAAATCTTGGGGAAGAAAGAAATTTTTTTCGAATAAAATTCCTTATCTGTGATAATGGAAAATGGATCATTAGGGATAAATACGAGCCTATTCTTAAGGACAAAAAAACTGTCACTGTGACTCAGGATTCAAAACCAGGAATTTTGACTGGACTTGATAAACCCTACTACGAAAAATCTTATCCTGTCACAGTAGTTGTTTACGGGATATATCCGCTCAATGAAAAACCTGATATTTCAAAACTAGCACCCATGAAATATTCGACAGGGCTCAATTGTGTAGCAACACGAATAATAGAACACTTCACAAATGCGTCCCGGGGAAATAAACTAACTGATCTAAGACGAAAAAAAATAACCGAATGGGAACTGACAGTGAAACAGCATGGGGCAACAATTCAGGATATAACTAAATTAGAAAAATCATTAAGATTTCCAATATCGGTAAGGACAATCACCGGAGAAGTATTATACGAATCGAAATATAAATCACAGGGAGCTCCCATTGAAATTATTGATCATAACGCACACGCGTGGTCATCTGCAGTAACAATATTTCCACGGGATAGAACCGTAAAATATCTACCCCAAACTCTGTTTGGAACCGAAGAGTTTTTTTCAGAGCAGAAATTATTTGATGCTATTTACCATTTGAGTAAAAACGATCCTGTGTCAGTGTGGCTATTTCATAGTACTTCAGACGAAGAATGTAGATTTGATCAGTTTGTAAGGCCTAACGGAGAATTGTACCGTACTGAAGAGCTGCAGAATCAAATGAAACAACTAGCTAGTGAGTTTTCTCCTCAGAGTTCTCTGGGGGAAGACAACGATCAATTATTAGCAAACTGTTTTACAGTACCATCCATTGCAGCACATTTTGCTAGAAAGAAAAACGCGTGGAACCCAACACGAAGTGAGTTCTTATCAGATGTCAAATTGTCTTGTCTTGAATACGGCCATGGAGGATTATGGAATACAAAATACACCGCTGATACCGTTATTTCAGTTGATATGATTGCATGTTATCCAGGAAGTTTTCTTGGGTAGGGAGAGTGTAAGAAATATTTCAAACGATTTGGACACCCTACACACGAAATGACCCGTGTTGCTATTAATGGACCACTGCCACATTTCGATTTAACCGGATTCGCTTGTGTAGTATCATTTGAAATGGCTGAAGGACTTCATCCGTGTAGTTATCTTTGGATTGGTAAACACATGTCTGAAAAACACTGGATGCCAATAGTGTTATTACGGTATATGCTTGATTGTAAGATGTTAAAATCATTAATTGTCAGTGAAGCAATTATATCCTATCGAGCACAGAAATCAGTCTGGTTACCACAACCTGATCTAGAAAAGATAATTAGCGAAGAGCGAAAACTGTTTCCAAATTTCAGTGAACAACAAATCATGGATTGGTCCCAACAGTTATTTGAAATCAGAAACAATGAAGCAAAAGACCTTGGACGAAGAATAATCGGTAAATTTACCCAAGGTGGCAAAGATGATAATACGAGATATTCTTCACGATTGATTATAGACAACGCTGAATACGATTTTGTAATGGCGGATTTAACGAATAGGGGCCTATATGTCAATCGTAAGGACGCATTTATGTCCGATGGAACCAAATTGGGTACAATTGTTACTTACACTGATGGATACAATCCGCAGTACACACATTTGAGAGCTTCTATGCTTGGTTATGCTTCTATTAATTTATTTTCAATGATCAATAGATTTCCTACCACCGCAGTTAGAGTTGCTACTGACTCATTTTACATAAATAGCAAAATGGCTGATTTTAAGGCTACTGGCAACGAGAAATGGGGATCATGGAGAATTAAGAAGGAAATGCTTCATGATTATATTCCATCAGCAGATGTTACCATTGAAAATAATTACTTAGAAAGCAATCAGTGTTCAGAATTTTGCACCACCGATTTCTGATCCAATCTGTAGATATAAAACAGTTTATTTAAACGGCTGTGGTGGGTCAGGAAAAACAACCCGGGTAATTGAGTTATTCCGTGGGAAAAATCCAAACATGATTGTGCTAACACCAACTCATAGACTTGCAAGAGAAATGATACAGAGAGGGGTTAATGCCTGCACTTATCATAGTTTCTTTAGATGGAAGGGAGATAAATGGACTCCTGAGCGCATGGGAGAGAAATTTATTCCTGAAATTATCATTTGGGATGAAATAGACACAGTGTCCGAAGATGTCTTAAAAATATTTCTTGAGTGGTTGTTATTGAAGAATACAAAAGTCGTCATGTGCGGTGATCACGGCCAACCACCACCATTTGTCGGTGCTTCCCCCCATGAATGGCTAAGGGGTTTTGTAGACTATTATGAAGAAATTGATACCGATCATAGATCACTTGATAATGAATTAAAAGAATTGAAGAAACTAATTAGATTACAACCGGATAAAATCCAGTGTGAAATAGCCCGTGAAATAATTTCGGAAACTCCCATGAATGAGTTTTGGGAAGCGTGGAGACCAAATGATTTAATTATTGCAAGTAGAAAAATAGTCAGGGACACACTTCAGATGAAGTTATTTGAATTGCATAAACAAAAATTTGCAACACTTCCAGTGCCCCTCTGTTATAGGCCATCGGATACACGAAAACAGAACATTGAAGTTGATATTCCAGGCCTGACAGAGTCAGGAAGTGAAAAGCAGATTCTCGTATTAAATGATATTGTGCTGGTTGATATCAATGTCGTTGAAGATGCATTGCGTGCTAATAAATCTCCATGGACGCTAGGATACGCAGCGACGATACATTCTTCACAGGGATTGACTATATCGGATACAATTGTTTGGATGGTAGATAATCACATCGAATGGTCGAATTTAGTCTATCTTTCAGTATCCAGAGTACGAAAAATAAATCAGCTTCGAAGAATTGTTTTCGATGATAATGACACAACAATAAGTGATATTGATGTTAGCATCATTAATAAAAAACTCTCCGGTTACAAACAACAAGACAAAAAAAAAAACAACGAGAATTTGATATTGATGCTGAATTAATAATCACTTTGAAGAAACAACAGAATAATCACTGCGCAAGTTGCAATTGTATAATGCGTTGGCAGTATTCGGATAAGGATCCTCGCCAATTCACCGTTGACAGAAAAAATAACAATCTCGGTCATGTCAGAAATAATGTGATGTTGACTTGTCTTGAGTGCAATAGACGCAAGGGTGCTAGTTAAGCCCATGCGGTGGTAATTGAGTATCCTCAGGTATCACTTGTAATTGTTGTCTAGTAAAACCCCGTTGTGGGGCAGTTGAATCCAGTTTATAGATTGGAAGTCTACCCGTAGATCGTGTTATACTAGATATCTTATGCGTAGTGACGCTCCAAATAGGATCAGTAGCCCTTTTTGTGCCACCCTCATGCTCTCCTGGTTCGTATAAGTACCTCACAATGACATTACTACCAAGAATTGGTTGGGAAACGCTAAAATCTTTTTGAATTTCCATTTCAGGTATTGACTTCTTTTTAATCGCATTGATAGGTTTTATGTTGATGGTTCTAGTAATCTCGTTATTCAGTGCAGTAATCACAGCTGGTAACCTTTTAACCCATTCACGGGATCTTTTTTCTTGGATGAATTCTTTTGCGTATTGATATCCAAATAACCGCTCAGCAAGGGTTTTATTAAACCGTTCTACAATTGCCTGATCACGATGTAGCGCAGTATGTCCTCGTCTGATAGTGACATTATGATTTTTCATTATTGATAACACTGCACCCTGAAATTCCTTGCCAGGATCAATTTGTAATAGATTTGGCCAGTGCAGAGGGCCCCTTCGATAAATCCTTTCAAATGCAGAAGCCACTTCAGTGGCTGATTTTGTTTTTAACGGTTCTGCTTCTTTGTATCGACTTGCAATATCAACTACGGTTAGCGCGTATTTGTAACCACGATCATGTGGCAAAAATAATAGATCAGCCTGATGAACTTCATTGGGTCCGGTCACATCAAAATGCGAGAAATTGATTTGTTTAGGCGGTGGTAGATAAATTTGCCATAGTGCCTGTTTGGATAACCAATGAGCCGCAGTGGTTTTTTTCACTTTTGCAGCGCTAGCGAGTTTATGGATTGCTGATTTACCCCTCCAGTATCCTCTTGGGGAATAATAAATAGATTCCATGTTGTTATTAATTACCAGCACCTAACATCAATTTACTTTTCATAGCCGATTTTATCAAAAAGGAAGCCAATTTTTCTTTGAAAGATTTATCAGAAATAGCATTTAACGCATGAATTAATTTCACATCTGCTAGATGCCTGTGCTGCAGATTACTGCTTTTATAAGATACATCATGAAGGTGACAGGCCTTATCAATAGCGTTTATTGGTTCCTCACCGGGTCGGGGCTGATTTTGATCATTGAGTCTGATATCAAGTCTTGTTCCCGGTCCACAGTAGCTATATCCTGGAAGGTGCTTTTCTCCAGGGTATTTTGCCCATGGGGTTCCAGGGAGTTTAGTTAGCTTGGCTGCGATATCACCTCCTCGTTCTTTTTTAAAGGTTCCTTGAGTTCCTTGGGTTTAGAAACAAATCTAAATTTCTTTGTACTACATTGTACGCATTTACCAGAAAGCGCTGATCGGTTATTTTTAGTTGTAATCGTCGTCAAGTCATCTGTGCCAGTACGTTTTTTACACTTCACACAATATAGATCCATAATTTATATATAACGGCATGAATATAATTGATTATTCAGCTACCCGACGACGGGAACCTATTAAACATCATGAAATGTTGCCGAATTCAATTAGAATGATTATAATCGGACCATCTGGAAGCGGAAAGACACAACTGCTACTTAATTTGATAACGAGATGGATGAAATGGAACAAATTGTATTTAATAGCCCCGAGTGTAGACGATCAGCGATGCTATGAAGTGCTAAAGGATTTTAACGAGAAAGCAAAAGAATTTCAAATCGATGAAGATTTTATTGAGTTTATTACTGATATAGAGGAAGCCCCTTCCGTGGAAGACATCGATGGAAGTATTAACAATTTAGTGGTATACGATGATATCATGTTAGATAATCAAAAAAATCCTGCTAGAATATTTTCCCGAGGCAGGCATAAAAACACTGATGTGATCTATGTCACTCAACGGTACACACAAATACCAAAAGTGATCAGAGATAATTGCAATGTGTTGTGTGTATTTAACGGCGTTGATACTCATACGCTACGAAATATTCATCAGACCTGGTGCAGCGGTGATATGAATCATAATCAGTTTAGAAATTTCTTTAGTCACGCTCAGTCAAAACCACACGGATTTGTGACAATAAATTTAGCAGACCCTAGGACACGATATCGTATCGGACTTGATAAAATATTCGGTTGAAAATCACCGTAAACCTTAGCAGCAGAGAGGGTGAGTGACAACGACGTTGCGACATTTATGATTCGCGAACAATCATAAGGGTCGGAGACTTATTTTTTCGCGAGAAGGGTCTATTCGTACCGTTTTAAGGGTATAATAAAAAATAAAAACAAAAAAAAGTTGTCTGATTCGCCCTCTCTGCTGCTTAAGCTAATACAAGGGTGCTGTATGCTATCTGTACGTGTAGTGGATCCGTGAAGGGTGTGAACAGCCGATACAAGAGTGTGTCACCACGAGGGACGTGGTGAAACTGCGGTTTATCGGTGGATGAATCGTGCGACTGTAAAAGGGTCAAGAAGCATTTGTTTATTCCAATTGTTGTTTAAATTGGTATATTTTGTATCTGCAAAAGATTATTTTGAATCTTAGATGAATTCCAGGAGATTTGTGAATCTTACTGACAGTGCAGAACATATTTAACGAATTTGAAAACTTGAGATTGTTTGAATCCCAAGCCTTGTCTATACGTGAAACTATATGATTATTTTAGTGTGTACTATTTTTTGAAATTTATGTTTCCTTAAAATGTGTATCAGATAGATGTATATTGATGGTTTATTATCAATATGTGATATTATAGAGTGATTGAATCAAGTGTATACTGAGCGTGTGTGAGAATCATTGCATTTTTACCTCGTACATTTTTCTTTACTTTACATCTTTCACGCATTGTTTGAATTATTCATTTGATCAAATACCCACTCGGTTACAATTCTGTTACAAATGGTTTATGTCAATACTTATTTAGACATTATCTAGTACAGTGGTATAAAGGAAAACGTTTTATACGCAAAATTAAAAATTGTATTACGCGTTAGAAAAGTGACTACTTTACGGTAAAATGCACCTCCTTATTATTCTTGACCCAAACCCATTGTTTAGGTGGCAAAGTCCAGTTTCTTACATTGGACCCTGACAAATTACCTCATTTAAGGCTATGGTGTGACATTTTCAGCTATTATTGTTTACTAATTAACGATGGATATATTTGTAAACTAGGTGTTTTGGGTTTGTGAAATTGATGTCAGGCATGTACATCTTCCATAGCCACTCTGAAGTATGTTGATAGTGAAATATCAATAGTAGACTAGGAAGAAGAGCTAGACTCCCATAGCAGTAGAAACGTGCGTTTTGGGCAAGTAGAATATCTCAAAAACGCATTAGTGTGCAGCGAACGAGCAAAGAAGTAACATGAACTCACTAAGCACGCTAGCGATGGAAATAATCCCACAGCAAGCCCTCAATGCAATACTTGGCGTTGGGCTGAAGGAGGCAACAAATTGGAGCCTTAGAGCAGCAGGGAAAATAAATAGCAGCAGGGAGGGTGAACAGACCAAGTTTTCAAACAAAAATAAGGCTTCTACGGAAACCGAAACTATTCAGACAAACCGAAACTATTTCAAACCGAAAATATTTCATTAAGAAAAGGCTGCTACAGATGCAGAGTCTCATTACAGAGAGCGGCGTCGTAAATACTTATTAGAAGCGTCCACGGGTGAATCGAGGCTTCCTCGAAAACGACGTCAATGTTGTTGTCGCAGCCCCTCTGTTGCAACCGGGTTAACAATCCTTGTTTGGAATCTCAAAGAGATTCATGCTAGCAATTTATATGATGAATTAGCGATATAATTTTTATATAAATGGCAAACGTCTTAGAAGCACAAATAACTAGATTAACTAGAGAACGGTTGGCTGCAATTAAAACATTTCTCCCGGTGAGAGATTCTTTCAGAGATAACTTGCAAGCTCGACAACAACAAAATTAGATTTTCCCGCTGATACTGAACAATTATTTAAGCCGATAACTACGGCAACAGGAGAAGTTGTAGCCGCGATAAAAGAGAGTAAATCAGAGGAATCTAAACCAGAAGTAAAACCTCCACAAAAAAAAAAACGCGATGATAGAGTTCAAGAGCTCCGAGATAGGTTTACCGAGGAGACTTTAGCATATATCGATAAAACTGATATAAATGATTTAGTAGAGTTTGCAGCGGGTGGGGGATATTACACTAAAGAAAAATATTTAAAACCTGGACAATCCGGTTATATCAAAAACGTAGATGGTTTTTCTAAAGCAGTTTACAAAATTAAATATCATCTACCACAAATTAATAATTTTGATTCCGAGTATCAGTCGTATGTTGATGTACAGGATTTTAAAGATCAACAAAAAAAAGAGATTTATTAGTATCTGAACAACAACGATTAAAAACCGAACAAAAACGACTAGAGAAAGAAGAACGACAACGATTGAAACAAGAACGAGCAGAACAACGAAAACGTGTACAACCATGCCCACGAGGACGAGGAGGAGGGCGAGGAACACGAAGACAAGAAGACCTTGATGAAGAAAAAATTGCTAGTGGATATCACGGTGGTAATATACCCTGTTCAAGAAGTATCCTTGATGATATATCACGGTTAGAAGTTCTCATCGGAGGAAAACGAGCTGGAAATAATTATCCGGAGATAATTAACGAAGCGGCTGAAATCTGTCAAAGGTTATTTCAAGGTCATGTAATGGATATTGGATTATATCGTAGTTTCATCGATGAACTTACTGATGATTATTACAGCGATTGATCATCGATTAGATAAATAGCATTTAAATAAAATGATAGTACATCGTAGTATGAACAGAGCATGACCTGTTTATGTCGTAAATTCACGATTGCCAGTGTACAAGGTGACATACGGAAATGGTATCGGTGACGTTGTCACTTTATTATTTACTCGAGTTGCTCCAAAACTGCTACCGATCGGTAAAGAAATAGCGTCAAAAGCTATTGGGGTTCTCGGTGATAAGATTGGTACAGAAGTTGGTAGCAGGTCTAGTAATCTTGCTATTGACGCGTTTGATTCCGCAAAAGAGAAGATTATGTTGTTGGCAAGGGGAAAAACCCAGTAAAATTACAATCTACGAATCAAATGCCACCTAAGGTAGGTAACGCAATTAATAAAATAGCAAAATCGCGGTTGAGATTAATTGCTGGTTCCGGTCTAAAACGATTATAATTTAGATCAACGACTATATAATAAAATGTTTAAACATGAGATAGATGATGCTTTTGATGTAGATGCTCCTGTACGAAAAATATGATTCTATACGCGATTATCAATATTTTTCGTATAATGCTCAGAATCCAGATACAAGGTCACGAATTGAACTTAGATTTGATGACACATCTAAATACTTCTTGCCGTGTGAAGCATTCATCGAGGTAGAGGGACGACTATCACTGCTTGAAAAGATAACTGTACTAGCACTTAAAAGATAAAGAAAGACGATCTTTACTTGACCATTACTTAACTTTAATACAAATTTGAAGAAAAAGTTAAAGGTATTAAAGATGATATTTACAAGCAATTTTAGGGTCCTAAAATGCAAATAAATGGCCCACTTTTCCAATGAACAAAAGGTGTATGAAAGAATAACATTTAGTTTGTAAAGAAGTAGTAAATTTGTCCATTAAGTAATTCAAGGGAACCAATTCCATTTCTTAAAAGGTAACAAAAAGACCAATTTTAAGTTTTAAAATCTCATTAAAGTTTAACATTACATGTCTTTACGTTAATTAGTATATCCTGCAATTTACCTTTACAAAAATTAAAGTTGTGTAAATTATTATCTTTTATTAATCATTACTGGCAACAAAATAAGCATTTTCTACTGTAAATTGGATAATAACTTTGATTTGCATCAGAGTATAGCTTGTGTGTAAACACCTGCAACAAGGCATTACATTACACATTCAACACGTTTTACCAGTGAGCCTGGGTTGAATCCTCCATCCCAGCAGTGGTCACCATTAATGTTTGATGGTTTCATCTAGATTTTATAATCTCTATTGCAGCCAATGCAATACCACCATATCCCTATGTATACCAGTTATCAAGTGCACAAAACGGACAGTAATCTGATGCATGAAGAATTTGCAAATAAGGAAAACTTCATGTATATGGAGATGTCTGTTCACTACTGTAACCTTGGTTAAAAATGTAGTGTAACGCTAGCACTGAAAAACAGGTCTTTGTTGCATCCAAGCCACTGTATCACTGCCTCAAACCAGCTGACGAATGTTAGATCACGTGTTCTAATTCCGTCATCTGATTGGTTCAACATGAACATAACAAAAATTAGTAACTGACCTCGTGTTTGGCAGAACCACCACAGACAAAGAGTGGCCCAAACAAGGGGCCTGGTTAGAATGCATTGTGCGTTATTCAAACTATATCTAACCAATTAAATTACAATTTAAATAACACACAATACATAGGTCAATATACAATTTATTGTACATATAAAATAATCTTTGACATAACGGGGAAAGTTCTGTCCCAGCACAGATATTTTTGGCAATATAGTTATTAATAAAATGTATTTCCCAAATAATTGCTTTTCTTTAATAGCTATTTAACCCCTTTGTTGTTCTTTGATAAATATTGGCCATTATCATGTATAAAAATATATCATTTAAGATGCTGTTTGATTCTGATGTCAACTGTACATTTTGAAGTAATGATTGCAATACATTTATTAAACTATTGATCATTTGTTATTGTTATCATTTTTCACTTTTATCTGGATTTCTTGTATCTTTGCTGGAACAGTCCCATTAAAGAAATCGCTCTGGTTGACCTAACTATACCATCTGTCCTTAAGTTAAGTGAAGCAAAGTGGACAAACTATTTAAGGTATGTAAGTTTTTGACAGAAAGCCTGCATTTTAGTTTGGATTTAATATCTGTAAAGTCACACTTTCAATGCCTTTTATTTTTGTAAAGATAACTCAACTACTTTTATAGTCTTTATAGTGACAAAAGTTGAACTTTCATCTTTTTGTTATGTAAAGATATTGTAAAGGTGATACTGATACATTTTACATCTTTACTTGTATTTAAGTATAACTTAAATATTTGTAAAGACAACTTTTCATACAGTGTATTAAAGCATGATCATACTGGATGTGTCGCCGCTAATCACCTCGAAAATATTCCGATTGGGTTTGTCAACAATGGCATAATGTCGTTATATAACAGCGAGCAGTATATAATTAATTCTACTAGAATCGAATCCATCGATAACGATGTTGATGTTGCAACCACAATAATAGGTTTAGCTAGATACTCTGACGATTTTATTAAATCTGCTGGTCATTCGATGATGTTTGCGAAGGATGCTACCAATAGCGCTGATCATAATGAATTTGTTGTAAGACGACCACAAAATAATGCTAAACACGCTAACGCTGATGTTGAGAATATGATTAATACTAAAAATGATACTTACAACGCAGGATTTGCAGCGCGAATAAAGAACATAGACTCCCTTGGTAGATTTTCATGTGTAATTCCGTTGTCGCACATATTTGGATTTTGCCGAGACGTTAGAAGAGTTATCTTTGGTGCTAGTCATACTGTAGTGCTTACGCGAAGATCAACTGATGATTATGCTCTTCACCGTGTTGATGCTTATGCTACTGACGGGCATGTAGAATTAACAAAATTAGCTTTATGGATGTCAATTATGACTCCATTGTTGACTGTTGAGACGCGGTTGCAATCTTTTATGGATCATGGAGGAAAATCATTACTGAGTTGGTCTGATATTACAACAGCTACGTTAACCAGTAACGTTGTTGGTGTTTTTACTTGGCAGCTTGCGCTAACGAAAAATGTTTCCCCGCCGAGACATGTGTTTGTTGCGCTACAAAATGTAAATCGAATTCAAAAAAATATCTGGAGTTGCAGATGATAGTTTACAATTGCGGTCAAATATTATATTTGATAAATGTAATGTCAGTGAGGTATCATTGCTAATAAGTAATCAGCAGGAACCAGCGGAGCAGCTTATTCTCGATTACGGTAACAATCAAATAGGTAGAGTGTATCATCGGTTGTGGACTTATATGAGGCGTGATCAAAACATTGATACTGGACTACAAATATCATAATGGGATTTTAAAGAATTGTACCCGATTTATTACTTTTCGTTGCAACGTCTTGATCTATCTAAACGCTCGACCGTTGATGTAAAATTTCAGGCTCGTATCGGCAATGCCCTTGGAGGATTTAGAGCAGTTGCTGTTATTCTCAGTGATAAATCTATGACGCTCGAGGGTGGTGGTGGAAAAATGCGAGTCATTGACGCACCCATTGAAAATATGTAGTGGGACAATCAGATTCCCTCTATCTAAATAAAATGTCGTACAATCATGTTAATGTTACCCCGACACCTGGTCAGGTAAAAAAAAACTACAATCGAAAAATTCTACTACATGTGGCACAGCGATAACGCTAAAAAAAGGAACAAATAACAGGTGGATCAAATAAGTTATCGCTGACAAAAACTCAACTTAATGATTTCAATAAAGCGTTAAAAGCTGGTACAGGAGTTAAGTTGACTTTTTCACAAGCCGCGATCAACGATATGATTCAATCCGGTGGAATATTTCCTCTTGCTGCACTGGCTCCACTAGCTATTTCTGCTCTTAAAGCACTTGGACTAGGCGCTGCTGGTGCTGTTGGTAGCAATCTTATCGGTAAGATGTTTGGAAGCGGGTATAAAAAAGGGAAAGGGATTCACACTACCGGGAAGCCGATACACAAAGCACTATGGACGGGGTTTAGGAACTCAACAGGGCGGTTTCAGGGGTCCGTTCTCGCTGGCAAAAATGTTACTGGGATAACTTCTGTGGCTGAGGAATCTTCGATTCCCATGTCTAATTTTGACCTCGCCGACGCAGTAAAGAAACTCCCAATGAAACATTTCAGAGGAGTATTCATGAAAGATCAGTTACCGAAACAACCAAATATTGTAGAAACCGGTATAATTAATCTAGATGACCACACTGGACCTGGAACTCATTGGGTTTGTTACGCGATACATCCTCGTGGTGTTATTTATTTTGATTCGTATGGGCTATCCCCACCCTCAGTTATGTATCTAAATTTTCAAAAATTCCAGTTTGGTACTCAACACTGCCCACGCAGACATTAACAGATCCCCCGATATGCGGACGAGAGGTTCTTAACGCGATAACAGCTATCTCGACGAGTTCTAAATTACCTCACAAAGCCATACACGAGTACACGATGATAAATCACTTAAACAGATTTATGTAATATAACATGGCAGATATTTTTGGGAGATCAGTATCACGTCGTTCCGAAGAAGGAGTTACCATCGGGCAAGTAAAACAAAAATGATCAGGAGAGCCATCTCATCGATAACAAACTTAGATGAATTAAAAAAAATTACACGATCAAATAAATACTTTTTCAGGTTTACAAAAGTCCGTCGATGACGTTAAAGTCTCCGCCAGTGAAAACGACACTGATATGAAAAAACTACGTGACTAATACAATGACCACATAATTAAATTTAATCAATTAGAACCCACGATAAACAATTTCTTTGGTGTTCCCCATGCACACCCTGATTTACATATCGTACAAGTAAAAGCCACCGTCGACAATTTACCAAAATTAAGATCTAAATTTGATTCTCATCTTGGTCAATTTAATAATTTACGTAACATTTATAGAAAATCTGATGATGCTATCGAAAACTTTTTTGGTAAGGATGTGGAACCAGAAGGAATTAAAACGACATTTGAAAATATTATTACAAAACTCGATGAAATAACCGCGATTAATAACCGATTGGGTGTTATTCGCGAAGAGAGATCATTTTCAGATTCAATCGCGGTTATTAAAAAATCCATCGGTAATCTCAAAACGGTCAACGATGCCATCAAAGAGGATGCAATAAGGATGATAGCAAATGTTGAAAAAACAAAAATTCATCATGAGAAAACCAACAACGTAGTATACACGATTCAATACGGATCATTTGCATGGACTACAATAAATAACTTATTAAGTATCACTGCAACCGTCAGGGTATTTATCGATTAACACTAGTATCACCGACTCAATTTAGTATATCATCGTCGAGTTCATCTGGGGTCGACAATACGATATCAACGATCATCGACAAGGATACAATTGAACAGTTCACAATAACATCCACTGATAATAATTTGGCTAGGGTTTCAACAACGTGGTATGTTGAATTCGTAGCGGATTTAAGTAAACAACTAAACTGAAAATTGCAAAGCAATTTCACTAGCGGTTTCAATTGAAATTGTTCACTGTTGTAATAAATAAAATGTCATCACCGACGATACCTTCAGTATCTCAATACCGTTATGATACCGTCAAAGAGTTTCAAACTAGCCTAGGAATACTCGCTGATGAATACAGCGTAAAAATAAAAAAACTACCGACGAAACATCAACGTCATTGACGTAACCGTGTACTCGGTATCTGATGTAATCACTGGTGCTGGAATAATACTATCTTCGGTTACAATGGTTGCCCCGATCGTTGTTCCAATTTGTATATCTGCGGCGCCAACCATCGATGGGGTGTTATCGATAATAACAATACAAATATCATCGTGTTCCCAACGAAAATTACAAGATTACACTGTTAAACTCGCTACAGTATCCAATGAATACTCGCAGTTGTCAATGTTGATCTCAACATCCATCGACGACACATTTATATCCGATGATGAATTCTCGAAGATGGTTCGGTTGTATGATTCAACGATGTCAAAATTAGAGCAACAGAATTACAATAACAATGTCACAAGAACTGCTTCAACAAATAGCAGAAAATACCACTCCGGGAAAACAAAATTGATATTGCTGGTAACGAAAACACCAGAGTTCAGCATTGAATTTAAACCTCCGTTTTTAGGATCCGAGATAGCGTTAACGCAATTAAGATGTTACTACAGTTGGCCCAATGTACGATCAGAACCATTTAATGGTAAACCGCCCAATAATAGTTTTACTTTCTCGTATAAAAATAAAGTCAAACCAGATGGCAGTACCGAACCAGAATGGCACACAATACATTTACCCGCTGCCGCATATGACATCGAAGATATCAACGCAGAGATTATAATTTTCATCGAAGCAATCACAGGAAAAAATATAATTCCCGTCGAAGATGGACCTGATAAATCTTCCATCGAAATACACGGACATGAGCCTCTGCTGTCAACGACCATCGAGATAAATTCACCTGACTACGCCGTGGATATATACAATAGCTCAGTATGCAATAGCTCAATTAGAACTTTGTTGGGGTACCCTGAGTATATTCCAGGCAACGTTGATATAAAAGATCTACCACGCGAACCACTAAAATCTGATTATATTTCCACGAAGCAAGATTATCATGATTATCACAGTTCTAATAATCTTCTTAAGATAACATATGGACCATTTACTTATATTTTTAATCATTCAGCGTTATTGAATGACTCTAGGTTTTTTGAAAGAATAAAATCATTTATAAATGGTAAGTTCACAGAGATGAATAGCGATTTCGAGCAATTTCAAGGTTATCCCACCACGCCACAATGATGTCATCGAGTACATGGAAGTATGTAATCAAATTATCGCCGACGAAACAAGAACTTAATAATCAATTTATTCAAGATATATTAGATGATAATTATTCTGCAACGTGAACAACATTTGCAGCGAAGTATAAAATCCGCATCGAAGACATCCCTGATTTTAAATTTCAAGGATATAATGTACCATGGATGCGCCAAAAACTAAGTGATAAGATCGACGAATTCTTCCCACGGATCAACACAGCGTGGTTGAATAGTCTTCCTGCGGTTCATTTCCAGTTACCTGAACCTAAAAAATCGGATTTCTTCACTGATGAATTACCTGCTGTTGATCCAGCGTATAATTACAATTTTGACATTAGTTTTCTACGTGCCAGTGATATCTATCAAAAGTTTTCATATGATGTCTACGACGGAACAGAAACAGATGCACTTGGAAAATACGAATACAACGAGTATGGTAGAATAATATGGCGATTTGCTCAAGGCGCTCAATGTTTATTTGTGATCTTCAAGACGATGAAACAAATATTTCAAACAAAGCCAAACCAGCTTCGAGATTATTTGCAACGATCTCTGCTACTGGATTTAACAACTTCACGTGATGTAAAACGACAACAACAACAACAACTAAATCAAATTATCTCCGATATGAACTACCTTAATGATAGATTACTCTCGTTGGTGTACAAAGATAAAAGCGGTTCCAAAGAAAAGTTCAAAAAGGTATTTTCACGCACTGATACAGATATTTAGTCGTTATCAAATTTTCAGGATGGGATGTACCAGCGATGAAGAAATCACTACGAGATCTCATTGACGAATTTTTCTCACAAATTCACGCTCTATGGTTTAAAATAAATTACCCCACGGAAATTCTAAGGTCGAAAAATTCAGTATTCAACAATAAGAAACACAGATCACGCGGCAACGTTGATATATCATCCACGATTGCCATACACGTTTCTTTTTGATGCAGTGTTAGGGAGTTATGCCGTTGATGTATCAAAATCAGATAACGCGTCCCTCGGTTACATTTTATACACGTTTTCCCCGAATGTTTCCCCGGGGAGTATAATTGTGATGAATCCACCTAATTTAACATACTTGGAAACCACCAACAATCGTATCACGAGGATGAATTTTAGAATAACCGACCAGGGTTTTTCCTTGATTGATCTTCGAGGGGAACAATTACAAATGACGTTAGATGTAAAGTCATAGACTTTCATCGTAAATTTTCGTCATAGACTTTCATCGTGAAAAATCCATAGGATTTTCAATGAAAAATCTTCGATTTTCAGAATTTCCATTGCAAAGCAATTCAAGAGATTTTCAAGCTAGCTTTTCATCGTGAAAATCCATAAGATTTTCCATTGCAAATCAATTTCAAAGAGATTTTCAAGTCGTAAAAATTGCTTTCCCCATTAAACACTGAACCCGTACAGATTTATATATAATTAACTTCGCGTTTGATTTCATATTGATGACTCAATTATTTTCTAATTTTTTCCACGATAGTAAAAAACGAGTTAAACTTGTCTACGTCATTTTCATATTTGAACGAATCATTAATCGCCTGTTGGATACGTTTAATAAATGCATATGACTTAGGCAATGCGTATCTATTCCTTTGCATGTTATCTTCTATATCTTGATAATCGGAAAGAATCTGATCACAATTTAACTTATCTGACAAATGAATCCCTTGAATTTTCAAATTTGATATTTCATTTATAATCTGATTGACATTTTCACAATTCATACTCTATATAATTATATATTTCTAATACAAAAACAAAAATTGGGGGTCAGTTTTGACCCATTTTTTTTAGACAGTACAATGCCATATATACTTAATTAAGGACAGCACAATGCCGTTACAACCGTTTCATTAGGGTAGTTTATAGGCATTACATATATACTTAATTAAGGACAGCGCAATGCCGTTACCACGTTTTATTAGGCAGTTTTTAGGCATTACAATTAAAGCCCCATTTGGAACCCCTTCGGTGTATTTATACATCGAAGAAGCCCAGAGGTTACATATATGGAAGGCACACATTATAACCCCCAAATCGAGTGTTTATGGCGAGTTGTATAGGACAGCACAACAATGATTGAATGAATGATAAATGACAATGGATATATACAATGACAGGGTCGGGGTCTACATTCATACGTGAATAATCATACAACCCAGATAAAATTCAGGTTGTATGAATACAAAATGTACCCACACACACGTGGATAGTGCGTGGGTTGTATGATTATTCACGTAATGATTTTCGACACTTAAAACCTCCAATAATATACAGACGATATGGTATATAAGAAGTTTATACATAAAAACAGAACAGAAAGGTGTGCGATTTTATTCTTTCATGTTTTTAATACTGATCATAGACAACGCTGAAGTAAGACCAAATACTTGAAAAAAATCAAATAAGAGAATATAACTGTTTGTAAACACTGCGTCGCTGATTCGTTTTCTTACAAAAAGTGAATATTTGATTATATCCGCTGAGAATCATGACAGGGAAATCAACCAATCAAAAATCAGATGACACAATCTATTGAGATCCGTACCTCTCATTAAGTGGTAACATACCTACACGAGTTATTCCCCTTAATGCTAGATAGAATAATGCAAACCAGGTATAGTTAGACATAAATAAACTTAATTCTGTTTCCAAAACGATTTGAATAAACGGAATTTTGTACTCGTTCTGCTACTCTTTGTACTGAGGGTATACAAATGTCAAAATATCTACCGGCGCTATTCATATATTGAAATACTATTTCTTCATTAGTTACTGTATTAAATGATTTTACAAGTCTTTTCCCAATTGTTTTACATGTACCGGTTCCTCCTCGTTTAATGTTTTCACTTTGTGTTACATCTTGCAGATTATTCAAAAAATTATCAGTCTTAATACCATTTAAGTCATCAATAACAAAACCATCTTCGATCAATCCATTATAGACTTCATACATGAAACGATGATTAAGATAAGTTTTCCCTCCATTGGTAAACTTTAAATACCCCATACCATTGTCAGAACCAACTGGATTCTTCAGCTTGCAGTGTCTGACAATACCATCAGGGGATGCCTCGTAATTGACAATCACGGGATGAAGTTGAAATTCATGGTCCATTGATATACTAAATACTATTTGTCTAATTAATTATTTGGTTGAATGATAACATTACTTGAGAATCTACCAACGTAGTCTTGGGGTGTTCTTATAACTCTGTCGTTGACGCTGACACAGTCAGGGTCAGAGGTAGAGTAATTGATGGAGTTCTTAGCTCGTTTATCATAATAGCGCTTCAACTCTCTGTATCGTTTACCACCACAACCGAGACACAACTGTGATATTCCTCTAACCCCTACCCCGCATCTTAGACACGGTTAGGGGCCATTACATCCACGTCGAAAACTTTGCATATGATACCCACATAATTCCTTTCTGCATGATTTGTTACACGGGTTTATTGATCCAATCATGAGCCATCTGCAATGATTCATTATATAATAAATTCTTTATTTAAATACTTGTTTTAATTATAGCATGAAGGATTTCCAGAGATTATAAAAAATTGAACCTTCGGAAAGAACTAATTTTAATCTTGATAGAGTCTCTTAGATACCAAAAAGTCTAATAAGTGATAGAACCATGTTGGGTAAAATTCGTGATTGTTTTAATGAATTCAAACGCGATGGAGCAGCTCATACGTTGTCAACATTTCGAATTATTGATGTTGATGTCAATGTAACCACAATTGATGCTACCATGAACGACGAAAGAGCAACTGAGATAATTTCACATCTTGGGCAGAAAAGGTATTTTTTAGAATGAAAGTCATTATCCAAGAGGAAGGGGAATGGATTATCAGAGATAAATTTGAACCAATCTTGAAAGATAAAAAGACTGTTATTGTGAGTCGAGATTCCAAACCAGGAATTCTGACTGGAATTGACAAACCATACTACGAGAGATCGTATCCTGTAACAGTAGTTGTTTATGGGATATATCCGCTAAATGATAAACCAAGTATTGAAAAACTAGCACCTATGAAATTATCGCCGCTGACTTTGTCAACGAGAATGAATTTTGTAGCAGAATGAATAATAGAACACTTCACAAATGCATCCCGGGGAAACAAATTGACTGATATGTGACGTAAAAAAAATAACCGAATGGGGACTAACAGTGAAGGAGCACGAGGAAACAATTCAAGAGGTGGCAACGTTGGAATGATTACTAAAATTTCCAATATCGGTAGCGACGATAACAGGAGAAGTATTATATGAACCGAAATATAAATCGAGAGGAGGTCCAATTGAAATTATTGATCATAACGAACACGCGTGTACACCTGCAGTAACAATATTTCCGCGAGATAGGACAATAAAATATATACCCGTGGAGTTCTCCGCGGCGTATTTTTCTGAGGAGAAATTTTTTGATTTTATTTATCAATTAAGTAAAAACGATCCAGTGTCAGTGTGGCTACTTCATAGTTTTGAAAACTCCGAGGGTAGATTCGATCAATTTGTAAGACCCAACGGAGAATTATATCGCACTGAAGCTTTGCACAACGAGATGAAAAAACTAGCTAGTGGTTTTTCAACGGTGAACTCGAAGGGTTTAGACGACGAACAATTATTAACAAACTGTTTTACAATTCCGTCAGTTGCAGCTCATTTTGCGAGGAAGAAGAACACGTGGAAACCAACACGAGCTGAATTTCTCACAGACATCAAATCAAGCTGCATTGAGTATGGTCATGGCGGATTATGGAAGACAAAATACGACCACGAAAATATTATTTCCGTTGATATGGTTGCGTGCTATCCCGCGAGTTTTCTCCTGTATGGAGAATGTGCTGGATACTTCAAGCGATTTGGACATCCCACACATGAGATGACCCGTGTTGCGATTAATGGACCGTTACCCGATTTTGATTTAACTGGATTCGCTCGTGTGGTATCATTTGAACTGGCTATATGACTTCATCCGTGTTATTATGTTTAGATTGGTAGACACATGTCTGAAAAACACTGGATGCCAATAGTGCTATTACGGTATATGATTGATTGTAGCATGCTAATATCGCTGATTGTCAGTGAAGCAATTATATCATATCGAGCGCAAATTGAAGTCTGGTTACCACAACCCGATCTAGATAGTATAATTAGCAAAAACAAAAAAACAATTTCCCGACCTTGACGATGAATATATCATGGATTGGTCCAAACAGTTATTTGAAACTGAAAATAGACAAGCAAAAGATCTCGGCAGAAGAATAATTGGTAAATTCACTCAGGGTGGAAAATACGACAATGCAAAATATTCTTCACGGTTGATCATAGACAGCGTCGAATATGATTTTATAATCGCGAATATAACGAGTAAAGGTATATATGTAAATCGTAAAGACGCTTTCTTGTCCAATGGAACTAAATTGGGTACAATTGTTACTTACAACGATGGATAGTGTTCAGTATACACATTTGAGGGCGTCTATGCTGGCTTATGCTTCTATTAATCTATTTTCGATGATAAATATATTTCCTGACACTGCAGTTAGAGCAGCCACTGATTCATTTTATATATCCACGGAACACCGCGAAGCAGTGGCCAAATTCACAAATTCTGACGAGAGTTGGGGATCATGGAGAATTAAGCGGGAAATACTACGTGATTATTCCAAATCAGCAGATGTTACGATTAAAAATAATTACTTGAAAAGCAACCAGATATCAGAACTATCTAATGCACCGCAGATATCTGTCCAATATGTATATATAAAACCGTTTATTTAAACGGCTGTGGTGGGTCAGGAAAGACGACTCGTGCGATTGAGTTATTTCGAGGAAAATCAAACATGATTGTGCTAACACCGACCCATAGACTTGGCAGAGAGATAAAACAACGAGGGGTGAATGCCTGTAGTTATCACGGTTTCTTTCGATGGAAAGGTGACGAATGGACTCCTGATCGAATGGACGAAAAATTTATTCCTGAGGTCATTATTTGGGATGAAATATGCATAGTGTCGTTGCATGTATTACAAAAATTTCTTGATTGGTTGTTATTGAAAAATACAAAAATCGTTATGTGCAACGATCGTGGCCAACCGCGTCCATTTATCGGTTTATCCTCACATGATTGGTTGAAGAATTTTGTAGGCTAATACGAAGAAATTAATACCGATCATAAAGCACTTGATGAACAATTGCGCGAGTTGAAGAAACTAATTAGATTACAACCGGATAGAATCCAATGTGAAATAGCGCGTGAAATAATTTCAGAAACTCCCATGAATGATTTTTGGGAGGCGTGGAGACCAAGTAGCAAGAAAAATAGTCAGAGACACACTTCAGATGAAGTTATTTGAATTACATAAAGAAAAATTTGCAACACTTCAAGTGCCGCTCTGTTATAGACCTTCGGATACACGGCTACAAAATATCGAAGTTGATATTCCTGGACAGCGTGAAAAGCAAGTTCGTGTGTTAAATGATATTGTGCTGTTTGATATCAGCGTTGTCGAAGATGCATTGCGTGCTGATAAATCCCCATGTAAGCTAGGTTACGCAGCGACGATACATTCTTCACAGGGATTAACTATATCAGATACAATTGTTTGGATAGTAGATAATCTCATCGAGTGGTCGAATTTAGTTTATCTTGCAGTGTCCAGAGTACGAAGAATAAATCAACTTCGAAGAATCGTTTTAGATGATAATGACACTACAATAAGTGATATTGTCAGCGTAGACATAATCAGAAAAGCACTATCTGGTTATAAACAACAGGATCATAAAAATAACAGAGAATATGATATTGATGCTGAATTAATAACCACGTTGAAACAACAACAGAATAATCACTGCGCGTGTTGCAATTGTATAATGAGTTGGAGTTGTTCGGATAAAGACTCTCGACAATTTACCGTAGATAGAAAGAATAGCAGTATTGGTCATACCAGAGATAACGTGATGCTGACTTTTCTTGAATACAACAGACGTAGAGGTGCTAGTTAAGACTACGCGGTGGTAATTGAGTATCTTCGGGTATCACTTGTAATTGTTCACGAGTAAATCCTCGCTGAGGAGCAGTTGAATCCAATCTTAAGATTGCTGGGTTCCACACGTAGATCGTGTTATACTAGATATTTTATGTGCAGTAACACTCTAAATAGGATCAGTAGCTCTTTTTTTGCCACCTTCGAGCTCTCCTGGTTCATATAAATACCTAACGGTGACATTGCCGAGAATTGGTTGTTTTGAAAAATCTTTTTGATGTTTTTCAGGTATATACTTCTTTTTAATCGCGTTGTTAGGTTTCATGTTGATTGTTCCAGTAATATCATTATTCAACGCAGTAATCACAGCTGGCAATCTCTTGACTCATTCACGAGATCGTTTATCCTGGATGAATTCTTTCGCGAATTGATGTCCAAATAACCGCTCAGCAAGTGTGTGATTAAACCGTTCAACAATTGCCTGATCTCGATGTAGTGCAGTATGCCCTCGTCGTAACGTGGTGTTATGATTCTTCATTGTTGATAGAACCGCACCCTGAAATTCCTTGCCAGGATCAACTTGGCCAGCGAAGAGGACCCCGTCGATAAATCCTTTCAAACGCAGAAGCAACTTCAGTCGATGATTTTGTTTTTAGCGGTTCTGCTTGTTTGTATCGACTCGCAACATCAACTACGGTTAGCGCGTATTTGTAAGCACCATCATGCGGCAGAAATAATATATCAGCTTGATGAACTTCATTAGGAACGGTCACATCAAAATGCGAGTAGTTAATTTATTTAGGCGGTGGTAGATAAATTTGCCATATCGCCTGTTTGGATAACCAATCCGCTTGAGTGGTATATTTCATCTTCGCGGCGCTAGCGAGTTTACCTATTGCTGCTTTACCCCTCCAGTACCCTTTTGGAGAATAATAAATAGATTCCATGTTGGTATAAATTACCAGCACCCATCATTAATTTACCTTTCATCGCCGATTTTATCAACCATGAAGCCAATCTTTCTTTGAAAGTGATATAATTCAACGCGTGAATTAATTTCATATCTGCGAGATGACGTTGTTGTAAATCACCGCTCCGGTAAGCTATATCATGTACCCGACACTCTTCATCAATTGCTTTTATCGGAATTTTTCCTGGGTTAGGATTACCCTGATTATCAAGTCTGATATCTACCGGTAATCGTGTTCCCGGTCCACAATAACTATATCCTGGAAGGTGTTTTTCACCTGGATACATCGCCGTTGGTAACCCTGGAAGTTTAGCTAGCTTGGTGGCGATATCACCACCTTTTTTTTTACAAATCGACTTTTTTTTCCCACATACCTCACACTTACCAGCAACCGCTTCTCGGTTATTTTTTGTGGTAACATTTGTCAGGTTAATAGTTGGTGTACGCTTCTTACATTTCACACAATATAGATCCATAATATTTTATGTTATATTAAGAAATGGAAGTAATTGATTTCTCAGCGTTAAAGAAAAAACAACAAGCAAAACATCACGCTATGTTACCAAACTCGATCAGGATGATTATTATCGGACCGTCCGGAAGTGGTAAAACTCAGTTGCTGCTCACGATGATAATGAAATATATGACCTGGGACAAATTGTATTTAGTTGCCCCGAGCGTGGATGATCAACATTGCTATCAAGTGTTAAAAGATTATAATGAAACCGTTTCAGAAGCTTACTGTGGAAACGTTGTCGAGGTAATCACAAATATTGACGAAGCGCCATCCGTGGAAGACTTGGATATCGGAGTTAACAATCTTGTTGTTTACGACGATGTGATGTTGGAACAACAAAAAAGCCTGCCATGATATTTTCCCGAGGGCGCCATAAAATACAGACGTGATATATGTCACTGAACGTTATACACAGATCCCGAAGGTCATCAGAGATAATTGTAATCTATTGTGTGTATTTAACGGAGTTGATACACACACACACTACGAAATATCTTGCAGACCTGGTGCGCCGATATGGATTATAATCGATTTTAACATTTCTTTAACGGCGCCAGAGCCACGATACATGGATTTGTAACGATAAGCACAAACGATCCTCGGACACGATATCGCGTCAGATTAGATCGTATTTATGGCTAATTTTGTCCACCCGTTAGCAGCAGAGAGAGCGCGACAACACATTGACGTCGTTTTCGAGGAAGCCTAGGTTTGCCCTTGGACGTTTCTATTAAGTATTTACGACGCCTCTCTTTGTAATGAGACTCTATCTCTGTAGCAGCCTTTTTTGTGAAATATTTTTTCGGTTTGAATTAGGTTCGGTTTGTCTGAATAGTTTCGGTTTCCGTAGAAGCCTTATTTTTGTTTGAAAACTTGGTCTGTTCACCCTCCCTGCTGCTGCAATACACTGCTGCTCATATGGGATAAAGAAGAATGCAAGGAATACAGAGGGGAGCCCAAGTACAGGGGAAACAGAGGTAAACAACGGCGGTGGCGGGAACCGAACAGGTCCACAGTACACCCACCCCACAACCAGAAGTTCATGAAGAACCGGCCCCCACGACTCCCACAGTGGAATCTACTGTACAGCGGGGCATAATCAAGGTGCTTCAAGAACAGATAGCAGTGCTGTCTAATCAACTACAGGCTATTTTTATGGATAAGGAGACTGTGGAGATGACCACGTCACCAATAATAGAGCCTGTACCAGAACCATCACCACCACCACCACCACCACAGTCTAAGAAAGGAAAAGGGAAGGGGAAAAAGGTGGTGATAACAACATCTACACCCACCCCTACTCATCCGACAGGCTTGGCAATAAACCTGGATAAAAAGCTAGACGAGACCACCACCACCATCACCCTAAAGGAGAAATGGGAGTCACCGGGGAGGACGGTGAGGTTGCCAGAAAAAAACCTAGAAAGATTTAATCGGGAAGTTGTGCAGCGAACTGAGAATAACATCACTCTTGAAGGACAAGAGATTAGCAGCTAGTTTCATCTCGGCGGTGACCTACATAGGATTTCGGTCGCTGCAAACTTCGCCACCAAGACTCCAGCATTGGCACTTCGCCCTCACAATACTCACCCGACACTATTATGAGGCCTTTGAGGAGCGACCACTACAACACCTAATTGATGCAACAGCCTATATCGCCTCTTGCCACGGAATTTACTTTTCAAAAACAAGTAGGGAGGAGGAAAGAACTGCTGCCAGATTGGTGAAGATAGAGGAAAAGCGTGGTACTTTTTCCTACGATGAGTACTAGCCCTTTTAAGGGCTCAATTATTGCCATTTATCTTACCGAGCTCTCATTTGGTACGAGAGCTCTATTCAAAAAAGCTCTATTGAAAAATCTGATATGATCATTTTTGAAACACCGTTACAAAATTTACAATCTAATCTAACCTAACAGTGACTCACCTACAAATGTCGCATAGACATATTAGTTTAAAAATTTGTTAGGGACATACAATATGTACACTATGTACTAGAAACATTGGTATGTTAAGCGTTAGGAATTTCTTTTACAACTTACTGAATTTGACTCAATTGCACAGGTGGCTGACACAATATTGGTTTTATTTTTTGTTCATTAGTAAAACTGGACTGAATCTGAAATAAGTATGGCTAGGGCGTTCCAGGGCGTAAACGACATCTATCTACGACATCGGCTGGCCGACTTCCGGGACCTATCCTTCCTTTTCCATGTCCAGAGCCCATCAACATAGCGATATGAGAAGACTATTTTTCTCTCGCTATTATTTAGTGCCATTGCACCTCCGCTTGTAACAAGCTCACCGATTGGTTGATAGGGTTGAGTGTGTATTGGGTCTATTCCCACTCACCCAGGGCCTTACATTCATGTCATTAGCCACTTTTTAGTGGTATGACATGACGGCCAAATTAATTAGCGCACTGTGTACGTTAAAAGCCCGTGGGGACGTGGCACCATTCCTTCCCCACGGAACACCGACCCCCATTAAAATATGGGGGTTTAAAGCAGTGATTATATGACCGTATATGGCCGGTATCACTATAATTCAACTATCATCATCTCAAAAACGGCTTGTATGACAACTATTTTCAATTGCATCAGCCTGTTTCGTACACACTGTTTTGCAGAACTGTGATCTAAAAAGGGGGCTTCTGTTTTGCACTGTGAAAATCACGTGGTGTAAAAACTGACATACGGACATGACAATCGCCGGAAGACATTTGGGGTGTCGTGAATAAACGTAAATAAACTCCCATTTGGTCAAATGGATAATATTTATATGCGTTTTTGTTTCTTCATGTGTATCTACAAATATGGACCTTTCTGACTTCACTTGTATATTGGATTATTTATGATTTGTTTTCTTCAAATACTAGGTCGCCCAAATAGGATCATTTTGGCGTGTTCTCCCCAACCCACCCCACCCCCGTGAGCAGGGCATTTGGATATAACCTTTGAACAAGTTTTATATGATATTAAAATTAAAAGTTTATTCCATCGCTTTAAAATTAATATCTCTTCAGATTTAATAATGGTGAGCAGACAGTTTGCTAATTTCTAATAATAAATGTTACTCCTACAAATATAAATATTGAATGTGTTTCTCCTGAGTTTAACCAAAATATACACAATAACGACGCCATGTGTCAAGCGCAGTTTCGTTTCCACATTCATCACTGAATTAACAATGTTTTCACTTTAATATTCATTTTCAGTAATTATTATATATTTGTGATACTTAAAATGTCATTTACGAGCTAATTTTAAAATATGTCAACGCGTACTTTATCGTAATTCTTTATTATTCCGTTCATTCTGTGCGTTGGTTGTGTTCTCAGTAGCTCTAACCATCTCCGAGGAGTTATGTTAGCGACCTTCTAATTGGTTGCATGTGATGGTCTTCGGCAGCAATTTGCTTTCTACAGTTTTCAGGGTTACAGAGGCACTTGTCTTTTTACTATAATGCCACTGAGGTTTGTTGTGTGGGATTTTTTTGGAAGGTGGAGGGCGGGAGGTGTCTGGGAGAGCTTCATGCAGAGTTTGAAGTGTTTACATGTTTCTCCAATCTAATTGCACCACCTCGATCAAGTTCGGTAAACTTTACAAGAAATGTCGGAGGAACAGATTAGCCAAATGCAGCACAATTCGGTATGCAAACGATACTTGGCTTACTAAATGCCCCTTCAGTGATAGTAACCTTACAGAATTTTACCTAGAACTCAACCCAATTTGGCAGAGTTTACCGAGAACTCAACTAAACTGTATCGAGCTCTCAAAAGTTTTTTTGACCCTTCGGGGATGTCTTTACTATAATTCCATTTATTCTCTAACTACATATGAAAAAGCAGTTTACATATGTCAGCATGAAGACCCACTCCATGAACATTCTTGAACTTGTAACCCAGAAAATTCTATTGACTATGTATATTTTGAAATCATGCAACTAAATACATTAAATAAAAGATGGAAATGTATACCTTAAACAATACTGCATTTTAATCCAAGTTTCCGAATTTGCAAGAAGTATTCTCACACTTACAAAATCGTCTGTTAACCAAAATGTTAACCGCTACAATGATATTTTCTAAAATAATACAGGGCGTAAAGTATGTATTGAAATTATTTAGTATGTTTATTCCCATAAACGAAATGTGTTAAATACATTAAATCCTATTCATTGTTGGTTCTCTTCCAAATAATAGCTATTGTTTTATATAAAAAAGTTATAAAATGTTGAACTTAGTAATTTTACACGATTAGTTTGGTTTGCCTAATATCGCTCGCCATTTAGTGGTATTGTTAAGTTAAAATCTGTAAAGCCAGCTATAAACCTAACATAATTTTGCGACTGAACTATTGACAGAAACAGTCCAAAGTAATGTTTATCATTTCCATAACCGGATTAGTAAACATTATATCTTTTCAAAACTATTCGCGGAATAGGCCGACACATCGCAAGTCACGAAAACGCAGGGGTGGTATCCGATGTCCAAAGGTAATATAATTTAGAGTTTTCTGGTGAAAAGCTCATTGTGAGAAAGGGATAAAAGCGAGTTGTCACGAATGAAAACGAATGAAAATACGAACAGCTGATTTTGGGGGAGTATGTTAAACAAATGCATAAAGACTTTTGTGTATTAACAGCTTAATATAGGACATCTTGCCGTCTTTCGATAGTTAAGCGTCTTCAGTCTCGAAACAATGAAATCCATGTACACAACAAATCACTCACCAAAGGTACCGCACTATATCATTGGCTTCGGGTTTAATTTATCGCACCTTATGATGGTATCACCAGTTTGCCATTATTAAAAAATTATTTTTATTTAAAATCATTAATAAAACTATTAATTATTTTTAGAAGTCGTATTTATGAAATTTTCAGTGACACTGCGGAGTTACGTAGTTCATCTCTTATGATCATACTCAACCAGTGTCCAAAGTTTCGAAGACTAGTGTAAGTCCTCGCAATGTAATCCCATCCTCGCGATGATGGTGTGCAAAATATATGGTCCTCGCAAGTATACCTTCGTACCAATTCATTACACGCTGTACCTTAACAGGACAGGTATGGGATATTTGTGTGATAGAAAACCATGTTGGATCAAAATAAAATCCATATTCTGTTAGTTAAAGATGATCTAATTTGAACAACTAATAATAATGAGGCATCGTTGCTTTGGAATAACATCAGCTGGAAAGAGGCAGATTACTGCCACGGGAATCTGTGTTGTTAACAAATATTACTGGAGTACGATTAGCATGGATGGAGATGTTAAGATTTTTCATGAGTTTGACTGTCCGTCTGGAAGCTTTAACTATATAGCGCTTGATAGGAGCAAATCAAGAGTGTACATTACGTTGCCTGGAAGCAGTTCGCTTATCTGTTTTGATAATAACGGAGTGAAATATTGTACATACAGTCCTTACAATCTTAAAAGGCCCAGGGGAGTTGCCGTGGACAGAGATGGCAACATTTACTTTTTTGGATCTGATTCCAACAACATTCATCAGCTGTCTCCTGATGGCTCTGTGCTGCAGGTAACTACAGCTGGAGTGCCACAAACGCAATTAAAAGTCTGCTTTGTCAAAAATAGGGACACGTATGTTGTCACAAGCGAGTCAGATGGAAGATATCTGCATGTTTACAAACTAAAATGACACAACACAGCAGAGAACTAATGGTAGGGATGGTGCTATTTATATAATAATGTTTGACATAAATAGATGCAAATCTAGACGAAATAGTGATGTTATCTCAACTTATTTGTGTTGCGAAAAGCTAAAAATATGAAATCTACAAAGCGATGTATGACATCAAAATTGTTGTTATATTCAACCACTTTCATTTCATTCTGAATCTCTTATATTAGTCCGTGAATAAAACGTGTGCATTACAAATGATCATGTTAGGATGCGTTATGGAATGTAATCTGTAATATTTTCGTACGTTATTGCAACTACCTTGCTTTGCTACTTAAAATAATTAATTACGTTTAAATATGATGTCAAGGGATAATAATACAAATGCATATGTAACGCATTACGGAGTGTGAGTGAGAAACGATGGTGGAGAAAAGTGTTATAAATGGGCGGTGGGTAAATTTAAAAATATCAAGCATTAATAACGTTGCGTGAAAGACATAAGACATTATTAGTCAATGAATGACACCCTCCACCACTCGCTATATATTACCTCTTGCCATACTTAGTTATGGTTATTTATTTTCTTAATCACTGCCACCACAAATATAGTCCTTCTCTCAGCAATATTGAGAGTAAAAAAAAATCTTCTGTTAACACTAAAAAGACACGTGGTGGAGGTCAGCAATTAAGGATTAATGTGCTGTGGATCGATTCCTCAATGTGCGGACATGTCGAGACATCCTCCGGTTACCGTATGTAACTCTCAATAGCTTTGCTTCGATTACTTCAGTCTGGTAGGCGCAACATTGAATAATACTAATCTGTATAATGATTGACTCAATGTTTATGAGGTACATGATTATAAGTTTATCTTGTCTGAGGTTTAACTGTAGACCGTTAGAAAGGCAAACTGCAACACAGTCGTTGTTTTACTCATCAATACAATAACTACATCACCATCGTTCGTGCCAATTATGTCAGGCGGCGTGATCGCTACACAAGTACTAATACTGCTTGCCATCTATTTATGTCAAACATTATTATATATAGCATCCCTACCATTAGTTCTCTGCTGTGTTGTGTCATTTTAGTTTGTAAACATTCAGATATCTTCCATCTGACTCGCTTGTGAGAAAAAATGTGTCCCTATTCTCGACAAAGCAGACTTTCAATGACTTTTGCGGCACTCCAGATGTTATTACCTGCAGTACAGAGCCATCAGTAGACAGCTGATGAATGTTGTTGGAATCAAATCCAAGAACGTAAATGTTGCCATCTCTGTCCACGGCAACTCCCCTGGGCCTTTTAAGATTATTAGGACTGTAGTAATATGTCTTGCCATGATTGATGAAGTTTCCTCAAATAACTACCAAACTTCTGACCCTTCAAATGCAAATGTGAGACGTGTTGCAAGTCAGGGAACACTGCGAATAAATGTTCTGTGTAGCGTACTAAAAGTCCTCGCTCGTTCGTTATGTTAGGAAACTAGTAGAGAAAATGTTCCGAATAAATCATCATATATCACCAAAGCAAATTAAGAAAATGTTAGATATATTGTGAAATAATTTGGTCCTGAATTCATTATATATCGGGACTATTGCACCAGTATTTCTCGATATTATGTCGATGATACTATATACACAAGTACCAATAAATCTCAGGATGTCACAAAATAAAACTTTGATTGCGTTGTTCAAGCAGCTGGCTAAAATATATTGTACAACTTTAAATTTGACATTTATGATGTAATGTCAAATGTTATTTTTTTAATAGTATCGTACTTAAAAAAAATATTTGTTTTTTCCAATTTAAATTATAAGTTTGGCAGCGTAATTGGATCATAAATGCAATGTTTTTTGTAAAATTATTTTGTGGCATGCCTTCATGAGAATGCTGCAAGATGTACATGCAACATGATGCATTAATGACGTGTCACTCGCTGGTATAGAATGTGAAACAGATAATCAATTAAGCTTAAGTGGAAAAGTGCTGGAAATCAGCGTACAGGCGTGTTAATGCTGGGAATGCATTTATATACTGCATTTATGCTGTACTAGTATTGCGTAATTACATCATGAACTGCATATATTATAGTGCATGCTGTATTTTTGGTACCATGCTGAAAGTGACAACATTTGTTATTGACTGCGTATGACAACTAGAGTCCCAAGCGAAATATTCCATTTCAAGGAAAATAAGGCATGTAATTCTTTGTATCAATGTAAACACTTTATCTCATCCATCAATATCTTGTCTTCTTTCTATCTATCTGTCTGTCTGTCTGTTTGTCTGTCTGTCTGTCTGTCTATCTATTTGTCTGTCTGTCTGTCTGTTCAAAATACCGACATCCTTGTTTTGATTGTGCCTGACTATTAGACCGAAGAGTAATTACATATGTGACTTTGGGTTACATATTCCTTTCATGTAAATACCATAACATAGTTTTACTGCACCAAAACCAAAAGGCAAGTACGGTATATGTCTTTATAACGTGTACTGATGCTTGACATAAACGCCGCGGAAGAGAAGTGTCAATAGCAAGATGATAGTAAGATATTATACCTATACTGGGTTTTATCTCCGATTTCTCAGACGACCGCCTGAAGCGCCATTTTGATCAATTTGCTCTTTGGGAGTAGTGGGGGGGGGGTAACAAATGTCGACACTCGCGGGAGGGGAGCGTTTCTGTTTCTTCTAGGTAAAACCTGCAACAACCCTAAACGTATTTATTTTAGTGTGCGTGCGCGGGTTGGAGATGTTCGGTATTACTGGCTTAATAGTCAGTGCGTTCTTATTTATTCGCTCTCCCTAACAAACATCTCGTCCCGGGTGTAAACATCGCACTAAAGGTTTCCCTGCCTATTACATAAATAGTGTAGCTAGTAAATGTTTGGCTTCAGTGTCTAAATCTAATTTTTTTATTAGCAAGCTTTGTAATGTCTGCAAGCTGACATTGACGTTGGCAGGTGTAGTGTATGTTTAGGTACAGTTTTTAGATGGCAACTTCTTTTACAAGAGTGAACATACACGTAACAAATTCATCCAATGTTAGTGGAAGATACTGACCATATAGGTTTTGGGTGGGGACAAGTCCATGCCCCTGCTCAGAAATTTCAAATTGTTGTCACTAATATAATTGCAGTATACCATGGTACAGATCATGGTATGTTCAAAGCTACCATGGTACAAAATATTCTGTTGCACCCAACTCTTATGAGCACCCATGAGGGCGAATACAATATGTACGTATGGAACGCCATATGTGACTTATATTTAAAATTAGTTTACTGTAGGGCCACCATATATAATTTGGGGTCAAATTATTATTTAAAATGCTTCTTTATGAGTTTTGTCAGGTCAACTCAGCCTTATATGGGATTGCTAAGCTATGCTATTATATCAATTTAGCCTAATGCATGGAGGGTTCTTTAGTCATGATTTTTGGTCAAATTATACTTCAAATGCTTCTTTAAGCGTTATGCCAGGTCAACTTAGCCTTATATGGGGTTGCTTAGCCATGATGTTGCATAAATATAGTATAATGTAAGGTTCACCAGTCATGATTTGGGGTAAAATAATACTGTATTCAAAACGTTTCCATTCCGTGCTATCAATGTATTGTTATAATGTATATATTAATGAGACATAATGGACATTGTACAACCACCTTCAGGTCTGTCTCCTAAGCAATTCATTTGATATTTTGTTTCCTTGGTGCCCGATCTAAATTGACAAGCCATTAGGATTTGTAACGTAGCTTTAAAAATTTGTCAGTCATATCGCTTCAATGTCTGCAGTGAGGCAGTTTATAGTGATGTCTAGCACTGGGGCATGATGTCGCAGACATGAAGCATGATGTTCCACCCAGTTACATTATCCTGACACCAAGCCAATCAGTCCTAACACTGACCTCTTAATGCTGAGCGTCAAGCAAGGCAGCTGTTAGTACCATGTTTGTAAGTCTTTGACATGACTCGGCCGAGGATCGAACCCACGACCTCCCGTTTCCGCGGGGGACGCTATAACCCCTAAGCCACTGGAACGGTTATCTGATGTTTAATAATGAGTGCAAATTACAGTGTGCCGTGTCAAGACTGTAGTCTGATGTTTTAAAAAATATGTAATATGTATGCATTGGAGGTAGCGGCAGATATGACAGAAGGCAGCTTTCGTCTGTTTACGAGATGGTGGAGAGAGGTGGGTTTGGTACACTGGTCTCTTTTTGGCAAGCAGTTCTGGGATTTCGTGATTTTCCTCGTTGGTTACGTTAGCGATCAATCCAATAATTTATTATGAGGTTTGCAGATGGCAGCTTTGGTGTGATTAAACATCTCTTCCGGAGGTAGATCTGGCGAAAAAAAAATTTCTTCCAGTCTAGAATGCAGGCTCTCTTGAACATCTACATTGACGTCAGCACACAAAAAGTTTTTGATCTGGAGCTTTCTTCTTTGGATGCTTCATTGTTGTTGGGACCTGGGCTTGAAGTGGAAGTAGCGTTTGCATCCTACAAGACGATGATCTGGTTGGCACTCTGCACTGGACATCACTCTGGTATGACGGACATATTTTTAGTCCCTCTGGCGTACTATGATGTAATATATTACGTGCCAGTGTTTTATCTAGGGTGAGTCTCTGCCCACTCTAGCGTTAGAATCTCCGAGGATGATTTTCTCTCTCTCTCTCTCTCTCTCTCTCTCTCTCTCTCTCTCTCTCTCTCTCTCTCTCTCTCTCTCTCTCTCTCTCTCTCTGGGACGCTCTTGAGAAGTCTATGCAGGTAAGCGCAGAATTTATCCTTTTCAGAAGGATCTTCCTTGAGTACATTTTAGAGTGTGACATCTTGTTGGTTCCCTAACGGGAGACGCATGGATTTGATGCTGTTAGAGTGACCAGTCGAAATGTTTGTTAACTTGGTGGCGATTGAGTCCTTGATCATGAAAATTACTCCTGAAAGGCGTTTGTCAGTCTTTGGTTTTCCGGACCAGTACAGGGTGGATCCAGCGCCGAGTTCTCTCTGAAAGGTGGACTTCACAAAGTTCAGCAATGTCAATACCAAGGTGAAAGAGTTCGTGTGCAATGAATGCACAGCGTCGTTCCGGTCTGTTAATATCAGTTGAGTCTAGAGTTATTCTGATGTTCCAACAAGCCAGTCTTAGTCCTTTCCCACGATTTGAAGTAGGTGGGGCATGCCTTGTGTTTCCGTTGTGTTTCGACCGTGTTGGAAGATGCACGTTTGCTGCAGAAAGCCAACTGGGTTAAGGAGAAGAGCTTTGGTTAGGTCACTTTTTATAGGCCACTCTTTATGTGGAGCAATCAGTGCTGTCTCTATATGTGGCTGCTTGGTCACTGAGGCTGCTGCCGAGTGATGGTGTCGTCTCCGAATCATGACCAGACGGCCAAAGTCATTAGTCGCCTGCATGTAGAATTGGGACTGCGCCTTACAGTGCCATCTTACACCTGCCGCTTTAACCCGTTTCCAATTTCTGAAGGGCTTGATAGAGTCGAACGTAAACAGTAGACAGTAGCCAGTTCCTTCATGCATGAGCAATAAATAGTGTTGTGACCCAGCGGTATTATAACATACCTAAATAACGTGAACTCCATCCAACTCAGAACATGGCGGGAACAAAACGGAATTGTGTCACTTTATTAATATATATTATGATCAGGGTATGTATATCACTCTTAATGACACTAGGCCACTAAGTCGACATCAGTTCTTTTAAAATGCAGATTTCAAAGTTGACATTTGATATATTGTTATCTCAATATTTCACCGGTATGTGTCGTCCAACATTATTTTAATATCAACAAACCTTCTTACTTTGAAATTGCTAATACAGTACATGTATCAACACCAAATCTTGATTGC
This sequence comes from Unio delphinus, assembly GCA_029339505.1. Classification (NCBI taxonomy): domain Eukaryota; kingdom Metazoa; phylum Mollusca; class Bivalvia; order Unionida; family Unionidae; genus Unio; species Unio delphinus. The sequence continues at coordinate 15,266,007 of JAQISU010000046.1, read as the reverse complement.
ATGTTTATAATTTCATGCACAGCCATTATAACAACCACCAACATTATAATCGCTATGTATCATCATCATGATACTGTCCGTAAAGTTTCAGTCCTCAACGCTATCATTGTCACAAAAACAAAGACACACTGACCATTACTAGTTGTGGATACTTTTTAATAATGCGCCAAAAGGTGACTTGAAGTCTATAATAGAAACAGCGACGATAGAACGATTGTGGATTGTTGGGTTGGAAGAGGAAAACGGGCAAAATCAAGATTTGATCTCGTATTTGTTGTAACTGCTGGACTGTCAAGTAGAGAGAAAGAAAATAGCGGTGCAAGATCTTGGGTTCCTGAAGTCAGATAAATAAATTTAAAACGATGGATGCAATTTTTGAGGGTTTTGCATTACTAAATCAAATAAATAAACTTAAATATATTTATAAACACATGGAAGTTTTGGCATACAAATGTCAAAACAAATAATCTGAAAAACAAGATTGCAAACACGGGTGTTTTTAATTAGTGAAATAAATCAGTAAAACATAACAGGCATAATTGCAAAATTATAGTTTTGTGATGACATTTGGATCCTTGTTCAACTTATCCTCTAATTCTAAATAATGTGCATTAACTCCCTGTGTTTGCTTGAACAAACCACATGAACGGTGTACATATAATGTACAGTTTGATACCCATAAAAGACCACGAAGTAATAGTTAGCATCAATGAGACATGTAAGGTAACGTATGTGTTACCTAGTTCATATCGCACAGGCAATGTAACATGTACGTTACCTTTATGCGCTTCTGAAATACTTTACATGGATTGGTTTGTTTGTTTATAGCAATGATATTTGCAGGGGAAGCAAATGACGCACCAGGCAGCAATAGGATTTAGTCCAGTGAAGACAAGCCTTACTATTAGGTGTTGTGTAATTCAGGAAGATAGAAGATACATGACACAACATCTATCTCGCAAGTATAATGAGAAAATATAACCTCAGATGAAATCTTTTACTGGTTTAATACGATACTGTATTTAATAAACAGGCTGAATCAAGCTGCATGTGTCACTCTATTGATGCAGTATGTCAATCGTGTTAGACGACAATTATCTACCAGAACGTTCTTACCTGTTTTCAATCCACGAGTTTGTCTATTGTCATATTTCCATATTTCACCAGCTATGTGTTGTCCGACGCCACCATGTTTCTAGTCAGGTAGACGCATTGGGTAGGCCCATGTCATATTCTTGATTTATTGTTAATCTCAAAGTATAGAGCAATCATATTTAGTCAAGAAAGAACACAGGTGGCAGAGTGGTCTACGGCACTCGCTTTTACAGATAAACATATAACCTCGGCCTCATTGCGTTCGAGTCTTAGGTTCGGCCAGCATGGGTATGTGAGAATGCTTGCCAGTAGTTTCCTGTGGTCTGTGTGGTTCCTTCTTGGATTTGCACCAGTTCCTCCACCAGATATACTGGTCGCCTTGAATAGACTATCATGTGTTGACAATTTGCGTTAAACGTTATGCAACAACACGTTTCCAAGTATATGTTAGAACAGGTTACTGTGACTCAGTGTAAATAATATAATAAATATAGACTTTGTCAAAATATTACTTTTAATCGATTTCTTTTAGTTGAGTACCGTCCTAATCAATAGCTGCATTTGATTATGCTGGCCATGTGCAAAGGCAAACTATTCATTACTCAAAAAGGGCGTAATCAAGACGTCCATTTACTATTACATGTGCGCAAAGTAATGCTTCTCACACTTTACATCAAACTGTAGAATGTTGTTCTATTCGTTAAGCACATAAGGACAAATATCTATTGTACATTTTGGAAAGATGTAGAAGAAATGATGTATTCTGAAAGACGATGCAAATGCATGAAGATCAAGGCTAAATTTGCTATGGACTAAATCCCACATCTATGGGTATTGATGATGCTTACTGATGAATACAGTATATAGGGGTTAGGTCTTGAGTGTTTCATGCAGATGTCAAAATATTATCTGGTAGTACATTGTATGACCTATATACAATCTTGTAGAAAGAACGAAGTAGTAATAACTTTATTGATATAATTCTTGCTATAATCGTCAACATCTTAGGTGATTTCATTATAGGTATAGCATCATCGTGAGTAGTATCATTAAGAGTTGTTGTTGTTCATGTTGTTTTTTGATGACGGTGGAGGTTATGAGAGGAGAAGAGAGGACGAAAAAGGGAATTAAATTGATTTTGAACCATACTACCTGTATCTGGTGGACAGGCGGAGAAAAGGAAAGATATATACAAGTACAGGGGTTACTGAGGTCAAAAAAATAACTAAAATACAGGTATGTTAACTTTAGAGTTCTGCATTGCTAACTGGGCCATTATTCATTATTCCAAATATCCTATTTTCTATACATAATCTGCCTGGATTTGCTTGAAAAAACCACATAAAAGAGGTTTTGCAAGAGAGACGTAATTTGGTCGAGTCATGTAACCTATTCACGACCTAGCTCGTTACCGTGTGCTTATAATATTCTCTGCTGTGTTTGGGTTGTTTGTTTATAGCAACGTGTGAATTTGCAGCGGCAGCGTAAAAGAAATACATGGTGTAAATTAAGAAATGTTGTATTTTTATGGATCTATATAAACTTGTTAAATCTCAGTCTTCTTGATATAATTAGGAAATTGTACAAATACAACTTTGTATTGTATTTGTTTATAGCTATTATCCAGTTAACGTATTGTGCAGGTATAGTTCTAACTAAAGTCGTATACGTGTTTACAATTACGGGAATTCCTATCTAGTTACTGTATAAAGTTATATTGGAATTACGGTACTGTCGAAGTCATTTATTTTACGGTAATGACACACATGCACAACATTTTTGAGTTCAGAAAAACTTGAGTGTAGGACGGTGTCTGATAAGCACAAGGCACAAGTAATTAAATTTGTTTTGGGAAAGGGTGATAATATAGGTTATGCACCAAGATTGATGGGGTCCTGTTCATAAATATACCCTCTAAATTTATTGACAAACCCCATTAAGGACGACGGACGACAGACGCACGGACATACCATAAACTATCGTTGTTGTAGTATTGTTTAACGCCATTTTTCAGCACACCATTGGCTATACATTGCGGCCAGTATTAATGGTGGAGGATGAACCCTCTAAAAAAAAACACCAACCCACGAAAAACTACTGGCAAGCTTTCTCACATACCCATATTGGCCGAATCTGAGACTCCAACCACGCAGACAGAGGTGAGAAGGCAATGATTCGTAACGGAGAGTGCTTTATACCACTCGGTCACTCCAGACCCCTACCATGAACTGAGTTGACTTCCAATAGGTAAACTAAGATAAATGCGTGAATACTTTTTCCCGCGTAGTTTGCAAAGTAATACTATACTGTGTTTTAGGTGTACATGCGCTTTGCATATATTCTAGACTTATTTAGACTGATGCTGGTTTGACGTTTATTGCCATTATATAGCACAAGACTGGCTAAGCATAGCGGTCTGTATAAAGGGTTCATGCATATTTTTTTATGCCCAAGACATTGGTCTTTTATACCCATGCTGATATCCCTTCGATAACTTTAAAATTTAACAGTAGATATTACTTGATTTCAACTGGACGTTTTTTTTACTTGAATTTAATAATAGAAACAGCGGCAACAGTACGGTGGTTGATCATTTGGACGGAAGGGGAGAATAAAAACGAGCAAAATGAGGATTTGAGATCGTATCTGTTGTATGTGCTGAATTGTCAAGTTGAGAGAAAGAAAATATCGGTGCAAGAACTTGGGTTCCTGAATTCAGATAACTAAATAAAAACGATGTGTGCAAAGATTGGGAGTTTTTCATTACTAATGTCAAATAAATAAACTTAAATATATTTATATAAACATGGGTGTTTTGGAAATATAATGTCAAATAAAGAAAATAAAATACAAGTTTTCAAACACGTTTTTTTTAATTTATTGAAATCAAATAAGTTTACTAACAGATATAAGTGCAACATTTTAGTTTTGTGATGGCATTTGGATTCTTGTTCAATTTAACCTATGTTTCTGAAAAATGACATTAACTAGGCCTACCTGCATTTTCTTGAACAAAAAATACGGGGTGCATACATTCCAACATTTTGATACCCATAAAAGGCCATGAAGTTTGCATCAAGAAGACATATAAGGTAAGGAATTTGTGACCTAGCTCGAATCAGACAGGTAATGTAAATTGTACATAACCTAGCAGGTTCGTATACGCTTCTGAAATACTTTAACCGGATAGGCTTGTTTGTTAATAGCAATGAGATTTGCCGGGGAAAGACAGGACACACCAGGCAGCAACATGATTTAATCCAGTGAAAGTAGATGGTGTGTAATTCAGGAAGGTTGTATTCTGAGGAATATTTTGCAAATTATGCAAGTATCAGTCTTTATATATTTATATAAACACGCAAGTTACATATTTACATTACCTGTGTTCACATTGGGGTAGGGGATTACAGTATGATCAATATAGTAAGCATGTATAGGTCTAGCTGAAGAGATACGTATTCATATTGAATGTGTTCACGATGTAGAAGTATTATCAGGGAAATCTATTTTGCAGATAACATTCTAACAAAATAAATAATCATTAAAAAAGCCAATGTTCATGGGAAGATGGAACTAATTTCGCATCAATTTATTGTTCCATTATCAATCCAATTAGACGAATACATAATCATTTCCCGATCTCAACGTATTGTGCAAGTATCGACCTACCTAAACTCGTATATGTGTTTACAATTACTGGAATTCATATCTAGTCACTGTATAAAGTGATATTGGAATTACATTACTGTCGAAGTAATTCGTTTTCTGGTAATGAAACGCATGCAAAGCATATCTGAGTTCAGACAAAACTTGAGTGTAGGACCGTGTTTGATAAGCACTCTGGTGCATTCATTTGTTGAGATGAAAACAATATGTGTATGGCATTTAATTTGCTTGGCAAGGGGGAATAATGAGCCACTAGGTAAGGGACTCCTCCTTAAATGCAAGTCTGATAATAAAGCGTCTAGGTGTTCGTACATTCAGCCACGAAATTTACAGGTAAGTATGCTCTTTTCATCGTCCATAATCAACTACGTCCTTTTCTCAATGGAATAAGTAATACACCAAGATTGATCGGGTCCTGTTCATAAATGAACCATCTAAAATTATTTTTATTGAAAAACCGCAAGAAGGATGACGGACGACATACATACGGCCATACCAGGACCTTAGTTGACGTCTACTAGATAAACTAAGACAAATGACAAATGTGTGAATATACTCTTTTTCACTTTGTTTGCAAAGCAATTGTATACAGTGTCTATAAGTGTACTTGTACCATGCATATATTCTAGACTTATTTTGGATGCTGTCGATTTGAAGTTCATTGTCACTATATAGAGCAAAGTAGGTGATACATGGCGGCCTGTATAAAAGGGTGGGTTAAAAAGCTTGGTACATTCTTTCGATCCACGGAAATTTACACGCAGTTTTCTCACATATCCATATTAGCCAGCCCGACACCTACGCAGACAGATGTGAGATATTGGCTAATGGCTACTCGTCAACTCGAGACCCCTTATAATTTTGGTTTCTATAATAGTAAATATTAAGTTATGCCTAAGACGTTAGTCTTTTATACATAAGCTAATATCACTTTGATAGATTTAAATTCAACAGTAGCTATTCCTGGATGTCGACTGGACGTTTGCTCTCTATATTTTGCAGACCGGGTCTTACTAATATCGTCACTGTATTTGGTTAACAAATCACTTCACCAAGAGTCAATTCATCTATATCGACATTCCACTTAAAAGACACGATGGCCACTGTAAGATTGCAAGATTCTATTTTCAGTATAGTCGAAGATGGGATTCTGGAACTAGAAACGAAAGGTATGTAACATGTAAGTCATATATCAAAACCTTGATGATAATTACCGAGTATACATGGTGTTCCAAAATATTCTAAACACAGTAGGTGCAAATAAATCAACGTTTAAATAATCCTGAATATAGATAACAATCTGATTTGTTAATTAATGTCTAATATAGGCAGCGAAATATTTCAGCACATTTCCATGTACGTTGCGTATGAGTATAATTTATATTGACAACAGAGGTCCGACTGTGGAGATGGATGTACAGTGATAATTTTATTTAGCATAATGACAGTTACTATCTGATTAATATTTGAACTGTTTTATATTTTCTTCTTAAATTGTATCACACTCCGTTTAATACAGTTTTATACTGAGCATGAAAAATGCTGACTTTTCCTCTACTAAGTCTTTGTGTCATCATCAGTATTATTTTCAAATCTTGCTTCTAATGATGATATAGTTACAGTTTTAGTATGTCATTCTGTATGATGCATTACCGTAGTTATAAAAGTAATACACATTTTCAATGATGATATTTTAAGAATGGAGAAATTATGACAATTTTTTCCTTTGTCGATCAAGTCGAATTCCGATTTCCATTTGCACAAGTACAATCGGTAGGAAAACGATTATATTTGTCTCGAAAATGTTTCTTTCATTTATTTAGCATCACCATAAACCAGACTGGTATTCACCTTATTCAGCTTTCTAAAATATTATACAGGGACGTAGTCCCATACTGTCATTTATCCATTCAATCAGACATCGCGCCAATGGTTTCCTTTTGGCGTAACGTGATATACAATAGAAAACAACAGGTGTATAATTTTGTTCATGAAGTACAGAAGTATATGAAACACTCGTCTCTTATCTTCATGTTCAAAATGTTTTGAAAAGAGTTATTCAATGATATTTTTTTTGTAAACGTATCAGTTGATTCATGTTTACCTGCCCTTACGGTGTGTAACTATTAGACTCGCAATGTTTCTTAAGGTGTTTTCTTGACTACTGCTTCCCAAATATTGAAATCACTAATATTAGGTACAAAACTCCCTCTCAACGAAACCCTGTGTTCATTCTCCCCTAAATCTGTCCAAACTAAAAGGCCATCTCTATGTTCATGTTTTCTGTACCCGTTTGGAATTCGTGATGAAAAGACTGATCTCTGATATTTCTAATAATGAGTGAAAACTCACATGTGTCGTGTCAGCATGGCTTTGTCTGATATTTTAAAAACCAGTGATAATTGTAGTGTGCCCTGTTTACAATAATGTGTTAGCCAGAGGCGTACTAAGGGTACATGGTGCCCGGGCGACGAAGAAGATCCCAAAAACTGTTGTCGCGCCAACAGGTCTAATACCAAGGGCCACCGTCCTCCCCCACCCTCGCCGTTAGTATTTTATTAGTATTATTTCCTATTTCCAAGCATTAGGAAAATTAAACTGCTTTGCTCAAAAAGACCGCGTTATCTGATATTTCGAAATGTGTTATTTTAAACAGACGTGAGACGGACAGTGCGTTTTGTAATTTCTATAATACTCTTAAAATATGGTAAGAGAGTATCTCTACAGATTTTTTTAATGAGCTGATGGTAAAATACGAACCTAATATATAAGGTGAATTTGAAAAGCTCTCGTTCAACCGATTACGAGTTTGGCTAACCTAATTAGATTATGAAATTACACTTCGAACAATTGCATTGTTATGCATACGGTGTCCGGGACATGTATTCTTAAACTGTGCCAAAAGCGACCGCCCTTTCCCAAACCCGCCTTTTGGTTTTCTTTTTCTTTTCCTCATTGTTATGGTTAAACGCCATTTGTCAGTACAGGATGATAGGCTATACAGCCAGTATTATTGGTGGAGGAAGAACCCGGGAAAACCCCCTGAAAGAACCAACGACTCAAGAGAAGCTACTGTCAAGCTTTCTCACATAACTACATTAGCCGAATATTAGACTCGAACCCACGCAGACAGAGGTAAGACGGCAGTGATACGTAACGGAAAGCGCTTTAGACCACTAGTACTTTATACGGTTTTTCCAACAAATGGTAAACATTAAAGTGCCTTGCTCAAAAAGACCGTGTTGTCTAATTTTTCTAAATGTGTTATTTTAAACAGACGTAAGACTTACAGTGCCCGCTGTTTAAAGTATTGTGTTATCTGATCGATTCCAAAAGAAGTAAAACTTATTTTGTGCCCTGATCAAAAGACCGTGTTTTCTGGTGTTTCCAAATATGAGAAAATTGTTTTGTGCCCTGTTTTAAAGACTGTGCCGTCTAATATTTCTTTAAAAATAGTACAATTTATTGTGTGGTTTGTTTTAAAGACAGTTTTGTTTGATCTTAATATAAAAAAATAGTGAAAATTACTACGTGCCCCGTCTTAAAAACAATGTGAAGTCTAATGTTTCTAAATATGAGAGACAATTACTGTGTTCTCTGTTTAAAAGACCGTGCTGTTTCTAATAATGAGCGATATTTACTGTGCGTCCTATTCAGAAGACTGTTATCTTTTGTTTCCAGTACTGATTGAACATTGCATTGTGCTCTACTTAAAAGAGTGTGTTTTCTAATGTTTAATGTCTATTAAGGGCTGCGCTGTCTGATGTTTCTAAAAATGAGTGCCAATCATTGTGTGCCTGTTTAAAAGACCGTGTTGGCTGATGTTATCGTGTGCCTGTTTAAAAGACCGTGTTGGCTGATGTTATCGTGCGCCTGTTTAAGAGACGTGTTGGCTTATGTTGTCGTGTGCCTGTTTAAAAGAACGTGTTGGCTGATGTTATCGTGCGCCCGTTTAAAAAACGTGTTGTATGATGTTAGCATGTGCCTGTTTAAAATAACGTGTTGGTTGATATTATCGTGAGCATGTTTAAAAGACATATTAATTTATCAGGTGCATTTCAAAAGCTTATTCAACTGATTAAGAGTTTGTGCATACGGTATCAGTGTCATGTGCTTAAGAACTGTTCATACAGTGTCCATGACTTTGACCTTAGAACTGTATGTACTGTGTCCGTGGCATGGACTATATAGCTATGCAGACAGTGTCCGTGACATAGACTTTAGGACTGTGTATCCAATGTCCATTGCATGGACTTTAGAACTATGCGTTTAGTGTCCGTGGCATGATCATGTCATCACGTTTAAAGCAACACATTACTATTATTATTATTTTATTATTATTATTATTATTATTATTATTATTATTATTATTATTAGTATTATTAATATTACTACTATAATCATTTTTATTATTATTATTATTATTATTTAGGAATGGGTAGTAATAATGATAGTTACGATATTAATTTTACACAATAAAATATGATATACACATCAGTAACAGTCAGTAACAGTGGTCTCAAGTAAATATTTATTTAATGTCTTGATTGCTAGACGATCGATATATTGTACCAAAATTCATAGTTCACATTCTTTACAAAAAGCGTGATTTGATAAGTGTGCGTTAGTAGTTCATATTCTTTAACCACAGTCTGCATGGATATATGTGCAAACTTGAAACTGAATTTCCTAACAGTTGATTAGGTTACAGATATGTACAGTAAGGGTTTGTAATAAACTTTGTAGGATGTAAATTCACGAAAACTAATAAACCTTCAAAAGACTCCTTGAAGAAATCTTTTTACATGATCACTTTCACGACAAAGGAATCCATTAATTGAAGTCACAGATAATCTGAAATAGATTACATTTACTATATTTAAATTCAAGTTGATTAGTTCACACATAATGTTGAATTTATCATAATATACATCACGTTTTTAATTAAAGTTAATTATTTCGCATATAGTGTTTAATTTATCATATTATACAAGTTAAAAAATTTTAAATTGTAACCCTTCCTTTATTAAGGCCGCAGTGAAAGTGGGGAGAACTTTTCTTTATATTACCCAATAGTTTTATTGCACTGAATGGATAATGATTATACATGGGGAAACTCCACTCGTAAAACTATTAATGTATTACTGTTTGATATTATGCATTACATGTTTCCAATTCCTAATTAAAGGCCATCCTTCGTACACACCGCAGAAAAAAAGGTGGGAAGTGTGATGCCCATCATAATTCTATTGAAAGTTGTAAAGTTTCACTAGATGAAAACAACACAATCGTAAAACTATCAAGCTATTTCATTTTGATTATATGCGTTCCACTTTCCAATTCCATCTTTAAGCCCCTCTTTTGTAAACTCTGCAGCGAGATAGGGGAATTATTATGTCCATCATAATTCAATCTAAAGTTGCCAGATTTCACTACATGAAATAAACTATTTCCAGAATAAGTGCATTCAACTACAACATAATTTTAAAATACATATCTTAAACAATTTTCCTAAAATATAAATGACGGTTTTACTGCCAATTCATTACAGAATATCTCGAAAGGCGCATACTCAGAGCAAAGTATTTCTTTGATTAGACGAGTTTCCTCTGTACTCGAAGTCGTTTAATTATTTTCATATTGCCTTCCATTTTAAAATAAAACGCGATGCACATAAACTACGTGCTTAAGAAAAAAATGCAAATTGTCTGCGCTTCTTTACTTAGTTAAAGTTCTCCAAATTACTGGTCTACTCTACAGAGAATTTTTAAAATACCAAATCGCCTTTTCAGTCAACTACCAAAACTCTTTTCAGAAATTTAACTTCGTTTTAAATCTCATACTTAACAGTCTTAAACCCGATACGTATACCAAATATGGTACTTCTGTATTCAATTGTTTACCAGGCCCTGGATTTGAGATTATTATTTGAGAGTAGGAAATATTTGAGAGTACTAGACTGCAAGTGCATTTTAAAATAGAACATGCATCAAATTAAATGAAAGCATTCATTAATTAAAATATAAATATCATGCCTCGGATGCATTACTAATTGAATGATGGCTCACTTTTCTACTACTAATGATCTCGTCGTATTATGTATACTGCCAACTTGCTTTTGTTCTTTTCGTTTTCTTTTTTTATTATGCTGAGCGGTGTTCGTCGGTACAGATTTTATGTGTGGTACATAACTATAAACTCTGCATCCGTCGTCAAAAATTAATTGTCTGTAGTCTAGATCCAAATTTAAATGGAGCTTTTGATGAAAAATTTCGTATGATGACTAGATGGACTCAAATGAAAATGTTGCAATCTGATATCCACTATGGCCGCATCAATTGTCATTTCAAAAATATTGGTATAACCAGCTGCCATTTTACTAAATGTTGATCATATTAGTAAGGGTTTTCACTGGAAGACTTAGTATGTATAGTCTATCTTAAATAAATATGACACTGCTTTGATGTTCAATGACTTTTTTTTACTGACACTGCTTTTAATGAGACTTTTATTCTCTTGGTGGTTCTGAAAGAACACGGTTCCGCTTGCCCTTACAGAATGGCGACGACTGAAGCCATCTTAAAAATTATTGCTATCGCCACCATTTCTAAACATGGCTCATAGTAGTCGAGTTGTCAAATGCGCTTGCACATATGGATAACTCATATGAACTCAGTGTGGAGTCAATTTTCGGATAGGTCAACATGGTTACGTGAGAAGGTTTGTCTGTACCCTCCCTTGGGTCGCTTGTCCTTCTCTCAGTGTACTTAGGTTGTTCTTCCATTAAATATATCAGCCACCAAATATAGCCTAGTATGTGCTCAAGAAAAAGAGCGTGAAAGCCACAAGACCGCAAACTCCTCTTTAAAATGTTCTTTTATCCACAACATGATCTTTATCATGCGACTTCTGATGATGTATATTTGATACTTGAGAAATGGTACCTATCTGACTTTTAATATGACCGCCATAATTATCATCTTGACAACATTGGTATGGTCACTCCTTCCTAATGGACAAGGTGTTGTCACTAAAATATATCTTACAATATCCAGTTAGAACTGAATGAAAATGGTGTTAATCTTTCATCGTTACTCATTCATTATGAAAAATCATATCAACTTGAGTTTCTACCAGACGACAACATACATTATCGTGTTGCTCCTTACTGAACATGATTTTAGTTTGCGTTTCAGCATCTCCAACAAATCTTTTCTCGCCGAAGAATTTCAAAGTTAGAACAAGAAACGGTTTCTTTGATTTCTGGAAGGTTTTTTAGACTACTGAAGCGTGTGCCATTCCATAATAAACGCCTTGAGATTTAAAACAATACCATCTTTTAAGCCTCCAATAACCTATATTTCTCAGTATTGCTATAATCACCACTTTAAATGAAATATTATATTATGACACACTGTAGCATTCAACTAAGATGCATTGATACGGTGCACTGATGTATTCATCTGAGATAGGATAGTATTGCACACCTTAACATTCAGATGAGATGCAATAACATGGTATACTGTAGCATTCAATTGAGAACCAATAGCATGGCACACTGTAGCATTCCTAACTGATGCAATATAATGGTACACGTGAACAATAGCAAGACTTTACAAATTAAAGATTACAACAATTAGTCTTCAATATTCCTTTTCGTATATACCACCCTACCTTACATGGGACAGCATATGAGAATGTTCGTTTCGATATATTAAATATGAATCTCGTTGAATATTGTTACAGTATAAAAGGAAATTGCATGGTTAAATCAAAATATAGAGCCAAATGTTACGGAAGGCACGAGCTAGTTATTTCTTTTTAAAGTGACCCAGTTTTAAATAAAGAATTCCTGCGGTTTGCAGTGTTCACCTGTACTTCCTATGTGAAAATAGCATTACCTTTGAAAATACATTTATCTTCCGTGCATATATTACTAGGTTCATATCACTGCTATAACTACTTACATGAAGTTTGATTGACATTAAAGTCTCATCTTATTTGCAGCAACATCTATCTGACTTTCATTGCTTTTTATCTGCTTCAAAATCTGGTAAACCTGCTGTGGAATCTGACATTATATTTGTTTATCAGCATCTTGTGAGATGGAGTTAGAATCAAAGTCCTTTTTTAAATGTTATATCCGTTACTTTTAACTTCACATTTTACCATACAAGAACCTTAATGACATTGTATTAGCCTGATCACGTGTTTTCATGTGCGCCATTTTGATGTACATCTGTGACTTCATGTATTAACATATTAGAACATTCCTTACCTTGTAGAAACTATATCACGTGATTTCATGTTCACCATTTTTTTTCACTGTCACGATTCGTTACGTATGTGCTATAATGTTTTAATGTAGATGAGTTTATCTTCTATTTTCGTTCTAGCTTTTTGATCTAAAGAAATTCCTAATGTTCATATTTCGCATAGTTTCGATTTACATCTTTAATCTTTAGAAAAGCGTGATCTTACAAAATACAGGTCCTTATAACTACTACCCACATATTTTATTGTCGCGATTTATTTGAAAGGAATGTTGTTTTTCTCAGTGGTGAGTCGGTTCTAACTCAATCTTGTAACATTTATCATATCCCACTCAGTTACATTATCCTGTCACCAGGACGTCCAGTGCTAACACTAGCCTCTTAATGCTGAGTGTCAAGCATGCTACCTTCCAGTTCACATCAAATCAATCTTGATGTTTACGTGCACTAGGACTGGGGAGTGCAGTTGAGTACTTTGAGTCATTGAAGGAATCCCAGTTTCTTCTCAGAATGCATCAAGTGTATGCTCTTGGCTGAATAGTTCTTTCATTTTGGTGAATACTGTTCTGTTACCGGTGAAATACTTACTGCTTGGCTTAATATATACTATTGAGTTCGAAGATGATGGGTCCATGGTCAATTCAGCATTCTGCGTTTCTCAAAACCTTCGTCACTGACATCCAGCATGTCCCTTCTCCTGATGGTGATGTAGTCAATATGGCGTATTTGTCTTTAACGAGGATACATCCAAGACGTCTTGTTGAGGATTGACAGTTTTTTGTTGTTGATAAGGGAGCCATGTTCAGCACATTTTCTCTGTAGGAGTGCTGTCGCATTCAAACCTGTCGAGTCCATTTTTTTCTAATGACACCTGGCCATTTCTGATGATCTGTGCCAACTCTCGAACTGAAGATACCAAGGTCTATGACCCTTTCTGCCGTTGGCTCTTCTGCAATAAGAGATTCCATGTCTTCATACAATTTTTCTCATCTGAGCCGGTCATGGTGCGGATATATAGGTCATGGTACGGTTATTCATACATGCATACTTGTTCTTTAACCCCATGTTCCCTATAATAAATCGATGTAAGATATACTTAACGGCTCACATGTTTTCAATCGTCATAATGTACGTTCTGAAAGGATTATGCGTGACACCGTACTTTGGTAGATGACATTGACCTTACATAATCAATTTGAATTTAATATTCATGCGCAACACGCTTGACCTTTAACATTTTCTAAAGCATAAGAAAGGCATTTTTCCACCAGTGTGACTAAATATTGATATTCCTATCATAGTATAAATATGCACTGGATTAGACCAACGAAGAACAAACAAATAAAAGAAAGCATATTTAAAATTAAGAAGTTGCTGAAAATGTGCAAGCCTCCGCTCATGTATCAAGGGAATGCGAAACGTTACGCAATCTTGAATTATTATTAAGCTTTCACAATTAAAAATCCTAGGAGAAATAAATAAACTCTTGTACAGAGAAGATTCCGCTTTGGGTGATGACATAGTGGAACTGAAACTTTGACAAACGTTTTTTAAAAAGTCCTTGACACTAATGTAATTCTTGAACATACAGCTTGTATCAACTGTGATACATATTTCACTTGGCTAAAAAGTGAAATAAATACTATATAGATGTGAATTACCGAATAAATAAAGAGAGAAGGAGAAGAAGTGGAAAAAAGATCAAAAAGTACTGAAGAAACGGCAAAAATAGTTGCAGCACAACATATTCTTGTAGGGTATAAATAAAGTTCATACTGTAATCACTGACGTGAAAGAGAAACTTGCATCTAAACCTAAAGTAATATTGATCTGATTAAAAAAATTCAGAAGAAGCTATTGAGGATATTAAAATACTAAATAACCTGATTTACCTGCAAAAATACTATCTGGTGTGTATGATAAATCTTAAATGTTAAAATCAGATTAAGAAACCGTAAGTGATGATAATTGAATTTAAATGGGCATATCGTATATATTACAATAAAAAACAAGTCAGTCGCGATGATTATATGTTTGGTACGCTTGTTGAAAAAATAAAAACACTTGATAGCTGGTTTAAGCAATGAAAACGTTCTTTCCCACCGCAACAACAACATTCTTTCCCAGCGCAACAAAGAATGTTGTCGAAATTTGAAAATGCGAAGAAAAGCAACAGTAGAAAGATCATCCTTAAGACTATTTAATACAAGGGAGGAAGAAGGAGCAACAGGAAGTGGTATTTTTTCGAGTGGAACTCGCGGGAGTAGTCTTCTTGCCTGTCATAATAATATGCCCTCCGACATAGCGCAATAAGAAATTCTCATAGGGGCAGCACGAGCTGGAAAAAACTCACCGGAAATAATTACCGAAGCCGCTTATATATGTCAAGCATTATTTTCAAGTGGTATCATGGCTATCGGTGTATGTCGATAATTTATCGATGAACTCGTTGATGATTATCACAGTGACTGATCTTCACCGGTGGTTAATTGTCACTACGATTAGATATAACGATAATAAATAATATGATCATATACTATCACCATTATATACATGTCATGGTCAGGGCAATAAGCTCACGATTATCCTTTTATATAACAATTTACAGAGATGGTCTTGGTGATGTTATTCAAGGGTTGCTTGCAAGGATGGCTTCAAAAAAAAAGCACCAATCGCAAAACAGTTATCGATGAAAACTATTATGTTATTGGTAAAGAAAAGCTCCTGGTACTATTGATAATATTGCTAGTAAGGCGTTTTCTGCAGCCAAAGAAAGACTGACACGATTCATACGACGAACCCACAGCCAGTAAAATTGCCATCCTCGGAAATTATGCCCGCAAATGTCAGTAAAATTATAAACCAAACCGCGGATAAAAGCCTAGCAGCCTTGATAAATCAAGGATCTGACGAAGTAAAAAGAAATATTACTGCAAATTTGATAGCGGGAAGCGGTCTGAGATCACGATTCAGATAGAGTAATATAGAATAAAATGTTCAAATCTTCACCCGACCCAACATTTGATATAGACGCACCGGTGCTCAAAGATGAATCTCTACACAATTATCAGTTTTATTATTACAATGCCCTACTGCCAAATAGTCCCTCAAGGATTTCAGGATACAAATAAATACTTCCTACTCGCCAAGTCATTTTTGTAAGTAGAAGGAGAACTCGTAACAACGTTTGAAGATGTTAATCATGTTGGAGTACCATATGCATGAATTGCACGAGTTGGTTCTGTTAACAATGGGATTAAGGCGCTGTTCAGTAGCGCTACATATATGATTGATGGAAAAGTGATTCAACGAATTCATAATGATATGGATATTGCCACAACAATAATGGGTTTAGCGAGATATTCTGATGATTACACAAGATTGGCTGTTCCATCTTTGAGGTTTTCTAAGGATATTATTGATAGCACTGATAATGTTCAGTATATCAAATCATATACACCAGTAGCTACTGGAGTTGCTGATCAACAAGATGATTTTGAACATATAGATAGACCATGTGCTCCATTTGATACTATGAAAGGTGTTAATGCAAATTATAACGTAGGATTTGCAGCACGTGTATCAATGACCGTGTTGATTATTTTCATGTTCAATTAAACTGTCTCATATTTTCGGATTTTGCAGAAATGTAAAAAAGGTTATCTTTGGAGTTAAACACAGTAGTACTAGTTTTAGAGAGATCTTAAAATATAATGATTGATATTTACTGGAGATCTCTCTCGAGCCTAAACCAACCCACCGGTGAAATATAGGCAACCAAGGATGTAAAAAAAATGATCGAGGATAAAATATCCGAACTGTTAAATCTTGTAGATGTGGGGCCAAATGAGGTGGTTATATTTGAAGACAAACAAGGAAAATTAAATTTTTGTAATTATTGTTATGCTTAATGGAGTAGTATAGTTAACATTAATGAAGTAACCGAAAACTCCATAGCGGTGTTTGATTTCACTGGTAAGATTAAACCAGGTATTCTTTTTTCAACTCTACTAGATAGTAATATTGATGGAAGAACAAAATCCGATGATACAAATATAGGCGAGTTCAACATGAACTCAAAAAATATAACGACACTTGGTAATCCAACATCTGACAGTGACGTTGTCACAAACAATTATGTAGATACAATAAACAATAAACTATCAACGCTACGGGCAAATATAATGTTAATGTAGGCGCGTTTGCAAATATTCGTAAAATGTTTAGAAAAAATTATAAGAACGCTGATTATTTCTTTGGAAAACTGCCAAATATTGCCAAGAAACTTTCTGATATTAAAACAACTATTGATACGTAGAGATAGGCTTGTCTGAAAGTTGTATTTCGTCGTGTCCACGTTCAGTGCACCCCCGCACAGTACTCATTAAGACAACTTCTCAGTCCAATTATCCAGTTACTATATTCTATTTTGTGTACACTTTTGGTATGCTGTGAAAACACTGGAAAACTGCAATTCTGCCACATAAACTTATAAAAGCTGATAAACAACTTTGTCTCACATCGCTATAAAAGGAATGTATGTATGTATGTATGTATGTTTGTATGTATGCATGCATGCATGCATGCATGCATGCATGCATGCATGTATGTATGTATGTATGTATGTATGTATGTATGTATGTATGTATGTATGTATGTATGTATGTGTGTGTATGTAGCAGCTGTATAGGTTTATATGTAGGTAGGTAGGTGGATAGGTATGCATGCAAGCAGGCAGGCATGACGATACGTCTGGCTTTTGTTAGTGCTCTTTATTTTTAGTTCCCATACATTAATTGTGCACAACAATATTTTTTATTATTGTATTTATTTATTTATTTATGAATTCATTTTTTATATCTTACAATATATTAAAACAAAAGCTGAATATAATGTCCTCTTAATACTCCCACCCCACCAACCCCATATAGGTTATATGGTGGACGTATTTTCTCTTTAGTATTGTCACTAGTTGAATTGATACGCTTACACAGTATCGTGTGTGTATATGTGTTTGTATGTATGTTTTTGTATGTGTGTACATATTCGAAAATCGAAAAGAAGAAATGTAAACTAATAACCAACATCCGTTTAAAAATCAAATGATAATCAAAGCTATGTCCATGTCCTGTCTCCCCACATTTGGGCATTTGCGGTCTTCTTCGTAATTCCTATTCCAGGAGGTAGCTTGAAACATAATGGCAGAATTGTTTTCGCATCCTCTCTGGTTACGTTGATTGTCCTACCCCTGATGCAATGTTGTTGAAGCCCCATATTTGTCCCAGCTTATGCGATATGATATTATCTTTCAGTTTGGTGTATATTTTGTCTATGATCTCCTCAGTTTCCACTTGTAGGGGCAATCCATTTATGTGCACATAGACAGATGTGGGCCCTATTTCTCTTGTAAAGGGAGGTGCTTGTTTTATTTCAGCCGCCATTTCTTTGACATTTATACTCCCTTGCGTTAGGAGGGGCAGTTCCAAGTCTATCGGGTAAAACATATTTGTTGTATCCGGCATTTTGCAGTCCATATATCTGCTTCATGTCTACTCCCATAGCTTGTAGCGTAGTTAAGACTTCAGCTTGTCTGGGTGCTTTTACTACATTCCCGACATCAATCAGCTAGCATCCCGGCTGGTTATATGCATGCAGCCGTTGTCTATCACTTGTGAATGGAAGGTCACATTAAATTTTTTTTTCGCCACTAGTCCGAAAATTCTGATAATTATCCCACCATATATAATTGCCAACACGTTTATCATATTTAACCCAAAGCAATCTCGTTAAACACCAAACCAACAACATCCAAAATGAGTCTATAATATATGCATGGCTTATATATTAATAGAAAAGACATTATTATTGTTTTGCATAGAAATTGGTAACAAGTATTTGCGCACTTGTTCTAGTTTACCAGATCGAAGCCAGGTAAGTTATTGGTATGCTGTCCTTCGTCAGTCGTCCTAAGTGTTGTTTGGCAATCAGTCGAGACTGTTCAGTTAAAACAGCACGTGCTCTACATGGGTGCATAATCTTATCACATTCAGAGGTATGATAAATTTGATTATGGAAGATGGTTGAAACATACCTGCGTGTAATTGGCTGAACGTACAAACACGAGAGGTTTTATTTTCAGACTGGCAATTTTAATTTTTACCCTGTTACTCATTGTGCCTCCTCCAAAAAAATATGTAAACCTTAACAATATTTTCATTTCAGAACATTGATGCACCATAGTTCTTATCAGAGTAAAGATCATCCTACACTAAAGATGTTACTAAAAGAATTGGTAGTTTCCACATCTGTATCGAGCCTAAACTCAAACATGCTATGCATCTGTATCGTTTATAGAAAATAAATGCCTTCGACAATGAAAGTAATTCCATTAGTATTTCATAAACTGACCTGCTAAGAAGCTCCGTTAATTGTGAACATAGGCGAAATGAATGTGTGTTTCGTTAGACTGACCAGGAACAGACATTGACACTGTCAACACAGTAATATAAATGTGCATTTTGCATATAAGAAGACTGGTGCTTATAAAATGTACACAAATCCAGCAAAATCGAACCTTTGTGATTTTACACAGTGTTTCGTATATCCTTCTGTGTAAAACCTCATTGCCATTAATAAACAAATCAAGCACTACACATAATGTAATAAGTATACAGCAACGAGCTAGGTCGTGAATGTTTCCTTACCCGACTAATTTTTTTTTCTATTGGAATAAGTATTTTGTCATGTTCCAACAAATGCATGTATATAATATACCCACGGTAAGAACTACCGACCCATTGGAGGTTATTGTCAGCTTTCTCATATAACCACATTGGACCGATAAAGTCTGGATGCCACGCACACGGTGGTGAGATGGTAGTGATCTGTAAAGACTAGTGCTTTAGACTACTCGGCCACCTGGACCTAAAACAATTTTGGTATTTTATGCAAGTACATATATATCTGACATTGATATTTTGCACACAAGTGGATATTCTTTGAATAATTGCTACATTGAAATATATATATATATATATATATATATATATATATATATATATCTTGATTTCGACTGCACGTTTGCTCTACGTTTTGCAGCCCAGGCCTTAGCGTCGCCACAGTCTTAGGTTGACAACTCACTTCTTCTTAGAGTCAACACGTTTGCATCCACAATTCCTTGAAAATACACCATGACTACTGCAAGTTCAAAACAGGCTATTTGCAATATAGTCGAAGATGGGACGTTGGAACTAGAAACGGAAGGTATGTAATAGATATGTCATATATAACAATCATTATGGGTTTTTACTCGGCTAAGACTTCAATACGTAAGCATGGTATTTCATAATGTAGTAAACACAACATTAGATACCGTAGTAAACATTTCAATACGCCTAAATCTAGATTACATAGTTATATTAGCTTTTTTTATTTAAGGTCTAATATAAGTAATGAAATCTTTCAGCATATTTCCACTAAGCCCAAAACATAGCATTACTGATATAACTCAAAGAGTGCGTGGGGGAGAAATGGCCATTCACAACATTTGTCCGACTGAGTGAATGGATGTAAGTGATATATATATATATATATATATATATATATATATATATATATATATATATATATTCAGCATAAAGACAGTATATATCTAATTATTGTTTTAGCTGTCTTATATCAAATACCATTATTGGATGGTGCTATGAGTAGCCTAATATCATCTAGCAATGAAGAAAAACATTGCTTTTGATTGACTATGTCGGATTTTCATCATCAGTATTATTTTCAGTTTTCACCTCTAACGATAAACTTACGATATTAGTATATCCTTTAATGTACTGCATTAGTTATGAAACATAATATGCATTTCAGTGATGATACACTTCGTATGGAATAACTCGCGACAGATTCTACGTTGTGTTACGTGTTTAGGCTCTTAAAAACAGTAACATACAAAACGTGAAACCAGTACGCTTGATAAAAATTTAAAAAAATAATGTATTTCTCGGGGGAAAAAATTGTAAAAATGGAAATAGAATTACAGTTTAAAAATCAAATCCGAACGTAATCAGCAGCAGAGAGGGTGAACCCTACAACGTTTTTAGACAAAATTTGATTGAAATCTTAAAACGAGCCGTCTTATAACCTTATTTTAACCAAAAAAAGGCGAACCCTACAACGTTTTCAGACAAAAAATTGATTGAAATCTCCCTACGAAATCATTTTAACTAAAAAAATGAAAACGATTTTTTAATTAATTTTGGTCGCAACTTGTTGTCATCCACCCTCTCTGCTGCTATGGGTTAACAAAAAATAATAAATGATTTTAACCGAATATTTGATCCAGTCCGATACGATATCGTGTCCGAGGATCATGCAAATTTATTGTTGCGAATCCGTGTGGTTTTGACTGAGCATGACTAAAGAAATCTCGAAATTGATTGAAGTCCATATCAGAACACCATGTCTGCCAAATATTTCGTAGCGTATGTGTATCAACGCCGTTGAATACAGAAAGAATATTGCAGTTATCTCTGATTACTTTTGGAACCTGAGTGTAGCGTTGAGTGACATATATCACGTCAGTGTTTTTGTGACGCCCACGGGAAAATATTCTAGCAGGATTTTTTTGCTTATCTAACATTATATCGTCGTATACGACTAAATTGTTAATATCTCCATCAATATCATCAATGCTCGGTGCTTCATCGATATCGGTTATAAACTCAATAATACCCTCTCCGGATTTTTCTACCGCGCTGTCGTTAAAATCTTTCAGCACTTCATAACATCGTTGATCATCTACGCTAGGGGCAATTAAATACAACTTATCCCACTTCATCCATCTCATTATTAAATTGAGTAACAATTGCGTTTTACCGGATCCAGATGGCCCGATTATAATCATCCGGATAGAGTTTGGTAGCGCTGCATGATGCTTAACTGGTTCTCTTCTTTTAGTCGCTGAAAAATCAATTATATCCATATTTCTATACATAAATTATGGATCTATATTGTGTGAAGTGTAAAACGCGTACTGGCACAGATGATGTGACGACGGTTACAACTAAAAATAACCGATCAGCGCTTTCTGGTAAATGCGTGCAATGTGGTACAAAGAAATTTAGATTTGTTTCTATGAAATCTGATTTTAAAAAAAACGAGGAGGTGATATCGCAGCCAAATTGGCAAAGCTCCCTGGAACCCCATGGGCAAAGTACCCCGGAGAAAAGCACCTTCCAGGATATAGCTACTGTGGACCGGGAACCAGACTTGATATCAGACTCAATAATCAAAATCAACCCAACCCCGGTGAAGAACCAATAAACGCCATTGATAAGGCCTGTCACCTTCATGATGTTGCTTATAAAAGCAGCAATCTGCAACACAGGCATCTAGCAGATGTGAAATTAATTCATGCGTTAAATGCTATTCCTGATAAATCCTTCAAAGAAAAATTGGCTTCATTTTTGATAAAATCGGCTATGAAAAGTAAATTGATGTTAGGTGCCGGTAATTAATAATATGGAATCAATTTATTATTCCCCAAGAGGATACTGGAGGGGTAAATCAGCAGTCCATAAACTCGCTAGCGCTGCAAAAGTGAAAAAAACCACTGCGGCTAATTGGTTATCCAAACAGGCACTATGGCAAATTTATCTACCACCGCCTAAACAAATTCAATTCTCGCATTTTGATGTGACCGCTCCTAATGAAGTTCATCAGGCTGATATATTATTTCTGCCACATGATCATGGTTACAAATACGCGCTAACCGTAGTTGATATTGCAAGTCGATACAAAGAAGCAGAACCGTTAAAAACAAAATCAGCCACTGAAGTCGCTTCTGCATTTGAGAGGATTTATCGACGAGGTCCTCTGCACTGGCCAAATCTATTGCAGGTTGATCCCGGCAAAGAATTTCAGGGTGCAGTGTTATCTACAATGAAAGATCACAATGTCACTATCAGACGGGGGCATACTGCACTGCATCGTGATCAGGCCATTGTAGAACGATTTAATCGGACGATTGCTGAGCGGTTATTTGGATTTCAATACGCAAAAGAATTCATCCAAGAAAAACGATCCCGTGAATGGGTCAAAAGATTACCAGCTGTGATTACTGCACTGAATAACGAGATTACTAGAACAATCAACATGAAACCTATCAACGCGATTAAAAAGAAGTCAATACCTGAAAAACCACAAAAAGATTTCCCTAGAAACGCTAGCGTTTCCCAACCAATTCTTGGTAGTAATGTCATTGTGAGGTACTTATACGAACCAGGAGAGCTTGAAGGGGGTAGAAAAAGGGCTACTGATCCTATTTGGAGCGTCACTACGCATAAGATATCTAGTATAACACGATCTACGGGTAGACCAGCAATCTATAAACTGGATTCAACTGCCCCTCAGCGGGGTTTTACTCGACAACAACTACAAGTGATACCCGAGGATACTCAATTACCACCGCATGGTCTTAACTAGCACCGTTGCGTCTATTGCACTCAAGACAAGTCAACATCACATTATTTCTGACATGACCGAGACTGTTATTTTTTCTGTCTACGGTGAATTGGCGAGGATCCTTATCCGAATACTGCCAACGCATTATACAATTGCAACTCGCGCAGTGATTATTCTGTTGTTTCTTCAAAGCTATTATTAATTCAGCATCAATATGAAATTCTCGTTGTTTTTTTTTGTCCTGTTGTTTGTAACCGGAGAGTTTTTTATTAATGATGCTAACATCAATATCACTTATTGTTGTGTCATTATCATCGAAAACAACTCTTCGAAGTTGAGTTATTTTTCGTACTCTGGATACTGCGAGATAGACTAAATTCGACCATTCGATGTGATTATCCACCATCCAAACAATTGTATCCGATATAGTCAATCCCTGTGAAGAGTGTATTGTTGCTGCGTATCCTAGCGTCCACGGGGATTTATTGGCACGCAATGCATCTTCAACGACATTGATATCAACCAGCACAATATCATTTAATACCAGAATTTGTTTTTCATTCTGTCCTGGAATATCAACTTCAATATTCTGTTTTCGTGTATCCGATGGCCTATAACAAAGGGGTACTGGAAGCGTTGCAAATTTTTCTTTATGCAATTCAAATAACTTCATCTGAAGTGTATCCCTGACTATTTTTCTACTTGCAATGATCAAATCGTTTGGTCTCCACGCTTCCCAGAAATCATTCATTGGGGTTTCTGAAATCACTTCACGCGCTATTTCGCATTGGATTCTATCCGGTTGTAATCTAATTAGCGCTTTGAACTCGCGTAATCGTTCATCAAGTGATCTATAATCAGTGGTGATTTCTTCATAGTAGTCTACAAAACCCTTTAGCCATTCATGTGGAGATGCACCGACAAATGGTGGTGGTTGGCCTTGATCCCCGCACATGACGACTTTTGTGTTTTTGGTTAACAACCACTCAAGAAATGTTTTTAATACATCTAATGACACTGTGCATATTTCATCCCAAATGATGATTTCAGGAATGAATTTATCACCCATTCGATCAGGAGTCCATTTGTCACCCTTCCATCGAAAAAAACTGTGATAAGTACAGGCATTTACCCCTCGCTGTATCATCTCTCTGGCGAGTCTGTGAGTCGGTGTTAGCACAATCATGTTTGTGAAATCCGTAGGATTTTTACGACGATATAATTCAATTGCACGAGTTGTCTTTCCTGACCCACCACAACCGTTTAAATAAACTGTCTTGTATCTACATACTGGATCAGATACCGGTGGTGCATTAGAAAATTCTGATTGAATTTCAATACGGTTACAACAAAGATATTTATCATCCATGGCAACGTCTGCGGATTCACAATACTCATGTAGCATCTCCCTTTTAAATCGCCAACGCCCCCAATTTTCTTCGGGATCTGTGAATGCCGCTACAGCTGATTTGTACTTACTGTGTATATACATCGAATCAGTGGCCACTCTAACCGCGGTATTAGGAAATCTATTTATCATCGAAAATAGATTAATAGAAGCATAGGCTAGCATTGAACTTCTCAAATGTGTGTACTGGGAATTATATCCATCACAGTAGGTAACAACCGTACCCATTTTCTCACCATTAGATAGAAAAGCATCCTTACGGGATACAAGTTTTCCCTGTTTCATTAAATCCGCTACAATAAAATCGTATTCAGCGACATCTGTGATTAACCGCGAAGAATATTTTGCGTTGTCGTATCGTCCACCCTGGGTAAATTTACCGATTATTCTTCTTCCGAGATCCTTTGATTGTTCTTTTTTAATTTCAAATAACTTCTTAGACCAATTCATGATTTCTTCTTCATTGAAATCAGGGAATTGTTTTCGTAGTTCGCTGATTATACGATCTAGATCGGGTTGTGGTAGCCAAACTTCTTTCTGAGCTCGATAGCATATAATAGCCTCGGAAACAATCAACGATATTAGCATACCACAATCAATCATATATCTCAATAGCACTATTGGCATCCAGTGTTTTTCAGATAGGTGTCTACCGAGCCAAACATAACTACACGGATGTAACCCTGTAGCTAATTCAAATGATATCAGACGAGCGAATCCGGTTAAATCAAAATCAGGCAATGGTCCATTAATCGCAACACGAGTCATTTCATGCGTGGGGTGTCCAAATCGTTTGAAGTACTCAGCGCATTCCCCATACCCGAGAAAACTTCCGGGATAACACGCGGCTATATCAATTGAAATCATACCATCACGATGGTATTTCGTATTCCACAGTCCTCCATGACCAAATTCGACGCAACTCAATTTAACATCCTCGAGAAAATCACTTCGTGTTGGACGCCATGAGTTTTTTTCTCTTGCGAAGTGAGCTACCACTGATGGAATAGTAAAACTATCCGTGAGTAGTTTTTCATGGAAACTCTCCGGTGAAAAATCATTAGCGATTTTTCTCATTCTGTTATCTAATTCTTCAATGCGATATAATTCACCATTTGGTTTTACAAATTGATCGAATCCTATTTCGGGATTTTCATCACTTCTAAGTAACCACACTGACACAGGATCATCCTTACACAACGCATGAATAGCATCAAATAATCTCTCTTCATAGAAAACATCCCCGACGAACTCCTTAGGGATATATTTCACGGTTCGTTCTCGTGGAAATACTGTTACCGCAGGTGTCCACGCGTGTTTGTTATGATCAATAATCTGTATTGGTGCTCCATTTTTGTTATATTTCGGTTCGTATAAAACCTCTCCGGTTATCGTCATAACTGTTATTGGAAATCTTAATGATGTTTCTAATTTAGCTATATCAGAAATCTTTGCACCATGCTGTTTCACTGTCAGTTCCCATTCGGTTATTTTCCTACGTCGCAGATCAGTTAGTTTATTTCCTCGGGATGCATTTGTGAAATGTTCTATTATTCGTTCTGCTACACAATTAAGCCCTGACGAATATTTCATAGGAGCTAGTTTTGCGATATCGGGTTTATCATTTAACGGATATATCCCATAAACCATTGCTGTTACGGGATAAGATCTTTCGTAGTATGGTTTGTCAATGCCGGTTAGAATTCCTGGTTTGGAATCTCTACTCACAATGACAGCTTTTTTATTTTTGAGGATTGGTTCAAATTTATCCCTAATAATCCATTTGCCATCGACTTCGATAATGAATTTGATTCGGAAAAAATGCCGTTTTTCCCCAACACGTGAAATTATTACTGCTGCTTTTTCATCATTCATGGTAGCGTCAACAACACCATCAATTCGAAGTGTTGACCAACAATAGGATGCTCCATCACGCTTGAATTCATTGAAACAATCTCTGATTTTACTAATCATGGCTTTATCAAGAATTGTATTCTTGGGTGTATTAGAAACTATATCGAGATTGAATTGAGCATCCTTCCAGGGTAATCTCTTGTTACGTTTTTTGGGTTTATCGAGATTAAATTTGTTACGTCTTTTTGGTTTATCGAGATTAAATTTAGGATTGATTTTCAATAATCTCTTAAACTCTTTCATATTTCCGTCTATTGGACGTTTATTACGTCTTTTTGGTTTATCGAGATTAAATTTAGGATTGATTTTCAATAATCTCTTAAACTCTTTCATATTTCCGTCTATTGGACGTTTATTACGTCTTTTTGGTTTATCGAGATTAAATTTAGGATTGATTTTCAATAATCTCTTAAACTCTTTCATGTTTCCGTCTCTTGGACGTTTGTTACGTCTTTTTGGTTTATCGAGATTAAATTTAGGATTGATTTTCAATAATCTCTTAAACTCTTTCATGTTTCCGTCTCTTGGACGTTTTTTGGGTTTATCGAGATTAAATTTAGGATTGATTTTCAATAATCTCTTAAACTCTTTATCAGCATTGAATTCAGCATTTTTCGAAGGCGTTTTCCTTAATTCCTTCATGCTATAATTAAAACAAGCATTTAAATGAAAGATTTTTATATAATGAATCACTGCAAGTGGCTTATGATTGGATCAGTAATCCCGTGTAACAAATCATGCAGAAGTGAGTTTTGTGGGTATCATATGCAAAGCTTTCGACGTGGAAGCCTTGGTCCGTTACCTTGTATTCTATGTGGGGTTGGGGTCAGGGGGAAATCGCAGTTGTGTTTGAATTGCGGTGGAAAGCGATACAGGGAGTTGAAGCGTTATTATGATAAAAGAATAAAAAATGGACAATCAATCAGAAATTATGACCCTGACGCTGACAAAGTCAGTATTCTTGACGCTGACAAAGTCAGTATCAAGGATAAAATCATCAGAACTCCTCAAGACTACATCGAAAGATTTATCATTAAACCAAACAATGAATTAGACAAACAATAGTATTATGTATACGAATGAACCAAGAATTCAGACCACACCCTGTGATCACAAATTATGAAGCATCCAATGATGGTGTTGTAAGAAACCGCAGACTGAAGAAATCAGTTGGTGCTGACAATGGTATGGGGTATTTGGTGTTTACTGTTGGTGGGGGGAAAGAAAAGAAAACTTATCTCAATCATCGTTTCGTGTACGAGTGTTTCCATGGATTGATCGAGGGTGATTCTGTTATTGATCACAAGGATTCTAATCCAAGGAACAATTCTTTATCAAATCTGCAGGCTATCACACAAAGTGAGAATTTGAAAAGAGGAGAGACTGGAAAATGCTCGAAAAAAGCGAGATCTGTGAAATCTTTGAATACGATAACTAACGAAGAAAAAATATTTCAATCAATATATGAAGCCGGCAAGTATTTCGATATTTGTAGAGCTTCAGTACGAAAAGTTGCAGAGGGAATTTATCGATCTGCGATTTCAAAAAAGACCGAACAAAAAATTAAATTTAGTTATGTCTGATGCGTCATATTTTTCATTTAGAAATATGTCATTGCTATAGAATAATGAATTCTGAAAACATGAATAGCATCATATCCGAGATTTCAAAATTGAAAAGTTGGGATATTGAACTATCAGATGGGTTAAATCCTGATCAAATCATGTCTGATTTTCAGGATATAGAATACGGAGTTAACAACAATAAATACATGCTGCCAAAGAAGTATGCGCTCATCAAGAGAATTCAGAATTCTATTAAGGACTCTCTCGCATTTTCCAGTGACGTAAGTGTGTTCGCTCCGTTGTATACCATCGTAGAACGAATACGAAAAGAATTGGGGTACGAATACGAATTGAAAAAGGAGGTTAATTCTAAAATTAGAAACCTACGGGCGTTAATTCAAGAAAATGAACAATTTTGATTGACCGACCATTTATCATTATTTGATTGACCAACCATTTATCATTATTTGATTGTGACCGTCCCTCAGAGAGATTTTAATTTTTTTTAGCATTTTTTGATTGATAATGTCAAAAACAGTGAATAAAAAATTGATGGCTTTTTCGGATTGATCAAGGGAAAAGTGGGGAAAGTGTCAGTAATAATTAAAAATAATTATTTTATTAGTAATTCTGACACTTTCCCCATCATTGATAGAGATGTTAAAACACTTCCACGATGGTGTTAGGTCGGGATTAAAAAAATTGTTTAGCAATTGAAAAATTGTTTCTGATTTCAAATAATGGTCAATGAAGCATTAACAACCCGATTGGCTCGTGAACGACTGGATGCAATTAAGAGATTTGTACCAATTCGCGACTCTGTACGGAATAAACTACAACAACGACAGAGTCTTCAGACTGATTTTGCTGCGGGGTCTGAAGAATTGTTTAAACCAGTAACAACAGCAACGAAGGGAGTAGAGCGCGCTTTACTGGGAGATGGTCCCGAGACGGGAAAATCTGTTATTGGTGAACTCGAAAAAATAGCAGCGAAAACTGAACAAACAGAACAGGCCGTACAAAAAATAGAATCAAAAAGAACAGTAGATGATTTACGCGTGAGATTTAACGAGGAGGGGTTAGCAGCAATCGATAGGACTGATCCAGCAGAAATTCCTGCGCTTGTTGTTAAGACTTATGAAAACAGAAAAAAAATGTTGAAACCAGAACATCATAAATATGTTAGAAATATAACTCACTGGGCTGATATATTCTATAAAATCAAAACTGAAAAAGGTCTGATTAAGAAAGATAGTGCATCATACATTGAATATATCAATGCGGTGGGTACAGTGTATAATCAATACGAAGAGTTTAAACAACAACAAAAACCGCAAAAAACGCAAAGGCGGCGACAGCAACCTACAAAGAAAATATCTTTTTCACCTAAAAAACAACAAATACCACGTGATAATGATGATGATTATGATCTTTTTGGTTATTTACAACCCACGGATGAAGAAGAAAAAACGGATGAAGCAACTGGTTATAGCGGAAGTGGATTAAGAGATTCCAGTGAGAATCCAAGGATTTCATGTCCTGATAGTGTTCTCAGTGATATATCACGATTAGAAGTTCTCATCGGAGGAAAACGAGCCGGAAATAACTCACCGGAAATAATTAATGAAGCAGCTGATATCTGTAGACGATTATTTCAGGGTGGTATCATGGATATCAGCACATATCGAGATTTCATTGGCGAGTTAGTGGAAAGTGGGTATCACAGTGATTAATCACCGAGACTGAATTGAAAAGTCAATTGAAAAATTGTTTCTGATTTCAAATAATGATCATACACTACAATCATGATAAACCAACCCCCGTCTACGTAGTTAATTCACGGTTTCCGGTTTATAGAGCATACTACGGAGATGGTTTAGGCAATACCATTGCAGGGTTATTTGCGAGAATGGCTCCAAAAGTGATGCCGTTGGCTAAACAACTAGGAATGAAAGCAATTGAAGTTATTCGTGATAAGGGTATTGGTGCTGTTGGAGATCTTGCTGGAAAAGCGTTTTCAACTGCGAAGAATAAATTAACATCATTAGTGAGACGAAAAAAGAAACCGGTACCGTTACCGTCTACAGCAGAAATGCCTGCAAGTGTTAGTAGAATTATAAATAACGCAGTAGATGAAAAATTAGCGTCGATGGTGACTCCCTTGATAAATCAAGGGGACCAAAATAACATGATAGCAAACATGATAGCGGGAAGTGGTTTTAAAAAAACACGACAATGAAATGGGAAATCGCGATTTAGACTCTGATAAATAGAATAAAATGTTCAAAAGGTCACCTGATCCAGCATTTGATATGGATGCCCCAGTGAGTAAGGATGATTCTGTACGCGATTTTCAATTTTATTCTTATCACGCAGTACAACCAGATCTCCGATCGCGAATTGAACTTCAAGTTCATGATACCAGTAAATACTTTCTACCGTGTGAGGCATTTATCGAAATCGAAGGAGAACTTGTAACAAATGATGCTGCTCATGATGATCCACCATATGACAATAACCCAACTATCAAAGTTGGTTTTGTTAATAATGGGATCATGGCGTTATTTGAAAGCGCTAGATATCTCATTGATGGAAAGGAAATTGAATCCATTGACCGTGAAGTTGATGTGGCCACAACAATCATAGGGTTAGCGAGATACTCTGATGATTATACAAGATCAGCTGGTCCATCTATGATGTTTTCTAAGGATATTACTGATAACCCTGAACACAACCAGTATTCTAGAGTCAAGGCAACACATGCTTCTTCAGTTAATCCAGCACCAGCCGGATATACAAGACCAGCTGGTGATTTTGATGTCATAAATAATATCACTAACTACAACCTAGGGTTTGCAACACGTGTATCAACGTTGCAAGGACAGCGTCGACAGTTTTCATGTGCGATTCCACTCCATCATATATTCGGATTCTGTAGAAACGTCCGAAAAGTTATTTATGGAGCTAAACACACAGTAGCGCTTGTACGAAAGGGTACTGATAATGATGCAATATGGCATGATGCTGGTGTTGCTGATGGTAAAGTCATTTTAACAAAACTAGCATTATGGATGCCAGTGTTAACTCCATCAATCACAGCAGAAGAAAAATTGTTGTCATTTATGGAACAAGGAGGAAAATCATTGTTGAGTTGGTTATCAGTGACCACGGATATTAAACAAGACAATGTTGATGATATATTTACTTGGCATCTGGCATCAAAACAAGGTGTTTCAGCTCCACGTCATATATTTGTGGCGTTACAGAATAATGCACGAGTTGGTAATCAACAACGAAGTCATATGATATTTGATCAGTTAGGTGTTAGAGAGGTCTCACTGAGAATAAACGGACAACAGGAACCATCTGAAGATGTACAACTTGATTACACTCACAACCATATTGCACGTGTATATCATAACCTATTGTCGTTTATGGCACGTGATCAAAATGTGGATACTGGTTTGCAAATATCACAATTGGATTTTAAAAGCCTCTATCCGATCTATTACTTCTCACTGGAACATCTTGATTTGATGAGACAATCTGTCGTTGATATACACTTTAGAGCCCGTGTAACCCGTCCTGGTGCTATTGCTAATTATAGAGCGGTTGCTGTCATTCTCAGCGACAAATCAATGCTACTCGAAGGTGTTGGTGGAAGAATGAGAGTGGTAGATGCACCAGTGGAAAACATGTAATTGAAATTGTAAACGATTTAGAATCAATCAATTATGTATAATGTCATATAGTGTTATTAGTGTTGCGTTAACTCCCGGTCAATTAAAAAAATTGCAATCGGAATCAGCTAAAAAATGTGGAACCACAATCACGTTGAAACCCAACCAAATGACTGGTGGTGCAAATAAACTATCGCTGACAACTCGTCAGGTGAAACATTTCAATGATGCACTAGTAGCAAAAAAGGGTGTTCAGATTACTCTCTCTGCAGCTGCTATCAAAAATATGATTAAAACAGGCGGTATATTCCCGTTGTTAGCTGCGATTCCAGCATTGATTGCAGCAGCAGCCCCAGCGGTGGCTAAAGCGGCAGCGTTAGGAGCCGTTGGTACTGCAGCAGGAATGGCACTAAAGAAGGCAACTGGGAAAGGATATAAAAAAAAGGGACGATCCGTTCACGGATTGGGTCTAAGACTACCAGGAACCCCGTATTCGTGGTACAGCGGAAAGGGTCTAAGACTACCAGGAACGATTTATTAATTGAGGAACCTATGGTTCCCATGTCCAATTTTGATTTACTCGATGCTGCTAAAAAACTCGCGATTAAAAACTTCAGAGGTGTCTTTATGAAAGATCAATTACCACATCAACCAAACAGCGTTGAAACCGGAATCATTAATTTAGATAACAGCACCGGACCCGGAACTCACTGGGTTGCATACGCTATTGATCCACGTGGGATTGTCTATTTTGATTCATATGGATTAGCCCCACCAAAAGAGTTTATGCGTTATATAAAAACCCTTCCAATGAAGACTTGGTATTCTACGCTACCAACACAACAAATGAATGACCCACCAATATGTGGCAGCGAAGTACTAAATGTTCTTGACGCTATTTCTAACTCCTTGAGTAACCCAAGCGGAAAACCACCACATGTTGTCGTGAATGAATACACTACTAATCGCTGGAAATCGAAACGATTTTAGAGAGAGAAAGAGTTTTACAATAACATGATTGATATTTGGGGGAGATCTTTGAAACCCAAACCCGATGGCACTGCACCACCTGATTCTGTCAAGGATGTAAAAAAACTAATCAAAGATGAAATAGCTGAGATGTTGAACTTAACAAATGTTGATCCTAATGAAATAGTTGTATTTCAAGACAAACAGGGTAAATTGAAATCTAGTGATGTGTCGTTGGATGATATTTTAGTTAAACAACAAAACGCAATCGAGAACACCGTTGCGTTATTTTCCGATCAGGGTAAATTGAAAACCAGTAATATTTCTCTGGATGATATTTTAGTTAAACAACAAAACGCAATCGAGAACACCGTTGCGTTATTTTCCGATCAGGGTAAATTGAAAACCAGTAATATTTCTCTGGATGATATTTTAGTTAAACAACAAAACGCAATCGAGAACACCGTTGCGTTATTTTCCGATCAGGGTAAACTCAAACCGGGTGTACTCGTTTCGACGATTACAGATCGATTAAAAACTCTCAACGATGAGTTAAACAATTCTGTGTTTGTACTAACAACACTTGAATCTAAAATTGAAGAAAACGGAAAACAGTTTTCAGTTTTTCGTAAAAATATCATCGAGAAATTTATTGGAACCCCGTTGGATAAAGTTGAAATAAAACTCCCGGATATTAAAAAATCCATCGATGAGACAAAAACTTTCATCGAAGCCATCAAAGGTGATTTTTTGAGGATGATAACAATCATTGAAAAAACAAAAATTCCTCATGAGAAAACCAACAACGTCGTGTACACAATCCAACACGGATCATTTGCGTGGACACCTACAAACAACAAATTAGATATCACTGCAACCGTTAAGGGTATTTATCGATTAACACTAGTGACACCATTAACTCAATTTAATATATCATCGTCGAGTTCATCCGGGGTCAACAATACGATTTCAACGATCATCGACAAGGATACAACTGAAAAGTTCACTATAACAGCTACTGATAAAAATTTGATTGGGGTTTCAGCAACCTGGTATGTGGAATTCGTAGCGGATTTAAGTAAATAACTAAATCGTTACGATTTCACAATTGAAAACGCTAGTGTTTTTAAAATAAAAATGATTTCATCAACGCAATGTCGCTATGATCAGGTCAGAGAATTTCAAAATAGACTCAAAACCCTCACTGAGGAGTATCAAATAAAAATAAAAAAATACCGACGAAGAATCACCGCAATTGATGTTATTGTGTACTCGGTGTCAAGCGTTCTCGCTGGCGCCGGAATAATACTTGCATCGGTTACAATGATTGCCCCGGTCGTGGTTCCAATTTGCATTTCTGCGGTGGCTACAATCGGGGGTATATCAACCGGGATAGCAAAAAAGATATCATCATGCAGCCAGAGTAAACTGCAGAATTACTTACTTCAATTTCATATTGCATCAACCGCATATTCGCAGTTATCATTGATGATATCATCGTCACTCGATAATACGATTATATCAGATAGTGAATTCTCAGAGATGGTCAGTATTTTTAATTCTGCAATATCGAAATTAGAGCAACAACATGAGTATAATAACAATGACAACACCGATGGAATCAGAAAAAACAAACCCAAAAAACAAAATGATCTCAATAATCTCAACCATACCAGATTGTGAGTTCTCGGTGATGGTCAGTATTTATGATTCCTCGATACCAAAATTAGAAATACAACATGAGTATAATAACAATGACGACACCGCAGGAATTACTTCAACGAATAGTGGAGAACACGAACCCAGTACAAACAAGCATGATATCAATAACATCAACGAATCCAGAATTCAGTGTGAATTTCCCCTCTCCGGTTCCGGTGAAGGAGATAGCGCTAGCAAAACTACGAGTGTATCACAGTTGGCCTAATATCAGATCAAAATCATTTGGTGGTCAACAACCCAATAATTCTTTAGTGTTTGCAAATAAGAATAAACCCGACGGAACCCCAGACTGGAAAGTTGTTTCGATTCCAACAGGGTCATACCAAATCGAACAAATCAATAATGAATTCGCGCGTAGAATAAAATCGATTACTGGAGTAGAGTCAAAAATCGCTATAACGGTTCATGAGCCGACGCTATCATCCGCAATTGAAATAAGCACAGAAGGATACGTCGTAGATATCTATCAGAGTTCTATTAGAACCGTACTAGGATGGCCTGAATTACCACCCCGGGAAAAAACTCTGGAGGAAACCGTTAATTTACCGGAACCACAAAAAACTGATTATGTCACCGACGTGATAAAACCTGATAATCCAATAAAGAGTTATAAAGAGTACAATAAGTGGGATCTTTTCAATGGAATAGTAGAAAATAACGCTGTCAAATTCGTACCCCGACAGGACAAAATTACTGAAAATTTCACAGCGTTCAATAACGATTTTTCGCTGTTGTTAATATCTCTTAAATCCGGTACTCTCACCCGAGATGAATTTATCAGCGTCGTAGAAACATGTAACAAAATCATCTTCGACATGAAAATATTTCATTTGCTAATTATTCAAGAGATATTAGGTGACGACAATCCTAAAACGAGAACCGAGTTTGCGATGAAAGGAAATATACGCGTAGAAGATATTCGTGAGTTTAAACTACCAGGATATAATATCTCAGAACTACAAAAATCTCTCAGTGATGCCATCGATGTTGGTTTTAAAATAATTCATGATGCATGGAGAAAAACATCATCACCGGAAATAAAAATCCTCAAACATAATAATGACCCAGATGGTGGCGGCAGGCATATCGCTCCGTTCAACGTGAATATATCCTCAGTGATTGCGCTCAATTTAGTGTGTGATGTTATCGAAGGAAGCTATCAAATTAATCTCGAACGATCAAATCAAGCCCAGCAAGGATATATTCTTTATTCATTTGCACCAACAGCTCCTCCAGGATTTTTAATTATTGAAAACCCAATTAATCCTGTCTACATGCGATGCCATAATAATTCGTTAACCAGAATTAATTTCAAACTCACCGACCAGTCCAATAATCTGATTGATTTACAAGAAGAGGTGTTAGCGATTAGTCTGTTTGTGAAATCATAAATGATTTTCGTCCTAAGGACTTTCATCATAAAGACTGGATCAAATCATTTATTATTTTTTGTTAACCCATAGCAGCAGAGAGGGTGGATGACAACAAGTTGCGACCAAAATTAATTAAAAAATCGTTTTCATTTTTTTAGTTAAAATGATTTCGTAGGGAGATTTCAATCAATTTTTTGTCTGAAAACGTTGTAGGGTTCGCCTTTTTTTGGTTAAAATAAGGTTATAAGACGGCTCGTTTTAAGATTTCAATCAAATTTTGTCTAAAAACGTTGTAGGGTTCACCCTCTCTGCTGCTTAATCCAAGAATAGTCCACGAATTAAATTATAGAAGTCCTAGTAATGAAATGTTCCAACAAATTCAAGTTCGAATCCTTTTGGAAAATCCAAGATGGAAGATGTATGATGTTGTATGTACTATTTTTTATCTAGTTCCTTGTAAATTCACAAGAAATAACACTCCGGTGCTGGAAAT
Organism: Unio delphinus; assembly: GCA_029339505.1. Lineage (NCBI taxonomy): Eukaryota > Metazoa > Mollusca > Bivalvia > Unionida > Unionidae > Unio > Unio delphinus. The sequence continues at coordinate 15,229,382 of JAQISU010000046.1, read as the reverse complement.
CCGAATATAATTTTGATAGACTGTCTCTTTCAAAGAATTATATATGAGCACATCAAATATTTCCCGAGATACTTATTAATTATTTTAAAATCCAAATCAACTTAAGAAAATTAACATGGATTCAAAGAATGGCTACAAGAACAAAATAATAATCTAACGTCAGATGCTAATTATATTTCAATACAAACTAATTATATCGTATTCTAATACTAAGTTTGGCAAACGACATCATCAACTTTCGAAATCAAGAGAAAAAAGGGAGTGGTCACTTAATCGTGTTTATATCACGCACTCCTAACATGACCCTGAAGAGAAACAATCATTTTACTTTAAGAACAAAACGTTGATTACGTTTTAATTCACTAGTCCAATCTTGACCTTGACAACAACCAATCATTTTACAACTAAAATGAAACCTGTGTACATGATTGCGGTTAACACTGAATAAAGGTTAGGATCTAAGTCAACATTACTTGCTTACCAAAACATAATTCAGTCAACCGATTTTCTGAAGTTAAAAGCATCATCAATTAAAGTACTTTACAATAGCATATAATGAAAAATGAAAATTTTTCAAATCCGACAAACAAACAATTAAATTAAAATAAATTTATATTAAATCAGATATATGTAACACAAGTCAATGGCAGGTTTCCATTTGCACAAGTAAACATGTCATGAACATGATTATACTTGTGTCGGAAATTTGCTTTCATTTGTTAGCATGACCAGAAATAAAAAGTTAAAACCGGGCCAATATTCGCCTGATTTCAGCTCTCAAAACATCGAATAGAGGTGTCGTAGTCTCATCGCGTCCTTTTCTGTTCAATAACGTAACGCGTCAATGAGGTTTATTGACGTGACGTTATATGGCATTGGTCTATTGGCCGTTGTTACATGTTTTAATGGGGAACGTATGTACCCTTTTATAAATTTACTTATAATCCATAGCTGTAATAGGATAACATCATCCATCCTAATGGATAAACACAGGTAAAACCATCCATCATAATCTTTTCAAATACAGAAGCAACTTCAGGTGACGATTTTGTTTTTAGAGGTTCTGCTTGTTTGTATCGACTCGCAACGTCAATTACGATTAGCGCGTATTTATAACCGTTATCATGTGGTAAAAACAATAAGTCAGCTTGATGAACTTCATTGGGTCCGGTAACATCAAAATGCGAGAAATTGATTTGTTTAGGACGCGGTAGATAAATTTGCCATATAGCCTGTTTGGATAACCAATTAGCCGCAGTGGCCTTTTTCATTTTTGCGGCGTTGGCGAGTTTATTGATTGCAGCGTTACCCCTCCAGTATCCCCTCGGAGAATAATAAATAGATTCCATATTATTAATTACCAGCGCTCATCATCAATTTGCCTTTCATAGCTAATTTTATCAACCGCTAAGCCGATTTTTCTTTGAAAGATTTATCAGGAATAGCATTTAACGCATGAAATAATTTCACATCCGCGAGATGCCTGTGTTGCAAATTGCTGCTTTTATAATATGCAACATCATGAGCATGACACGCATTATCAATAGCGTTTATCGGATACTCGCCGGGTCGGGGCTGATTTTGATCATCAAGTCTGATATCTAATAATGTTCCGGGGACACAGTAGCTATATCCTGGAAGGTACTTTCCTCCGGGGTACTTTACCCATGGGGATCCAGGGAGCTTTGCCAATTTGGCTGCGATATCACCTCCTCGCTTTTTTTTTAAAACATCTCCGGATTTCATAGAAACAAATCTAAACATTTTTTATACCACATGTTGCACATCTACCAGTAAGTGCTGATCTGTTATTTTTAGTTGTAATCGTCGTCACATCATTTGTGTTAGTACGCGTTTTACACTTCACACAATATAGATCCATAATTTATGTATAAAGATATGAATATAATTGATCTTTCAGCGACTAAAACAAGAGAACCAGTTAAGCATCATGCAGCGCTACCAAACTCTATCCGCGCAATTATAATCGGGCCATCTGGATCCGACAAGACGCAATTGTTGCTCAATTTAATAATGAGATGGATGAAGTGGAATAAGTTATATTTAGCTGCTCCTAGCGTAGATGATCAACGATGCTATGAAGTGTTAAATTATTTTAACGAGAATGCATCAGAAATTAAGGGTGAAAACGTCATTGATTTTATAACTGATATTGACGAGGCACCATCCGTGGATGACCTTGATGGGAGCATTAACAATTTAGTCGTATACGACGATGTGATGTTAGACAATCAAAAAAACCAGCTAGAATATTTTCCCGAGGCAGGCATAAAAACACTGACGTGATATATGTCACTCAACGCTACACTCAGATTCCAAAAGTGATCAGAGATAACTGTAATATTCTTGCAGTGTTTAACGGCGTTGATACACATACGCTACGAAATATTTGGCAGACATGGTGTTCCGATATGGACTTCAATCAATTTAAAAATTTCTTTAGTAAAGCTCAGTCGGACCCACACGGATTTATAACAATAAATTTACATGATCCTCGGACACGATATCGTATCGGACTTGATCATATATTTGGTTGAAATAAATTATTAACCCATAGCAGCAGGGGGGTGGGGGGCGATGACAACACCGCTGCGATGTTTTATGGTTTAGCAACGAAAACACGAATAGTGTATCACACGCGCAAACTCATGTTTTGAGCAAGAAATCAATAAGTCTCCGTTTACCAAAGGGAGACTTTCTTTTTTTTTTGGTTAAAACATGAGATTTCGTAGGAAGGCTCTATTTTATGTTTTGATGGTTTAAAGTGATTTTGTCTGAAAAAAGTTGTCGGATTCACCCCCCCCCCCTGCTGCTGCAATTGATGGGGACGGGACACAGGAAAAGAATTGACAGAAAGATGACTTGAACTTAAAACAGTTGTATATGCTGGAATGGCAAAATAGAGAGCAAGAAATGATAGATGCAAGTTCTGGGCTCATTGGTGTGAAATAAAAGACTAAACGGAATGTACGCACACTACGGAGTTTTGCGATTATAAGTGAACCTTTATTCATTTTTACCAGTTGTTTCTGTTTTTTGTACATAATATAAATGCATTTGTTGGAACAAACCACATGAAAAAAGATTACATATTGCAAAAGCAAATAAATTAGTCGGGTAAGGAAACATTCACGACCTAGCTCGTTGCTGTACACTTATTAGTTTATCTGTAATGTTTGGTTGGTTTGTTTATAGCAATGGAGTTTTGCACAGAAGTATATAAGAAATACAACGTAAACTCACAAAGGTTAGATTTTGTGGGATTTGTATAAATTTTGTAAGCATCAATCTTCTTTATATGATCATAAATTTGCAAACTACACATTTATATTACTGTGTTGACAGTGGGGGACTACTGTCTTGTCAATGTCTATTGCTGGTCAGTCTGACGAAACAAACATTCATTTCACCTGTTTGTTCACAATTACGGGGATTCGTATCTAGTCAGTTTATGAAATATTATTGGAATTACACTAATTGTCGAAGGGATTTATTTTCTGGTAATGATACAGATGCATATCATGTTTGAGTTTAGGCTTGATAAAGATGTGGAAACTATCAGTTGTTTTAGTAACATCTTGAGTGTAGGATGTTGTTTATTCTGATAAGAACTATGATGCATCAATGTTCAGAAAATTAAACTATTGTTAAGGTTTACATTTTCTTTTGGAGGGGGGACAAGGAGTAAGAGGGTTAGGAACCCCTTAAAATTACCAGTCTGAAAATAAGGCCTCTCGTTTTTGTACGTTCGGTCAATTACCTGCAAGTATGTTTCAACTATCTTCCATAATCAAATTCATCATACTTCAGAATGAGATAAGATTATGCACCCAGGTAGATCACGTGCTGTTTTAACTGAACCGTCTAGACTGATTGTCAAACATCAATTAGGACGACTGACGACGGACGAAGGACGTCATACCAATAACTTAACTAGCTTCGATCTGGTAAACTAGAACAAGTGTGCAAATACTTTTTACCACTTTGTATGCAAAGTAATAATAATATATGTTTCCATTAATAGATGAGTAATGCATATATTGTCGGCTTATTTTGGATGTTATTGGTTTGGTATTTAACGCCATTATTTTGGGCTAGATAGGATACACCTGGTGGCAATTATATCTGGTGCCGGAATAGTAAGAATTTTTGGACTAGTGGTGAAATAACTCGGGGAAACCTCGGTAAGAACTCTCTACCAATTGGAGGTTATTGTCAGCTTTCTCATATACCCACATCGGACCGATACAGTCTGGAAACCAAGCAGATGGAGGTGCGATGATAGTGATATGTAAAGACTAGTGCTTTTGACTACTCGACCAAAAAACATTTTTGGTATTTTATACAAGTACTTATGTATATATATATATATATATATATATATATATATATATATATATATATATATATATATATATATATATATCGATTTTGGCTGCACGTTTGCTCTACCTTTTGCAGTCCAGGCCTTAACGTCACCGTCGCCACTGTTTTAGGTTAACAACACACTTCGTCTTAGAGTCAACACGTTTGTATCCGTAAGTCCTTGAAAAGACACGATGGCCACTGCAGGTTCAAATCAGGCTAATTGCAGTATAGATCGGACTTTGGAACTAAAGACGAAAGGTATGTAATACATAAGTCATATATTACAACAATTATGGGTTCTTTACTTACACTTAAATACGTCAACATGGTATTTAATAATGTTTTAAACACAAAATGATATACCATAGTCAACATTTCAATAAGCCTAAATCTAGATTACATAGTTTTATTAGCTTTGTTACTTAAGGTATACTATAAATAATGAAATCTTTCAGCAGATTTCCACTAAGCCCATAACATAGCATTAACTATATAACTTAAAGAGTGCGTGGGAGAGAAACAGCCATTCACAACAGTTGCCCGACTGAGTGAATGGATGTAAAGTGATAATTATATTCAGTATATATATCTAATTATTTTTTAGCTGTCTTATATCAAATATCAGTATTGGAAGGTGCAATGCGTAGCCTAATATCATCTGGCAATGCAAAAATAACAAATAACATTGGTTTAGATTGACTATGTCGGATTTTCATCATCAGTATTATTTTCAGTTTTCCTTCTTATGATACAGTTACGATATTTATTATTGCCTTTTGATCTAATGCATTATTTATGAATCATAAGATGCATTTCAGTGACGTTACACTTCGAATTGGATGATTTGCGACAGATTCTACATTGTTGACCAAGTGTTACGTGTTTAGGCTCTAATAAACAGTAACATAGAAAACGTGAAACCAACAAGCTTGGTAAAGATTTTACAAAATAATTTATTTCTCTGAGAAAAGATTGTAAAAATAGAAATAGAATTACAGTTTTAAGAATCAAATCCGAACGTAATCCGAGATTAGTCCATGAATTAAATTACAAAATTCCTAGTAATGAAATGTTCCAATAAATTCAAGTTCGAGTCATTTTAGAAAATCCAAAATGGAAGATGATGACGTATGATGTAGTCTGTACTTTATTTATCTACAGTTCCTTGTAAATTCACAAGAGTTAACACTCCGGTGATGGAAATCCGAATACAATTTTGATAAACTGTATATGTCAAAGTATTATATATGAGCACATCAAATGTTTCCGAGATATGTATTAATCCTTTTAAAATCCAAATGAATTTAAGAAAATTAACATGGATTCAAACACTGGCTACAACAAAAGAAAATGACTCAATGTCAGATGCTAACTATATTTCAATAGAAAGTGATTATATTGTTTTCGAATGCTCAGTTTTGCAATCATCAACAACTTGCAAAATAGAGAGAAAAAAGGGGGGAGGTCGCATGGCCGTGTTTATATCACGTACTCCTAACATGACCCTGACAAAAAACAATCATTTTACTTTAAGAACAAAACGTTGTTTATGTTTTAATTCACAAGTCCGATCTTGACATTGACAACAACCAATCATTTTAAAATTAAAATAAAACATGTGTACGTGGTTGCGGTTAACCATGAATAAAGGTTGGGATCTAGTTCAACATTACTTGCTTGCTAAACAATAATTCAGTCAACCGATTTTCTGAGGAAAAAACGCATCATCAATAAAATTACATTACAATAGCATATAATAAAAAAAACAAATGATTAAAATCAGACAAACAAACAATTAAATAAAAATAAATTTAGAGTAAATCAGATATACGTAACACAAGTCAATGACAATTTTCCATTTTGCACAAGTAAACATGTCATGAACACGATTATATTTGTGTCGGAAGTTTGCTTTCATTTGTTAGCATGACCAAAAATAAAATGTTGAAACCGGGCCGATATTCGCCTGATTTCAGCTCTCAAAAACAGAGCAGAGATGTCGTAGTCCATCGCATCGTTTTCTGTTCAATAACGCAACTCGTCAGTGACGTTTATTGACGTGTCATTATAGGGCACTGGTCTATTGGCCGTTGTTAAATGTTTTAATGGGGAGCGTATGTAACCTTCTATAAATTTACTTATAATCCATAGCTGTAATAGGATAGCATAAAACCATCCATCGTAATGGTTAGGCATATATAACATGATCCACCCTATTGGTTATACACATATAATATGATCTTCCTTAATTACTAGATCAATATAATATTATCCATCGTAATGGTTAGACACAGATTTTAGCTCAGATACAGATAATAGCATCCATCATTATGGTTCGATTCAGACAGAGATAATAGCATCCATCATTATGGTTAGATTCAGACAGAGATATAATAGCATCCATTCTAATGGTTAGATTCAGACATACAAATAATAGCACCCATCCTAATGGTCCTATTCAGACACACATATAATAACATCAATTTTAATGGTTAGATTCAGACATACAAATAATAACATCAATCCTAATGGTTAGATTCAGACACACATATAATAGCATCCACCTTTAGGAAGCTTCAATCGCTTCACCGTCCCATCCATGATACCATGATACATTTGTATGCGTGTGCCAACTCTTACACGGATACCGATTTGCCCTCGCTAATGTTTTAGCGCCCTCCATGCTGATATCAATTAAAATTTGGATCAAGACCGATCCAATAGCGTGTTCGAGGATCATGCAAATGTATCGTTATAAATATATGCGGGGTTGCCCAGGCATGACTAAATAAATTTCTAAAATTATTGTAATCTATGTCCCCGTTGCAATAAGTCTGATGAATATTTCTTAGCGTATCCGTTAAACACAGCAAGAATATTAGTTATCCCTGATTTCTTTAGGTATTGTTGTGTACCGTTAAGTAACATAAAATCACGTTTATGTTTGTATGCCTTTCTCGAGAAAATATCAGGGCTGGATTAGATTGTTTATCCAACATAACATCATCATACACAACTAAATTAGTACTATTCCCATCAATATCATCTACAGATGTTGTTTCATCAATATCAGAAATAAATTCAACATTATCACAGTCTTCCTTTATCGTCGCTGCGTTTTCATTAAATTTTGTTAGCACTGCATAACATCGCTGATCATGTACAGACGGAGATATCATATACAATTTATCCCATTTTAACCACCTCATTATGAATTAAGTAACAACTGTGTCTTACCATTCCCAGACGGTTCAATTATAGTCATTCTGATAGAATTTGATAACGCTACAAGATGCTTGACAGGTTGTCGCTGAAACATCAATTATATCAATGTTATAATTACTAAATATGGATTTATATTGTGCAAATACAAGAGGTGTACTGGTACAGATGAAATAGTGACAATCATAATGAAAAATAATAGACCAGCGCTTACTGTTAGGTGTGAACGCTGTGTTACTCAAACTTAAATTTATCCCCGCCTATATGTCGGGTTTCAAACAAATACAACACGGGGGTTGATATTTCAGCCAAGTGAGCCAAATTACCGGGAATTCCATGGACCAAATACCCATGAAAAAACACCTTGCATGATATAATTCCAGACTTGATATCCGACTTGACAACCAAGACCAACCAAAATCAGGCGAATATCCAATAAATGCTATCGAACATGTTTGTCACGCTCATGATGTAGCTTATCGATCAAAGGATCTTCAGCAGCAACACATCACAGATGTGAAATTGATTCACGCGTTAAATTCCATTTAAAAAAAAACTTTCCAGGAACAGCTTATTAAAAGCTGCTATTAAACGTAAACTAGTATTAAGGGCTTGAAATTAATACTGGAGTCAGTGTATTATTCCCGAGCGGATATTGGAGAGGTAGCGCCACGATTAGTAAACTCGCCGAAACTGTAGGTGTTGACTGTGCCACCACAGCAACATGGTTACCCCGACAAGCGATATGGCAAATCTATCTAAACGAACACAATACGAACATGTTGATGTTTGATTCCTTACTGAGGTTCATCAGGCTGATATTTTATTTTTACCACATTATACTAGACGTCGTAAAACATACAAATACGCATTAACTGTCGTTCGTCTTGCAAGTAGATACAAAGAAGTATAACCGTTATCAACATAACCAGCTGGTGAAGTAGCTTCTACGTTTAAACGAATTTATCACCGAGGTGGTGTACGATGGCCACCTCAGTTACAAGTTAAACCTGGCAAAGAATTTCAAGTCGCAATATCATTTTTGATAAAAAAACACATCACAAAATAACGACGACATACTGCGATTCATCGCAATCAGGTCGTTGTTGAGAGATTTAATTGAACACTTGCTGAGAGGTTATTTGAATATCAATACGGGAAGTAGTAAATTCAAAAGAAAATATCTCGCAAATGGGTTTTTAAGATTACCAAGTGTGATATCTGCGCTAAATAATCAAAGTATTCGCACAATTCACATGGAACCTGTTAACGCAATCACACGCGCGTATATATCTGTGCAAGATGACTCGTCAGCATATCCAGTTCTGGATAATGTCACTGTGAGGTATTGATATGAACCTGGTGAACTTGAAGGTGGTAAAAAACAGAGCGACTGATACAGTCTGAAGTATCACAACACACAATTTCCAGCGTAGTTACATCCACGGGTAGACCTGCAATATACTGATTACATTCAACTGCTCCTCAACGTGGATTTATGCGTGAATAATTACAAATAATTCACGAAGACACGCAATTGTCGCCCCCGATCGCTTAACTAGCACCTGGACGTCGACTACACTCAAGGCAAGTTAACATCGTATTTTCGCGTGTCTGACGACGACTTTTATCTTTTCTATCCACGGTAAATTGTTTTAAATCGTTTTTCAGATACCACCTTAACATGACACAATTACATCTCGCACAGTGATTATTCTGGTTCTGTTTCAGTATCATGATAAATTCGACATCGATATCAAAATCTTAATTACCTTTTTTATCACTTAGCTTATAACTGGCTATTTTTTCTGATTGTGCTATTGTGCTATATCATCGATGATATCTGCGTCTTCGATTAAATGCCAAATTAAATGCTTCGCACCTGAAATATTCTTTTAACTGAAAACACTGCCAAAAACGAAAACGTTTGACCTTCCGACATGATTATCTACGATCCAAACTTGAGTATCAGAAACAGTTAATTTGTGAGATGAGTTTATTGTCATCGCGTATCCTAACATCCATGGAGATTTGTCCGCGCGCAATGCATCCTCAACAATGCTAATATCAACCATGACAATATCGTTTAATACTAGATTTTGCTTCTCAGTTCGTCCTGGTATATCAATGTTGATGTTTTACCATCGTGTATAAGCTGGTCTTTCACACAACGACGTTGGTAGCGTCGGGATCTTTTTCGTATGCAACTGAAAAAATTGCTTCTGAAGTGTATCACGATTTACTTTTTACTTGCTACTATTTAATCGTTTGGAGTCCACCTTGCAAGAAATCATCCACGGAAGATTCTCGTATTACTGTGCCTAATGACCTACACTGATTTTTATTTGCAACAACCTGATTAAAATTGTAAGTTGTTTTTAATTTATCATCAATTGATCTGTGATTGACATCGATTCGATTTCTTCATAATAATCAAAAATACACAGTTTTGTGTCTGGATACCGGATCATGCACGGACGCCGCAAAAGATAGTTGTGACATCTGTTCGCGTTCATAACAAACCAATATCATAATACCTGCAGTTGGTTTATAATTGCATATATCTTCCTGTTGTATTTTCCATGATCCCCACGATGAATCCTCGATAAGAACGCTGCGTATTTCTTATCCATATAAAACGAATCCGTGGCAACGCTGAATGTGGTGCGCGGAAATCTGTTTATCATTGTTAATGAATTTATCGAGACATATGGAGTCAACGAAACTCTTAGATGCGTGTATTGCGGTGATTCGCCATTGATTTAACCAATAACACCTACTTGTGTTCCGTCAGACAAGATGGGGTTTTCCTTGAATGATATTTCTTTCGTCGCCGTATCAGCGACCAAGAATTCATATTCCGCGGAATCCATAATAAATCGGTAATGACTAATCACGCCACCACCCTGAGTAAACTTACCGATTATGTTTCTAGCAAGATCCTATGCGGTTTGTTAGTTAATGTTACTGAGTTTAATCTTGATAATTTTAGGAGCTTCATTGACAATATGATCAATGGGAGTATCTGGACATATCTTGATAAATCGCTGATGACCTCGTCATGACTAATACACTCATGTGAAGTTAACCAAAGTTTTGTATGCGCGTGATATGATATATTTGCTACACTTACCGTCAACAATGTTAATATTACAATATCAAGCATGTATCTTAACAGCACTATGAAAGCTCAGCGCGCTTCTGAAAGATGTCTACCAAACCAGACATAACAAATCGGATGAAGATCCTTAGCGATCTCAAAAGACACTATACGAACAAACCCGCTCAGGTCAAAATCAGATAATGGTTCATCAATTGGGTCATCTCATGCGTGGGATGTCCAAATCGCGACAAAATTTCCGTCGCATTCGTCTTTACCTATAAAAAAAACTCCCGGGATAACACGCGGCATATCAACCGAAATGAAGTCTTTGCGGTTATACCGGGTATTCCATGAACTGCCATGTTCGTATTCACAACAGCTTAACTGAACATCGCTGAGAACTCGTGCGTGTGTTGGCTTCCATTTTATTTTCTTTTTCGTGCGAAATAAGCTGCGACTGACGCAATCGTAAAACAATTTCTAAGTAATTCGTCAAAGTTGTCAGATGAAAATCTTCGTTTCATCAAGAGAATGACTAAGATATAATTCGGCATCGTGTTGAAAAAATTGATCATTTTTCCATCATTGGAACTCTAAAGCAACCATACAGACACAGGATAGTTTTTTATTTATGTGGTGAATAGCATCAGATATAATTTCCGAGCCTGGTAAAGTTTTACAATTCGATTCCGCGGGAATATAGTCACCACGCTAGCCCACGTGTGTGCGTTATGATCAACTATGTTTACTGGAGCTCTTCCATTTGCTCAGTAGTGGTTTAAATAATACAAAACCTCTCCTGTTATCGTTGTTACGCCTATTATCTATTTCTTCAATCTGGAATCAACATTTATTGTAGCTCCGGTGTTTTTTGCAGATTCAGTCCAATTGGCTATTTTTTCACGTCGTCGATCCGTTAATCCGTTACTCAATGTCGCATTTGCAAAATGCTCAATTACTCGCTCTGCTACACGATTCAGCCTTGACGAAGACAATGATGAAAATCTCATTGGTGCTAATCTGTTAATATCTGGTTTACTAATCGGATAAATTTCATAATAGAGAGCGCTAAAAAATATTATTTGCATAAAATACCGTTTGTCATCGATGAAATCTATCGCGGAGACGATTTCACCAGAAAGTTTATCATTCATTGTCGCGGTTGTGTTATTAACACTGTGGCGACCATATACGCGGCATTGTTGCGATTAAACTCATACTTACCACAACAAATACAAATATGCTTACATGTCTTCACAATCCAGGGACGTCATTTGGGGAGGGCGGGGTTGGTGGGTGGGTGGGTGTTTAATTTGCATGTCCTGTAAAAGTTCTGTAGCCTATATATGAAAATTAACGAGCCCGTTAAGGTCCCTGTATGAATACACTAATATACAACAGGGAAAAATAAATTTTAAAATGAAGTAATTTGTCAAACTAGCTATTAAATAATAACAAGATAGGTATATACTGAAACTTATAACAAACTATGACTTGTTCAAAAATATAAACCGCTCTGGTGGCCTAGCGGTTAGTGCGTCCACCGCGGAACCTAGAGGTCGTGGATTCGATCCCGGCCGGGTTATTTCAACTACTTAAACAAATGCTACTAGCATTAACTGGGTGGGACATCATGCTACATGTCTGCGGCATGATACCCCAGTGCTAGACATCACTATTAACTGCTTCACTGCAGACATCGTAGCGATATGAATGAAAAAATGTTAAAGCTACGTTAAAAAATCCTACTCTCACTCACTCAAAGATATAAACATGTTTTCTATACTGTAACAGTACTATGACATTTAAAATGACTAGATACATTACAAAATATGCAAAATCGGTAATTTCTTACATACACTCTAAGTTTGATACGATAATATCTCTGCAGATTTGTTCAAATGACTAAAATATTTACTTTCTGCAAGTGCATTTTAAAAATGTAACATGCTGTTCGTGACATGTAGAATTGGGTATATAGTGTCCGTGACATGGGGTTAGAATTGAGCATACAGTGTCCATGATAAGGGGTTTAGAATTTGGCATACATTGTCCGTGACATGGGCTGTAGAACTGTGCATACAGTATCCGTAACGTAGACTTTAGGCACTTCTCAGCCACACAGCAAAATCTGTCACGCTGCCCGAACCCATAAGCGTTTTACCTCTAATTGCATTGTACGCAGGAATAAGTCTTCCTATTGCTGCCTTGTAAAATATTAATGAATATGTATCAGTATATTTGTATCATTGGTATTTCCCCATCCCATAATAACCACTAATTAATATTTGGTTATATTAATGTTACAGTAACGGTTATTAACTCTTTGATGCATTAATTATAACTATTTTATTGTTATTAGAAATACCCCACCACGAAAACAAAACTTATATGCACTTATGTTTTTAGTGTACGTTGATCGAGTCTTTTTGCACACGCACACACAAGAAATACGATATTCCAACTACGGGATGTGAAGAAAGCTTTGTGACATATATTCTAGGTTTTGTGAACTTATTCTGAAGTGAATATGGTTAAGAATTACAAAATTATCATGTCAACATTAAGCAGTCAGCAACAAAAAAGAAGACATAAAGGAATACAAAATAATATACTTGGTAGCTTAAATGCAAGCTTAAGGCCATACAAGTAGTGATCATCCTTGTAAAACCAATGGTGGTGGTGGTGTTGTTGTCTAAAGTTACACTTTTCATTCTTATTATTATTATTATCATTATTATTATTATTATTATTATTATTATTATTATTGCGAGATATACAAAGTAGTTAAAAATTAAGTTATCACATTCATAATATATTATGATTAACACATCATAAAGAAAAAGAAAATGAAATAGACTTTAATGTCTAGTTTGCTAGAGGAATGAATTATTGTGCTAAAATTCACAGTTTAAATTTTAAACGATGTATGCAGACTTGTAACTGAATTTTGTAACCATGGATTAGGTACCGATAAGTAAATCAAGATTTTGTAATCAAATATTAATCTTCGATGCAAATACACGAGAACCAAAAAACATTCAAACAAACCTAGAAGAAACCATTTTTACACGACCGATCATTCTCGCCATTGATTGAAATTCTGGATAACATGACATAAACCTATTTATATTTTTATTTCAATTTTCTGATACCATACATAATATTTATTTTGTTAATACATTTTATTATATCTTAAATTTAAATTAAATTTTATTAATACAGTCTATATTAAATTCTATTTTCTGACATCATACATAGTATTGATGTTATGAATACAGTTTATTATATCTTAAATTCTATTTCATGATATCACAAAGAGTATGCATAAAAATCACGTGCTGAAAATAAGCTAACAATTTTCAGCATTTGTTTTCATAGTTAATCTTGATGTTCGTCAACGCTTTCCGAGACTATTTTTCTACTTCGTAGTGACGTTTTGACCAAATTGCCGTTTTAGTCAACTACCGAAACTGTTTTCAAAATTTTAATTCCGTTCCCAATTTTTCACCTCACATTCTTAAACCCTATATGTGTCACATTTATACTCTTGTATTCAATGATTTACCTGGACCTTGTTTTGAGACAGCTTTATGAGTAGGTAACATTTAAGACTGTGAGACCACCAGTTAAATTTAAAAATCGAACACAACACATTATATGAAAGCATTCATTAACTAATTCAAATGTCAGGTCTCTGACGCATTATTAATTAAATGCTGGATCACTTTCTTACAACTAGTGATCTCGTCCTCTCATGTATACTGCCAACATGCAGGTATATTTGAAAAACAATATCACTTGTTATGTTGTTTTATTTTAGGGGCGGTACGGTAACTACTGTTTATTTGCCGTTTAACTCTTCTCGTCATGGGCAAGAACAAATACTGGGATAGTTGATCGTTCTTTCACACACGTTTGTTATCACCATTATTTCTGGCACAGTGGTCAACGTTACTATCGCACTCCTCTTAAACGGATGGCACACGAGTATGAGGTTTTCACTAAAACGTTTCTTATAATGTCTAGTTGGCCCAAAACGGACATGGTGCCGATCTGACGCTGAAAATGGGCGTGTTAGCGGACATCTTTAAAAGCTAGTTCTCCTGAACGGAGAGCCTAATTGAAATAGTTTTCTTTGAAAATAATTATTATGATGACTAGTTGGTCTCAAGTCAAAATATAGCAATACGATGTCCAATATGGCCACAATAGCTGACATTTTAAAACTATTGGTATCAGTATTTCTCCTGAATAGATGGTCATATTAACAAGGTGTTTTCTCTAGGAGACTTCTAATGTATATTGGGTCCTAACCAAAATATTGATTTGACGTTCAATATCTTTTTACTGCCACTTGATCTGAGTTAAGAAGACATTTTACTGTCTTGCTAGTCCAAAACGCAAACGGTATCGTTGCACATAAAATGGCCACCTCAGTAGCCATCTTAACATTATAGCTATTGCCACTCCTTCTTAACATGACATATGGTGGCCGAGTGGTCTAAGGCGCTCACATTTATAGATAACTCGTATCTCACCTATGTTCGCGTGGATTAAATTTTCGGACAGACCTACGTGGATACGTGTGAAGGCTTGCCAGTTCTTTCCCGTGGGTATGTTGTTATTCTTTGGGTCTTCTTGGGTTCTTCTACCAAATATACCGGCCACCTTATAAAGCCCAGTATGTGCTGAAGCGAAAAAGATTCAAATATAAGAGACAACAAACTCCTCATTAACAGGTGGTCGTATTCAGTAGGTTTTATTTACAAGCAACTTGTTCTGATATTCAGTTGGTCTTTAATAGCATATGGTGCCGATGCGACTTCTAACATGAGTACCACGACGAACATCTTCAACATATTGTGATTGTCATTCTACCAGGAGACATCTTACGATATCTTGTTGGTAAAATGAGCATGGTGCCAATTCGACATACAGTATGTCCGCCATCAAAGCCAATTCAAAATCTTGTTATCGATGAGGAATTTCAAAACTGTTCTCAGTTAACAGCGGATAAAAGGAAGAAATTGTTATTTAATATATGCGATGCAATAGTCTGGTATTGCATTTAACTGCGATGCAATATAATGACACACTCTAGCATTCAACTGAGATTCACTAGTCTGGTATCTTAAGGCATCTAACTGAGATGTAATAATCTAGTACCTTAGAGCAGTTAACTGAGATGCACTAGTCTGGTATCTTATCGCATCTAACTTAGATGTAATAGTCTGGTACCTTTAGCATTTAACTGAGATGCAATAGTCTGGTATCTTATAGCATTTAACTGAGATGCACTAGTCTGGGACTTTATAGGATTTAATTGATATGATCTATTCTGGTACATTATAGCATTTAAATGAGATGCACTAGTCTGGTATCTTTTCGAATACGAGATGCACTAGTCTGGTACCATATAGCATTAAAATCAGATGCAGATGCATTGTGCACTATCTTGCAACTGAGATGTAGAATACTTTAGAAAAACGTTATCTTTAAAAAACTATTACATATAATGCTATGTTTTATTACGTCTCATTTTCCATGTCGAGTCGTTTCTAACTTGATCTTGTAAGGTTATAAGATCTTGAAATCGTACAGTTCATTTAGCCAGATACAAGTATGTCTACTAATCTGCATTAACAAGTAATTTATTATTTCATCATATCGCACCATTTTGATAATGTTGCTTTCGGGATTGATGTTGTTTATATCAATGTTAACATTCTTGCTATCAGGTTCACACTATTTATTTCAATGTTAAGTCGTGCTATCAGTGTTGACATTATTTCAATGTTAACAGTCTTTATATCAGGGTTGACGCTATTTATTCCACGTTTAACAGTCTTGCTATGAGGACTGGCGTTATTTATTTCAATGTTAACAGTCTTGCTATCAAAACTGACGCTATTTATTTCAATGTTAGCAGTCTTGCTACCAGGGTTGACGCTCTTTATTTCAATGTTAACAGTTTTGATATCAGGACTGGCATTATTTAATTCAATGTTAACAGTCTTGCTATCGGGGCTGACGCTGTTTATTTCAATGTTAACAGTCTTACTATCAGGGTTGACGCTCTTTATTTCAATGTTAACAGTCTTGCTATCAGGGTTGACGCTCTTTATTTCAATGTTAACAGTCTTGCTATCAGGGTTGACGCTCTTTATTTCAATGTTAACAGTCTTGCTATCAGGGTTGAAGCTGTTTTTTTCAATGTTAACAGTCTTGCTATCAGGGTTGATGCTGTTTATTTCCATGTTAACAGTCTTGCTATCAGGACTGACGCTATTTATTTTAATGTTAACAGTCTTGCTATTAGGGTTGACGCTGTTAGCAATCTTACTATCAGCGTTAACGATGCTTATTTCAATATTAGCAATCGTTTTGTCGTTGTTGAAGCTGTTTATCTCAATGCTATGTCGCTATGAGGGTTGACGCTGCATATTTCATTGTCTACAATCTTGCTATCAGGGTTAGCTTCCATTATTTCAATGTTAACCTGCTTGATGTGAGAGTTGAGGCTGCTTATTTGTATATTAACAATTTTGCAATCAGGTTTGAACTGCTTATCTCAATTGAATCTCGTTCTCAGATTTGACGTTGCTTATCTCTATATAATCTTGCCATCAGGGTTGGTGTTAACTGTCTCAGTCAAATCTAGATATCAGGGTTGACACCGCTTATTTCAATGTTACAAATCTTGTTATCAGGGATGACGCTGCTTATTTCAGTGCAATATCGTAAACAAGGTTGACACTAATTATTTCAATGCAATCTCGTAATCAGAAATGACATTTCCTATTTCAATGCAATCTCGTTATCATGGATGTCATTGCTTATTTCAATGCAATCTCGCAATCAGGGATGACATTGCCTATTTCAATGCAATCTCGTAATCAAGGTTGACGCTGCTTATTTCAATGTAATTAATCTTGTTGTTCCATCCAAACTCTTGTAACACAACTGGCCTTGATCAAACTCTTATCACATCCAATCTTGCAAGCAAATACACAGTATCAGTTGCTAAATTTGAATAAATCACAATAGTGTTTGTAGCCATTATTTTAATGTGCATGATATTTCACGCTATTTTCTACATAATGCAAAATGATGATTATTTGTTATATCTAAGTACTAGTGTGTCTTTTGGTAAAAATGAGTGGTTAATGTTGAATTGTCATTATGTTGACGTGACATGGTATGGATTTATGGGTGTAATTTTGTCGTGTTTGAAATATATGTGATTCAGAAATGTCCCTGACATGAACGGGACTTTCACGACTTTTTAAAAATGTTCTCTAAAAAATCGCGTCTTTTCTTTAACAAAGGAGTGATCCAGGATGCGAGACTATTTTGAGTAGAGAATTTCCAGACACTAAATCAATGCGTTCTAAATTTACCTATGGATTAATCCTCGCGTCAAAACAAAAATTATTATTTAATAAACTTTAAAGACGTTGAAGATTTTATCCGTTCAATATCCCAAAAAATTAGGTCGTTTATCACATTTAAATCAAAGGAACTGTCAATGTGCTCTTTACATACAAAACAACTATCATTACATTTGATAGCAATTTAATCGGCTTACCTATAATTTCTAATTAGATGTAAAATATCAAAGTTCCATGTGTCAATATTAGTGAAAATATTTTATAAAAAAAAATATGCTGAATTTATAAAAAAAACTAAACTTTAACTTAAATTGTGGAATCATTAATATTTTTTAATTTGTGAAATTAGCAAAATATTTATATTACTATAAAAATTACAAGCATATGTAATGACTGGTAAATGAAAGTAAATGACAGAAAAACTGTAATTAGCCCAAAGAAGTGACAAACAACTTTTCCAATTATTTGCAACGTCACCATATACATTAACAATTAGTAATATGATTCAAATATCTTATTTTTAAGTGAAGATGGAAAAAAAGCCAAAACCTAACATTCTGTTGAGAAAGAAACAAAATGAGAAATGAAAAATACTTGTAAAAGGGCAATAAAAAGTGGGATATAACTCAGTGGGCCTTTTCATATGACCAACAATGCAATAAAGTTAGCGAATGTGTTAAAGTGGTCCCAAAAACTTTTGTCCCTCAAATAATAACCTTACTATGCAAAATACACTGAGAAAATGAAAAGCAAACACGCAACAAACTCTTTCCCAAAAATAGACCACATCTCTCTCTCTCTCTCTCTCTCTCTCTCTCTCTCTCTCTCTCTCTCTCTCTCTCTCTCTCTCTCTCTGTCTCTCTCAAATGCATGTACATGTGCATATAAGACCATACCTACACACCCAAATACAAAATATAATACAAAGAAATAAATATGTGTGAGCACGGTAATAGTATACATCTTATTACATTATTGCAACAGAATGTCATATAATTAATGTCGTGCACACAAGTAGCAAATTTTTTTTCAATTAGGAAATGAAACACAGAATGAAAACAGGTTGATACATACTTACATTGTATAAGCCTTATAAAATGTAATTCTTTATCAACCTGTTTGCATTCTGGGTTTCATTTCTTAATTGAAAAAAATTCTGCTACTTGTGTTGCAGTCTTGACTTGAGCAGGCATGAGACCTTATAATAAGGTGTCACTGCTGCTCAAGTTAAGATTGCAAGATCAATCATCAATTCAAGTTGGTACCTTCTATAGAAAAAATAATGCATTGATAGTTTGAATTTATATTTGTTGACATTTCATTTTGTACTGAAGATTTCAAGTTGAGAAATATAGGAAATTTGTTAAACAACGCCATATTGTTGTTTACATCATTCTTTGTTATTATTTTGAATTCAGCTTTCTAGGACTAAATTCATACAGATATAATCTTGCCTTGGCGCCGTTCATTTAAACATGTTTGATACATACATTTTAAGAGAAGATACAAACACTATTTTGGCTTAACTGAATGAAAATCAACATATATATGTAATAAAATAACTTCTAAATGTTATTAAATTGAATTTTTCACACTAACGCCGTTGACCGACGATGTGGTCAATGTGCTGAATATTTGAGAGATAATTTGGCCGACGCACCGCTCATGTCAGATATTGCTCAAACGACCAGATATGACTCCTGAATTGAGACTTCGTACGATAATTATAGGTTAGTCAGAAATATGAACTATACATGGACATCTTCCAAAGTGTTTATAAGTATTATCTCCTCTTAATGTATGTAAATAAAACGTTTACAACTTTCAACGCTTTGGAAAAATACTAATTTTTCTTCCACGGGCCGCTTTATACCATAAACAAGTATCCGGATATGTATCCTGTTCGTTTCCAATGATATAACATCCAAACGATCCAAATTTTTCTCAAAATATGCCGTAACAGCGGACCACCGTTCTGAAACCTAAGCGGCATCAGAAAACGGGAAGTCAGAAACGGTTATTCCACCTGTCAGTCCTATACCTACAATTGGTGGCAGGGTCCAGTTTCGTAAATTGGCCCCTGGCAAATTTCTTAACTTAAGGGTATGGTGTGAGTTTTTGAGCTACTATTGTGTAATAATTAAAGATATGGATAAATTTGTGAACTAGGTGTTTCATCCTTGTGTTGTTCTTGAAATTGATGTCAGACATGTACACTTTCCATAGTTACTCTGCAGTATGTTGATTGTGAAATACCAATAGTCGGCTAGGAAGAAGAGCTAGCCTCACATAGCAGTAAACACGTGGGTTCAAGGCAAGTAGAATATCTCAAAAACGGCATGGATGACAACTATTATGAATTGCATCAAGCTATTTACTAGACAATGTTTTTCAAAATTTTCATCTAGGAAAAGTCATTGCGTTTGCACTGCGAGTACCACATGCTGTCAAAAATGGCCTTCGGATGTGAAAAATGCATGTATAAAATAAGGGTTGGGGTACATAAACATTTTATTCTAAAAACTTCAGTAGACTTGTCTGGTCAAGTGTGTGATATGATTATGTTGCGCTACATAATACCTATCCAGAAATATGTACCTTTTTGACCTCACTCACGTATTATATTTTTAATGAATTTTTATATTAGGCAGGTGCATGCGACATTAAATTTGTACATAAAAACTGGACCCTGCCCTCTTAAGGGAAAAATGCTATAAAAAAATTGTGCAATGAACCACATTTTGTCTTATTTTCTTGTTCTTTATTCATATGCAATTAATTCTTATACATTAGCCTTATCATAATACCTCTATTTTTCTCCTTATTTTGAATCTCTCAGCTCTATAGGATATTCAAGGGAGGTAATTTCTTTTTGCACCTATAAATTATACCTATTGGTATTAGTACAAGTTAGCATATTTTGAGCTTAACTAAGTTGCTTTGAGAGAAAATGGGGGTTTAAAATGTGTTTACTTGATTTTCATATAGGTAACAAGCTCTGTTACTCCTGTTTTAACGAAAGTTATTCATATTTCATTGCAGACACACAAAAACATTACATGACATGACATCACACAGGAGCAAATGCACTTTCAAGAAATCATAAGGAGACATACTGTTATAAATGGTGAATGTCATCAATGGAACGGTGTTGCAAATAGTGATGGATATGGCATATTGCGGACAATGTTTTGAGGAAAAAGAATTAAAGTTTTAGTACTTTTGTGAACAGTTCCACCATAATGGATTTAAACTTACAGTTATTGCATTGCACACAAACAGTAATGCACAAACCCTGTCTTTTGTGTACCGTAACAACTGGAAAAGCATTCTTACATTGATGTGGCAGAAATACCCTGATTAGTTCTGAAAGTTTACTGATGTTGACAGCACAGTTTTCTTCTGGCATACTGGTAGCCACTTTTTTACTGAGTACAGAATGAGTAATAATGTCAGTTGTTTTCCTTTTGGCAGGTCTCAATTAGCATGGAATGATGTTAGGATCTGTTGTCTCAGTCATATTGGTAGAAGCACTAGTTTGAAGCATGTATTCATTATGATCCAAACGCACTAAAGATTGCTTATGAAAGACCGACTTGGCTTCATCATGACTTGTATTTTCTGCTAGGTCCTTATTTAAAGTAATAGAAGTTAAAACATGTCCCTTTTTGTACTAAGTTTTCTTCTTGTTAATATTTTTGTTGTAGCTTTTCTTTCTATTTCCTCTCATTCTCTATATCCTTGCAATTGCTAAAGTCAGCTGTGAGTGGATAGGATTCGGAGAATATTTGGGTTAACTATATGGACTGTGTATTTATTTTGTATTTTGGGCTTGAGAATGGTTCATTTCAAAGTCCTGTTGCCACTGAATTTATCTGATATGTTGATGTAAGTTCAGCAAGGTTCCTCACATCAATGTCCCAACATAGAATAATATTTGTTTCTTTATATCTGTCCCAATTAGCTAGACGTAGGTGTATTCACCCCCCCCCCCATGCTGTTTATGTTAGCATCACTAGAACAATACCAGGTCAGGAATGTTGATGTGTATGTCTCAAGCTATAATTATTATTAAAGTACATTATAAATGTAAATGTCTGGTAACATTTATCTCAAGTGGCACTTTTTAAAAGAAAAATTTCAACAAATAATTGCTTGAACAATAGAGAAGTTATATCGCTAATAACAAAGAGTGTATCTCATATTCAGTCACTATTTGCAACTATAAAATCCATTCTTAGCATTCAGTCAACATCATCATGTAATTCTGGTATCTTCCTGACTATACGATGGCAAAAAGGACAGGAAACATTCCATTGCACACAAGTTTAATTCTTTTCAAGACAGCAACCCTAGCACAAAGTATATACAATGCAATGCATTTTGCCGCAATGTAGTCACTTTTCTAAAAGAGTAATAACATTTTTACTTTAGCATACAAAACAATTTCCTTGATACCAATTTGTTAGATAATGTCTAGGTAAGTGATATGTACAAAATGTTTGACAGAAATTATTTTTTGCAAATTGCTTAAGGTGGCAGGGTCCAGTTTCGTAAATTGGCCCCTGGCAAATTTCTAAACTTAAGGGTATGGTGTGAGTTTTTGAGCTACTATTGTGTAATAATTAAAGATATGGATAAATTTGTGAACTAGGTGTTTCAGGCTTGTGTTGTTCTTGAAATTGATATCAGACATGTACACTTTCCATAGTTACTCTGCAGTATGTTGATTGTGAAATACCAATAGTCGGCTAGGAAGAAGAGCTAGCCTCCCATAGCAGTAAACACGTGGGTTCAAGGCAAGTAGAATATCTCAAAAACGGCATGGATGACAACTATTATGAATTGCATCAAGCTATTTAGTAGACAATGTTTTTAAAAAATTTCATCTAGGAAAAGGCCTTGCGTTTGCACTGTGAGTACCACATGCTGTCAAAAATGGTCTTCTAATGTGAAAAATGCATGTATAAAATAGGGATTTTGGTACATAAACATTTTATTCTAAGAACTTCAGTAGACTTGTCAGGTCAAGTGTGTGATATGATTATGTTGCGCTACATAATACCTATCCAAAAATATGTACCTTTTTGACCTCACTCGCGTACTATATTTTTAATGAATTTTTGTATTAGGCGGGTGCATGCGACATTAAATTTGTACATAAAAACTGGACCCTGCCCTCTTAAGGGAAAAATGCTATAAAAAAATTGTGCAATGAACCACATTTTGTCTTATTTTCTTGTTCTTTATTCATATGCAATTAATTCTTATACATTAGCCTTATCATAGTACCTCTATTTGTCTCCTTTTTTTAATCTCTCAGCTCTATAGGAGATTCAAGGGAGGTAATTTAAAGTTATACATGCATTTCTGGCATAATAACATCGTGAAATGAAAGAGACCCTGCCCCCATTAGTACGATATACACAAGTAAATTTTATTTTAAAAATGTTCTTGTTACAATGTATAAACCAACCCATGGATAAACAGTCACTGATAAGTTACACGTGACAATTTCGTGACCTTGGCCTTGATGTGTACTATGAATAACAGTAACAATAAAATGCTGCTAGACAAAATCACATCTTTGGTAAATGCTTTAAATCGCTTTTGATGCACACCGTGGTATATTTTGAAATAAATTGAAGATTTGTCAAACTATGTTAGTTGAATAAGTAAAGAATTCTTTTCTTGCGGCGATATAACACAGGCCTTTAGATGTTATAAGGTCGAACGCTAATACGTCACAATATACCGATGACGTCATAAAGAAGCCAAATACAGAATGGTCCCCTGTTGTACATTTGCATTATGGTACAAACCCAACGAAATCGTGACCTTTCCTAATTCACAACGGCCACGGATACTATAACTAATGTAAACAAAACGGCCGATGTTTGCAATGCTATGCATTTTTCTATGTATTGATTAAAATCAAACATTTTTTTTATTGGAAATATAATAACTCAAAATGTACTATTTGCACAGTTCAATGTTTTAACTGCTTTACTAAGGGAATATGTTTAGAAAGGCATGCAGTTCTGGAACACTTGATACAAGAAATGGCGTAAGGAATGGAAATGAAATGATTATGTGATACTTAACTAATGACAATAGCTTGCTAACACATTGGAAGCACCAGGTTTATACAGTTCTGTCACAGGCACTTGATTCTGAGTAAATTCTTGTATACACTCACCATATAAATAAACAAATAAATGGAAACTTTAAATAATGACAAATTAGGAAAAGCAGTTCCAAGTGTTGAAATTGTTGGGGTTTTTTTGCAATCAGACAGTGGATCACCTTATTGAGATACATGTAGCACCAAAATATAGGCAAGCATGGCACATGAAATGTAGACCCTTGTGATGGTGCAGTTATATTATCCGTGATGGGGTATGGATACTACAGTGTAAAAGTGATCTATTTAAACATAGTTTTATTCCTGTGAAGCGGTTGTGGTTGCATCCTACTGTGCAACAGTGCTCTATTCAACCAGGTAATCCTTTGCACTTAAGAGAGATAACTCTGCTGGAACTAGACAGGGGTATGAGTTATCTAATCACAACATATATATATTTTCAGTCATGTGCATCACATTTAAAAAAAATCATGAAAAATACAAAATATGATCTATATAGGAATTAGTATAAATTCACATTTTGCCAAGAGGCTAAACTTTTTTTCAAGCCTTACAGAAAGTACAACTCTTACATAATCCACCAATCATAGCTAGTGTTGTTGTTTATTTCTTATTGCAATGTTCTCTACACTATAAGCTCCACCCACTTGGACTTGCGCAATTGGTACCGTTATACCTACAGTGCAACAACACTCTGTTCATACAGTCACAGTGTTATATTCCGTATGAAGGGGAAAACATAGTACAGTGCAATAGGACTTTATTCAAACACAGTCACAGAGTTATATTCCCTGTTAAGGGGAAAAAATACTACAGTGCAACAGCACTGTGTTCAAACAGTCACAAAGGTATGAGAAGTCAATCCATGTTTGATTTTAGGAAACATAGACATAGGTACCATAGTATTCCGTGAGGTCCCTGAGTGGTCACATGGTCTAAAGCGCCCTCCGTTACGGGTCACTGCCATCTCACCTGTCTGCATGGGTTTGAGTCTAAGATTCAGCTAATGTAGTTATGTGGAACAGCTTGCCAGTAGCTTCTCGTGGGTTGGTGGTTCTTGCTGGGGGGTTTTCCGGATTCTTCTTCCACCAATAATAACTGGCCGCCATGTATAGCCTATCATGTGCTGAAAAATGAGTTGAACCATACAACAACAACATCATATTCCATGGGAAGGTGGAGCACATTACAAGAAATCAGCACTCTATACAAACCTTGGAAAATCACATGGGAATTTAAAGTAAATACAAGGTTAAATTACTATAAACAGGTTTTAGTTCCAAAAATTATGTTATGAAGTTTTGTTTCGAAACATAGGACACATTCCAATAATGGCAAGTATTCTAATCTGACCTTCTATTATTATAGACATGTCTACTAAGTTTTGATTGTCTACGTCAAGTAATTTAACTTACTTTTCTTTTGTGTCAAATGATTCCAGATTCATAATGTTTATAAATATGTAAACAATAAAAACTTACCAATATGGGCATGAAAGTCGAATTGGGTTTTTTCAGTATATGAATAATATGTCTATCAATACAAGTTCCTCAATGTATATGTATCAAATTGGAACACAAGTTATCAATTATAATTACTTTTAACAAGCATGTTACATATTTCCTGAAATCAGAAAGTGATGATTGTAATTATACTATGTTAAGCAAATTTCTTTCTTTTTGGGGTTGGGAAAAACATTTTATTGAATAGTCCAAGAATAAAATTAAAAATTAAATTACAAAATTAGCATGTTGCTATATTTATATTAAAGCTGGCAATGCAATTTTATTTAGTATATGTTATCTGGAACTGTACGATACTTTTAGAACGGTATGGATTTGGGGTGGAGATCTTTAGATTGTGCTATTCTGTGCAAAAATATGTGGAAATGTAATCCAATATAGTAGACACATATCTTTAAATTTCCTTCAATGTGATGTTGTTATGGTGAATTTAATGTCAGAAAAATGAATCATCTTTAAGTGCCTTCATTGTAGCAAGACTGGAAAGCTCCTCTGATATACAATCTGACACATTCACAGTACAATATTGGCAAGGGTTGTAAAAAGGCGCCTTTTAACACAGGAGCTCATACAATTATCAGAGAATTGTACATGGAATGAAAATATTGACACAGCTGTGCTCAGCCTTCACTAAATTGTTAAGGGCATTTAAAACATGCAAAAATGTCCAATGGCTATATAAATCTAAACCCATCTTTGCAGTAAACAAATCCAAAACTACTGACAAATGAAACAATGTTAGAACATACGCTGCTGCCCATTTTACAATGTTCATCTGATAAAAGCATTCTATACTAAATTTGTAGAGAAAGTATGGTTAACCTCTACTAAAACTATATCTACCAATACATAGAGTATATGGTTTACTTCTACTAAATTTATAGCTACCATAAATAGAGAGTATGGCTTACTTCTACTAAATCTTTATCTACCATAATTAGAAAGTATGGCTTACTTCTACTAAATCTTTCTCTGCCATGAATAGAAAACATTGTTTACTTCCACTAAATCTATTTCTACTGTAAATAGAAAGTATGGCTTACTTCTACTAAATCTTTTTCTAC
Source organism: Unio delphinus (assembly GCA_029339505.1). Lineage (NCBI taxonomy): Eukaryota > Metazoa > Mollusca > Bivalvia > Unionida > Unionidae > Unio > Unio delphinus. Next base: position 15,202,542 of record JAQISU010000046.1, on the reverse strand, counting down.
GATAAATAGAAAGCATGGTTTACTTCCATTAAATCTATTTTTACTGTAAATAGAAAGTATGGCTTACTTCTACTAAATCTGTATGTACCATAAGTATAAAGTATGGTTTACTTCCACTAAATCTTTTTCTACTGTAAATAGAAAGTACAGCTTACTTCTATGCATAGCATTTTGCCATTTTTGACTATTTCCATAGGAAGAAATATATGAGCCAAAAATAATCTTTTCTCTAGATAGTAGTTTCAAGATTCAAATGTCATAATTTGCTCAAAGAACTCATTTTTTGGTTTCTCAAGATACAACTAAGCTGTCAAACAGTCACTAGCTTTTTTTAAATGATCAACAGTTAATGTTTGGCACTCAAGGCCTTTCAACAAAAATGATGGCCATGCTCAACACTATTCCCTGTCCTTAAAATAGGCAAATTTCACTATGATTGGTTTTGGTCCTTCTATCTAGCAGAGTAGTCAATCAGCCAAGTAAAAAGCACATATTTTCAACGTATTCATATTCTAGATAGATTTATTCCACAAAGAAAGATTGAATAACTTTGTAAATAAATATTTTATCTTAAGTGCTGAGGGGGTCCTTCTTACAACAAAATATTCACCATTTTGCCTTTACTTCTTTTAATTTCAGTAGCCGTTCTTAAAGTTTTCCTATTTTGTCTAAGGCTTTCATTTCTTCCACGTGATCTATGATTTGCTCTCCATGTGCCTCTAAAACATATATCTACTTTATCTTTAGCTCTCTTATGCTTTCACACTAAAGCTGCATGTCCTACCTCTTTAATTCAATTTTATCACTTCATCAATATTTGAAGTTACTTTGACAAACTCTTGTTCAACATTTATATCCAAAAACAGATTTGGGAATTCTTGGTCTATCCTATGATATTTTCAAATTTTTATTTCTTTGGGGGGGTGGGTGGGCGGGGTAATCTCCACAAGTGTCTCTCTCTCTCTCTCTCTCTCTCTCTCTCTCTCTCTCTCTCTCTCTCTCTCTCTCATAACTATGTCCAAAATGATTTCTTAATCCCCATTAGAAACCTCCGAAGTCTCCCTATCAGTTGACCCACTGGCTATTATTCTACTATCTCTGCTTGACATTGCTAAAGTTTATATTCGCATGCATTATTTTGTACACCCACAAAATCTCCATCGATCGGCTGATGTGTACACGACAAAACAACCATACGATTTTCACTAGCCAACAGTAAAATGATTTCATATTATACCCGTATCAATAATTATCTTGCAAATCTGCTATATTTTGTATGCCTGTAACCTTCTCGACTGCATTTATCATCACGTTCAAACCGAAGACACTGGGTGTCAACTAAACTTTGGTTACCCCAACTGAGCACCTTCTAACAAACCGGAAGTCTTTAGTTTGGTTCTTGGTTGTTTATTTTGTATATCAAAAGGTCTTGAGGTTACAAATGGACTCGGGCTTGTATTAATACGCCAAGACTCTGTATTGTATTCCGAATGAGTGTTGCAAAACTGTAAACATCGGCGTTCGATTCAGTAGCAGACGACATAATCTGGAGAGTGCAGAAGTTAACATGGAGAAAGGATTTTCATTGAAATAATCAGGGTAGTGCATACATGCAATTTTGAATAGCAGATGCAAACTATTGGAGGATGTAATATCTGTATTGTTTACACTTTTTTTTAAAAAAATAATGTATAAGGTACAGTACTGTAAGCTTGCTTGTTTCCGTTAGTAAAATGAAAAACTCCGTAACATTCACTCCCATTCTAATTTATACACAGTATAAATTGTGTATAGATTTTAGAAGGAGAGGGATGTTTTCAGTAACTTGTCTTTTTACTGAGAGAAATGATTGCTCGCACCGAATACTGATTGTGTAGACCTTATTGTCAATCTCTGTCTCCCGAGTTAATCCCCGTTTTTGCTTCCCCTGCAATATAACTTTTTGAATCTTTTATATTTTCAAAAGGAAATTTGTATTCGTAGAATTATAAAAAAAGCAAATTTACATTTAAAATCTTACCATGTGCATCGTCTGATTTGATTATTTCTACTTTAATTATGTGTCTAATTATTGTTTCCGTAAATTATGTGTCTGACTATTTTTATTTGAATTATGTTTCTGATTATTTTTACCTTATTGTGTCTGATTTTTTTTATACATAAAATTCAAGTAAAAATATATTCAGACACAATAAGGTAAAAATAATCAGACACATAAGTTGAATTATTTTCAGCTAGCAAGTATGTCAGAAGTAGGTAGTTGGTTATAGGGAGCGAAAATCGATCACTTTCAATGAATGACTCACGAGCTTGATTCAATGGATAAAATAAACCCCAGGGCCTATATTGTTTGCATATATTAATGTCTTTCCATGAACTGTAATCGTATATATTTTTATATGGCTGGGATCTCAATAATTTCAAGTTATTAGGTATGGTCAAAAAATTTCATTGGAGTTGGGGTGGTTCCTGTCTTGATAATAAGTTGTATACATTAATTAATTTATCTTTTCGTGCTAGCAATTGGTTAGATGGGTATAAATTGATAATCTCAAAAGTTTCAAAACTGCTATTCGGGGGTATGGATGGAATGCCTTTTAAGTGCCAGTTATATGTGTAAATTTGTCTTTACATGTCAAGATATTCTGTGTTACGGTTGTTAGTTGGCGATCTCAATAATGTTTATGATGTGATCCAGGGGATACGTGTTTTGCAGGGTGGGGATAGACATCAGGCTATCACCTCACGTATTTGTATAAATATTTGGTCCACAGATCACATATGTCGTGAGTTACTTGAAACTTATGTAGAATCACCGCTACTCCATTAGCCCAAGTTTATTCTGATCAATTTAGTTTTATTACTTTTTTAAACGTATTACTAGTAGCTTGCAGTAACAGTAATAGTTGCAAAAAAGTTACAAATTGGCATCTATACTATACAGGAAAAAAATGTTATTTTAAAAGGATTTTTATATTATTTGTATTAGTTGTAGTTACAATCACATATGGTAATTAATAGGAGTTACTTGAAACATACGTAAAATCGCATCTACCCCTTTATTCCTAATTTAAACTGAATAATGCTTATTGTTCTTGACTGGATTGTATTTTTTATAGTTAGTTCTACATATCATAGCTAAATTTTCCTATCTTTAACTCGGTAAATATTCAGGTCATCGTCATTCAATGTAGCCACACAAAAAAAAATGTAATTCTTTTTAAAGGCTTCGTGTGACACGAATTAGGGATTTTTTTATAACGAACTACAATTGCAATAATAATTAAATAAAATAAAACTATTACGATAATTGTGGTGGTCTGTAAATTTACGACTGTAGAATATTGTTTTTAAGTCAGAAATAGATACATAGATGTATTTACTTTTGTTTGTCATTGTTTACTAAAAGTATATATGTCTATGTTTTATGACACTATGTCATGGTTTTAGTTCAGAAATAGATTTATAGATGTGTATAAGTTTATTTTGCATTGTTTACTAAAAGTATATATGTCTGTATTTTATTACACTATGTCATGGTTTTAGGTCAGAAATATATTTATAGATGTGTATAAGTTTATTTTGCATTGTTTACTAAAAGTATAAATGTCTGTATTTTGTGTATTCGGTATCCTGATGTAAGTTATTTTTTTATCCACAGCCGACGCCGTCTACTATTATGGCATTGCGAAGATGGAAGGGATGTTTGTCCTCGTAGAAAGGAATGCGAGAAATCTTCAGGTTTTCAATGGTCATGACGGTAAACTGATTACATCACACATACTGGAGTCCATTCCCTGGGATGTCTGTCTTATTAGCAAGAATGATGTCGCCGTGTGTCTGTTTAACGGTACGGTTGTAATCCTGTCATTGAAATCGATAGATGACGTAATAAAACTCGTCAAAACTTTAAAGACAGGATTTCATCGATGTTTTTCATTGGCAAAATGGAATTCAGACAAACTCATTGTCAGCGGTGAGAAAGACGGCATGTTGTGTTGGGGAATTTTATCGATTAGAGATGGACGTATGGACTCAACTCACGACATCTGTGAAGGGTATTGGACTCGCATGGCCATCAAAGATAACACCGTGTATATCTCGTGTGATACTTCAGACTCCATTAATACTGGAGTTCATGTTTACGATATCTTGAATCCAAAAACAAAAAAGTTTCTGTATCAACACCAGGAATTAGAAAAACCGTGGTCAATAATGGCTGACAAGGATTATGTGTACGTGTGTGACTTGAACTCTAACAGAATTCATCAGCTGACAGACAGCGGTCAGCTAGTAACCATAAAAATAGTGTCATCAAGTCTGTTAGGAATATTCTATGATGACCAGCAGCGATTACTTTACACCACAAGCAGGGAAAGTAATAAGATAACTGTTTACAAAATGGAGTCTTTACATCAACCAGGTAATTCTATTTTATTTTACATTTTCCACAACGAAAACTTTATTTATTTACATTTCCTAATTAACATTTTTGCCCCAAAATATGATTTATGAATATTGTAGTCATAACTTTATTGTAAGACAAACATGTATAACAGATTTAAAATAAAATAAAAGTGGAATAAATATTATTTTATTATTTTGGAAATTTGAAAATGTCCATTTCGTCGTGCATGGTCATATTTATCGATTTATAATATAAATAAAATATTTTTGTTATTTTAAATATTATTACAAATTATATTATAGTCATTTCTATTCATTAATGATTGTTCAGTCGTCTGCTCGTTGGTTGTGACTACATAATTTTCATATAAAAATATTAAATCTGTATGGACTATCAAAATAGCTGCTTATTTGCATCATCACCAGTTCGGGGCAATGCATATTTTTTTCCCAGAAGGTGGCGCTTTCATTGATAAATCTTTGCACACGACCTGTCATTGCACGAGATATGCACGCGACCGGATCTCGTTCAGCGTCTAAAATTCCCATGTATTTTGTGATCTTTCATTTTAAATGGAGCGGTTCTGTGACGATTTTTCAAGGTGGATTTATCAAAGAGCAAAGCTCAAATCGAATAACAAGATAACTGGACAGTTAACTTTTAAAAAATATATAAATACCATTTTTGATATTCTACTGTATACATTGCGCGCTATATTTACTACGATCTGTTCACGTTTTTTTCACGAGGCAGAAAATAGAGGTAGTGCTTAGATGAATGAATATGGCGAATGATTATAGAAATAATATTGTACAGTAATATTTTAAAATAACGACCGACATTATTATTAAAATTAAAGTGTTGGATGTTGAAGTAATTATTTATATTGTTTGTCACACGCGAGCTATATGCAATTTCCAGCTTTTGCTTTTCCCCTTTTTTAAGCAGTCCTTGGCTTTTAATCATCCTCTGCAGTATGCTAACCTGCTTTGTAACATAGCTACATGGTGAATGGTATCTGTACTTAACCATATAAGCCATTAACCAGGTAAACCTTAGTACAGAAAGGACTTTGGAGCTCAGATTAGAAGAAGTAATTTGAGGTTACTGTATTCTAACCAAACACTGATACATGCATACTTATGAAAATCATCATTGTTAATATACATACTCATATTTCATCTTTGTCTCATATTTCACCTTTGTCTCATGTTGTCATTATGAACGCTCATGTTAAGTTCTTCCATTCAAAGTGAATACAATATGCACTGGTTGTACAAGAGGTCAGAATGATCTGTGCTAAAAAAAAATTCAATGTTCCACTTTTGTTCCTCTTGTTCCATTATACTGCTGATGTATATGAGCACTCTGTATATGTAAATCTATAATAATAATAATAATAATAATAATAATAATAATAATAATATTAATAATAATAATAATAATAATAATAATAATAATATGACTATAATAATAATAATAATAATAATAATAATAATAATAATAATAATGACTATAATAAAAATTATAATAATAATAATAATAATAATAATATAATAATAATAAAAATTAATACTAATACTATAATAAATAATAATAATAATAATAATACTAATGATAATAATAGTAATAATAATAATAATACTATAATAATAATACAAAATAATACTAATACTATAATAAATAATAATAATAATAATGTTAATGATACTAAGACTATAATAATAATAACAATAATAATAATAATAATAATAATAATAATAATAATAATAATAATAAGCATATTCCTTAATATTTAAAAAAATAACATGTACACACAAATACTAATTAAAGCACTTAGTTATTTTGTAATCTACTGATTATATCCAGTACACACACAAGTTCTGTCCACCTCCAAATTCTACACTGATATTTATATCCATTGTTTCTCACTATATTTGTCCATTCAGATTATCTATCACTTCATTATGTGTATTACGTATTATGTCTCTTAACTTACAATATTGTATATCTTTGTCTTAATTTTATTTCCAACTACATCTTATCTCTGCTGTCCCTTTATCTTTCTCGTTGATGATACCCTTCGAACTCTCCCCAACATTTTGCGTTGGTTTGAATTTTGGGTAACGCCCTTGCTTTCCGAAATTATGTATATTTGTATGTGTATGTTTCCCTTGTCCTCCCATGCGTGTTATGTATTTGTATTAGTTTGTTTTCCAACTTATTTCTAGAAATTAATTCTTTTCAAGGTCGATATTTGTTTTGTTTACCATATAAACGTAGAGGTTTTTTTTACCCCAAAAGAGGCATACTGGTTGTACTCCCTACCCTCCGCCTGTATTGGCTTTGGGTATTGCCCTCACTGTAGGGTATCAGTGAGTTATGGTTTCTGTACAGTTTGTCTCTTTTAACAAGGATTGTGCTATTCACTCACAGGATTATATTAATCCCTTTGTGGGTTTCCTTTCCTTTGGTCTTCTTTGAATTGTTCGCGTAGTGACTTTGCCAGAGTCATGTTTGTCCAGTGCGTATATGCTATAATGTGTGTATTGTATTGTGTTTATGTCTTAGACCAGAGTCATGTTTGTCTAGTGTGTATATGCTATAATGTGTGTATTGTGTTGTGTTTATGTCTTGGACCACCAGCCATGTTTGTTCAGTGACAGTGTGTATATGCTACAATGTGTGTATTGTATTGTGTTTATGTCTTGGACATCATATGTCAAGTTCTTCCAGTTAGTTTCCTTATTTACCTAATGTAGTTTTGTATTTAAAAAGGTCCAAAAGGAATTATCTGTTTTTGGTAATTATATGCGTCTTCTTGTAATGCGTGTATGTATTGTATTTAGTATCCTTTTTTATTCAATTTTGTTTATATTTATTTTGTTTTTCCTTGTTTTTGTTGGGTGATTTATGAGTGGGGGCAATATGTCTGTAAAGTGTATGTGTATGGCTTTAAGTTTTGTTCTTGTTCGGGGCCTTAGCCTCTTATCGGCATGATCCATTTTATTGGTCCATAATGCATTGGATCAAAAGTCCTTTTGTTGATAAAAAAATATCACATATTATTTTTTATGATTCTCATTATATATTCCACTTTTATATTATTTTCAAGATTAACAACTTTTCTATGGATGTTCATTCAAAGTGGAGGGGTTCACGTGAGTCCTTTTCAGGTGTCAAATTCTGACTTCGCTTCTTTGTTTTTTTGGGGGGACACCAAACAGATGTCCTCCCCACCCCTCCATCAAAAAAGTAAAGTTTTTATATGTGTTTGTGCACACTCCGATATGTGGTTAGTTGTATTATTTTTATTTCCATTTAAATTTTAATTTCCCTAGTGTTTCTAAATTGGGATTTGATTTATCCTCCTTCGAATCCACTATCTTATTTTATTGCTTTTGACCATAGCTTGTGGTCTCCTATATCCTGTGTTTGCTATTTGTGTTAGTGCTATTTCTACTTGTGCTATATATAAAGCTGTATATTGTGTTTTTGTTAGGATAGCCTTTTCTTGTTCAAATTCAAATTCACTAGTTGTCTTATTCTGTGATTTTACCTGTAAATGGGTTATCACATTATTCATTTCATTTAAATTTTAAAAATAATTTATGAGATTTTTGAATTTTGTGTAAAGTGAGGTGTTTTTATTTACTGTTTTTTAGGTTGTCTCACTTTACTTACTATATATTTATTTCTTCTAGTCTGCCTGCCTTGAATCAGGGTCTGTACAATTTATTTGGCTGTACTTCTCCTGACTCAATTTGGGTCGTCTTTAATTGTTAAATTTATTCTATTAAATTTTTTCAAATATTTGTAATTTTATTTTCCCTTTAAATGGGTACCCTGTCCAGTATAGGATGTTGGCGGATAAAGAGTTTATGGATTTAGTATCCAAGTTTTGTTTTGTAAAATGTGCACTCATAAAATAAATAAATGAAATAAATAGAATATTGCAAGTATTGTAATTTGTAATTAATTTTCCTTGATGGGGTGTTTTTCCAAACTCTTCCATACCTCCTACTCCGTGTACAGGTACTGCCATGTGATATAGCCCCATGGCGTCCTCATTAATGTACTTGCCCCATTAAGGTTTACTTAGTTGTAATACGCATTTAAAATGTTTAACTTTTATAAATTTTATCCTATATTATAAAATGAAGAATAAATAAATAAATTTAGTTTACATTATATACTATTTCTTAACATTAATTATTGGTTCAGATCTAAACATCGTCTTCGTTATCTTAATTTGTCTAATTAAGTTTTTTTTGAAATTTCCGTCTAGAAAGAGTATTTGCCGTTTGTCATATTTGTCTATCTTCATGATTTCCATTATCAGTTTGATCCTGTCTTCCTTTGGTTTGTCGCATTGAGTCATCGTGTGATTTTTTGTGAATAGGGCATTTTTAGACTAAGTGGCGTAAGTACCCAGATATTAATTACTTCTTTTATTTTTGGTTTAACTTTTAGGCAGTTTTCCTTCTCTTCATTTGCCCCAAATAATATCCCAAGGACTTTGACTCTAACTTTTATCAAATGTGGGGGTAATCCAGGGTGATTACCTCTCCATAGTGAAGAAAATCGGTTAGAAGTTCATAATTGATCATCGGTTGCACACAACTTACTGATAATCGATAATGATCGGTTGCTAACGTACTACAAGTAAGTTTTAATTTTTTTTGTTACAGAGTTATATCTTTGTTCAAAAGTTTAAAATGTAACAAAATGTATAGGAGTAATCTCATATATATATATATATATATATATATATATATATATATATATATATATATATATATATATATATATATCAAAAGCAACATTATTTGGCTTATCAGTTTTATACAGCTGAAAGACTGTTACAATCCCAAAAAACACTTTTATTCATATGTGATTTTTCAATTGTTTAAAGTATAGAAAGAAATGTTTTTCATGCTTGTCATTATTTACTAATGCTACAATCAAAGCATTTTAAAAAAAACAAAAAGACACCAATTACAAAAACTTTAAAACTAACAGAACTATTTATCAGTAAATTCATGTAATTATGTAAAAACAGAACATCTAAAGTTAAAATTCTTTAAACTTGACTAAAATGTCCTCCACATTAAACAAAATCAAAGGTTTGACTAGTACAGATCATTACATTTTTCAGAATACTGATTATTGCAATAACAATGTACCAATAATCTACATTTTACGTTTAAACTGAAACAATACACCAAAAACTGCTTACATTTATTTACCTAACAGTTTAACAGCAAAGTCCCATAATGATTTATAAAATCTGTGACTAGAATTCTTAAATGATCAATAGTTAATGCTTTTGTTTAAGAATATTATCAGTTCCACATTGACACAACTTAAACGAGCCCGTTTCCTGCTGACAAGATGTCCAGCCACACTAAATACCCTCTCATTGGATACAGATGATGCAGGAATACTTAGGTACTTCTGAGCTACTAAGCTAAGATGAGGGTAGAACTGGCAGTTTTGTTTCCACCACAGTAACATTGTGATATTGGTATCATATGGAGCAGCAACTAGATATCTATAAACCTGCTGTTGGATGACATCTGGTATTGGCTGGTGACTTTCACCAAGGCAAACAACATCTTGCAACCAATCATCCATGTCAACATTGACCTTTGCTTTCTTGTTTGGTGGACTAAGTGTAACCACAGTTTTAGTGTTGTCATCTCTGACATTTAGTAGTGATGGTGCAATTGGTAGAGGTGGCAATGAGGCTGAAGGCCGTACATCACTAGTCCCTGGCTCCACTTGGACATTCACTTTAACATCAGCCATATCAAGAGCAACCTTTAAAAGCAGAGCGTGTCCATATGCTCGCTCACTGTCAGGTAGAAACTCCAGAACATTCATAGTATGATTCAACATACAGCCCAATAGAGCTAGATATTTGTCCTGTGTTCTATTGTCAAGTTCTTGTCTCATTACACCTTTAAGTTTGGCAATTGAAGGTAGATCGTCAACATTTGTTTCTATACATTTGGTAAGTTTAAGAAGTATTGGGATAACTTTATGAAGGGTTGGTGATTTGTCTCTGCAAACACTGTTTGTTGCAATTAGGAGCGGTGAGAGAGCTACCACAAGTTTTTCAACCAATGCTTGTTCGTCAAATGTATAGAGATAATTTTTCAATGTTGTGGCTGCTGACCTGCTTATGTTTGTGTCGCTGATAACAGCCATAATAGCAGGTGTTTGCTCAAGCAGTTGTTCAAGCATGTCATGAGTGCTATTCCATCTAGTTGGAACATCCATCTTGAGCTTGTGTCCTCTAGCACCTATGTCAAGTAGTAACTGCTGCTTTCTCATTAACAAATCATTTATGCTCGTGCTTTGATGGAAAAAAGTCACCAGTTTGCACCAATTTGCAATGATTCGTGACAGTTCTGGTATAGCTAAAGCTTTTTTCACAATAAGGTTGAATCTGTGACCATAACAACCAAATCGATTCCATTGAAGTAAATCAAAAGCCTTGATCTCATTAGCTGCATTATCAGTTACTCCAGTTGGTGTTGGACGATTCCATTGCCTCTGAGTGGCCAACAGGCTTTCTTTTATATTTTCCCCAGTGTGACTGCCTTCAACTTTTCGTGTTTCTAAGACATCACTGTTCAATTCCCAATCTTTGGAAATAAAATGTGCAGTCACTGTACCATAACTTTCTGCATTTAATGAAGTCCATGCATCGTGAGTAACAGCTATATCAAGAACATCATGTAGATCCTCTTTCACTTTTTTCTCAGCCTGGTCTTTCGTCTCAGCTAGTTTGCAGGACACTAATTTACGACCTGGAATTTCATACCTGTAAATGTAAAGTTTGAAACATTTAGTCATGGTAGTCAAAAAAAACATGTATTTGGAATATTTACTGCGTCTAAATGCTGTGAAAACAATGAATTTATTTAATGTTTTTTTAGACAGGACAGCATTATTTTTAATTAAATATTGCTTAATTTATGTATGAAAATTCAAAATTCAACAGTGTTGACATCTACAATCAAATGGATTAACACTTTTTTTCTTTTCTCACTGTCAGTTTAAATAAATATTACTAATTTTTAATGTTATCATTCAATAATTACCTTGGATTAAGAAGCATCACAAAGTTTCTAAAATATGTATGGTCTACAAGGCTTAGCGGAAGAACTTTGCCAACAATAAGTTTCAAGAGTGCATCATCAATTTATTTCTGCATTGTAGCTGACATCCTCTCTGTTGGCTTCTTATTCTGTTTGGGTGGGTGGGGGGAAACATCAGCACCTCTCGTTGATCCCATTTCCTTATGGTCATGATCAAGATGAAAGGCCAAATTTGTAGTATTGCCTGGAATGTATTTGAAATAAATGTTTTTATATTGAAAAGAAAAAAGAGAAAACAACAAATTCTTTATGCACAAGTATATTAAATGAATGGAATCAAATTATTTAAAGAAAATGAGGATTTAAATTAATATTAAATTTGTACATATATTTTAAATTTAATCTGCTACATTTTAAAACGTTATTTTATGTTTTTAAATAGTCACATGTCTCAGGGAATATCTGTAACAAACCTCAGAGATCACTTACCCATAATTATCATATATGCCTAAATAGCGGGATAATCTTGTGATTATTTATGTATTTCAAGCATAATCATGACATGGAGCTTTATTATGAAAAGAAATTTGAAGTATTTTAACAACAACAACACATGCTATATGAGGAAAGCACAAAGTTCACAAATGATTTAATGAAAATAAAATTATTGAATTAAAATGTTTGATACTGGAATGCCATGAAACGTTTTTCCGTGTGCGTTCGTGCAGCTCATTTATTTTATACGAGGCTGTTCTGTCTCCTAATTATTGCATTTGTCGTTGACGACATTATTTGTTTCCACATTATTCAAAAAAATTCTAACTATGGAGTATGTTTATATATTTGGAAGTTATGAACAGAATAAATAATATAGCTCTACTGTTTTGGATCGGAAGGCTAATATCATAATGTTTCCACAGTCCTAAAATGTAAAGCGTATCACATGATAATTTTGTTTTCGTGTAGCACCACAAACAAAAATTAGAATATTGTTCATTTTTTGCACTGTTTATTGGAGAATGTGTTTGCCAAAAATAAATGTATCCCCGCGTTGATTAGAATGAGGATAGCTGGACCTACCTTTGTTTGCATATTCCCTTCTGCAGAGTTTGCATATGACCTTCCTCGTATCTAAATTCTCCTTTGTCGGTGGACCCTCCTGTATTTTGTAAAATCCAAGATATGTCCATACACGCGAACGATCTTTTCCTCCAGGATATGGGTATATTGTTTTGCGATTATTTTCATCCATGGCATATGTATGAAATTTAGCGAGGTTTAAACATTTTGTTCGGAATCCTCGGTTTTTCCCAACCAACAAAGGGATTGATCTAGTCTGTGCCGAACGCTTCACAGTTGTCTCCCTTACCATGCAATCGATCCTATCCACATTTTCTCCCACCCAGTTAAAGTCCCCTCCCCAAACTAATTGATATGTTGTTTAATTATTTAGATTCTGACTTTCTCACGCTAAGTTTCACTACTATGTTCTGAGTTTGTAATGGTAGGCCCTGCATGGGAATATGCCAGATCCAAATTTAGAGTTTTTCCATTTGGTTATTTATAGTGGAGAGGCCAGTATGGGTCCAATTCAGGGGTCAAATTTGACATACCTTGCTATGTCCATCCACTATTTGTAATCATGCATTTATTTTTGTTTATCCAAAGAAGAAGAAAATAAATTGTTATTCAAAGAGTGTTAGTATTAAAGGATAGTTTATAGTAGAGAGGTTCACATGGGTCCTTTTAAGGTATCAGTTGTTGACCTCCCATGCTAAGTCCTGCCATTATTTATATCCATATATTTGTCCGTATCATTGTATGGTGTTGTTAGTGAGAACCCATGGTGCGCCTCACCGTTAAGTTCATTGGTAAGCCATTCGCTTGCAGGTTGTGTGAGGTCAAACAGGTCATGTGTTTACTATGTTTATATGCTGTAAATATGTTACAATTCCGGTCTTATTAAAGTAGCCATATGGCTATATGGAATGTTTTCATTATAGTTATAGTTGTTCACTTGTTGGGTTTCTATTCAAGTTCTAGTATATGTCGGTGGGCTATAGAGATGTTAAATAGCTGTATGTAATTGCTACAATTTTGAGGGTTTTTTTGGTTATTTTTAATGGAGGGGCCCGCATGGTGTCAATTTTGACATCCCTTGCTATTTAAAGTCATTGATTTATTTCTTAAATCTTCTCAAAGGAAAAGGACTCATCTGAGAGTTGTTAGTATTACTGTTAATTTTTAGTTGAGGGGTTCACTTGAGTCCCTTTAAAGTGTCAGTTATTGACCTCTCGCGCTAAATCCCGCCACTAATTTTATCCATATTGTCTGTAATTACAGCTCTCTAGTGCACACAAGTAAGTTGTAAAGATGCTGGAAAACCAGTGTATGGGATTCGACTGTAAACTTTAATTAGAATATATATATATATATTTTTCTATTTGTCAATTTATTATGTGTTTATTTAACTGGTGTTTTTTTTTTCTTCAAAACTTGCCATTGTGGCTTTTCCAGTTCTTATGATTTATTATTATGAATTTTCCGGTATCCATATAGATTGGTTTCTTTTTTCAATTTATGAAGTATGAAATTGATATTGTCATGATAAATTATTTAGACATTTTTTTATCAGTTATAAAGATGTGAATTGAGGTCAAAGTGACCTGTTAGGTGTGACATTTTTTTCTTTTATTCCCTCTCTTTTATCATTTAGCGTTTCACACGTTAGGAAAAAGTGGATTTTATTGTCTGTATATTTTTTGCATAGTGGATATTGTGGGAGGGCTTTTATAACTTTTTTTTTGTACGCCAGTTCTCCCGGCCACTGTGCGTCATGTATATAAATTTGCAATAGGTCTTTTAGTTTTTTGTTTGCCAATTTTTCCATATAGCAATCCAGTTTAGGTGATTTTTTACCTAATTTGATTTTATTTGGTGGTAATTTTGTTTGTTTTATTATATCAAATTTCATTGCTTTTTTTTATTTCCCATATTCTACTATTTGTTATGTGTTCCCTTATTGCTTGTGTTTATCTGCAAGTTAATTTAGGTGGTTCAATCAGTTTAGTGATGTTGTTATTGTTATATATTTGATTTGTTGTGTGCTAACAAAAAGCCAAACCTATAGGTATATATTCCTTGCCAAGATTGAGTAGGTGGTATTTTAAGTTGTTGATTCTTTCAAGGTATATAGATGTTTGCATTAATTTTTGATTGGGGAGATTCATTCCCCCTTTATCCTTAGCATTTTGAAATGTGAAACGTGACAATTTACAAATTTTGTTCCACAAAAATGTGTATATTTCTTTCTGTATTTTTGATGTAATATAATTCATAATCCATGATATTAAATTCATACCAAATTGAGTTTAAAAAAAGTAGGTTTGGGTTATTTGTATTTATTCTAGAAAACTAAAGCTTCTCACATTCCATATCATTTTGTGCTTATTTATTTTGTTAATTATTTGGTTCAAATTAAGCATTTTACAGTTATTGCCTAGGTATACTACTAGGACTTTTAATTGTTGTTTAATTTTTTTCTTACGGGAGTTGTGAATGATTTCTTTTCTAGTCTCTGATTAGTAGGATTTCAGTTTTATCATGATTTTAATATCTGAGACTTCACTGAAGTGTTTAAATTGTTTTGTTAAACTATTACATGAATCAAAGGTAGTTATGAAATTTGAAAAGTTATCAGCATGTAGAAACGTTTTTAAATTTGGTTTTTATAATTTGGAATGTTAATGCCTTGAATGTTGTATCATTTTGGATTACTCTATTGAGAGTTTCAATCCAAATCACGTACAGTAGCATTGAGATTCGACATCCCTGCCTTGCCGATCATGTTATTTGAAAGGTATCAGTTTGTGCACCATTTATTTGTACACTAGATTGAATTTTGTTGCCTAAGGTTTTTATCCAATTTATGAAGTTTATTTTGAAACCATTTTTCTTAAGTGGCGACAGTAATAGATCTAAGCAGTTCGTTGGATTTTGTCTTTCGGAAATCGTACAAATTTACTAGTTGAATTGTTGTTGCATCCAAACGCTGCACAGTGGGGCATTTTGGAAGATTCTTGGAAAATAAACTCGAATATAAACATAATCTGCCTACTCTCAAGCACAGTGGAGCAACATGATGCTGAGCAATAGCCTATATAGCTGGTAAAGATCCTGTGACGTCAAGTTTATTCAGCCTCGTTTCCACTCGACAAATATGTATAGAAATACCATTTTGGATATTGAACTTTATACATTACGCGCTATATTTACTAATCTGTTCACGTTTTCGTTGAAGGGTGCAATGTTCTTAGATTGTAAAATGAAACGGACGAGGCTGAAAATAGAGGTAGTGCTTAGATGAATGAATATGGCGAAAGATTATAGAAATTATATTGTAAAGTAATATTGTAAAATAACGACCGACATTTGTATTAACATTAAAGTGTTGGATGTCCAAGTAATTATTTATATTGTTTGTCACACGCGAGCTATATGTGTTAGAAAAACTGATATGAAGGGGAAAAAAATCATACAGAGTGACAAAAATGTTTTAGATTACCTCCATGACTTGTTATGGGATATGACTCTCATTATCGTGCGATATAAGATAATATATATCTTAACAGTTTGTGAAATATTTACATGTATACATGGTAATTATTTAAATCTGCAACATCAATTTGAAATAAATTAATAATGTCATGATTACCTATTATTCTTTAGTCCATTGTTGTCATCATATAGGTCATTCAAATATAAGTTTAATATATGTATATGGCGTAGACAGATTTGTACATGATTAATCCATGTATTAACATTTTAGTACCTGCACACAAAGCAGGGGTACTACCACACTGGTTCATATTGCTTACAATTTGCACATAAATTATATATACACTGTATAATATTATGACATAAGTTAAAAGTAATATATATTGTGTAATTCATGTTAAAAGAAAACACTGCATATTATAGGAATTATATAATTAAAACTAAACTGTAAAGTAATTAAACTTCAAATTATTTTAAGAAATTTTAATTCAATTTTAATTCACCTTATTTTGGCCTGGGTCATAGATGTAATTTGTGATGTAAAAGATACAGATTGGCTTGCTTGCTCCTTTTATCATTTTCACTTCTAGACATAAATAGTATATACTGAATAACCATCTCTGAGAAAATTCTGTACATTTGTTTTATCAATTATTGCCTTAGATGGTGCTGGATTTTCATAATTACCAGATGTGAATTAATTGTAGTACAGGAAAGTAGTATATGTATTAAGATATGCCAACATATCTCAGCATTGCACATGTTGCAAATGTAAATAACTTCACCATAAAACCTGCCCATCTTTTAGAAACACATAGTAAGTGTAGAGCGGAATCTTATTAGTTCTTGTTGAGTCGGCCATATAACAGTAGATCTATGTTTTAATTGTATTTGATATTTAAAAGTTGTGGTTTAATTTTCATTTGCGCAATTGGACACGAATAAAATGTGTATGATGAGTTTTATTGTTAAAAGATTTGTTAATGTTTCAGACATGGATAACAATGGTATAGCTTGAATACTCCGGTTTAGCTATCTAAAGTTTCAGGTCCATATTTTTCTTGTAAAATCTGCATCATTGTTGATAATATACATGTATCTACATAACTAATCCATTATATGAACAGGTGTTCCAATAGAAATTTTGAAAATGGATGACAGATCCATCCAACTTTTTGAAGAGGCTCTAAAAGACGGAAAGGAAACTGTGCACAGCATACGTATTATGGTTGTCGGACACATGGGTGTAGGCAAGACGACCCTAGTCAAGCGTCTTCTTGGAGAGGAGGTTAACATTTCTGAGAGACATAGTACAGAGGGCATAGATGTCTATGTCAATTGCTGCGATGTTTCTTTGTCGACCCATGAATGGACAAGGCGAACAAAAGGTATGTGGGCATGCATACCCATTAATGATCTACCACTCTGTATTTATGCAAATGCCAGAAGGTGATATGTATCACTTTGAACCATTTTCTGTCCATCCATCCATCTCTATATCCTTGCTTTACAATAACAAAGTTTTCTACTTTCTAATGTTACCCGATTTTGTAAGTAGTTTGCATTTTGGGCAAAGACCAGACCAAAAATATCAATTTCTGGTTTAGACGGTTTAAAATCAGGGTCAAGGTCACAGAACTAACAGAATTACACCTTACACACAGCAATGACAGATTTTCAAGACGTACTTTAAGAAGTAACTAATCCTCCTCATTTACTACTTTTACATATACACATCAAGGTGGAGTTTTTAAGTTTTGATATTTAACTTTTACTACAAGTATTTGGTATGTTAGCACACTGTGTATGTTGTTGTATTTAAGTATTTTATTTTTAATATTTAATTTTTCCTCCTTCATGTACTTGCACCACTAATCTATATACTGCTTGCATCCTCTATGCACCTTTTGGCTTTTAGTCACCCTCTGTTGTATGCTAACCTGCTTTGTAACATTGCTCCATGGTGAGTGGTATTTGTAGTAACACCATAAAAGCCATTAACCAGGCAGCCTTGGTAGAGTTCCCTGGGGGTTCAGGTTATAAGGATTGTATGTGCTTATTTTTGTGCCCATATATGTGTGTATGTGTTTAGGTTATCATTCTTAACCATGGCTATAAATAAAGAACAGTTGGTAGTCGAATAGCCCAAGGCTGGTAAATTTTCTGTTTTCATAATTTAACTAGTTTAATTGCTAGTTAATCGCGTTATGCTTTAAATTGTGGCAAGGATTCATTAGGAATGAGAACAATGAGAAAATTTCTGTATCTAGTAGTAATTCTGTCTGCAAAGAAATTTGTTAAATCCTCAGCCTGTGGCTAACCTAAAGACTAAATAATATTATTTTAAGATTATTATTATTATTATTATTATTATTATTATTATTATTATTATTATTAAAAGAGCTCAGACATTTTATATGCCATCAAATCTAGAATATCCTTCCTCAACCAGGTTTCTGTGTCCACAATTTTTATAGTACTATTGTACACCAATAGGTCCAATACATTAAAAATGGACATCTCATTTGAGGAAAGAAAAACTGGATGAGAGCATTCGTTTGAATACGAAAATACACCAAGTAAAGAAATATATTTAGTAGGGGTGTGCTCTTTCCCTAACTAGCAAAGCAATTAAGTATTCAGCTGGAATACAAGAGTTTGAGAACACAAATTTCTAGGAGATGGAGCGTCTATTTAAGGAAATATTGGATTCACGGTCTTGTCATACCATATCCAAAAGGTCTAAATCCAAAAGTGTTTTTGGGGGAGGGTAGGGGGCATGATGTAGTAATTAAGTATTCAGCTGGCATACAAGAGTTTGACAGCACAAATTTCTTGGAGGTGGAACATCTGCTTAAGGAAATATTGGATTCACTGTCTTGTCACACCATAGCCTTACATGCCAAGCATTATGCTTTTGGCGTAATCATTACGCTTTTTTTCACTAAATTACGCGTTACGCTTAACACATTAACCCCATGAGATTTTTTGCATGAAAAAAAAACGGGTCCAAAAACGTCGGTTTTTCCCTCTGTATTTTGTAATGCAAATAAAATGTCCAGATTACTTGCTATCATTGTAGAGCTACATCTGTCTACTTTTCAATGATACCACCCACTTTAGTGTATCATGTATGACCTTGACGCTACAGACCATGGAAGTAGGCTACTGCCTCATACCCCGTAAAGTCGTCGCTAGGGGTTAATGTGTTAAACGTATATGGATTACGGTTTTTGGTATATCCACCTCCCCAAAAATTCAATAATTTGTTTTCTCGTTATTACTAACATTCCATTAATCCCACAGACCGTATTTTAGAAAAGACGGCTTTTAAGTAACTTCAATATAAGAACACGCTTGACTGTGGACTTTCGTAATGGTATCATGTTCTATTTATAACTTACTTGGTTCTACTGTTGACCTCGAATTCTATTTATGTAATCTGTATGCTAAGTGAGGAGAGTGCAGACTGGTTTTCCAAATATAATCTTTACGCGCAGATTCCATGTTCTAGTTCATATTTCTTGCAGAAAAAGTCTAACGATATTTTAGCGCTTAAAAGGAATATTTAATTTTAGTATATGCAATTATGTGAGCAAAAAAATATCCCCTTTCAAAAATTTCCCCGATAAATTAGAAAAAGGCAACAGAAAAAGTACACCAAAACAAAATATAACAGAATTCTGGAATATTAAGAGAAGAGTACAGCATTACGTGACATCTATTTCTGACCGTGCGGAAAGAATTTTGAAATTGAACGCTAAAAGACTCAAGATGGTTTCTAGTCGATGACTCAATGTGTGTAAAGTTAAAAGTGCTACATATGAAAACTTGTCCTTAAAAAGGACAAATATGCAAAACTGAAATTCATGCAAACTTTTTTATATTATTTGCTATATGTATATGGTTCATTTTCTGAAATTTTGTACCTTTCATTCTTAATCGTTACGATGAATATTTTTTATAAAAAACAATAATTTCTTCCTATCTATCTTAAATAAAACAATGCACTCCCACCCTTACAAATAGCGTTTGCAACGTTATTTGAGACACTGTGTACACACTGGCATTGTGTTGATAATGAAATATAGAAAACTCACCCAAGGAGAAGCATCCTAAGTAGTAATTCTGATGTGCCCCCACATGATTGTTAAGGCTTTATTTATTGTTGTCTTTCTTTAACTTTATAACTTATTAAATCTATAAATTTTGTAACATTTAAAATTTTCCATTGGATCAAATCGGCTTCTTTACTTAACACCAAAAAAATGTCCCTTTTGCTCTGCTCTTCAAATCATTAGATACATTTTAAATTGACAAAAATAAAGTGGGTGTAAGCATAATGTGATGTTTGCAGTTTTATATATGAAAGGGCTCCAACCTAATAACGAATAATACCTGATTCAATAAAAAGCATAATTGACACCTACTCAGGAAATGCGGTCACTACTGAGTTCAACATTGCTTAGTTTGTTTCTTCTTATTTGTTAGTGTTCATAATTTGATTATTTCTCAAAAAAATAAAATATTTAAAGGTGAACGAGAAGTTTTAAAAATATTTAACTTCTAAATTGTCAGTGCAAAATAATCAGGTCTACTTTATTATAACAACAAGCGAGATTTTGTTACCTTAAATACATATTTGAACTGCTAGACATACTTGGGACATAATGACAAAATAATCTTAAACAACAAATTTAAATTTCACGTTTAAATCCTGGAGAAAACTGAATAATATTTTACATGGTTCGAATCAGCAAGTTTAAAGAATCAGCCAGATATCTGGGCCAAATCAGTCAGCAATTTATATCATGTTTGAGAGTAATTACCACATTGATGAATAATGTTAGTATAATATTTGTATCAATCAAGAAAGTAAACAGCAACATTTGTTTAGGTTTTTTTTTATTGTATTGTTCTGGTAAGTATTTTAAGAAATGTAATGAGATTATATGAACACAAACTTTCAATTATAAGTGAGTTACTTTTTTATTATCGACATTACACAAACATGATGACTGCAGCGTATAATCTAGAAATTGTATTCAACAATGCACAGACACTTAGTTCTTCGTTTTTGAACATATCTCACAAGTGAAATATTCTTCCTTGTTTTTCTTTTGCTTTTTCCTGTCTGACCCTCGTTTCAGTTTCCCCTCCGAAACATTCCGGAGTTAGATAGGTATGGGGTTTGCTTCCTTGTACTGTAGAGCCAATATCTGATAATAACATACATCATTTGTGTATTCAAATAATGCGGTAACCACCACATGGCAACATCTTTGTTGATAACAGTATAGCTCTAAGGCACACATTTCTATCTTAGAAATAATTATTTAATTCAAAGATAAATATTAAATAGGTTTTCTGGATAACAAGTTTTGGGGTGACTTTTCCAACTATTTGGGGCGACTTATTGAACCACTCTGGGACGACTTCTCCAGATACGTTCTGACGAGTTTTCCCAGGGTGAGTTTTCAAGGGGGCGAGTTCTCCATATACTGATGATAATACAGTTATGAGATGGTTGTGTTTGAATGTATAAATTATGTCTACTGTCAGTGATGGCAGTGCTGTGGATGACATTCCCGAAGTATAATATTCCATTAAAATCCAACCTTACATGATAGATTCGTGGTTTAAAGATGAACATGACTCATCAAATTCTAACAATGGCACTGCTCTTTAGTCTTTTGAGAAACATTCAATCTCGAAATCTATCTGGCACAACCTGGTGTGTTGAGTTAGCATAAAGCCTTCTCTCTTTAATTTGATCGCCCATACAGATTTCCTATTAATTAATGACCTTTGGAAACATGAAAAACAGAACTAATCTTCTGTCAGGAACTTCTATTATTCACACAAATTGTTTAAGGGGGTCGGGTACCAGACATATGCCCCCTCTGCTTTTTTGAAAAAAGGAACAAAGTTTTCATGTGTTGATGTGTCCCCCTTCCTCCCCCCGTTATGTAGTTTCGTGTTTTTTTAAATATATTTTTTAACCCTTTTTTAATTTTATTTTATTTTATGTTGGTGCTATATGTATGTGTGATGTCCTTTTAAGGACCTTTGTAAACGTGAAAAACAAAACTAATTTTCTATAAGGAAATTCTATTATTCACAAAAATGTTATAGGTGGGGGACCAGACAGATGCCTCCTTTGCTTTTTCGAAAAAAGAAAGAAAGTTTCCATCTGTTGATGCCCCCCACCCCATTGTGTAGTTTTGTGGTTTTTTAAAAAAAATTATTATTTTTTTAAAATTTCCATTTCTTAGTTAACTTTGATGGGTTTTTTTATCCTTAGAATGTCAATAGGGTTTATCATCCAAGTACCTAATCTCGAAATTCCTTCCCTAGTTTATTTTGTCAACCTTGGCTAGAGATCACATATATCCCATGTATGCTATTTATGTTGGTGCTTTATGTATGTGTGCTGTATCTTTGTTTAGGGGAAAAAAGAAACTTATTATTTTAATCCTTGTATTTTTTCGGTGGCATTCTTCGCATTTGTCTATTTATTTCATATTCAGTTTGACTGCTCGAGTTGGGCTCCATACATTTTTTTTTATTTAAATTGTACTTTTCCCAACTTGAGTTGTGTCATCTATTATTTATTTATTTATTTATTTATTTATTTATTGTTTTATTTATTTATTTATTTATTTATTTATTTTTTTAGTCCTTTCAAAGATTTTCCTAAATTGTTTAAGGTACCCTTGTGTGTTTTATGTTCAGTATGGGAGCTACCCAGAGGTGGTATAGAAGAAGAACAATGTATTCTATATGTTCCTTTGTTTTTTCCTAAAAGATTAATTGGCAGGGCATATTGAGAAACACTTAACTTGTATATTTTATTCACACAATTTAGAGCTGCATATTGAACCATTTTATTTCAATGTGACACTTCACTGCGCAAACTGAATACGACTTGTATACGTTAATCGTCTCAAATGATGTCACATCCTGTTTGTATGGAAGGGAGCTAACACATTCAATGCAGTGTCTTTCCGTTTGATCTCAGAATACAGGACAGTATTTTTTTAATGAAATACATTACTAGATGCAAATAAGATAATAGGATAGATTATACACACCAATCACTAAATATCCTTCTATTTACAATTAAAATATGCTAATCCCTTTAAGGCAAGTTTGTTTTCATTTGTGCCATGGCAGAGCAATATTTAAAAGTTTTATTTGAAAATTCCTTAAAACATAAATTCTAAATGTATTTCACATTTTCTTATCTTGTTTTTCATTTGTTTTATCCCTCATAGCGAGTACCCCCATAGTACATATATGTTGTTTGTGTTTTGTAAAAATTCAAAACGAATTTTTAAAT
Organism: Unio delphinus; assembly: GCA_029339505.1. Classification (NCBI taxonomy): domain Eukaryota; kingdom Metazoa; phylum Mollusca; class Bivalvia; order Unionida; family Unionidae; genus Unio; species Unio delphinus. Next base: position 15,179,126 of record JAQISU010000046.1, on the reverse strand, counting down.
TGGGTTTAGTACACTTTTCTTGTTCTAGTGTAACATTAACTCTACAACCTGACTGAGCTATTATATAATTAGGTAGCCTTGCCAGGTGTTTGCTATGTTAAATTGCATGCTATTCATGTATTTCTGTTTGGACTGGTTAGACAGTCAAATCATAATATAGAATAACATGTGGTGATGGCAGGTATCTCTTCTGTCAACCCACGTCCACCACAATGGCAATTCCCCTCTTTCCCATGCTGTTTTTCATTGTCTAATTATGCTATAGTGCTTGTAATAAGTGTGAAAGGAAAATGAAAGAAAAACCAACACAAAACCAGTAGAAATTAAAAAAAACTAAGGAGCATTATGTTGCAGGTGTGTATGTACTGCATAATTTACTAGCTTATATATTTAGTAATGTGTGATTGTACTCCCATGTTGATGTTTTCAAAATGTTCTTTTTAAAATTGCCTTCCTTATGAGGAGATACGTTAGCCATGTAGCATAGGTATCACACCGTTATTCGCTCCTTACTCGGTAGTAACACACAAACACACACACACACACACACACACACACACAATTGTTTATACACAAATTCACTAGCAGCACCTTGTAACCTTGGAAGTAATTCATCTAACTTCTCATCCGATGTCCACCTCTACCCATTGGTAACTTCTTTAAATCAGTTGAACCACATCTTCCAGCTCTCTGTTACAATAAAGGTTGGTAATTTGGGGCTTGCTGCTTTGATAACTTGCATATTAGATCATAAGATATATAGACCAATTCACTTTCTGACTTCCCATCTGAATATTTCTTTGGACAGGTCCAGACATGTTAGTCCTTGTCTATGAGAATTGACCTGTCTCTCTTGAGAGATTATTGTCATCACTTTTTCCAACATTCTCAACAGTTCTGTAATATATATTCTTTTGATCTCTCTGAACTTTCATTCAAATAACATTAATTTCCCCAAGCTGCTTGCAGCTTATCTGCAATGCCCATAGGTGTTTTCTAATTTTGGATAGTACCTTCTTTTACATTGCTTTCATATTTTTGGCTAAGTCCACATCCAGTTTAGGTTGTTCCACACACTATCAGGAATAGCCTTAGCAAATTCGTGGCCCGATTTGGATCATGTGGCACATCCTTCTGGATTCATGCACCGTGTCAACTGTGATCACTGCATTTTGAAATAAACTTTTCAACAAGTTTAGTTAATATTTTCTTCCATCGCTAATTACTTATTTACCATGACGTACGTTTCATGTTATTTACATCATGATATTTAATGTTATTTTCATCGTTGTGTTTAATATTATGTTCATTATAATTCATGTTATTTCCATCATAATATTTAATGATATTTTCATCATTATGTTTAATATTATGTTCGTTATAAATCATGTTATTTCCTTCATGATAGTTCATGCCATGTTCATTATTATATTTCATGTTATACCCATCACTAATTTTCATGTATTAGGTCAGAGGGGATGGGATTTAGAATGAAAGGAGTTGCAAATGCCATTATATATTTATTGTTTAAGAAATTCAAAAACATACAATGGTCACATGCACTTCACTTGTGCTATGAATAAATAATACACCTACCTACCTACTCTAATTTTAAAACCAGTGATATATTTAACACTCCTATTTTTGCACCTTAATTTAGACTGCCAGGAAATAGCAGCAAGCGGTTACTTTAGTTTGAAGTGACACTGGTTGATGGGAGTTTGGTTGTTTGATATTTATGTAGACAGTGCCATTGATCTGTTGTACAATATGGCAACCACAGTGCATATCTTGAAATCGTTCTAAGGTGGCACTCTTCTGTGTTGTAATTTATATTTGGTTGGAATTTTAATGAAAAACACATCCACATTTTTCCTCATTGACTGTCTTGTATACAACTTGGCCTTACTTCAGATGTGCACCGTCGAAAAAGACTTAGGTTTACCTGGTCATTTTCACTTCCTGGACTTCACTGGTACATTATATGAATAGAGCAGATAACTGCTAATAGTGTACTTTAGAATAATTCAGGCAGATTTTGTTTTGTCATAGAGAGAAGTCATTTTAGTAAGTAAGAAGGAATAGACAAACAAATTGTTCTCCACCTTTTCTTTAATTTTGACTGGCGGCAGTTAAAAAAGAGGTGGAGAACAAATTATTGTTTTCGTAAAAGACATGAATATGAAACTTCTTATGAAGATTTCAGCACAGGATATATATGGTCTTTTTTAAATAGCACACGTTTGTGGATTTCACTATATACACAATGACATATTCTAGTCCAACATACCTACCTGGCCTCACCCATGTGTAGACACAAGCAAGATAATTATGCTCCTATTCCTACAATCGTATACTCATTATTACCACTATGAAAACAAAGTCATATGGACAGCGTTATTTGCATACCAGGTCCCAACTGGTCAAAATCTTTGTATCAATGACCATTCAAATACATTAGGCATTTGTATGTGCTCAGTGGGCATAAGACTGGAAGTTACCAATACCTAATCAATGTATACATATTTCATGATTTGATAGTACATGTACAAATTAATTGCCAGATAAACAAATATTACATACTAATTATATTAAGTAAATATTAATGTATTTAATTGATGCCTCTGCCATGGAGGTATTGACATGACATTTGGTGGTGAGTAGCCTGGTATTTACTCCTCAACTGCAGCACTTGATCTTGTAGTGACTCTTGAGGAGCATAGTTGCACCATAACATTTAGTGGGGAAACACAGAATTATATGTATTGTATTATGCTTTCTAATTTCATTACATCTTGATACCCTGATGTAAAGTATAATTTAGCTGTATTCAGTGTTCCTAACGTTTTCAGATTCAGAACAGGATTATCAACTGCAGCGCCTTGTCAAGGTCCTAAGTGAGAATTACCAAACAGGGGAAAGGGAAGTTGATTCGGAACTTCATGCAAGCTCTAATCAAAGGGAGACAACTGATGGCAATCATTTGAGCCATGTTGGTGACGATAACAAGAATACAGAAGTACTATATCGCCGTTCTCAACAGCAGAACATTGTCAAAAATGTTTCATCTACAGCTAGTCTACAAAATGAATCGTCTTCCACTGTAGTTCAGGGACGTCTCACTCAGTCTGAAACAAACACAATACCTGGATCAGAGCCTGGAGAAAATGTTGCCACTGAAAATTACAAGAAGGACCCATTAAGGGAAATGTTGAAATTGTTGCAACAAAATCCCAATAAAGCAAAACAAGATATAAGCAAACATGCGCATGTAACCGTACTGGACTTTGCAGGCCAGTATGCCTTTTACACGACACACCAAATGTTTCTAACAAGACGGGCCATATACCTCTTGGTTTCGGATGCCAGTCAAGAGGTCAATGATCTTGTAGAAGACGATTTCTACTTTGACATGGAGGGCAGATTGAAATGCAAAGTTTATGGTGAGTTCTGTGCTGTTTCTACCTAAGTACACCAAAACGAGTATCAATTTTGTTCTAGATTTGCTGCTCCTTTAATATTGGTATTATGCGTCTATGAGTAACAGGTTTTCTCTCAAACTAATCATTCTTAAAAATAATTTTGTCATAATTTGTTAAGGTAAAATTACACCCAACAACAGTATTTTATTATACTCAACTGTTTTAAAAATTTAATTAACAGCAAGTTGACTTACTACTAAAGAAATATGTAACATCTGACGAAAATGCATTTAGAGTGAATCTGGTGGAGGAAGATGTTTTCGGTCAATTCTACAACTAAGAAATTGAAGGATAAGAATAAAAGTAAGTTATTGTTGCAAGGACCTTTTGGTCTTCTTTGGAATTGAGGCTTCACACATTTTATTTTTAATTAGGTAAAATAAAACAATATTGTGTTAGGATCTGTAAGTGGGTATTTGGTTATGAAAATATCTTGAAAATAATCACGTGTACTTCATTCTGACATTGTTTACATAATCAATGCTGTTTTGTATTTTGACTTTTTCAGACCTAGTTCAGGTCTGGATGAATTCTATACATTCCTGTGCACTACCTGACAATGAAAACTTGAATTCTGCAAATTCCCATGCGTCGTCTTACAAGGTCCTCCCACCACCAGTGATTTTAGTGGGGACACACATTGATAAAATTCCACAGGTATGTAGATAACATCTGGAAGTTGTAATATTTTACAAATTATTACCTTATTCTCTCTATAGTAGGATTCTCTTTGAATGCATGAAGTTGCAGTATTATGAGTGTCAGGAACAGTACAGCTATTTCTTTGCGTTGCCTCCTGAGTCCTGATTTACACCAGCCTTACTTGATTCGAACCATGCAAGTTTTTCAAGTTGCCTAATAGTGGAATAAATATTCATCCATTTTTAATAGCATCAGTATCATAAATATTGTCAGGTACGCACTCCAAAGTTGTGTTCTTGAAATATACATTATATAATGTATACAGACCTTAACACATTAAGCCCTGAATGATTTTGCTGTTCTCGCATGAAGTGCAAGTAGGAAATACAATTTGGGGTCTAATTCTGAATATATCCTTATACATTGACTTCCATGCAAGTTTCCATTAGCCTAATAGATAGTTATCTTAAAACATTGTTTTCTATTGAATATTTTACTCACACATGAGCAGAAGGGAAAAAGTTTGATTTTTTTTAAAAATTTGGTATGGAGACCACTTTTTATTAAAAATCCCAACCTATAGCCTGATCTGCCTTAGATCTGAGGCAAAAATGTCTAAAATCTGGACACGAAATCGGACTCCGACCACTCTCAAAGTTTGGGTAAAGAAAAAAAAAATTAATCCAAATGGTTAGGTTTTTCCATCATTATTTTGTAGTACAATTAAAACGTCCAGATTATTTGGTGTCATTATAGAGCTAAATATTTGTACTTTTGTATAATACCACCCACTTTAGTATATCATACGTGACTTGGACAGAGCTTTGCAGTACGCTACTAACTCACGTGCCGTAAATGTGGCGCCAGGGGTTAATGTGTTATTAAGCTCCATTTCCCGATCTCTTTGACAGCTCATATGCATCTGGAATAACAGCAAGTGCAAGCCAATGCAAACCACCACGCTTTCTCAGTTAGACTCATCAAAGGCAAGAAGAGCTTATGGGATGGTGCGTTGGTTGTTATTTGTTTGTCAATTAGCACAACTTTGTTATAGGTACTCTTCATTACATAGAAGATTAATCTGAAACCTAACATGTGTTATTCGTAATTATGTTCTAGTTGTAGCCTAATGAGAAAGATACTGTTCTGACATCCAGTATGGTAGCCATATTCCAATTTTTGACAATTTTATTGCTACTTCTCTTGAATTTTAATATTAAAATAGGGTTTTCTCTCCCATATTGTTAAAAATCCTCTAAATCATTATCGCCAAAAAGGGAACTTGGGATGTTAGGATGACACATGTTAGAAAATGTATATATATATATTAAAAGTCGTAATTAAATGTACAATAATATATTATTGGATATTTCACTTGCAGATTTTAAATCAGACATTTAGATAGATGCTCTGAATATAAAATGTCCCAGATTTCTGATATCGTTGACTATGCTGACAGTTTGATGTTTCAGTGAAATTGTACAGACTTGGCCAAACCCAAACGTAACAATCAATGGATTTAATTAAAGCAGAATTCATAAGGGATATTCTCTGATTACATTATACAAAGGACACATTGATAAAGTGATATTTATCTTTGAGTACATAACATAAAAGGCACAATCTGTGTCTTAAAGGAGTAGGATATGATCTATTCCATCTATGGGGCTTTAGTCTAGAATGCATGATTGTGAGCAAAACAGACTCAATGTGTAAAAATTCCTCATCATATTTACAAGTTGTACCTGTTGTTTTCTTTCTCATTCAAGTCACTCCACATGTTAAGATTATTCTCCCCTTTCTCAGATGGAGGGTAATATTTACTGTTTTCTGTTTTTATGATAGACCCAGCATTGGGGGATATTTTCTTCATGGTCAGTGAAATGGCCGCGATGTTAAATTATATGTTAATCTTACCTTTCCACACTGTTATTTTAGAGCCATTGGACACGAATGGTTGAAACTTTGTGTCACTGTTTTCATTTTACTATAAACAAAATGTGTAAGTGTGAAATTGGTTGTTATGCATGATGCAATTCATTGATACATTTTGTTGCTACGCTAATTTTGGTGTAACATTGCACATTATAAAGTTAAAAGCCAGCATCAGTAATAAATTATCAGCTGTTTAGTATATTTCTGGAATGCAAAGTCTGCCATCCCAGCTAATATTTTCTCCTCCAACTAGAAATTGATGGAAAATTTTTAAAAGATAAAACAGAATAAGATTCCAGTCTGATTTGTTAGTCATATCTAGCACATGGAACACCATTTTTCCATGGACTTTTGAACTACTTGTGTGTTTATGATTCATAAGAGACTTTCACCTCATTTGTTGCTGATGAGCATTTTAATGGCTAGTCATAGTTTCTATATTGTCGTTTCCCCTCAGTCTTTGCATTATTTGAATTGTTTTTATTTCTTGTGTTTTTCATCCGATTTTCAAGCATTTGGCTCATGCCCTGAAAGGCTGTGTTTTTTTTCTTATTTTTGTAATTATTGACATGTGGACAGTCATGGCTGAATTGCTTTTGGTACAAGCACTAGTCACTTGTCATTGCAAGGCACATTGATTAACCAGTCTCTAAATTGTGATTGTCAGTCTGGGGAATGTATTGATACTTCCATCAATTTAGTTGTACTGATATGTACAATGAGAAAAGTCAGTGACTGAAAAAACTCAGATGTACATGTTGTCATTGTAAGAGTAAATCTGAAAAACATGACCCAATAGGTTGGCAGCAAGTTAAAGTGATTGACTAACTGCAGAGTGGTGAGAACTAACTGATATATATATATAGATGTATATACATTGACTGAATTCAGAGGCAAAATACATAGCAATGTACTTGTGTATAAGAGTAGATCAAATGAACAACTATAGCTTTCATTATTGTGCTTATTTTGAAGTGTAGCCAAAAAAGTAGTGCACGTGAACTCGAAATCCAGACATGTTGATAGTTAGACAAAATGCTGTTTGCATATTTGGATAAGGATTTTGGAGCCAAGATTATTAACCAGTGCTAGAAGTTGCTAGAACTGATAGTTCATGTGGAACACTAAGTGTGATGCCTAGCCTTGCATTAATCCAAGCAACAACACATCCATTTTCTGAAACAGTAATTAAAGAGTCAGACAGAACACGTTTTGGACAGTTTTCTGCAGGACATGGATGTACCTTATGGCACCATGTTGTCATTTTATTCAACATAAAAATCAACAGCATACTGAAATGCATTGATTTATTAACTGAAGCCTATTGTATGATGATTTTGTTTAGCTGCTGTAGATTAAAGTATATGCATGCTATTGAATGACAAAAGCAGGAACATAAACAATAGGGAAAAGAAAACCAGTCCACATTTCTGAAGTTAGGAACTAACTGCATTCATTTTGAACCATTTATGTCATTTTCATAATCATCCAAACCATCTTGATAGATCTATTATTTCTGTTGTGGAACAACATATATTTTAGTGGTTATTTTCAACTGTAAGCTAATTTCTTCCATATAGTAAATTCTTAGGGACAAATGCCACAAAGCCCTTGATTTAAAATGGATCACAGTAAATACTGATTGGGGACTAAGACTGCTTGTCTCTTGTCACCTGTCATGCAGGTCAATAGTAAGGTCAAACCTTGGTCATACCATGATTCTGTAACACAGTTTGCAAATCTTACCTGGAGAGTGCAACCTCAGCTGCAAAATTAGCAGGTTTGAACCCTGGCCGAGTCATCAATGACTCATACAACTGGTACTACCAGCTGCCTTGCTAGGAGCTCAGCATTAAGAGATTAGAATTAGGACTGAATGGCCTGGTAGAGTGTTACAAAATCAGACATCCTGATGCCCGGGACCCCACAATTTTAGTTCAAATTGAGGTGCCCGTCATACTTGTCAAAACAAAATAGTTTGCTTCAGGAAACTTTGATCGAGCTGATGAAATGAGTAAATGTACATGCCCATGCACGCTGCAGTCTAAATCAGATTACCACTGTCCTGTGTGAAATTTGAATCTGTGCTAAAAATATGACGTTGTACTCTCAAACCCCCTCACATGTTCATGTTTCTGGAAAATACTTTTTGTTCAGTAATCTTTAAAAAACCACAGAAGCAAACCTACAATAAAAATAACCACAACAACAATAAAAACTGTTGAGACTATGCCCTTTACATGTAATATGTATACACAGCAATTTTAATGATTGGACTTGATATCAAACTCGATGGTTGAAATAACGACAGTTAAAGGAATAAGAGGTCTGATATAAAATCAAAGTTTCCCATTAAAAGGCTTATGGTGCCAGGAGGTGAACCTCTTGTGCTAATTTGCATAGGTATTATTAGGAAGTGGAACAATTCATTATAGTTAAATCAAAGAGATGATAAATGCGTGCACAAGAACAAAAGTTATTTCATATTATCGTCTTGAATTAGAATGTTTATATTTTTCACAAGTTTATGAACAGCGGCAACATTTCTTTAAAGTAGAATTTTACTGCATATTTAGAAAGCATGATCATTTCAGTTATGGGGATAGTGTTCTAGTGTAAATCATTTTTAATACTGTTTATATTAAAAGTGTAGTTGTTGCAACGTCATGTGACAATAATAAAAAAGGGTAAATTTCGGGTTTGTGGATACTGGAGTGCAGCATACCTGTCAACTTTTCAAAAGCCAAGTAGGGAGAATAACAAATAAAACAGAGTGATTTGGAAATGAATTTTAAGAAAATAATCCCGATGTACGGATTAATGAGCTTCTCCTGGATATTTATTATTACATGGAACTGAGTGATAAATGAGTGCGGGATTTCAAGAATTTTTAATTTCTGCATAATGATAAGTCAGGAAAATACTGAAGTATTACCCAACTGGATGGCTTTTTCTTGGAAAGTGCATTTAATCGTCTTCTAGAGTTGTGGATGCCACTTGGTGAGTTTATTGAGATAATGACGTACCCCTTCATATTGCCAGTTTTTTTTATTCAGAACAGTTTTGACAGACCCAACAAAGCACTACAGCATGACAAGCCCTTAATTCTCAAGACCAGAGACATTTTACTATCTATGTACAGAGAATTCCTTTCAATTGCTATTAAACCAAAGTGCATTTTTGACAAAACAGACATCACAGCAATTGATGTAAAAGATGAAAGTTTTTACATTTGTTCTCAAGACTTTTACTTGGGTGAGGCAACTAACAAACGTCTAGAGAAGATGAATTCTGAAGCACAGTTACAGACAAAAATGCACTGTAGGGCATTTCTAATCAAACCACTGTCATACATGAAAGAAAAATTTCCATTAAAGGATGACTGGCTTATTCATGCAAGCATTGCAGATGTGGCTAAACAATCTGTATCCTAAGGACCTGGCCTTTTACTCCAGTCAAAGGGAAGGAATCAACACTGATGATCTGCATAGAGTTTAGTCTTTACCAAACTACAATTTAGATGCAGAATCAAATATGGAAAGAGTAGATCAGTGAGTTGCTCTTAGGTAAAGAAAAGGATGCATCTGGCCAATTGTTTCCAACCCTTGGGATAGTAATGCTATCAAAACTTTCAATTTCCACACAGCAACAGCAATGCTGAGATAGCATTTGTAATGGTTAAAAAAAAACAGAACTAGGCAAAGAGCCAACTTGTCTGCATCAACCCTGTAAGCTATCTATTCTTGTTAGCAGCTAAGGACAAATACATTATGAAGGTATTCAAGTCTGCAACATACAATGGACTGAAATAACAAAACTATACATCTTTAGCGTGATAAATACACCTTATTCTTGTAACTCCTGATTTTTAACAATGATTTTCCTGATTTTGATTTCTTCAATTTTGGCTGGTCTGATTTAGACATCAACCAACATTCATGAAATGTATGTTCATGTATTTAGACATGATTCAACATTCATGAGATAATGTTCATGTATTTAGAAATCAACCAACATTCATGAAATTTATGTCCATGTGTACATGTATTAGACATCAACCAACATTCATGAGATAATGTCCATGAATTTAGAAATCAACCAACATTCATGAAATTTATGCCCATGTGTTTAGGCATCAACCAACATTAATGAGATAATGTCCATGTATTTACAAATCAACCAACATTCATGAGTTTTATGTCCATGTATTTAGACATCAACCAACATTCATGAGATTTCTACCAGGTAATTGCTAATATCAGCTGGACATACAGTTTGTGTTATTTTGCATAGGTTGTAATTTTCAATACAGCATAAGCCTGCATATAGAATTTGTCAACTAATGAGTAATGTATGGCAGTTGAGAGATAAAAACTTGGGCCTCTTCTTGTTACACCTATTATTTTTGTCTTTTGATCATTATCGGAATGTACATACAGTATGAAGAAATCACTTTCTTCCATCATTTCAGTAATTGTCATTGGGTTTTGAATCCTGTCAAGATTAGATGTACAAAAGTATTTGGGGCCCCAAGTGGCCGAGTGGTCTAAAGTGCTCTCCGTTACGGATCTCTGCCATCTCACCTCTGTCTGTGTGGGTTCAAGTCTCAGATTCTGCCCATGTCAGTATGTGAGAAAGCTTGCCAATAGCTTCACATCGATCATTGGTTCTTTCTGGGGTTTTCACAGGTTCTTGCTTCATCCTTAATACTGGCTGCCATGCATAGCCTATCTTGTTCTGAAAAATGGCGTTAAACCCTACCACTAAACAACAAAAGTATTTAATGTCTTTCTTTACCATGATTTAGATAGAATTATTGCTTTATCTGATTTTTAGATGGATGTAGTGTATGACAGAATTCCATGATTTTATAATAACTACTCTCAAATGTCTTAGTGGCTAGATGTAAATGTTTGGACATTTTATTTGAGTATGAAATCTTATGTACCTTAGGGAGTGAAGTGGGATGTCAGAAAATTGGGGTATATTTATATGGACAAATTGCATACTATTCTGCTATCTCCTTGTTGTTTTCAGAACTTGTCAACAATGGTTGGTGATTATGGAGGTCAGAGTCTCATGCCTGGTTTTTCAAGTAGTAGCATCCCTGGTCCAAGAAGCCCTATCAAGGATGATGTACAGGCTCAAATGGTAAGTTGGTCTTCACTTTTATATTTGTATCTTTTCAATAATCTATTGATGGGTCACGGTATGCTGTCCATACATAAGAAAGCTTATTCACCTGTCTAGGACGTTTTTTCTTCTTCTCATACCAGCTCATTTAAACTCTACATTATAATGCCATTTTCTCCAACAACATGCCTTTTCTCTTTTGCAGAATGTCTATTTCCATTTGTCTTGAATAGATTATCTTTCCATAGATGATTATTACCTCTGTTGTCAGTTTTTTCTTTATTCATATGGCATGCTAATGTCATTCATCTGAGTTGATGACTGCTTAGTATTGTCAGTTTTCATGAATCCAAAAGGCATGCTAAATATTGTCATTTATTCCAGTCTCTGACACCTTGACATTGTCTGGGGTTTTTAAGCTGGCATTATTGTTCTTTAGAGTAGCTGACATCTTGGTATTTTCAGTCTTCTTCATGATAAAGGGCATGCTAATTATTGTCATTCACCCACAAAACTTGAACTAACTCAACATAGCAATGCATTCAGCTTATTAAAATAATGATGCTCTTAGCAAGTTGATAATGTTTGATACTTTTTGGTGGTAGTAAATTGATAATTTAAGTAGTTATTGGTAGTAGTAAATTGATAATTTAAGTAGTTATTGGTAGTAGTAAATTGATAATTTAAGTAGTTATTGGTAGTAGAAAATTTATAATTTAAGTAGTTATTAGTGGTAGTAAATTGATAATTTAAGTAATTATTGGTAGCAGTAAATTGATAATTTAAGTAGTTATTGGTGGTGGTAAATTTTAAATTGATGATTTAGGTAGTTCGTGGTAGTAAATTGATAACTTAAGTAGTTAGTGGTGGACTGGTGGTAATACATTGATAGCTTAAGTGGTATTTGGTGCCAGTAAATTGTAAATGGATGATTTAGGTAGTTGGAGGTAGCAAATTGAAATTTAAGTAGTAATTGGTAGTAGTAAATTGATAATTTAAATGATTTTTGGTGGTAGTAGATTGATAATTTAAGTAGTTAGTGGTGGACTGGTGGTAATAAATTGATAATTTAAGTGGTTGTTGGTGGTGGTAAATTGTAAATGGATGATTTAGGTAGTTAGAGGTAGGAAATTGATAATCTAAGTATTAATTGGTAGTAGTACAGTGATAATTTAAGTAGTTAATGGTAGTTGTAAATTGATAATTTAAGTTGTTATTGGTAGTAACTAATTGATAATTTAAATGGTTTTTGGTGGTAGTAGATTGATAATTTAAGTAGTTAGTGGTGGACTGGTGGTAATAAATTGATAATTTAAGTGGTTGTTGGTGGTGGCAAAGCTTTTGATAGAGTGTGGCATGAGGCATTGTGGGCCACAATGAAGAAGTACAACATGGGTTAAAAGTTGACCAATACCATCAAGCAGCTGTACGCCAAGGCTACCAGTGCAGTAATTGTTCAAGGTTCTGTGGAGGACTGGTTCACGACTACAGTTGGAGTATGGCAAGTCTGTCTCCTGTCACCCATGCTTTTCAACATCTACTTAGAGAGCATCATGAGTGAAGCCCTGGAAAACCACTGTGGGACAGTCAGCATTGGAGGGCGTAACATCACCTACCTCCGCTTTGCAGATGACATTGATGGGCTGGCAGGGAGTGAAGATGAGCTTGCCACCTTAGTGAAGAACTTGGATGAAACATCTTCCAGATTTGACATGGAGATAAGTGCCGAGAAGACCATGCTGATGACAAACAGTGGCAAACAAATCTCAACGAAGATTAAAGTCAGAGGACTGGAACTGGAAACAATGGGCCAATTCAAATATCTTGATTCCATAATCACGGAAGAGGGATCACGAGCAGAAATGTTGTCACGAGCAGCACAAACAACGGCAGCTACGTCAAAGCTAAGACCCATCTGGAGATACAAGAATATCTGTCTGAAAACTAAAATCAGACTATTGAGAGCACTAGTGATCTCAATCTTTCTGTATTCATGTGAGGCCTGGACCCTGACAGCAGAAGTTCAACGAAGAATTGAGACACTTGAAATGAGATGCTACAGAACCATCCTTGGCATCTCTTATATGGATCACATCACAAATGAAGAAGTGCGCAACACCATCAGGCACAAAGTAGGCCATTATGAAAACCTCCTCACCATTGTCAAAAAGAGAAAGCTGAAATGGTACGGCCATGTCACTAGAGCCAACAGTCTATTCATAACAGTACTGCAGGGTAGTGTCCAAGGTGGTAGAAGTAGAGGTAGACAGAGAAAAAAGTGGAGTGACAACATCACAGAATGGACCAGGAAAAGTTTTGCAGAGACACAGGCATTGGCACATGATCGATTCAAGTGGAGGGAACTGGTCATATGTTCAGCAGCACAGTGCCTCAATGACCACACTAGGTCAAGAGACTGATGATGATAATGAGGGTGGTGGTCAATTGTAAATGGATGATTTAGGTTGTTGGTGGTAGTAAATTGATAATTTAAGTAGTTATTGGTAGTAGTAAATTGATAATTTAAGTAGTTATTGGTAGTAGTAAATTGATAATTTAAGTAGTTATTGGTAGTAGAAAATTTATAATTTAAGTAGTTATTAGTGGTAGTAAATTGATAATTTAAGTAATTATTGGTAGCAGTAAATTGATAATTTAAGTAGTTATTGGTGGTGGTAAATTTTAAATTGATGATTTAGGTAGTTCGTGGTAGTAAATTGATAACTTAAGTAGTTAGTGGTGGACTGGTGGTAATACATTGATAGCTTAAGTGGTATTTGGTGGCAGTAAATTGTAAATGGATGATTTAGGTAGTTGGAGGTAGCAAATTGAAATTTAAGTAGTAATTGGTAGTAGTAAATTGATAATTTAAATGATTTTTGGTGGTAGTAGATTGATAATTTAAGTAGTTAGTGGTGGACTGGTGGTAATAAATTGATAATTTAAGTGGTTGTTGGTGGTGGTAAATTGTAAATGGATGATTTAGGTAGTTAGAGGTAGGAAATTGATAATCTAAGTATTAATTGGTAGTAGTACAGTGATAATTTAAGTAGTTAATGGTAGTTGTAAATTGATAATTTAAGTTGTTATTGGTAGTAACTAATTGATAATTTAAATGGTTTTTGGTGGTAGTAGATTGATAATTTAAGTAGTTAGTGGTGGACTGGTGGTAATAAATTGATAATTTAAGTGGTTGTTGGTGGTGGCAAAGCTTTTGATAGAGTGTGGCATGAGGCATTGTGGGCCACAATGAAGAAGTACAACATGGGTTAAAAGTTGACCAATACCATCAAGCAGCTGTACGCCAAGGCTACCAGTGCAGTAATTGTTCAAGGTTCTGTGGAGGACTGGTTCACAACTACAGTTGGAGTATGGCAAGTCTGTCTCCTGTCACCCATGCTTTTCAACATCTACTTAGAGAGCATCATGAGTGAAGCCCTGGAAAACCACTGTGGGACAGTCAGCATTGGAGGGCGTAACATCACCTACCTCCGCTTTGCAGATGACATTGATGGGCTGGCAGGGAGTGAAGATGAGCTTGCCACCTTAGTGAAGAACTTGGATGAAACATCTTCCAGATTTGACATGGAGATAAGTGCCGAGAAGACCATGCTGATGACAAACAGTGGCAAACAAATCTCAACGAAGATTAAAGTCAGAGGACTGGAACTGGAAACAATGGGCCAATTCAAATATCTTGATTCCATAATCACGGAAGAGGGATCACGAGCAGAAATGTTGTCACGAGCAGCACAAACAACGGCAGCTACGTCAAAGCTAAGACCCATCTGGAGATACAAGAATATCTGTCTGAAAACTAAAATCAGACTATTGAGAGCACTAGTGATCTCAATCTTTCTGTATTCATGTGAGGCCTGGACCCTGACAGCAGAAGTTCAACGAAGAATTGAGACACTTGAAATGAGATGCTACAGAACCATCCTTGGCATCTCTTATATGGATCACATCACAAATGAAGAAGTACGCAACACCATCAGGCACAAAGTAGGCCATTATGAAAACCTCCTCACCATTGTCAAAAAGAGAAAGCTGAAATGGTACGGCCATGTCACTAGAGCCAACAGTCTATTCATAACAGTACTGCAGGGTAGTGTCCAAGGTGGTAGAAGTAGAGGTAGACAGAGAAAAAAGTGGAGTGACAACATCACAGAATGGACCAGGAAAAGTTTTGCAGAGACACAGGCATTGGCACATGATCGATTCAAGTGGAGGGAACTGGTCATATGTTCAGCAGCACAGTGCCTCAATGACCACACTAGGTCAAGAGACTGATGATGATAATGAGGGTGGTGGTCAATTGTAAATGGATGATTTAGGTTGTTGGTGGTAGTAAATTGATAATTTAAGTAGTTATTGGTGGGAGTAAATTGATAATTTAAGTAATTATTGGTAGTAGTAAATTGATAATTTAAGTAGTTATTGGTAGTAGTAAATTGAAAATTAAAGTACTTATTGGTAGACTTAAAATAGTGTATATTTATTATATTTTTGTATTGCCTTAGAATGGATAAATGACAATACTTATTTAATATTAAATTTTACTAGAATGTGATTAAAGGCCTCCTCCTCTTCTTTTACTTTAATCTATTTCTGAATACTGAAAAGATCTGACATTGTGTACTTACTTGCAACATCTTAGTCTTGCACAGAAAAATTATAGTTATTACACAATATGCTTTTAATTACATTTTGTAATGTATGAGACAAAAGGAAACAATGTTAAAATGTCATGATTTTTATTGTATGACAATTGACATCCAGTTGTCATGCTGATTGGAGCTGTAACTAGTACTGTGCTAGTTAACAGTTGGCTTTGTCATGTTGATAATTATGAGTGGTAATAATAACCAGAGTGTTGTCTAGTTGTTTTGGGAGTTTAATGACATTTCTCAGTGCAGGATAGGTATATTTTATGGTCATGATATAAACAAAGATGTATTATCTCTTTCGTCCTTGATTTTGGTAGTTAATGTTTTATCCGATTTGTAACTGTATATAGTATACAGAATTTTGGGAATTCATGATAACCACTCAGTGACTCATGTTTGTCTGGATGGATGTAAAGCTGGCACATTATAAAGTCATCTTCCGAATATAAGCCTGTTGTCCAATTGTTGTATTATCATTATATTCAAAAAGAGTGACACACACTATGGAATCTTATGTATCTTAGGGTATGATTGTGGAGGTATATTTTATTGCATACCATTCCACTTGCTTGTATTTGTGTCCAGAACTTGCAATATGCTTGCATGCAGAATTTAATTGCATATTTGATGCTTGTAAGCAGCATGATATCTGAGTTTCACCTTCTTTAAAGCATGAAAGGGGTACTTTTGTTTGTTGGTACTGACTGCTTTCAGCAGTATATGAACATGACAAACAACTATATTTAATCAAGAGTTTGATACAAATATAGTACGCTGTAGCTCAGGTCCATGAAATCCTAACAAGTTTGATGTGCAAGCAAATGAGGTACTTTGGTTGTCACATTTATTTGCATAATTTAATTACATGATGGTTGTATTAGCAGCAATATGGAGTTACACCATGCTTTGATTCATGAAAGGAGGACATTTGTTTTATTGGAACTGACGTAATTTGTCTCACAATATATAAGGACTTCCTGTGAAAGTTAGTATATTTTATGGTCATTCTCTGAATGTGCATATTTCTAGAAATCACTTTACTCCATTGATATATTTTGGTGTTACTGTTCTTTTCACCATGCTATTTATACAAGTCTCATAGATTTAATGGTTTGCAAGGAAACTTGGAGATTGTCATATCGGATGTTGTGTTGGTATTATCGTTGGAGTCCAAGTTCTCTTACAATTGTTTTGTATAAAGGTATGAAGATGGGTATACTTTCATCATTTGTACTAATCTCCATGTTAGAATGTTTAGTGGAATGCCAGAAAGATGGGTATATTTTATATGAACAGTTGCTTACCATATCAATAGCTCTTTTTTATTTTCAGAAACAGCCGAGCAGGTTTGGCAAGATTGTACGTCGTATTCGCAGTTTTGTTTCTTCTGGTGGTAACAACCCTGATCCAAGAAAACCCCTCACGTATGATGTACAGGCTCAACAAGTAAGTTGATGGTTACTTTAATTTTGTATATTAGCAATATTCTGTGAATTGGCGTTGAGATGGTCCCTTTGTCCATACATAAGGAAGTGTCAGTACATGACATCATATTCAATGTTCAATGCTATGTCCTGGCTTTTGCTCACTTTCCTATGTTTAGCAAATGGTTTCTGACAGATTTTGATATGTGTTAATTAGTATTTTAATGACATTCATGTAGTTTAGTGCTGGACTATAAAGCTGTAAATTGAAAAGGAGATCTGTGTCATTTTTAGTACAGTGAGACCCACTTATCTGAACCTTGTGTAATAAATTTCGAGTATGTATATTTGACAGCACCCCGTTTTTAAGCAATTCTTAGATTTATCTGTGTGAGTATTTGGTCTTTGGTGCCATGGAAATATTACTAGCCTGAAATAGTTAGCCAATTAGTAGGAGCAAGCGTCACAGAGCCGAGTGTTAATGAATTTGAACCATGCTGGGGTCGTTAGTAGTGAATTTAGGTACAAGCCGAATGACTGTCCCTGGTGTAACATAGGCCATATTAAAATTCAGCGGTGTATAAAAGTTTTGTGGTTGAAATGGCAGTATTTATGGTTGGAAATCAGATAATGGAATCAATAAGTTGGAATTTGGTAGGTACCGTTTATGTGTCCATAGTAGAAATGGGCGTATTTATATGAGCGTGATACGCCAGAAATTCTGTGGATTAACTGGCCTAGGGTCGCGCAGTTAAATATTTCCCAGTTATGTTGAATATGATGTTGAAACTGATGTATAGTATAACAAAATGATAAAACATAATATGCAAGTGGGGTCAAAAAGTTCCATATTTTTATATACCTATATTAAAACGAAGCATAAGAATATTATCCACTTGACCGGAAAAGTCAATGGCAGTTCATAGTAGAATATGTTTACGTACCCCAATCCCAAATATATAACTTCAACTTTTATGTCTGAAGGTCATTTTTGACACCATGTGATTCTCATAGTGCAAACACATGCCCTTTTCCTTAATGACAGTTCTGCAAAACAGTGTGTTTTAATTAGAAAGGCTAATGCAATGGAAAATAGTTGCCATCCAAGCTGATTTTTTAGATATTCTACTTGTCCCAAATTAGGGCCTGACCGAGTAGATCATTTTCGCCGATTACTGAATCCGAGTATTTGGCTGTACTATTTGCCAGATACGGGCACGAACCGAGTAGTAGGTGTGACTCTGGAGAGCACCGTTTCTTTAATTATCGTATGCGAAGCTTAAACTTTTTGTGTACCATATACCGTATATATCGCCTACAAGATGAAATTTTTATTATTAACTAAAATTATTATGTATTTAAAAAGGTTTTTTTTTTAAAGTTCGATATATATTGAATTATTTTATTTTACTTGTAACCATTTGTGCGCATATTATTTGCCAAGGTGAATAGTACTGAAAAACTGGATATTCAGCCAAAGCGAATGTCCAAGGCGATTTTCGGTTAGGCCCTACCCCAAACCCATGTGTTTACTGCTATTGCAGGATAGCTATTCTTCCTAGCCTACTATTGCTATTTTACTATCAACATACTGCAGAGTAGCTATGGAAGGTGTACATGCCTGACATCAATTTCACAAACCCAAAACACCTAGTTCATAAATTAGAAAACAATAATAGCTGAAAAAGTCACACCATAACCTTAACTTTAAGAAATTTGCCATGAGGCATATTTATAAATCTTGACCCTGCCACCTAGACGATTTGCCCTGGTTGCAAGGTTGTTGTAGTTAAGTTTTAGATAGATCTTTAGGAATGAACGGCTAGATTCTGAATTGCATTATATAGCGGTACAAATCTTTAAGCAGTTACATGTCCTTTGGATTCTTAAATGTCATATCCTTTATATTGCTTAATCGCCATACATTGAAGAAATTAAATACCTTGTAAATATACATGCTGATCTATTTGTATTATATTCACGCGATTTCTTGAAATTTGTTTATTCCTGTTGGATTGCAGACTGTAAGTTATGAAATTTTCTTTTTCACATGAAGAAAGTTATTTTCAAATACTTGCTGGAATTTTATTTAGAATTTTGTGTTGAAAGGTATTGAAAACTGCCAAACAAACACTCATATAAGTTATAGTACCTTTACAGTTTTTCAACATTAAAAAGAATTGTTAGACTAATGCTGAATTAAACATTGATTTTATATTGATTTGACATATTGAATGAATTCACATTGTTTAATGCTTTGTATGAGGTATTGACTCAGATTGCACATTCACCTATCATTGGTATTAGCAGCAACGATTAATGGATTTTAGTGATTGGGATTGGATTTAATTTCACAACTGGTCATTTTCGCTTGATTCATAATCAGTTTGTATTATGTTTAATATCCACATTATGTCATTGTGTTTTGTTTTTGAAAAATGAAATACATGTAGTTTCAAGTCTAAAACAGATGGAATGATGTAAAACTGAATTTCACCATGACTAATCTCAGCATTTCTAATAATTTTCAACTTTAGCCAAAGTGACAGATGACAATAAATTTATCTGAAACTTTTTTGGGGGATTTTAACCAAATTTGCTGCTGTTTTATATTGATAAGACCTTGAAATAATTGTAATTTCCAATTCAAAAAGTTTGTTTCAAAGAGTTATGTTCGATTATATCCAGTTATAATATTAATATTCTGCAGGATTTTGAAAAAAAATTACATTTGGCTATTTGTTATGAAGACACTAAATGAGTCTGATTTCTAAGTTGACAGTGGTTTTTAGAAGAACTCTGACCCCAAACTGCCTAGCCAAACAAATTTTAGTTCTGCAAGAAACCTTTACCAAGGTTTGTTCAGTGTGAGCTACATTTAGTATGCCTCAGATGAAATCCATATTTCTACATCTTGTTTGAAAGGTATAAGCTCTTAATGTGCATACTTTCTAATGTTTACTTACCTCCAGAGAAAATTATCTGAAGCTGAGTCGTTTGTTTAATTATCTCCAGAATTATTACAAGCAGAGTACTTTGTATTACCTCCTGAGAAAATTATTATAATCAGAGTACTTTGTATTACCTCCAGAAAAAATTATTGCAAGCAGAGTCCTTTGTTTAATTACCTCCAGAGAAAATTATTACAGAGTACTGTCTTTAATTACCTCCAGAGAAAATTACCACAATTAGAGTCCTTTGTTTAATTACCTCCAGAGTAAATTATCACAAACAGAATCAGACCCCTTTGCCCTACTTCATTCCCTTGTAGCTTTAATCTTTGACCTTTGATCTGAGATTGATGTTGGTTACATAAAAGGATTTTGTAACGTCCTTGTCCAATAATGTTGTCAGAACCCAATAGTAATCTTAACAATCAATGACACAGTATTCCTTTCAGTCCACTGAACACCTCAATTGAGCCTCTCTATCATAATGACTCAAGTTGCTTTATAATGTGTTGACCCCTAACAATGAGCCTGAAGAAGAATACTGGCTCCAGCAAATATTACCAGAATTCAGCTGCAAATGTACACATCTAGCCATATAATATATGAGCCCAAAATGTATGGCATGTTTTGATACAAGCACCATGATACATGGCATGTTTTGATACAAGTACCATGATACATGGCATGTTTTGGTACAAGCACCATGATAATGGCATGTTTTGATACAAGTACCATGATACATGGCATGTTTTGGTACAAGCACCATGATACATGGCATGTTTTGATACAAGCACCATGATACATGGCATGTCTTGGTACAAGCACCATGATACATGGCATGTTTTGATACAAGTACCATGATACATGGCATGTTTTGATACAAGTACCATGATCCATGGCATGTTTTGGTACAAGCACCATGATACATGGCATGCTTTGATACAAGCACCATGATACATGGCATGTTTTGATACAAGTACCATGATACTGGCATGTTTTGATATAAGCACCATGATACATGGCATGTTTTGATACAAGTACATGGCATGTTTTGGTACAAGTACCATGATACATGGCATGTTTTGGTACAAGCACCATGATACATGGCATGTTTTGATACAAGTACCATGATACATGGCATGTTTTGATACAAGTATCATGATACATGGCATGTTTTGATACAAGCACCATGATACATGGCATGTTTTGGTACAAGCACCATGATACATGGCATGTTTTGATACAAGTACAATGATACATGGCATGTTTTGGTACAAGCACCATGGGACACTGAAGTGGAATTTCTTTGACTTATGTCTGCTTTATTCATCATATGACTGCTAATAGTAATACTCAGAAGAAATGAGAATGACTATTTCAACAAGTCCTAACACTTACCTGGCAAATGTTGAGCACCAAAAGAGGCTAGTTCTTTTTATGTATTTTGTATGACTTGGCCAGCATTCAAACCCATGACCTCCCACATTTGAATTGTATGCTTTAACAACTTTGGCCACATGAGCAATTGTGGCCTATTCTCACTTGAGACCATCTTAATAATAGTTAATAATATATATATATATATATATATATATATATATATATATATATATATATATATATATATATATATATATATATATATATATATATATATATATGAATATGAGAAGAGAAAACTGTTTGATATTTGATTTGGAAATATACTATATACTTCTGTGAACGAGTTTTGGTCAATATTATCTGAATATGTGATGCAATATACTGGATTTCAAATTAAATTCTCACCTGAGCATATCAAGTTTCATGAAACAAATTCAGAAGTACTAAATGGTGAAATTTGTATTACTTAAAATCATAATTTATGTTAATATATTACATACTTGTCAACAAAGAACTCATTTATTGACAATTTAGTCGTAATTTTGCAATGTTTTAAAAAATGTTTAGATAGCAAACTGTCCAAGCAGATTTATGATTTTTGTTTGTCACAACTTTTGCAGTATGTATTAAAAGTGTCCTATGTCCCTTTAAATGTGTTATCTCCAAATTTGGAGGACGGCGTGTACTGTCCACATCATTTGGGTGTTAGGTGAAACCCTGTTTACAAATACATTTGGCAAAAAAGAATAGATCTGTCACAATGGCTAATATACCAATTTTCATTCCTGATGACTGGATGTCATGCTGATTTGAGCTGAACAAAGAAACACAGAGTAGTACCAATAATCAGAACGTATCTTTCTGGGGGGAGTGATTCAAGGCATATTATCAGCATGTTGAAACAAACTTTAATTTAAAAATAAACAAATAAATCTAAGATTAAAACTTTATTTAATTTCCCATTATCAGTATTCTTTAAGTCATCAAATCAATGTGCACTGTCTGACTTTCAAGAAATCATTGAAATTATATGTAATTGTGTCATTAATGACTTCAGAGACAAAAGTAAGAAGGTTAGATTGACTATTGAACAGCTTCATTAAAATTATCTTATTATTTATGATGCAGCAAGTTTGTAATTTAATAATCTAATTTACCTTTTACCTATATTTTACCTTTAATCTATTTAATCTGTTTTACTTATTTTACCTTTTTCCCAATTAGATCTCCAATATGACCAGCATGTTACTCATCTGATAAATCTTGTTATGGCTGTTTCTGTTGCATTGATAATCATACAGATGTGGCCTTTTTGGAGTAAGATTTTCTTTGATATCGTATCAGTCATATATGTATTAATGGCAGCCATCTGACATCTAGTATGGGTACCATGGTAGCCTCCTTAAAGATTTGTTTATTTGCACTCCTCATTAACCAATGATGATACCAATATAGCATTTCATTGAAAGCCTTAGTATAATGTTTAGTTAGTCCCAAGTGAAAATGGTATCATGATCTCACGTCCTGTATGGACATCCTTGCAGCCAAGTTGAAAATATTGCTATGGCAGAGGGCTGCTATTCAACTGGGGATTAAATTGACATTGAAGTTGTCAGCAGACCTCATTGATCCAATATACACGATGAATAGTAGACACACAAGTGATGTTTGACCATATTTTAGTATTTAGTTGCATTCCACTTGCAAATTAGCAAACTGACAATGGTTTAAAAGGTCTTGACTTGGGGTTTTAATTGCCCTGGATTGTGTGCATTGTAAAACAAAGAATTATGAATTGATTTTATCAAACATAGTTTGTAGATGTGTCTGAGGAATATCTTACATTATGCTAAAACCTTCAAGGGAAGGTGGCTTTTAGAAAAATATATTTATAGATTTGGTTTAGTATGTTGAATATGTATACATTCAGTTAAGTTTTACATTGTCTTGTACAAATCCTTGTCTTTGTTTATTTGAAACTTGTATGTTTATATCATTGTTCTGTGTATTGGCTAGTTATTATCTCTGAATATTTTACTAGATATCAATTAAAGAGAAGAATTTATTCATATAAATTATGTCTTCATTGCAATATTTACTTGAAATTATACTTTTAGAGTTAAGGAATATGTGGTGGGTGACATTGGGTATTTATCTTAAGTATGTATTGACCAGAATGTATGCACATGCACATTTTAACACTGCATCTATTTATCCTGACATTTTCTGAGACAATATCAGTGATTTTCTATTCCATACCAGCTTCATACTGAATGACCATGAAAATGAATTTTGTTCTGCACATTATATACACATGTATATGTATGTATGTATGTATGTATGTATGTATGTATGTATGTATGTATTTATGTATGTATGTATGTATGTATGTATGTATTTCAACACAGAATAACATAGTTTTACCAACTTAGGTATGATGGAGTTTTTCTAATAAAAAGCAAAGATTGTTTCAATACTCAACAGTTGAAAGGAAGATATGAACATAAGAAATGATATTGTCTTGGATTCCAGTAAATTGGTGTGGACCCAATTGAACATCGTGTAGTATCTAATGGGTATGTCATTAACTCAACATGTATACCAGGAATATATACCAAATTAGCATTGCCTAATGATTTCATGTTTGTGGGTGCCATGGAGGGAAATCACTATGTGTATGTCTAGACGGTACATGTATAACAAATTACTGAAACTTCAGTATGGCTTGACACTCTGCCTGTTTTGATAGCACTCTCATCCTCAACACATTTATGTGTGATACAACTGTACAGAAAAATTTTGAGTCTAAATCAGTCTAATTCAGATGAATAATTAAAGAGTGTAAGGACAAAAACAGTTTAATATGGTGATATATTAGTGATTAACATGTTTAAGAAATGAGTGATTGAAACATATTTGGTAGTATGTAAAGAAGACAACCAAATTGTCCAAAAGTAATAATTGGGTTTATCATCAGATAATACTTGCAAAATGGCATTACACTAACCAAGAGTTTTTCATTGTAAAGTACAGTATATAAATAATGCTACCCTTCATTTTTGTTAAGGAGATTGCTTGCCGCTTACTTCGTTTAAATTGTCTTTACTTTTCTAGGATTATCGCCGTGAACGTGGGCAGAGTTACTTAAAGGATATCCGCTCTTATCTAAGAGACAAACCTACTGCAGTTCACTTGGTTGATGAGGACTTTGCCATTGACAACACAATTCTTGACAGGAAATTGGATGAATTGAAGAAGAAAATTGTAGAGGTGGCTTCACAGCAGCCATACTGGGGAGAGCAGATACCCACTCGGTGGTTTCTCCTGGAACAGCAGCTGATGAGGCTCAGGGATGCTGGTGTGAAGGTATTCATTTAAATGCATGATTAACATTGATATCTGCCATTTCTATAAAATCTTTGCATTACAAAGCCCTTCAGATTTGACCTTTTTTGATTTTGCATTATTTTTCATGACAAATGAATTTTGATAATTTGTATCCCATGAATTTTACTTGGCAAGCTGCTTTAAAGGTTTAGCTCTCTGTCACTGTTGAAAAGTTGTTTTCAAATTTAGAGAATTAAAAGTATTTTCCAAGTACCCTTTTAAGAAATTACTTTTCATAGGTTTCTTAATACTAAGAGATTTTCAGATAACATATCTTATTTATTAATGTTCCAATCCCATTAATCAATCATTTAATTCAAAGATATTGGCACATGATTGGCTGTGTGGTCTAACATGTTCACTTTTACTGATCACTCTCATCTTACTTGAGACTGTCCATATGGGTTTAAATCTCATGCTAGGCCATTGTTGGTACATGTATGTGTGAAAAGTCTGTCCGAAGTTTTCCATGTGTTGGTGGATCATACCGCGTTTTCTTCCATGGTAACTTCCACCAGTTATGCTGTCAACCAATGAAAGATCTGTAACTGGCATAATATCCTTTAACTGTAGATCAGAGAGTACACAAATTTCAACTGTCTTGCAGTATATCATTGAGACCTCTGTATGTGTCTGTGTGTGTGTATGTGTGTGTTCCCTGCCATTGTTCAAATGTATAACTTGATAATCACACATAGCATTCATTTTACGTTTCCATATTAATTTCTTGGTTATTATAGACTATTTACTGTTCCCTGACATACAATGAAATTCATATTTCTACACATTGTAAATGTCCAGATGAACATGACCCTGTTCCAATGTCAGTATCAACATATGATTCCATCTCACCTCTGTTTGCATGGGCTTGAGTCTCAGGACCTCTATCTGCACTGTTTTGAGTCTCAGGTTCAGCCAATATGTGTATTTGGGAAAGGTTGCCAGTAGCTTATCGTGAATCGGTATTTATTCCCAAGGATTACCGGGTACTTCTTTCACCATTTATACTGGCTGCCATGTATAGCTGAAAAATGGCCTTAAAACCTAAAACAACAACATCATTATGATCGATTATCTCCCTTAGAATAGCAAAACAAGGTATTTCACATGTTATGTATGGGAGAAATGGGGTTGGGGATAAACATGTAACCTAATAATTCAGCAATAGATGTATTGTGTTACCCTGTTTGTATGTCATGTATTATAGTACCTGATTTGCATGTCAGTCTTCAGTCATGACATTGTCACTTTTCTGTATTATTTCAATGTCACATATTTGTATACTGTCATTCACATGTCTTTTTCCTGTTATGTTATTCATGTATGCAGGCTACAATTACATGTTAATGAGGTGACTGAACAAAGCCATAAGCTCACATGCATATTGGGAAGGTCGTTATTGTAAGGCTTAACACACGCTTTTGTTGATGGATACCTGACTCTAGTATGTAGCATACACATGCTCTTTCTGATCTATGCCTGATAGTGTTGACAGTAGTATACCTATGCTGTTGTTGCTGGATGCCTGACATTAGTCTTTAGCATACACATATTGTTGATCAGTGCCTGACACTCAAGTCTGTAGTATACACATCATTTTGCTGAATGCCTGTCACTTACCTTTAGCATACATTATGTTGGATGGATGTAAGATACTTGAAACATTACTAAGGTAACCAAACCAAAGCAAACCCATCACTAAGGTGATCCAGACAAGCCACTTTTAATGTATGCTTATGATGCATGACTAATGTGATCTATGCAAACCATTTAGATTCAAGATGTATTATGCGTGTTTAAGGTGATCAAGACAAGACCCTTGTATGCAAGATGTATTATGCATGACTAAGGTGATCTAGACAAGCCTCTTGGATATTGCAAGGGCAATTAAGAGTAAATTACATCATTTACATGCAAATGTTAATGAATGCAGGATTTATGACACATGACTGAAGTGACCAAGCCAAGCCAAAACTTCACTTGGATGATGACAGAGTCATTAGGGTAAATTACATCATACACATGCAAATGTTAATGAATGCAGGATTTATGACACATGACTGAAGTGACTAAATCAAGCCATAAGGTAACTTTAATTTAATATTAGCAAAGTCAAATTAAGGTACCTAAACCATCTTGAATATTTTCGTCAAATTAAAATATCTATACCTACTTAAAATTATCGACTGCTCTGGTGGCTTAGTGATTAGAGTGTCCACCCCAGATGCAGGATGTTGTGGCTTCAAACCATGGCTGAGTCATACGGTCAATGTACTAACTGCTGCTTCACTTTGCACTCAGCATTAAGAGATTAGTGTTATTATTTCTTTAAATATCGACTGCTCAAACAGCTGCCTCAGCATTAATAGATTAGTGTTATTACTGGTCAGCCTGGTGTCAAGATAATGTGACTGGGTGTGACCTCATGCTACATGTCTGCTGCATGATGTCCAGTGCTAGACATTATTTTACACAGCAGACATTGTAGCAGTATGACTTGAAAATTGTTAAAGCTATGTTACAACTCTAGATCACACACTTACATATTATCCATGTGAAATTTGAACACATATATCTTGCTAAATGGTGATTATAAAATGACAGTTTAAAACATATTTTTTTTATAAAGTAATGAGATTAATGGCTTGTAATTGCAGATTGTTCCCCACAGTACTGTGGAAAATTTAAACAAGGAAGGAACTGTTCGAATAGAGGAAAGTCAAGAACTTGATCTGTTTCTTAGATATCTTCATGAAACTGGAACAGTCATCTACTTCAGGTAATACTATAGGGCAGGGGTAAGAGTCTTGTGTGCTTTAATCTACTTCTTGTGAGATTGTAAGGCAGATCTACAGAAGTACTTGGTGGAATTCATTATCTAGAAGCTATCAGTTGAAAATGAATCATAATGTTATAAAAGTATCATGAAGTTTTGCTTTTTCTGATTTATTTATCATATGGAACATTTTTGCATAGATTAATTTAATTGCTCAATAATTAACACAAAATAATGGTTCTTATCAAATATATATATATGACTTATAAAACCAAAACTAAATTATAAATAAAATTAGCTCTGTTGACCTTGTGTCAACTTAAACCAAGAACCTTGATATATATAATACAAGAGTCATTAATTACATACATGGCATTTTGAAATATTGTTTTTTCAGCATTGAAGTATTGAGGGATAATGTTCTGTTAGACCCAAAGTGGATGATTGACGCCCTGAAGTTCCTCATCAATGCTCGGCCTAATCTGCCCAACAACCCAGCTGACACTAACATTGAATCAAATAGCCCTGCTGCCAGTGCTGTTCACAGTGATATCACACAAAAATGGTCTGACTTCAAGGAGAAAGGAATCCTTACTGTAGAACTTGTTGGTTTGTACATTTATTTTTTCTCTTATCATTTTGTAAAATACATATCATTTTGAAGTAATTGAGAGATACTTTAAGCATTTTGCAAGTTTGTTAATTGTTTTCATTGTTTTCTTTATTACACCCTGAATATCTCAGACATACACTTAGGAAAATTGGAAACATCTTAACAAAAGTAACTCAAACATATTTAAATTTGAGTATTGTTACCTACTTCACATTTATGAGTGACATGTATTTTATATTTTGAACCATATTTCACCAACACAATGCAGATAGATATCAACAACATTGGGACATGACAAAAGTGATTAATGTATTTACTTTTGTTTCCCATGCCTTTTTATATTGAACCACTCATCACCCACATTAAAACTATTTGATATATGGATACTTCTCAATGAAAGCAACTCACCACAGAACTTGTGTTATTGTGACCTAAAAGCAATGTTGAATGATAGTTGTAATTTAGGTCAATGCTAATTACTCCCACATCCGCTAATTGATATCAGTAAGTGAACTGGGTATATGTATGCATTTCATAAATACATCCCAATAAAAGCAAATTAGATACACAATTATTACATCACTGTGACCCATATTTTATGATTGAATTCATGTTTTTTTCTTCATTTTATTGTCATTATTTTCTTCTATATCCTGGACATAATTGTACCTTTACATTTGATGTGGGTGTATTTCATGAAACGTAACTCGATGAAACCAATACTAGAACAGTGTTCCCCATGTTTCATGCATGCACCACTTTTGTATTTTTAGCTTTTTGTATATTTGATCTGGTTTCACCTACGCTCTTGAAAACTGGAATGTGATTGCATGTGAAAAGTAAATCCTTGTAATCTAATTTTTGTGGCATCTTGTAATGTGAAATCTTGGCATCATGTACATTGAATTATGTTGATAGAATTGTATGCGTGTCTATCCATATTGTATATAAATGGACCAAAATTCAGACGTTTCCGAATGGCATTGGTATCTCTATGAAAATCGAAAGTATAATCTGAACTCTATTATCCTTTGTGAAAATGTATCAGCCATGTTTTGGACAGAAGTTAAGGATGAATCAAGGAAGCTTTGTTGACACTTATCATACCAGTCAACATGAATTGGGATCAGCTGATGCAACAATTCATGCTGTAAGGCAAAGGAAGCCACCTCATGATGAAAACTGTCCACAGTAGGATTTATTTACAGTCCTTGGACACCATGATGAAACTGTCCAGAATAAGATGTGGATCTAAGCAGTATCAGCTACTAATCTTTTATTCCCATTCAATATGGCTACTGGACAAGGGGATGCAACTACAGATGTAAATGAAAAATAACAGATAGGTAAATGTCAACAGAAAATTAAGCTGATGAGCTTACCAGGTCAGCTATGATCAGCACAGGTTTAATCAAGGACAATACCCAATCCCCAAATGTGCATTACATTAGGTAATAATGCTGTTTTCTTGACAATGTAGTCATAACATAAAGGAGTAGTAAGACATAAAAACATCATAGCTGGAATGTATGATTTATGGAGTAAAGAAAAGGAAAGTGTAAGGGAAACTTGTTATATTGTAACATTGATATGAGGTTGACCTGGTTATATCACTGATATTGTGACTAGGAATATAAAAGTATATACTGCTGAAAGTCAGAATATGGCATAAGCATTACATTATATTTTTATTTTGAGAGGTACGTTCACTCCTGCAACAGCTGAGATGTGTTTTCTGTCAATAGTGTGCACTGATTGTGTGATAAATGACACCGTTCATCCCTACTGTAAAAACTGTTTTATTTTCATTCATTGACCAGATACAGGCCCAAGAAATACTCATGTTACAGTTGGTTCAGAACCAGTTGACCTGATGACAATCTGCAGACAAATATTTATATACATATGTAAATAGGGACAATGAATTAAAAAATACTTGCAATTAAACATTGATATAAAATTCATTTACATTTCACACGGCATGCTAAGTATAGCTATGGCAGAGATTACTCTGTAGAAAAATAATTTAAAATCCAAACAATACAATTGTTGATCACCTTTTTTGACCTGCAAATAATGCCAACTTCTCCTTTAGCAATGCCAATATAACTGTACAAATTAAATGCATGGGCAAATGATTAGATTCCCATATTAATGTAATTAAACTGAGAGAAAACATTGGATCTAACAATTTTGGTCAGCAGATTTGAAAGGCAAGATTCTGCAAATAAATTACTAAGAAATGTTAAGCGCTGTAATATATCTTCATTTGGGCTTTGAACATTTTTTTATTAAGTCGACTACTTTGCTAAAAGTCTTTAATCTTTATCTAGCATTTTCCATCCTCAGTTTTAAAACCTCTGACTGAGTCCCTTCTTAAAAGGAAGTGTGATTGGTATTTCTGTGACAAATATGGGCATGATATCAAATTTCTGGATATTGATATGTGAGGGGCATTCATGTAAATTGTATTGTTATGCTCATTACGTGGCATTGATAGTGAAAAAATCTAATTAAAAGCTTGAATCAAAAGGTTTTGCTATCCAATAGCAGTTTGTTCTTTGCTAGGTCTTCTGTGCAATAGAACTGGAGGATATTTACAACAACACTGTTATTGACTCATCTGATGTGTTTTGTCCATGCCTCATCACTGACGTTTACTAGAGGTGAGCTGCCAGATGCTCCATCATTATGTGCCATAGCAACGTTTCTTTCTACTTCAAATATCATTAACTTTTGTGATTCTATTGAATTTAATAATGTGTACACACTGCTGGTACAGGTCATATTTCATTCTTCTGTTAGTGAAAACATATAATGTAACTATATGCAATGTGGTCCAAGATTTACAGTAATACTTGTTTATTTCTATTTCTACAACAACCTCATAGAATGTATTTCTAGCTTGGCAGAACAGGATTGCAACGGGTAGACATTTTCTTATATTGTATTATGATTATACAAATTTTATCATATAAATATTGTTTTAGTCGTAGTTTGATTTTTATTAGTCATGAATGTAATCAATTTTAAAATTCTAAATATGGTGGGTCTGGAACCATCCTGAATTTTCCTACTGTCATACTACAGCAACATGTGTAGCATACAAATCATCATAAAAGGTATAACTTGTGGCATATTTATAGATACATATCTATTGAACAGGTTTAAAATCTAATCTAAATAATGAATTACACCGAAGTCACCAGTCTATTTTTTATCAAGATTTGATATTTATTATTATTATTTATTATTAGTTTGATTTTTATTAGTTATGGATGTAATCAATTTTAATATTCTAAACATGGTGGGTATTAGTCAGTAGAATGGATTGGAAATTACTCTGGAACTATCCTGAATTTTCCTACTGTCATACTACAGCAACATGTGTAGCATACAAATCATCATAAAAGGTATAACTTGTGGCATATTTATAGATACATATCTATTGGACAGGTTTAAAATCTAATCTAAATAATGAATTACACCGAAGTCACCAGTCTATTTTTTATCAAGATTTGATATTTATTATTATTATTTATTATTAGTTTGATTTTTATTAGTTATGGATGTAATCAATTTTAATATTCTAAACATGGTGGGTATTAGTCAGTAGAATGGATTGGAAATTACTCTGGAACTATCCTGAATTTTCCTACTGTCATACTACAGCAACGTGTAGCATAAAAATCATCATAAAAACATGAATTACACCGAAGTCACGAGTCTATTTTTATCAAGACACCATCACTTACTGAATGCAGGTAAGCATCTTTAGTGAAATTAATATTAGTGACTTCATTGATGTAAGTAATCTCAGTAAGTCTATTTACTGTATATTGTAACAGTCAATACAATTTAATATCCATAACCTAATCAATGTAATGATTATATTTCACACAAACACACACACACACACATACACACACACACACACACACATATATATATATATATATATATATATATATATATATATATATATATATATATATATATATATATATATATATATATATATATATATATATATATATATATATATATATATATATATATATATATATATATATATATATATATATATATATATATATATATATATATATATATATATATATATATATATATATATATATATATATATATATATATATATATATATATATATATATATATATATATATATATATATATATATATATATTTATTCACAGATGCTGTCTGGACAAAGGAGAATCATCCAGAACTACATGAACACAAAGAACACATCTTGATGATAATGGAACAACTAAACATTCTTGCCAAACCCCGATCCTTTAATGAGATGGGAGA
The DNA here is from genome assembly GCA_029339505.1 of Unio delphinus. NCBI lineage: Eukaryota > Metazoa > Mollusca > Bivalvia > Unionida > Unionidae > Unio > Unio delphinus. The sequence continues at coordinate 15,146,395 of JAQISU010000046.1, read as the reverse complement.
GAAGGTCAGTTAATACGATGGTTCCATGTTTTCCTCTCCTTTTGCACGAGTTACAGATTTCAAATTTATCTTTACTTTGTTTTACTACATATTTACTTTTATTTATCTAGGTTTATTCTCCTTAAGTTGTCAGAAATTATTGAAATTGCAGTGGAAGACCGTACCTTTAAATGGTATTATATAGTGTGGATTTTGCTGATGTGACATTAAACCCAGTCTTACATACATACATACATACATACATACATATCTGAGTCGGTGGTTTATTCCAGCAGTTTTCTCTGGTTCTTACTCCACCTTTAATACTGGCTGCCATGTATAACCTATCATGTGCTGAAAAATGGCATTAAACCCTACAACAATATGCCAGGCTGTAATAATGATATTCTTCATAACCAGCTGTAAGGAAATATTTCATGCCGGGCTGTAAGGAAATTCTTCATTGCCAGGCTCCAATACAAATCTACATGCCAGGCTGTGAGAAAATTCTTTGTGCCAGTATTAATGGTGGAGGAAGAACCCGGGAAGTCCCCAGAAAGAACCACAGACCCACAAGAAGCTACCGGTAAGCTTTCTCACAAACCTCTTTGGCCAAATGCGAAACTCAAAACCACGCAGACAGAGATGAGATGGCACTGATCCATAACGGAGAGCACTTTTGAACACTCTGCCACTCGGAGCACCCAGTCTGGCATGAAGAATTTACTTACAGCCTGGCATATTTTTTAATTACAGCCTGGCGCAAAGAATTTTTTTTACAGCCTGTCATGATGTTTCTTTTTATTGGAGCCTGACATGAAAAGTTTTCTTACAGCCTGACAAGAGGAATATTCTAGTTTGTACAAATGATGGTAATCTGCTGTAAATATTTGTCGCTATATAAATAATTTGATCAAATCGGACATACTGTACTCAAATTAAAACCAAAACTTTCTACTACTGATCATATATGGTTTGTTCTACATAAATTTGGAAAACACTTCTCGACAACTGCTTAAATAATTTTTTTAAAATCATCTAGGCAGAAATAATTTTAAGGTTTGTCAACAATGCAGATTGACAAATTGATAATTAAAAAAAAATAATTCTTGAAGAAAACAAAAAATAACAGAATAAAGGATTTTTCAGTTGGATGTTACTATCAATCAGTTTTGTGTTCATTTAAATGGCTTAAATTAAAATGCTATTTCCATCTAAGCAAGTCAGTCATGATCACAGGTCACAGTAGATATTAAAAAAGAATGACATTTAACATACAGTTGCAATCTTATTAGATTGTCAGATTTTTCATAGTCAATCACCATAAAATAAGATCACACTGTTTGCAATCTATTGGAATACACACTTATAAATTCCAATAGAATCATCGATAATCAAATGAGTTGCAACGTTTACTTGCACAACTGTTGCATTTATTTATATAGGAGTCATTCATTCATAGAAAGCCTTAGATCCCAAAGATTTAACATGACTGTTGAGCCATGGAACTATTCTGGTACTTGCTTGAATTTCCTGCTTTTTAACACTGCATGATCAAAAAGAGTTTGCATTTTTTTAAATGCCTTACCTTCAAGATTTTGTTTAAATATGACCTTTTGAGAGAGAAAAAGCTCGGCTATTGCACTTTTAACATTTTAACATTTTCTTCAATATATTTGAAATATCTACCATTGTATAACAAATTTCAATGACTCTATTGCTTGAATTGGCAAGCACACCTTTGACCTTCATTCCAACATTTCTTTCCATTGCAAGTCAAATCTCTTTGGCTGTTTGGTAGACTTAAATACTCATAGTGAACCATGTCAAATCATTTGTTTTTGCAGGTGAACATTGGGCTTGATGCAAACAATATATTCTTATAGTAAATGATATGCTTTTGAAATTCGTGTTTTTAAATTTAGTTATCTCTACCCTTAATCCAGTGGATGGCTATATGAATATATGGTTTTCTCCAATAATCCTTTTTTTAAAACTTTGTTGATTCATGGTTCTAAATGCAAATAGTTCCAGTGGTACAAAACATATGGCTGTCATGACATCTGTCTTAAAAATTCCTTGAATGGATTATTATCATATCATGGATTTCCACTTGAAGACTTAATCTGATGTATGTATTTTCTTAAATGATCATGGTATGAAGCTGACATCCAGTATAAATAATAAAACATTTTAAAAAATGCCAAAAAGTCTTTCCAAAAAAAACAACTTCAGAAAAATTGCTGAACAAACTTTTGCCGGAACTGACAAGGCATTTGGTAATAGAGAGCTCTAAGGTTTTAACAAATCCAAATGCTTTACCATACAACAGCACAAAAAACATAAGCTAAATTCGACTTAATTTGGTAAAAAGCCTCCATGCTTGAAATTGTTCAGATGTATAAAATAATGTTGATCAGCATCTGATATTGCTGTCATTACCAAACTTAGAAGTTAATGTATTCTAAACATTATATTTTAAAACAATCTCTGAATAGAATTTGATCAACACTAATGAAAAGAAACAATGCATAGAGAAATTTCAGTATTGGACAATGATGGCATTGTTCCATCAAATATGGATGAATATACAAAAACTGTACAAACCTTGAAAAAATAGTTTTGGTACAACCAATCAAATACATTGGATGACATTTCTACAATCATTCTCCTGACCAAGATTTCTTGCCAACCTTTCTTTTATTTGACTATGTGACAGTTGTCAGCCAGGTGAGTGATGACATTGATTGAAAAACTGCCGTTACTTATCAAATTGAAATACTTATCACTCGGCCAGATCAAACTAAAAGACTTACAAAAATGGTACTAAAGGTTGATGTCAGACTAACTGATGTCAGGATAAGTTGACTGGGTGGAACATTATGCTACATATCTGTGGCACGATGCCCCATTGCTAGCCATTACTATAAACTGTCACACTCAAATTCCAAATCTCTCTCACACACACACACACACACACACACATATATATATATATATATATATATATATATATATATATATATATATATATATATATATATATTGTTTTCAGGTTGAGAAGTATTTCCTTACCCCTTGCATGCTACGTCAAGAATCTCCCAGAGAATTTGACTCACTTGAGCAAGATATCCGGCTGGTGAGCACGCCTGTTTTGTGTTGTGTCTTTAGAGGGAGGTATCTGCCACCTCCCATTTTCCACAGGCTCATTGCTGCATGTATTACTCGCTGGCCCGTTGCCAAGAAGAAGGAGACATCAGAACATCTCATTTTCTGTGGCTGTTGTGTGTTTGACCTTGACCTTTTCCATAGGTTAACATTGTACTTAAGGAACCATATTGTGTTTGCAAGAATAACGAGGCTGGTGATTGATGAAATCAAGACTCCCGAAGCAAGGTTGTGTACCAGAGTTAGAAAGTTCATTACACTGAACCTTTCCAAGATTACCTCCTGCCTTGATCAGAATTTACAATATGAGTTACGTACACAGTGGCCACCATCTCGTGGGGACTCAGAAGACAACATGCTTGGTTTGTCACCGCCATTTGATATGTGGTTTGCAGATGAGGTGAGTTGTTGTCCAACTTAAGTATAAAAAAGGAAAAACTATTATTACTGTATGAAAGGGAGATACTTTAATTGCTAACTCCTGCTGTACTGTTATACTGTGGTTTTGTCTGGTTGTATATACAAGTGTCCAGGGACAAAGGATAGGTCTCATTACCTCATCAGATAACACTGTAGGATATTTTTTTTTTTATTGTAGAAGGTAGTTGTAGATTTAATGCATCATTTAACGTAATGTGACGTCATGTTGAGCATCTTACTGGTGTAAAGGCTATTGTTGGTTACCTTCTAGAAGAGTCATAGGGAGTATGTAATGTCATGAAATAAATTTTTGTTTCCATACAATCTGAACATGACAACTGATCATGTGATTTACTAGATGCATATTGGCCTAAAACAATATTGTACTTTGGCTGTCTGAACTTGAAAATTTATCATGTAATCTAATTCATCTATACTGATAAAATATAAATTCCTCTAGTCAGCAATCTGAATTTGAAATTTAAATTGATAATGTAATCTAATTCATCTATACTTATAAAAAATAAATTCCTGTTGTTAGCAATCTGAACTTGAAAGTCTATCATGTAAATTAATTAATCTGCTCTAATATAAATTAAATTCATCTAGTCAGCAATCTCAACTTGAAAATGTATCATGTTATGTAAATCATCTACCCTTATATAAATTAAATTATTCTAGTCTGCAATCTGAATTAAGAAAATGTATCATGTTATCAAATTCATTTAGACTGATTTGAATTAAATTATGGTGATGCAATGAGATCTTTAACATTATTATATGATTTCCTTAATGGGTTTTGAACTAAAATTAATCTCTGAACATGAGAATCTATTTGAAAAACTTCAATATGCACGTTTTGTAAATTCATATGTAGTAACGTGGTTATTTATAATAAATACAACAGGAATATGGCAGGACCACTAATGAAAATTAAATTTGGTCGGGTTATTACCATAAACTGCACATTAATTCTTTTTTAGATATGTTAATTCATATACTGTATTCATGTAATGTATTCATATACTGTGTTCATTTGACATTCAAGTAAATATTAGATCTTGCTTTTTTTCTTAAATAATATACTTTGAATGAAAACAACCACAATTGTTAAACCCCAGACATATATTAAAATTTATTATTTAACCTTAGCTGAGTATGGGTGAAATGATGCATCGTTGTTGTATATCGATATTATTCCTATACACAGCCTACAATACGATACATTATCTATACACATATCAAGTTGATCTTTACGTGGTCTATCAGTAGTAGAGTGACGCCATGCTATGTATGTAGACATATTGGTTGTATTTTTGGTATGCAGATTATTGACCAACATAAATGTGTCACCCATTATATGTCATTTTAATCCTTTACAAGATAACAAATATACTTTTAAACAGACTACCTATTAGTTGTCATTGACTTTTATTCAACTTTGTAGGTCATTTTAGGCTGCTCCATTGTTTTATTAGATCCATCTAGTCTTGGTCACAATGCTCTTTGTTTTGTAAAGCATGAATGCTTTAAAAAAAGATCTTCTTTCATGTCATTGTCCTTAGTTTAGAAGGTACAATGGTATTATCTTCAAAATAGGAGAAATGGTTCAGTTGCCTTCTTCAAGTAAAATCTTATCTAGAACAATTCTCAGTGTTGGAGATTAGAGGATTAAAAACCAAATCCCATGACACTGTACTTCAGAAGCAAAATAATTGTTGCACCTACAGGAAGTAGTGTCAATGACTGAAAAATGAAATGATTGACAATACCAACTACCCTTTTACAAATTAAGACCAGATGACAATAATCATCACATTCAATCACTGATTTTTACATATGTCAGTGTGAAAGGAAGATATTCCAAACATATTGCAAGTTTTCTGTAAAGCTTATATGTTGCTAACCTGCTATTTTGATTAATGTTTTATGCATTGCTTTAGGTGTGTCACCAATTGAGAAAGTTTCTGTTAGGTCTGGTGATTATTGTTTCCCCTAGTTTCCTATGGTTATTATTATGAGCTTATATTGTATAAACAGGTTTGTAAATGAATGCTTTCAAACTGATTTTCAGTCATCCTTTCAAAGTCTCTAGCCAGTGTCCCTCCTCTTGAAAGGAAGTGTCAAGGACTACTTTATAAATTGAACTTTGAAATCAATATTAAGGGTCTTAAATTTGTGGAAAACAGTAAGACATTAAGGGGACAAATAAATTTCATTTTGGTATGATTCTTGATGCAGATCAATATTTTGTAGGTTACTTCTGCCTCTGGTCTAATAGTTCCAGCTAATTAGTTAATAATTGTTTACTGTGAACATGTATTTCTTGCAAAACATTAAAATGACAATAGCTGTGTCTTTGAAAACTATTCAGGCTATAGCCAGCAGCGATTGATGTGTCTCATTGCAAACCACACCTTGAATATTAGGGAGTTGTGTAGCCTACATATGCAATGTTTGTAATATTGTACATTATGAGATGCTAATGTTAAAGCATAATTGCTGCAAACTAACAAATTATAGTAAATTGCTGATGTGTTTGTGTCCTTTGGGACAGGCAAGGGTATCCCATGATATTAGTTCATTAATTTAACCTCAACTGCTGATTTGTTCATATTCATGACACAGGCTCACCATAATACATTTTGATATTGTAAACCGGGAAAAAAAGGACTATTTGCACATTCTTTTCTGGGATATCCCAGGTTTTCCAGAGGATTTGCCACAAAACTAGTAAGCATTTTGCACAAGACCAATCAGCCTAGATCTTCTGCAGTAGGTAATGATATCACTTCAATAGGGTTTCTGAATATGAATAAAATGTTTATTATGTATGATGACATCTTTCAATGGTGATCAAGTTTTTTTGTCTGAACATCATTAGACAATTCTGGTGATTGGCTAGATCCTGACATTCCTGTTTCCATATTGTCTTTGTGATTCATGGTTCATTAGCTTTTAAAGGCTTTTTGGAATTAAATACAGTGTACGATTATTACTTGCTTACATTCTACCCCATGGCACTGACAATGAAAACTTGTATTATTACCTTGTGCAATGCAGTTCATGATTTGATATAATCTTTCATGAAACAGTAACTGAAAATTCCTCTTTTTACAAAAGCTACCAATTAAGGATAAAAAAAATGCTCGCATCCTATGACACTCCTGAGACAGAAGTCCATTGTATCCAGACAAATCAAAATGTTTTGTAACATACAAAAGAGGGATAGACTCCAAAGTTGATCAGAGTAATATTACTTACCTATGCCAGAACTTACAAAATTAGCTGTATGAACAATGCCTACCATTTTGGATTTGGCATGCAGATGAAGTGAGTTATTTTCATCATTATTAAATGAACGGGAATATTGTTTTGGGGCTATTGTTTACTTTGGTATAGAAGTGCTTGAGATATAGATGGGATCACTGCACCGAACCAGCTGACACTGTAGGAGACTTGTTCCCAGGTAAAACTTGTCACTACTCTTGGAGGTAAATTTTGGCTTCAGTATCAATCAAATATGGAATACAAGTATACATGATCAAAATGTTGGATGAGTTCCAGAATAAGCAGGATTCATAAATATTAATAAAATGTTCTTGTATCTGATCGTCTGAGCTTTTTACCATTCTGGAGGACATGTTTATAATACGATGTTTTCACGCTTGGAATATGGGCTTATCTTATAAATCTCATAGAAAGCCAATCTGGTTGAATTGAATGTGTTTCAAACTGGTAGCGCATGGAGTACGAATCCGACGCCCAACCAACATACCTACACTGGCTCCCTTTATGAACCTTAACCAATGTCTTTAATTCTCATGTATACAGCCTTATCGGGTCATTTCATATTAAAATTATCAAAATCAGTTGTGGTTTCATGGTTTTGTTTGGGATTTACAACATGACATCATGTGAGTATTTGGTATAATTTATATAATGAATGTAAATTAATACAAATTACTGAAGTTGCAATTCACAATCATACTTGCTAGGACTTGAGAGTGTATTGTTGACTCCGTAATTAGTTGTAGATGCATATACACAATTACATACTGTGTGCTTAAAATAAACGAAAATCCCAGACTTTTTATTATCGAAGTTTGGCTAGTACAATTTTGCAAGATACGTGTCTTCAACATGTTATGTTTATGTGTTGTAAAAAGAGGGACAAGTTTTTATTTTCATGCTTTAATCACTGTATCTACCTCTGTACATAACATTTGATTCTACTCCTTTCTATGTAAAATGTACATCAGTGGTCATTGGTAATTGCACCATGTACGTAGATTTTTATTACTGTTTGACTGCATTTGTGGATAAGCTACTAAATTATTAGGGACACCCAGTGGTCGAGTGATCTAATGTGCTGACCGTTATGGATCACTGCCATCTCACCTTTTAATGCATTGGTTTGAGTCTCGGATTTGACCAGTGACGGTATGTGAGAAAGCTTGCCAGTAGCTTCCCTTGTATCATTGGTTCATTCTGTGGATTCCTAGTTTCTTCCTCCACCATTCATACTTGCCTCCATGTATATATCATGTGTTGTACAATGGCAATAAATCTTTACAATAACAACAACTAAATTATTAAGAAGTCGAAACGCGCCAATCATATCAATGATGATATGCTTTATTAACAGTCTTAAAATATTGCAATTACACAAACCAGATCCTCACAATTGACTCACTGTGACTGTCATTCAGCATGTCAGTGTAATCAAATTAAAGAAAGAAACTTTAAGTACAAAATGGTTCTTATTTCTTTATGAACTGATTAAATGACATTAACGATTTTTTTAACTTTAATTGATAATACAAATAATTAATTTTCACATGCAATATTGTGTTTGAAGTAAGCAATTACAATAGCTAATAAGCAGTCTATGTTCCTATTTATATGACAAAATATGATCAGGTTAGAAGTACTTGACAAGCATTATATTATTTACTAATGAGAAAAATGTGCTTCACAAATTATTTTCATAAAGAATATTTTAAATCAGTAAATTCATTTCAAGCTGTAGGGGTAACATAAGACTGTAATTGAACATGAGATAACTATTTTGCCTGAGGGTCACAAGTCAGAATCTTTGGCAGTTAACAATATCAAACACGACATAACAATATCAAACACGACATAACAATATCAAACACGACATAACAATATCAAACACGACATAACAATATCAAACACGACATAACAATATCAAACACGACATAACAATATCAAACACGACATAACAATATCAAACACCACATAACTAACATACAGAAATTTTCACATTGAATTGAATGTTATCCCTCCCCTGTATTTGTTGACATCGAAACAAACAAGTTTTTGCAGTTATTGTGAGAAATATCCCAAACTGGCACAGGTTGGAAATCAGAGAGTGTATTTCTCAGTGGAACCTACAAATTGAGATTTGATTTTTTTATAAGTGACAAGAAAGCTATGCCAAGTGAATTTTCGAAAACATATTGCCCTGGACAAGTGGGAAATGACAAAATTGATAAATTATCAATATGTCATTTTGACAATATTCCTACCAAGTAGACATAATAATTTTGTTAAACTTTTATTCAATCAACTTTGTTCATAATTTGCTGTTACACGAATTAATCATATAATATGGTAAAACATTTATTTTCAATATGTTTAAATTAATTTTAATTAAATTACAATTAGTATAAGTACAATTAAACTTTTCTAAAGAATATAATAGTATGAAATGTCTCCAAATATCTGCATGCAAAAATTGGAATTGTGATTTGATGAATAGCAAACCAGAATGTATATCAAAGACTTTCATTAAACAACTGTTCATGTTGAGATAACATTGTCAACAGGCATGTAATCATTAGGTTATTCATTTGCATCTAACAATCAATAATCCACAAACACTACAGTCACGTTTTGATAGAAAGATATTCTGCAGATTCAAACTTTTCAAGGAGTGTTATGACAGGTTATACTAGAACTCAGAACTGAGTAAAACGTTTATGGTAAATTTAGTTGTTTTAAGGAGGTACACTGTTTTTGATGCACCTGAGAATATTTTTTTCTCCTGCCCCTCCCCAAAGAAATAAATAGTAAGCTGTTAAGTAGCCTGAACAAGCTTCAAATGACAATCACTGGGTTGATGAGTATGGCAATCGCTGGGTTGATAGATTATGGTAATTACTGGGTTGATAGACTCTGGCAATCACTGGGTTGATAGACTATGGTAATTACTGGGTTGATAGACTCTGGCAATCACTGGGTTGATGGACTATGGCAATAACTGGGTTGATAGACTCTGGCAATCATTGGGTTTATAGACTATGGCAATCAGTGGGTAAATAGACTATGGCAATCACTGGGTTGATGAGTATGGCAATCACTGGGTTGATAGACTATGGTAATCACTGGATTGATAGACTATGGCAATCACTGGGTTGATGGACTATGGTAATCACTGGGTTGATAGACTCTGGCAATCACTGGGTTAATAGACTCTGGCACTCACTGGGTTGATGGACTATGGCAATCACTGGGTTAATAGACTTTGGCAATCACTGGGTTGATGGACTATGGCAATCACTGGGTTGATAGACTATTTGCTATATAAATATATATATATATATATATATATATATATATATATATATATATATATATATATATATATATATATATATATATATATATCAAATGAACAGGATTTATAAAAGTTCTGAAAATTTAAAGAAAAGACTATTTGTTTTATAATAGATTTGATTCAAGTAATAGTTATTACAACACTAAAAACAGTAATAAGAAATGACAATAATCTTTGATGTAAAATATTTGTTCAGAACCAGGTTAATATTGGAGCCTCTCCTATGTTGTCATCTGTGTTGAGAGACTGGCTTGGCATGTTTCCATTGATGGCTAATTAAGAGAGATTTGACTGTATTTAATCAAAATTTTGAGCTTTTGGGTTATTTTGAAATTGAGTGTACAAACATTAAACAGAGCGTGTCATTTAATACTGACATAACCACTATATACTAACTTTTTATCTTTAATCAAGACGTGTAATTTAAAACCACAGCGGAACAAGTAGGTTATTTAGTGCCAAGGACACACCATGGTAACCGACCTATGTTGGTCTTATTACCATGTTATCCTAATTGGACTGGTCTGATTACCATGTTAGCCTACTTGGATTGGTCTGATTACCAAGTTAGCCTGCTTGGATTTGTCTGATTACCATGTTAACCGACCTAGTTTGGTCTAATTGAAGGATTTAAAGCAGCAGTCTAATGCAAAATAAGTATTGACCATTTACACAAAAGTATATTGTCTGGTCAATTCAAAAATAGAACAATAGTTATGTGGTGTGAAAAGATAAAGAGTCTCCAATGTATAAGCAAGGAAATTTAAAATATACACATAATTAAAATGATGTCATGTAGTGTAGTTTCCTATGGCATTGCTAGGAAATAATTTATGTTACTAGCCATGCGACTTCGAATTTTGCTTGGTATGGATTAAAACGTTCTTACCTGATTGTTTATATTGGTATCATTCTTTTAAATTGATTTCACTCAATCTTGTTTTTAAATAGCTACTGTGGACTGATGGATCAGAGGCACTTGTATAATAAAATAAGAAACACCAACACATAGAATGTGTGATGGGTTTCACTTTATTCTTCATCAGGCAGAAATTAGAAATATTTCATATGCAACACCTTCTGTGTTATTTTTACTGTATGTTCAATCATTAATGATATATCTGTATATTTAGTCCTAGATTACCAGTATGTTTAGTCACCGATTATATGAGTCTTGTAACATTATTGACCTTTCTTTTTCTTTAGGGACATGATCCTGATGCACCAATAACACGAGAGCACATGAATCATGCTCGCCTCTGTATTGCTATTGTAACAGTTTGTGGAAATGCCTTGAGGAAAATCCTCAGTACCCATGTTCCTTCTCCACACACAGACATCCACCAGGCAATCCTTGCCAATAAAGTCAAGCTGACCAGTAGACAGGGAAGACCCCTACTTAACCCAGATCAAATTAAGGTGGTTTTCCCAGATCCCCAGGGGAAGACAACAGGAAAAGTGGATCAGTTTGACCTATCCCTACTTTATACTTTCATCAGAAGTATCAGCACAGTTCCTGCTCCATTAACATGTTGGGGACATAATCCACAAGATCATCCAAGGGACAACTCGCTAGGAGCTAGTGTGGAGCGAATTCGTTCCTATAGGAATCATATTATTGGTCATTCCATGGATGTAAAGATTTACCAACAGGACTTTGATGATTATTGGAACAAAATTGATGCTGTGCTTGTTGACATTGAACTTAAACTTGGTACACAGGGATACAGGGCACAGTTAGAGAAACAAAAGACACAGGTCATCTCTATCTATGAAGCCTGCTAGCTACAAATGAAGATTATGAAGCATAATTAAGAGAAACAAAAAAGAACAGTGCATACATAATGTGAAGGAACAGTATAAATATAACTCATGGCATACACTTTTGAGAGGAAAGAACATGTAGCATCCATCTTTGTCAACCTGGAGAAAGCTTATGACACCACATGGAAGTGCAGCAGAACGAATGACCTTTTCTGCCAACGCCAAAAGGACTATCTTCTTAACTGTATTGGCATATTTTGGAAAGACAGTTATTTCAGGGTTTAAATAGATAACACCTTTGTTGAAGCGATCCTCCTGGCTGAGAGATAGATTCATCGCAAGAGAGCATGTTGTCAAAATGTACAGCTTGGAGAAATGTCAGTAACCCTATTCAACATCAAAATCCAGGAGCTATCATTGAATCAATGACCCTCTTTACCTGCTACAAGACAAAATCGATAATGTGTAATGCCATCTACAAATAAACTGGGTCGTAATTAACAAAAGGAAACGGATTCTGATTTTCAAAATCTAAAACTATAGGTACTTCTGCTGATTATATTAAATTCAAAATAACCCAGATCTCTGTATTGATGATTGGTTGTTTTATTTGAATTTTTGGGAAACAAAATTTGTGAGCATAGTTGGGGTCCAGCATCATGTGTAATCCATTGCCATTGCTGCAGTGGCACAACATTGACCCTGCAGTGCAACTTGTTTGTAATACTATTACTCATTTAGTAGGGGCCCCTGAGTGGCCGAGTGGTCTAAAGCACTCTCTGTTACGGATCACTGCCATTTCACATGTTAGCGTGGGTTCGAGTCTAAGATTCGGCTTATGTAGCTATGTGAGAAAGCTTGCCAGTAGCTTCTCGTGGGTCGGTGGTTCTTTATTGGAGTTTTCTGGGTTCTTCCTCCACCATTAATACTGGCCACCATGTATAGCCTATATTGTGCTGAAAATGGCGTTAAACCAGAAGGAAAAAAACTCACTAAGTAATTGCCTTTAGTTTTACATGATACACAGACACTATTACTCTTATATTTTTACATGATATCCATACACTATTACTCGTATAGTAATCGCATTTAGTTTTACATGATATACATACACTTACTCGTATAGTAATCACATTTAGTTATACTTGATATACATACACTATTACTTATATGTTAATCACATTTAGTTGTACATGATATACATACACTTACTCGTATAGTAGTCACATTTAGTTGTACTTGATATAGATACACTATTACTCGTATAGTATTCACATTTAGTTGTACATGACATAGATACACTGTTACTCGTATAGTAATCACATTTAGTTTGTACATCACATAGATACATTGTTACTCGTAAAGAAATCACATTTAGTTGTACATCACAGATAAACTATTACTCGTATAGTAATCACATTTAGTTGTACTTGATATAGATACACTATTACTCGTATAGTAATCACATTTAGTTGTACTTGTGATAGATACACTATTACTCGTATAGTAATCACATTTAGTTGTACATGATATATGTACACTATTACTCGTATAGTAATCACATTTAGTTGTACATGATACATGTCAACTGATAACAACTCTGGAACAGTACCTTTACACCTCCAGTTCTGATTCTGACGTTGATTCAGAAAATGGATGCACAGATTGGAAGAAATTATGATTGCCCCGGTTACAGAAAAATAAAATAAGATTTATATGAATTTGATATGAATTATTTACTCTTTTCCTATTTATAGTACAATACATGTAATGATGTCATTAGGTCGTACTTGATTCGAAAAACCTGATATATGCAAGAATGTGATTAATATTGTGATCGTAACAAGCCACGATATACGATGATAGACAAAGACAACTCTGGTAAGCATTTTTATATAAAAAAGATGTATTATTCATTATTTGGGAGAATTTAAAATTTACGTTTAATTACACACATAATGTATTAGGTTTCTATGAGTGTAAAGTGCAGTCAATTAGAACATTAATTAAATGACTTGAAACAATTTGAACCAGTCATTTCCATATCACTTTCATTCCGGAACTATCAATCTGTCTAATAAAATACACCTGCGACGATATGACACGCGCTTAACTAGGAAAAAAGTAAAAAAAACTCTTATCAAAATCACATGTCATTTTATTTTGTTTGTTTGCTTCTTTTATTATTCAAACAAAAACCAAAATAATAATTTGTGTGTGGAAACCGATATAAACAGAGACAACATGTAAATACATATGTATTTCGTGTTTTTTTTTTGTGGTGTATTTCTGTATTTCTAGTGACCCTGATTGCCCCTCTCAGATGGGTAACAATATGATTCAGCAATATTTTCAACTTATTGATGGATGTACCCAAGAAAATTCAAGCAGTCATGAAGCGCTGCAGTAGCTAATTTTTCAGCCATATCTGGAGATGATCTATGCCACATGTGTCTCATGTCCAGCATGCTTTGTGCAGAAAAACGTAAGAGTCTTCAGCTGTGGAAAGATTTTAATCAACTAAACCCAGTTACCCTCCATATTTAAAGTAATGAAGGGGAAATGACATGTTTTTATAACTACTTACAGACAAAGAATCTCACACCACTCTTAGCCTCCATTTCACATCTGTTTACATCTTTATCTCTTCAAAGGTTGAAACTAGTAATGATAATTTTAAAGAATATCGCTTCATGCTCTCTGACATGTTCCAGCACCATGGACATCACATTAGTTATAACACATAGATCACAGACTTTGCTAACCAATTTTATTATAAGGGAACCTCACTTATTGTCCTCTTCCCATCATGACATGGTTCAGCTATGTTGAAACCTTCGTCAATTGTCTCACTGAAGCAACACTGATACAAGATGCCCTTCCTGCTAGCCTCGGCTTTGGCATCTAGAGTAAGCGAATTTTATGCCTAGTCCATATTTCCTAACTAAATACAATAATCTTCTTGCAGTTCTGTAGTTTTAAGGGTGCTATCAGTTTTCATCTACCAGCAACCAGAAAATAATTTTAGAACACATATTATATATCAGTTCTTCGAGATAGGCAATGATATTGGATCCGGAACATACTGACAAAATGTATCTGCAGCACATGAAGTCCATCCAATCCAGATATCATACAATTTTCCTATCAATATAACCAGGGAATTAGAAACAACCCCACAGCTTATCATCCTGGTCCAAAAGAGTTGTCCAGTCAGCATAATTTGATCTCTCACAGGAATATGTATCTTTGCTGATGATTTCATCGTATGCAGTCAAATCTATTTGTTCAAGTTTTGCCTTGAAATGCAATATCACATTAAATATATGCTGGAATGGGTCATTTGTCATATAAAGTTCACGTTTTCCTCATTTTTTTTAGGGACATAGTTGAATCTAGCTGGTCCTGTGGTTGATACCTAGACACCAGACCATGCCAATCCTGATGCAATTGCTCTCTTGGGTCAGACCTTTTAATTAATATTTTGTTGCATTCACGCAATAAAAGCCTTTTTTGGTAATAATTTATCAAGTGAAAGAGTCCACAGGGAAATTCATTGCACATAAATATACACTTGTATTCAGTTGTATCAGCTATCATTAGGAGAATACCTTTAAAAGTGTATCTATTTTGTCTTTTCAGGTGCTTTTATTTATTTCCTCTTCTATATATTCCTAACGTGAATGTGATTGCATGATGTATTTGATGCAGATAGGATATTATATCTAAGGTTGTTTCACCAATTGTTTTACATAATTACATTTACTATAACTCTATCTAACTCTCCACACAATGCAGGTGTCCTATCTCAGGTAGTGCTCAACTTTAAACTAACAATGACTGGTATATGAAGCACATCTAACAAGGTAAGGGGAAGTAATCTGTAATAGTTACATCTCTTTGTCATTAAAAATTTAAGTCCTTACAATGTCAATATAAATGGTTATGTAATTTTGGAGAAACATAATTTTATATAAATCTTCATATTAATCCACACCAAAATAATCCTTTATGTATGGTATTTGTCGGGTCAGATTTGTATAGTATACGTTAGATATATCTGTATAATCATATTAGCATCATCCAATCTTCAGTTTAAGACAATGGAGTTGTGCTCTTAAGAAGTCAGTCAGGTGGTATTCATTGTCTGTAGTGGCTAAAGAGATACAATAAGGAATGACAATCCCTGTTGCATCGGATGCACTTCACGCTGGTGTATTTGGTTTCCACGTTTCTTGTTCTTTTTTCTGTGGGGTTTTCTCTGCTTTGCTGATTGCAACTGTTGTTTTTCCTTTCTCTCAAGTCTTTGCTTGAACTGATGCCTTCAGCTAGATATATTCTGTGCATGTGATATTAAGTTGTCCACATCAGTGTCGAAATACCTGAGGTCTCTCTTGCATACATCTATTAAGAGCGGGTGTGGTTAACATGGTAGACTATCCGCATAAAGGATGATTTAGGTATACCTCCCTCATACACTCAGTGTACATGCCCAATCCATAACAGACATTTCTCTATTATTATGGTGACCCTGCTGGGTATATCTGCTAGCTCTAAAACCTCTGTGTTGGTAGAGGATGCATTGATGGCAGCGTGTTTGAAATCTGTTTAGCCTCTTGTCATGGTACGAGGATCAAACGTTTTCCATGACTCGGTGCTATAGAGGAGTGTGCTGATAATGCAGGCTAGGTAGACTTTTATTTTGGTGTGTTCAGTCATCTTGTTGTTACTCCAAACTTGCTTGCTCAGACTTGACCTTGTTGAAGCAGCCTTACCAATGCAAGTAATGAACTCTGTGTCAAAAGATCGGTTATCAATGAGTGTAGACCCAAGGAATGTGAATTTGCTGAAAACCTCAAGTTCATTTTTGTTAATGCTAATTTAGGATGGTTCTTCAAAAGCTTGACCTATCACTACCAGCTTATTTAATCTCGTCAAGCTTGTGAAAAGCAGTCATTGATAGCTGTCATTACATCAAAGTAGATGAGCTGCTGTGTGACTTGGCACTAATGAATCATCAGCAAGGATCGGGTCATCGATTAGATCTTTGCGGAGCTCAGGTTTGGCTCTGAAATAGGCTAGATTGTAGAGTGGTGTGCAGGTAGATTCCCTCAGCTGTTGAACCATAGGGGTGTTTATAGCAGGCATCTTAAACATGGTAGGGGTAAAAATGCATCGTTGGTTGACTCCAAAAGCCTCTGAATAATTGGCATCAAACTGAACTGTGCAATGCATGTTTTCTTGGAATGACTGGATAATGCTAGTGATGAGTTTTGAGGGACATCTGATCTTTTCTAACAGTGTGAAGAACTCTGATGACAAGATTGTGAGCCTTTGTTAATTCAGTTATGGCTATACAGAACTACCTTTTTATTCCCTGCACTTCTCTAGTAGTGGTCTAAAATAAATTTGTTGTTTTAATAAGTCTTTTTTGGGGAGGTCGAGCAAATACCTTTCCCAAGTTGCTAAACGGAAATACCATAATAGTTACTCGCTCCAATCATTTTTTGTTTTTGTAGATATTGATGTCAGAACCTCTCATGTCTTATGTTACTTCATCTCCTTTCCAGAAAAGTAAAAGAATATAATGGAGGTGGTTGAGGTTTAAGTTGGCTCAAGTTTGTACACTCAATAGCTTCTGATGATATTCCAACATTTTCTTTAAATTGGCTCATTGCTGAGTTAGGCTTAGGTAAATAAGTAGTCAGTGTCGTCGAGAGCTGTATTGTTGACAATGTTTTCCCAGGAATACAGCTCCAGGTTCAATTCTACCCAGAACTCCATTAATTTTTATGACCATTTATGATCACCCTTGTAACTGAGTTTAGAGAGGTTGTCTTTTTTAAACTAAACACATTGCCCTTCTGTTCACATCATACATGCCTCTGATGTCTATATGTTCTTTATTGGTGTCTCGACATATCTTCAGTCAGTAATAGTGGCACATTGTCTTGTAGTCTGTTGAGAATTGCTTCTCAGCTCTTATTGTTTGTAAAGTTTCCTAGATTGAGGCAATCTTGTAGCTGGCAAGCTGAATGCATTTGGCTGCGATAGCTGAGATTATTTCAATCAATTTCATTTACATTGAAACGGTCATTGGTCTTGTTTTGCAGTTGGACAGAAACTGGCACTGGTCTGCTGTAGATAACGTTCTTCAGTAATTCTTGTTTCTGTTGGGCATTCATGCCAGGAATATTTGGAGCAGAGAGCTTGTTGCAGAGTGTCAGTTTAGAGCTGTGACTTATTTTTATCAGTTGTTTTGCCAACATGGATGCAGCAAATTCCATGCAGTTTCTTTGATTTAAGTCTTAAAAATGATCCATGTCATAAGCAGCGCTATTGTAGCTGTGAGTGATGAAGACACTGTAAGTCTGATGTGTCATGGGTTTGAATTCTGCCCAAGTCAAGTCTTAAAAAACTTGTAAAAATAGTACTAGCGGCTGCCTTAGTGGTACTCAGCACTGAGGTTACTATTAGGACTGGCAGGCATTGTGTCGGGTTCATTTGATTGGGTGGGACAAACTGCTACACTGCAGAGATCATAAAGATCTGAATGACAAATTGTTAAAGCTACAGTAAAATTCAAATCACACCTTTCTTATTAGCAATTTATATTGGAGACTATAGCCATATTTGTTAACAGAATATTGGTATATTTGTATAATAGGATATTGGTATATTTGTACAATATAATATTGGTATATTTGTTCAATAGAATATTAGTATATTTGTATAATAGGATATTGATACATTTGTATAATAGAATATTGGTATATTTGTACAATAGAATATTGGTAAATTTGTACAATAGAATATTGGTATATTGGTATATTAGGACATTGATATAATAGAATATTGGTACATTTGTATAATAGAATATTGGTATATTTGTACAATAGAATATTGGTATATTTGTATAATAGGATATTGATACATTTGTATAATAGAATATTGGTATATTTGTACAATAGAATATTGGTATATTTGTATAATAGGATATTGGTATATTTGTATAATATAATGCATATTTTGTATTATATATATATATATATATATATATATATATATATATATATATATATATATATATTATGTATACTGTATCAATAATATACCACAAGATGTACAAATGTTTCATTAAAAGGAAACTCGGGTAAGCCTTGTATCCTTTCAATGAAACATTCATACAATGAGTGTATATTATTGATTAAGAGTGCATTCTATACATTTATTCTAATCACATACACAGAACATATTTGCAATTTAAATGAATATATATATGGTCCTGGAAACTGTGTTAACCGAGTGAATAAACTACGAGTGTGTCCGCTACAAAATTTAGTTGTATGATTTTGCTTCTTGTTTCCAAGCACATATGCAACTTGATAAGTTGATTGTTTTCATTTTCAGTTTCTATTTTTTTTAATAAATTATAATTACATTGCCCTCCTCAATATTAGACGCACTCATGATTTAAACATGCAATGTGTGTTTTATGAAGAAAATAGTGCACTACAAACACTGTTAGCTTTTTATACACTTAGCCTGTACCGTAAGGCATTAATGTACTGGAGTATGGACATTAGCATGGAAGAGAAACTAAGTGAAATAAAAAAGCAGCAAGAGGTAATTATAATATTTTAATATATGGACAGTTCATTTAAGTCAGTATTCTGCTTTAATTAACATTTCTAAAGACTATAAGAGCAAGGGGCGGTGGCAACCATTTGAATACTTTTATATTTAATAATTAATAATTGATTTTAGAACATTATAATAGGCTTAAGAAACAACATCAAAGGATTCAAACAGTACAGTGCGTGTGCCTCATAACTGACAAATTTAACATAAAGACCTAGTGTCACTGGCTATTGCAACTATGTATCATTGATATTATGAACACTATAAATAGATCCTAAGGAAAGCTTAAACATACTGTAACAATGAAACAGATTACTCTATGTTACTTGGTACAATTTCATTTTAATGTTTTCATCCAGCACATTATTTTTTTTTCTCTCACTCCATCTGTGTGCTGTTTTGTTATTTACATATGAGTAGAATGGAAAAAGAAAGAATTGCGATGAAATTGTGTACCAGTTTAATATCCTTTAGAAAACAGATATACGAGTAATATTGATATAATATCAATTTGCTTTATACCAACACTTTAAATGCCATATTATGTTTAATGTATGTGGTGTGTGTGTATATATATATATATATATATATATATATATATATATATATAGATATATAGATAGATAGATAGATAGATAGATAGATAGATAGATATAAGTGTGTGTGTCTGTCTGTCTGTCTGTGTGTATATTTCTTTATTAGTATATAGGTATATTAGTACTATAGAATATGGTGTATTTCTCAAGGAGACAAATAGACTACATGTTTATTTGTATAATATAATTTAGATATATTTGTATCACAGGACCAAGTGAGTTTATGGTATGGCGCATATCTTTTATGTGTCCATCCATGAACAACTACCTATTACCATTCTGAAGTCGATATTTTTGATCCAGTTTCAGTCAAGCATGTAATATAGGTTCATATAATCATTTAAATGCGTTTGGTAATGAGCAAGTTCATTAATATTAATGAGGTGGTCTTGCATCCAATTGTTTAACCTTGTTACAATTCCAGAAACCATTTATCTCAGTCAGCTTTGTTCAGACATGGAATATATACTTTTTTCTTCTTTTTTGGGGGGTACCAAACAGATGCCACCTCCCCCAGCCCCACCCCCCATTTAAAAAAGTTTTAAAAGTAATTATGTACGAGTGTTCCCCTAATGTGTAGTTCATATTTTTTTTTATTTAGTTTTCTTAGACTTTAATGTTTTTCCCATCAGGTTTATAAAAGATTTATTAAAAGGGGTACTTTTACAATTTCCGTAGTGAATCTATAGGGACATTTTTCAAAAGTAGGTTTTATTCACCTCTCTCAGAGTCATTTTCCTAATTCATAAAGTTGACCCTGGCTAGGGGTCCCCCTGCATCCTGTGTTTGCTATTTGTGTTGATGCTATATGTGGAAGGAGGACATTGCCCCCTGTTAATTACCCCCTATCAATTACCCCACTCAGTATATTACCCCCTCCATATATTACCCCCCTGCCAATAGCATCATTTAGAAATACAGATACAAAATCGAACTAAAGCAAATACAGTGATGACAACGAGCAGCGACAAAACATAATCTTATAAACTGTGCTAAATCTATACTATTGTTAATGACTTTGCTAATCGAGAGCACTTTGAATACTTTCGAGGGATCGCACATAACATTCAGCTGTAATGATATAAATATATTTTATGGTACTATAACAGTATGATATGATGATTTTAATAATGAACATTCCAGGACAAGTATATGTTCTCGAAGCTGAGATTCATTTACTAACATAAAAATTGTGCAGCTTTAAATTTATTTTAACTTATTATTTTTCTTAATGTGTAACAATTATATGTTGTATAGTAATAGATGGGGTGGGGGTGGGGTAAGAATCCGAGGGGTAATATACTGATGGGGTAATTGATGGGGGGGTAGTTGCAGGAGGGTAATTTCCTAGAGTCGCTATATATATATATATATATATATATATATATATATATATATATGTGTGTGTGTGTGTGTGTAAATGACTTTGCTAATAGAGAGCACTTTGAATACACATGACATTCAGTTGTAATGATATAAATATATTTTATGGTACTATAACATTATGATATGATGATTTTACTACTGAACATTCCAGGACAATTATATGTTCTCAAGGCTGAGATTCATTTACTAAAATAAAAATTGCAATTTTAAATTTATTTTAACTTATTTTTTTTTTATGTGTAACAATTATATGTTATATAGTAATAGATGGGGTGGGGTGGGGTAAGAATCCGGACCTATAAGCAGATCATCACTCTTTTCTCCATCATATTCATTTTATTTTGTTTTGAATTTTGAATTTTCAGCAAAGCCCGGTGTACTAATTTTTTTTTATTTAGAAGAGTTACAAAAACATTAAAACTTATTGTTTTATTGACTGTATCTTTTTTTGCGTCATTCTTTGCCTTTTGTCTGTTTAGTTGTATTGAGTACAACCGTGTTCAAGTTGGGGTCTGTACATTTTTTTATATTTAAAATTGTACTTCTCCTGAATCGAGCTAGGTTGTCTCTATTAATTTATAATTATGGCTCGTGTCCAAATTTTTTCTAGATTGTTTATTGGCCCTTTAAGCAAGGCTATCTGTGTAATGAGCTACACAGTGAAAGAAAATACAAGATTGTGTATGAGTTAATATAAATCACAAGGTGATTTTACCTTAGATCTATTTCCTTTGTGTGGCATGTGCGTTGGGAAACACTATAAACCATGCTTTAATCCTTACTTAATTTATTCATGGATTGTTTGTTTTGTGTCAATCTCAGTGTGTTTTTCCTTGACTCTTTCATAGGCCTGTCCACTTTGCATAGCGCCTTGTGATTTATTTAGCCCTGCAATGTCCTAATCTCGTACTTTCCACTTGAGGGTCCCCGTACCCAACTCCTTTAAAATCCTACTCTAGTTGTATTTCCCAATGACTATTATTTGTCCGCATGCCCTCATACTGCCTACAATGCAGTAAGTTATTTTGTAGATTATTTCCTTGTTATAATTTCCATCCAGGTAAAGTATGTAAAGTACGTTTGTTGTTTATATGGTTGAGTTTTGCCCTTATTTTTTATTACATGTTTTTTTGTGAACGCAGTTGTTTTACACAGTGGACATTTAGTCGATACATGTGCCCTGTCACTGCTACCTCTCCCGTCAACCACACATCATACAAGTATTTGAAGCAGAGGCTTTGTATTTTGAATGAACTTAACTTTACCCAATGTCCCCAAGCCCTATCCCAGTTAACATTTATATGTTTCTGTTCTGCTTTGCTTCGTGTTGTCTGTTATCCATTTGTACGTTGTTTTTGTCTATTTCCCATAATTCCCTATATTTATTTAGTAATTCCCTTATTGACCATTATTCAATTGGCACCGCTATTAATTTAGTTTATTATTTTGATATACGTCTGTTTCATAGAGAATCCAAGTTAGTATAATTTCCTTAAATCTCTTTATTTTGTTGGTGTATTTGATAAAGATAGGATTTGGGGGGGATAGGCTCCTCCCCCCCATCACTCTTTCCAATCTTTTATAATGTATCCTTGCTTATGTAATGTTTGAAACCCCCATAAGTATTTATTAATCTATTATTTTTAAATGTTCATTTTTTATGTCTATCGATTTTATGATATAATTAAGGTGCACATAATTATATGTAGTTTTGGGCTAATTGAGCCTGTTCCATAACGCTTATTGGTGCGAGTGCCCAGGTTTTCACATTTTCATTTATCTTTTCCCTGATTTAATTTGAGGTTTTCTTTTTCCTCATTCTTACCAAAATAGACCCCCAGAGCCTTTACTTTATCTTTAATTATTGATTGGTAATCCATGTTGTTACCTCTCTAGTTTCCTAATAGTAATATCTCTGTTTTCCCTGGATTGATTTTTGACCCTGATGCTTTTCAAAATGTTTCAAATTCCTGTATACATTTTTGGGGGAATTTAGGACATGTACAAATTTAGAGCAATCATCAGCATTTTCACCACTTCTCTAATATTTGGAACTTGAATCCCTTTTATTTCTTTATCGAGTCTTATTATAATAGTTAGAATTTATATCGCTATTATGTATAATAGCATAGACAGTGGACCTCACTGATCTCTTTATTTCAATTTTGTCTGCTTTTGCCCCATTTACATGTACACGTGAGTTTATATCTCTGAAAAGGATTTTGGTCCACTTTTGTAAATATTTTTCAAAGCCAACTTGTTCTATTGTCTTGTATAGATAGTTTTGTTCTAATCTGTCAAAGGCTTTTTCCTGGTCAAAGAGTACCATGGTACCTCTCTGTCCAGAGATGTTTATATTTTCTATTATCATGCTAATGCTTAAAGTATTATTTTGAATATCTCTTCCTTTTGCCCCACGTTTGATTAATGTTAATTATCCTGTCCATCCATTTTGTTTTTACCCTTTCTGCTACAATTTTGCTAATAATTTTATAATCTATGTTAAGGAGGGACATGGGCCTCCAGTTTTTCAAATCTTCCCTATCTCCTTTCCCTTAGTATATTAATGTTACAATCCCTTCCCTCATACTGTTTTTCATGTTAGTATTCCTTGGTGCAATGTTATTATACAACCATTCTAATACTGGCGACAGCTCACCATCTCTACCTTGATATTTATCTTTTGTTAAATTGCCTATGGTTTCTATAATTTCTTCTTGCAAGACTAGTCTCCTGTAAATATTCATGAATTTGTTTGTCATCTATGTTTTTGCGACATATATAGTCCTTCATAATAGTCTTGCAAGTATTTTAATATTTTATATTTGTCTGTTGTTACACCCTCCATTCAATTTTCAGTGCTTCTAAGGTTTTCTCCCCCTCCCTTCTTAACTCTTCCCTTTTGTATAACCCTTCTGCTTTTTTTTTATATTGTCTCATACATTTTCCCGCTTTAATTTCCCGTCCTTTTTGTTCTTCAGTTTTTTCTTATGTAGTTTTTCATTTAGTGTTATTTTGATTTTCCGTGTTCTAGTTGTTTTAATTAAATTTTCTAGTACTTCTTTCTCTAATTTTATTTTCCTTATCCTTAGTTTTGAATAAAATATTGCTTTCTTTTTGAAAATTCCTTTTAGTTTATCCCATTCTTTAATTATATCAAAATTCCCATTATTTTTTAAATTTTCTATTTCCTTTTTAATTTTCCACCCAAAATTTGAATCATCTAAAATCTGATTGTTTATTTTGCATGATCCCCTACACCATTTTATTATATTTATTTTCCCTATTTCTACATATATTAGTTTATGGTCCGAAAGTTTGAAGTCTATAATTCCTGCTTTTATGTATTTATTTGATCCAAAAGTTGTCCCCCAAAATTAATATATCCTACTCCCCTTATCCCCTTTATATTGGAATGTGTATTCCACCCTTGGCATATCAAGTCTTCTGCTCTATATGTCAATCAGTTTCTGTGTCTTCATTCTGTATTCCATTTTGTCTTTGAATCTTATGTCATCTGTTGTTAGTTGTCCTGTTCTGTCTACTTTATCTCCTACCCAATTTAAATCCCCTCCTATAATTAAATTTCCCATTGTGTAATTTTCCAAATATTTTGCCAGTTCATCTATAAATTGTTGCTTTTGGTATCTATGTGTTGGAATATAAACATTGATATGGATTAATCTCCCTTTAAAGAAATTTCCCTACACTATCCTTTCCTATTTAACCCCTATTTTATTTTTAATTATTATGGCCATACCCCACCCCTATACAATCATTAGTTATTATTATACTGTCCATATCTATTTCCCCCTCTATTTTCAGTTCTTCTGTTGGTCCTTTGTGTGTCTCTTGTATAAATAACATGTCATAAATTTTTAACAATTTTAATTTATCCAATTTTGTTCTTATTTATACCATTAGCATTAACAGACATCAAACTGAAGGTTGTTTCCTCCCTTTTTTGTCTTTTCCAAGTTGTATTATTTAATGTCTATCTGTTTTCTTTAAATATTTAAATCTGTATTATTGCATATTTACTGGGGATACTGGGTCATTCCTTACTGTATTGCTACTAATATGGGATTGGTAAAAATTGCTTGTGATGTTAGATTTGAATAGTGTGTCCCTTTCTTCCTACATCTGTCCTGTTATCCACATTCCATCGGATGCGCTGTCATAGTCAGTTTCCCCCTCACTCTTCTCTGAGTCCTTGGAGATGTGTTTTCCCCCCCCCCCCTTTTTTCTTGGCTTTTCTCCCATCTTTGTTCATTTGGGCTCTGTTTGCTTTTCTTCCTCCGGTCTGTCCCTTGTTTCAACCTCATCACTCAATTTTAGTGCGTCTGTTGATGAGGTCAAAAGGCTGCTAGCTTTTCTTTTTTTCAGGTGTTTTTTTTTTCATAGGCGTTGATGTGGTGATGGGGATCATTCCTGAAAGGTCGCCATTTTCTGGATCCATTGCATTCTCGTCTTCTCAGTTTACCCTCCTCCATAAGTCCCTCAACCCTGTTTTTAGTACTAACAGGTTCCTTGTTGGGTCTCATGGCTGCTGTTTTGTTGGGACTTACAATCTCCTTCCAATTGTATGTCTTAGTTAAGTTTGTTTGTCTCTGGTATCTCACTTAGCCTTTTGGGATCCGTCTTGTGTTTTTGTTGGTGCTTGTTTTGCTACTATCTTTGCATACGTCTTTGTTGGGCTATTGGTGGCTTGGAGCTCTTCGATTCCCTTCTTGCAGTCCCAGGGACCGTGTCCTGTTAGCCCGCATTTGGGCATTTCCTGTCTTCTTCGCACACCCTGTATCAACTTTCAGCTTGAATCCCATGACATAATAGAAAGTTGATATTTTTCTTGCTTCTTGTCATGTCAGGGTTTGAATTCTCTCACCCGATAAAGTTTGGGCAAAACCCCATTTGGTTGCCATTGTATGGTAGTTAACTGTTGCCCCTAATTTCTGCCCTACCTTGTTAACTAGATCCAAGGTGTCAATCTCCATGGGCAGGCCGATAACATGCACCTCCACTGTTTTGGGCCTACCTCTCTTGTGAATGGGGGAGGTGGCATTGTTCACCGTGGATAAATCATGTATTTGTTGAATCCTGTGTTTTGCAGTCCTTCATCTTCCCAATGTCCAAACCCATTGTGTGCATTGTTGCTAGTATTTTAGCCTGGCGTGGCTCTCTTCCTGCAATCCCAAAGTCCAGCAGCTAGCATCTAGGTGGATGGTATGCCAGGAGTTCGTTCTGGTTAAGGATTGTTTTAAAGTGTTTAGTTTTCACATCCTCGCTTTGGCCGACACATCGTTTCTTCCCATGTCCATCTCAGTAATCCCTGAATTTTGATCCAAAAGTTGTTTAAAGTTTAGCCCATCAGTCTTGTCACTGTCAATGGGTCTCACACCATTTATATTTTCTATAAATTGTGACTTCATTTTCTCAAAAGATGTCAAGGTCTAGTTTTAGCAAAGAAATTTTAAACAATGTGTAAACAAACAAAATTTAGACAATTTTTCCTGCACAGAATTGCAGAATACTACACAAAGGTGAAATGAAATATAAATAGATTTGAGAGAATGATCTTGTTTAGCACAGGAGCATTTCCTCAACAACAAAATATGTACTTGTGCCATTATGGTACCTATTAACTTAAATAGAAACAGGTGTGGTGTGTAGACATCTGTTGGAATAAATTTGCTCTTTTGTGCGAAAGACACGTATGTTTTGCTTGTTCATTTCTGACACAAATAAATAACATCATTGTGTAACTAAACTTCATGTGACTTTAAAATAGTTGCTATACTGAAATGCCTGAAGTTGTTTTTGTTATCACAGGTATATTCATTATTATATGGTGTCTTATCACAGGTATATTCATTATTTTAATATTCATTATTTTGTGGAATGTTATCACAGGTATATTCAATTTTTATGACATGTTATCACAGGTATATTCATTATTGTGTGGAATGTTGTCACATTAATATTCATTATTTTGTGGAATGTTATCACAGGTATATTCATTATTGTGTGGATTGTTATCACAGGTATATTCATTATTGTGTGGCATGTTATCATAGGTATATTCATTATATTATGACATATAATATATTAAAGTGTATTAGTCATATATTAGTTTAGACTGTCGAACATTGTATTGTTGAGTAATAGTGAGATTGGTCTCGTGTCATATAATCATGGTTCACTTTTGGTAAATGAAGTGAGATAAATGAATTTTAATATCTTAGTCTGATGAAACAATCCATTTTTTGAAGATGAAACACATTTTGTTAGGTTTACTTGTCAGTGCGTCAGCTAAGTGTTCAAAACAGTATTTCCATTCCACAGTTCAACTACATATATGAATTTTCTTTCAAAAGTGTATATGTGTCAATTACCCAGGTCAATGATATCAGGCCTACATGGGCATCTTGTTCCCATTCCATATAGTTTTATATTATGTTGGATTTTCCACTATTTTCTGATTATTTACCTTGAGAGATCCCTTTTAATATGGTTGCCATTTATATCACTTATTTCTAGATATTAAGCAAAAGTTTTAGCAACTCTCATGTACATGTGTCGGTACTGTTGTGTATGAGCAGTGTGGTATAGGCCTGGCAACAGGCTTGTTATATAAGTACAATTAGAATTTGGTCAACATCTGTGTTTCTACACAGATTTTATCAGCTGTTCACATTAACTTCAGAATATAACTTCTGAATCTGGCCATAATGGAAGACGAAAACATTCATCTCCATTGTCTACAGAGAGTATAGATGCTAAAGGTTGGATAGTGGGTTGTTTTGGAACCAACTTTAGTCGTGATATGATTTTAGAGAAATCTTAATTTAAACCATTCTTTGCAATGACTAAAGTGCATATTAGCTGGAATAACTATTTTGTGATTATTATGAATTCGTTCAAAACTATTTTGTATTACATGTATATCATTCTGCTACATCAAGACTATTGGTGCTATTGATATATTCAAGACTTTCATTTTTTGGGACATTTCCGCTATCAGTTTTGTGGAACCAATTTTAGTTGTGATATTGTTTAGAGAAATCATAATTTAAGCCATTCTTTGCAATGACTAAAGTGCATATTAGCTGGAATGACTATTTTGTGATTATCATAAATTCATTCAAAACCATTTTGTATTACATGTATATCATTCTGCTACATCAAGAATATTGGTACATCAGTATATTCAAGACTCTTTGATTTGATTTGGAATATGCATTTATTTTGGACATGTAGGATTATTGGGATTTCATTCACAATAGTGTGTTTTCGTCATACAAATCTCACTGTAAAACTGATAATTAAATAACTTGACTAAAAAGTTTGGTTTTGTGTCCTTTTTACTTGGTTTAATTAAGACCACACATCCATACATACATATGTGTTTGCATGCATGCATACATACATGCCTGCCTACCTACCTACCTACTGGCCTATCTACACACATACAGACATACACACACATTTTGACTAATGAATATAAATGTATTTAAATTCAAGTAAATCATTTTCCAAGTTTTTATGGTTTAGTAATAAAAATGTGTTGTGAATTATCCACATGAAAAGAAAGTTTAATAATACATTCTTTAAAAAAAAATAACTAAAACATTTAATTTACTTAAAGAATACATCCTTTGCTCAATCGTGGTTTTCTTTTTCCTAATGATTTCTGAAAACTATGCCATAATGCATTCTGTCCATTTTAGCCAATTATAGATCATCTATGTTTGATCTAATTTTAGCAATGTCGGACATACTTGTTTGCTGTTTGGTTATTAGTTATATATAATTTTAAAACGTCTTCATGCCAGTGTGGGATATGCCAATTTGTTCAAATTTTATCCACTAATTTTGGAGAAAACTTTTCAAGTTTCTAAACTTTTTAGTAGCGGTTTCATATATGGTTGCGTGATCAGCAGAATTTATAAACAAAATTTTGAAGTCTCCATGCCATGATGGCTTATTTCCATTTGGTCAAATTCTAGTCATAAGATTTGGATTAAAAGAAACTTTTGTTGATGTGTTCTTCCAATGTTTATTAGGCTTTGGAAATTTTATGGAGAACAGAATTAGCTATACAAATCTTAAATGCATTCATCGCATGATTGTACTACAGTCACATATATTTAAATTGTTCTCAGCAGTATTGGATAAGAAGATATGTAAAATATTTTCCAGTAACAAAGGCCATATAGCAGATCTGTATCAGTTATATTATTTTAAAGTCCTCAATGTCAAGATCATTTCGACAAAATGTAATCTAATTCTGATGTGCGGATTTTCATAAGTTTCCCTATGTATTAGTCATGAGCACTATAGTTGTTGTTGGATAGGGGACTTTTGGTTATCCATCAGTTGTCTTCAATGCCAGGATGTTTTATGTTAACCTTAATTAAATTGTATCCAATGGTATTGGAGATGACAGAGCTTAACCTTAATTAAACTGTATCCAATGGTATTGAAGATGACCAAGCTTAACAGTTTATCTATTATTAATAACACAAGAAATATTTTATGTTATGAAGAAAAAAAAACAGGCAAGTTCACATCATTTGTTTAAAATTGAAATGTATTCCTGTCAGGTTTCAATCTCTCAAATTTAGTAACATTTAACAATTTGGTTTTACTAATAGTAGCTATATTTAAGTGAGCTAGAAATTTGCTTTTTGATTAGGTAGGACGAAGAACAAAACGATAGATATATTTTTTAAATGACGTTCGGAAATTAAACATTGTTAGCATAAATTAAAAGCACCACATATTATTTATGATCCTTTAAAGGTTTCATCATTCCTCAAAATTTTAATGGGGCTGTAAAGGTCTCGTAGACTAGCGTAAGGCATGTTAAGGGTCGTCAACATAATATTAAGCCTACTGTCAAGGTGGGCTTAGTTTACGTTAGGTTCGGGTGGGGTGCTCCCATTCCTATATTTAATTACTACAGAAGACTGATTCTGGCTCATTTTTGTTAGAAATTGAATTAGTGATAGAGAAATGCAAAGCTCTGAGCCCCCAGTTAGCGATGCAGAAATTTAAATTACTGAATACACAAAAGGTGAAAATCAAATAAACAACAATTTAATACCATTCAATAACAAATAGTCATTTCTCAAATGAAATTCAATATCCAAAACCCTACCACTCGTCTTTCATTCGAACAAGTGACTGCTTATCATTTGCCTTAGTGTGATACATTTTCCTCTTGTCGTGTGTTTCTACTCATCTGTATTATTTCATTTCCCTTGGCTAGTACTCCAGTACCCCTTCAGTCCATCAACTATGTCGTTCATCCATCCACTTCCTCCACTTCTCTTCTCCTGTCTGCCTTCAAACATCTGCCAACCTTCTCTCCTTTTCTCGTCTCCCAGAGACTCGGGGGACCAACTATACTAGAATAATTTCCTTCTCTGTCTCCTACAGCTCATCCAGTCCCTAAAAGCTTCCTGTATAAACACATAAGGACATTAGCATAATCCTCTAACAATATCGTCTCACACTAAACAACATTCTATCATCAGATAAGACGTAAACCTTTTTTGGTCATGCATTCGTAAACATCAAAACACTCATAATTTTTGGTATGGTATACAGGGTATGAACTGCTTGTCATGTCAACTTTTTGTCATGCAACACATTTCCGATATCATCACATCGATATATATATATATATATATATATATATATATATATATATATATATATATATATATATATATATATATATATAACATATTTCTGATTTCATCACATCGATATATATATATATATATATATATATATATATATATATATATATATATATATATATATATATATATATATATATATATATATATATATATATATATATATAGTATTATACAGAACAGTATCACATAATCAGACACATTTCTGTACATTACACTCCTACAATGCACTGGTATATCCTTGCACATTATACTCCTAGAAGTATACACAAATAGTGAAATATCCCTATTAACTAATGTTGCACACAGCAACCATTATACAAAATTACAATTCAAAATTTGCAAATCTATAATATCACATGAATACATGCACGAGGTTACTAAGAATTAACCAAAAAGTGGATTACAATTTAACTTTTTACATAAACATTGCTCATATCTCAAAATATGCATGTAGATCAAACATTACAAATTAATCCAATACTACAAATGAATCAAACCCTACAAATGGTAATTCTACATATTAACGATTCTAGTAATGAAGTATACATACTACACATTATTATGAAATCATTTATTTGTGATTTTGTATTCACCCCGAGATGAGCATTCAGAATGTGGTACTCAAATTCCTATGCTATTGATTCAGAGGCAATGCAAGTTAAATGTATGTATCAAACAATTTTAGTGTGTGGAAAGAGCATCTACTGTCCTAGCCATGAAATCCAGATATAGTGAGACAAATATTGGGATTTTTACAAAGGTCAATGATTCAGGTGTATGTATGACTGCAAATCTAGAGGTGAAGCCATCATTCTGTTTGCATTTTTTATTCTTTTGAGCCTACAGGTACATTGTTTTATTCCTTGAGTATGATAACTGATATAACTGGACAGATTGATTTTTAAATATACAGAATTTCAAAAGCAGATAAAATCTAAACAGGAAACCAATCTTTTAAAATCTACAATTGTACTTTTCTGATATCGAGACCATCATCTAAATTGTGTCCAAATGGGCATATCACAACTTCTTATATCAGTTCTTTCTGAAATAAGAATAATTATTCAAGGTGATAAAAAATATCTTTGAAATTGCTGCATGTTTAAAATGTTTTTATTCCACATTTTATTTCAAAGGTATATTGTAAACAATTTAAGTGAATTTATCTAAACTGCTGACATACAGAACTCTATCACAAAATGTGAACATCTTTGTAGAAGACGAACAAGTATTGAGTCTGATATCACCTTTAATGCCAATATCTCTGGTAACTTGTGTGTGTGTGATATTGCTATGATGCCTGCAGTGTGGCAGTTTAAAGTGGCAGTCGTAACAAAAGCCTCTTAATACTGACTCAGAGTGCCACGCTAGGCAGATGTTGATGCTATTTTTATATGTCTTTGGTATGGCTCGGCCGGGGATATGATTTTCTGCATCTGAGGCAGACACTCTAACCACCAGGGCACCGGAGTGGTCGGTAACTTGAGAAAAATGATGGTCAGACAAATAGGAGAATTGAAAAGACTGACTTCTTACCTTTCTATAACACAGTTCATACTTACCTGCTGATCTTTTATATTTATTTTATTTTGAATTTTAATATTTGCATATCATCATGCAATTTTGGCAAAATTCGGGATGTGTCATGAATAACACAGTACACAAGGATGCATTCAAATAAGGGGAAGTAACTAATAACAGGTTAACAAACAAAACTAGCAAAATGAGTAAACAATCTAAATTGTTCACTGGCATATCACAATCTTAATTTCTACAGCATGATGAAGACATCAACTTACCCTGACTTTGGTTTCATTGTACAGGTGAGGAAGAACGATGTCCAGTAAATCTCGTCTCAGTGATGGTCTGTTTTGACCTGTCGAGTTGAACGTAACCAGGACAACTCTTTGTACATTTATATCTGGATCTTGTAATGTTTTCATGAAATCTCCTATGCATCTTTTTAACACGGAATCTATGCCTTGAGACTGAAGAAAGAAGAAACATGTAATGCCCCAATGATGTAATTGCTGCAATGTCGTTAACTGCCTGTTCTGAGAACAAAACTTTTAAATCTTGAAATACAAACAATAAATGAGAGAAGACTGTTGTACAGGCCTGAATCCTAAGGTCATCTACATATAAATATAAACATATAAGATTATATTTAATCTGTCTACTGGTATTCACTGCATCATTTAAATGGGTTGACACTGAAAGTCCGACAAGTTTAAAAACAGGCTAAAGATTGATTTGTTCAATGTCATGAAAACCTAACAAGGCTATTTCATATAAATACAAATAGTCCTACCAGAAAACTAGGTCATCCAGGTAGAAATACAAATAGTGTTACCAAATTACATGGTCATCCACATATAAATAAATAAAATCCTACCAAATTACTAGGGCAACTGT
This sequence comes from Unio delphinus, assembly GCA_029339505.1. Classification (NCBI taxonomy): domain Eukaryota; kingdom Metazoa; phylum Mollusca; class Bivalvia; order Unionida; family Unionidae; genus Unio; species Unio delphinus. The sequence goes on along the minus strand of JAQISU010000046.1, from coordinate 15,112,670 downwards.
ATATAAATATTTCCACTAAACTTTGTTTGTTTAACTCAAGTGGCTAACAAAGCTTGTGAAGAAATCATGTATCTAATAGCTAACATCCAAATATTTGTGAAAGTGTGAAGAAGCTTAAATAGTGTTATAACAGACCTCAAATCTAATCTAATCATTTATAGCTAATACAAACAAGTCTGAAATAAAAACAATGTGAATATGTGTAAAGATTGAAAGTAAGCTGCAAAAATCTAAATCAGATTCAAAACATCTACTTAAGATACAGTGAGAAAACTTTCATACCTCTAAGTTATATAGCTTTTAATGTTACTGTATTAAAATGAATTTCAAAAGAACTTATGGACATATGAAGGGTCTGAAGAAAATAACATGCTCCCTTTTTCTCTCAAAAAGTGAGCACAAAAAAATAGCCAAAGCTACTAGTAATAACTGGATCAAAGCGCCACACAATTTTCTTAAGAGGCGATTCAATGGTGGACATTGCAATGGCAAATGAACAAATGAGCATTCTATGTTCAATACTCTTGTTAATGAATGATGTGGAACACATGTCAAACGATATAAAATGGATTCAAAATTAATGGTCAGAGGAAAAAAATATGCTCCATTTTTCTCTCAAAAAGTGAGCAAAAAACACTGAAACAAAAAATAACTAAAGTTATGAGTAATAACTGGATCAAAGCACCACACAATTATATTTATAGGTCATTACATGGCGGACCATGCAATGTGAAAAGATAAAATGGGCATTTTATGTTCAAGACTCTTATAAATGAATGATGTGGAAAACATGCAATCCTACTCCTTCAATGAATCATTAATTAAAGCAACATCTCATGTAAAAGATATAATTTAAAAATGGACTGAAAAGGGATTTACCTCTGTCTAAATTGAAGACAAGACAAATTATAATAAACACATCTAGGTTGAGGAAACAATTTTCACATCAAACTGCATTAGAATATTATGTATTGTAATTATTACAAGCATTATTCCATCTACCAAGTGACATTCAATTATGCGTACTTTATACAAAGTTTTGGTGGGTAAAAGTGTGAATGGATTATCAAGCAGTCATACAGATGGACAGATCGAGAAAGCGACTGCTTCTGGAAAGGGCTCTAAATTAACAACATTCAAATACATAGCATCAAATTTGTATAACCATTTAGATATCTCTCATGTGTTTTGGTACCATGACAAATGCAGCAAACAATCGTTACCCTAACATGAAAAAAACAATATTTATTTTACCCGTACATTATTGAAAGAGTTTTCCGACAAGTCAATAAAATTGGACATTTAACCCTCTGTGAGGTATCTAGTAAATTAGAGAACTATATGGCTAACCAACAATGGCTTTAAAAGTATTTTGAAAAAATTAAAGCAAAATAAAATCTAGCATTCAAAACATAATGGAAATGACTGGGCTTCAAAAATGGCCCATCTTACATGATTTTATTGTATAAACTATCAAGGACCATAACAAAGAGTTATAAAGACAAACACAGCTACCTGATCAGTGATTGTAAATTTGATAGCTGTCACCACTGTGCTTCTAGTGTAAGAGGATGGAAAGCCTAGATGTTGTTTGAGATTGGACAGCAGAGTACATGGGTGAATCAGAGTCAGCTTCCTCAGACATTCGGATACCACATTCCTTGTTCTTTCTTCAGGGCATTCACAATGACTAAATAACACTGACCTGAAATATATGAAGTAATTCTTAACAGAATGTAGCTTAAGAATTAGAAAGGAAATATATGAAGTAATTCTTAACAGAATGTAGCTTAAGAATTAGATAGATAGGAAATGTGTGAAGTAATTCTTAACAGAATGTAGCTTAAGAATTAGATAGGAAATATATGAAGTAATTCTTAACAGAATGTAACTTAAGAATTAGATAGGAAATATATGAAGTAATTCTTAACAGAATGTAGCATAAGAATTAGATAGGAAATATATGAAGTAATTCTTAACAGAATGTAGCTTAAGAATTAGATAGGAAATTTATGAAGTAATTCTTAACAGAATGTAGCTTAAGAATTAGATAGGAAATTTATGAAGTAATTCTTAACAGAATGTAGCTTAAGAATTAGATAGGAAATATATGAAGTAATTCTTAACAGAATGTAGCTTAAGAATTAGATAGGAAATATATGAAGTAATTCTTAACAGAATGTAGCTTAAGAATTAGATAGGAAATATATGAAGTAATTCTTAACAGAATGTAGCATAAGAATTAGATAGGAAATTTATGAAGTAATTCTTAACAGAATGTAGCTTAAGAATTAGATAGGAAATTTATGAAGTAATTGTTAACAGAATGTAGCTTAAGAATTAGATAGATAGGAAATGTGTGAAGTAATTCTTAACAGAATGTAGCTTAAGAATTAGATAGGAAATATATGAAGTAATTCTTAACAGAATGTAGATTAAGAATTAGATAAGAAATTTATGAATTAATTCTTAACAGAATGTAGCTTAAGAATTAGATAGGAAATTTATGAAGTAATTCTTAACAGAATGTAGCTTAAGAATTAGATAGGATATTTATGAAGTAATTCTTAACAGAATGTAGCTTAAGAATTAGATAGAAAATTTATGCCATGGACACACAGCTTTATTAATTGATCATTATTTAATGACAATATAACCAGATAGCCTAATTAATTAATTGCTTTTTAATTGCATACTTTAATACACTGCATGATTAAATGATGATTGCTGATTGCTAGCACATCAAGCAACAAAGGTTATATCCTGGCAATGGATTCTGAGTAAAATGCCTTGCCTTTGTCAGGGCAGGAGTGAACCCTGCACTTTTGTGTTTGCTAGTTTGGCAAACTAACCATTAATTCACCATGGAACTCAAACACAAATTGCTACTTTATATTTAGGCTCAGTCAAAATATATATTATATTCATAACAGAATAAAAAAAGAACAAGTACAAACTACCTGCTAAATAGTTTTCTGACTAAGTACAGTAAAATGGATTACATAAGCAAAGATAATGCATTATATATATATGTGTGTGTGTGTGTGTGTACAAAAATGATCACATACCATACAGACTGTACATAGGGTTGTGGAAACATTGTAACATACCATACAGATTACATAGGGCTGTGCAAATATAACATACCATACAGACTGTACACAGTGCTGTGTAAACATTATAACATACCATACAGACTGTATATAGGGCTGTGTAAACACAATAACATACCAGACTGTACACAGGGCTACGCAAGCATTGTAACATAGTGCTGTGCAAACATTATAACATACCATACAGACTATACACAGAGTTGTGCAAACACGATAACATACCAGACTGTACACAGGGCTGTGCAAAGATAATATACCATACAGACTGTACATAGGGCTGTGCAAATATTATAACATACCATACAGACTATACACAGAGCTGTGCAAACATGATAACATACCAGACTGTACACAGGGCTGTGCAAACATGATAACATTTCAGACCATACAGACTGTACACATGGCTAGGCAAACATTATAATATTCGATACAGACTGTACATAGGGCTGTGCAAACATCATATACCATACAGACTGTACATAGATAGGGCTGTGAAAACATGACAACATACCACACAGACTGTACATAGACTGTGCAAATATTATAACATACCATACAGACTACATATGGAGGTGCAAAAATGATAATATATAATACATACTGTACAAAACATATGTGCAAAAATGATAACATACCATATAGACTGTACATAGGGCTACAGCGCATGTACCCCTGCTTGTGACCCAGATTCACAGCTGATAATCTGCCATAGAAAAATACAGTGTAGCTCTTAGAGGAATAAATGCTAATTCATAATTAGTTACATGCAACACAACATGAAAGTATTTCTTTAGGGATCTTACTATCTTTTATGCTGACATTTTGTAAGACGGAATAATCTTACCCAAGTATACCATTCCAAATTCGGGATATCAACCATATATGTATTAAACATTTTCCAATACAAGTGAAATTGTGGAAAATGCAAAATTCAATGAGAAAAATTAAAAGATTTCATTTTGTTTTCTAAAACCACAGATATGTTTGCAAATTTAATATACCTTTGTCAGCATTTTTAATTTCAAAATGATTTTTACTGTTTGACATCAGAATCCAAAAGAGAATAAATTGTGATAAATAAGTAATGTGTTTATCAGTCTGATTTGGTTAGGAATGTTATGGTATAGTAAAACATAAACATTATTTAGTACAGAGGCAATTCAAGTAAAATGTCTCCACACACACACACACACACACACACACACACACACACACGATTAACTGATGGCAGGATTAAATCCAGTACACCATTGCTGTCTACCCTTTTTGACACCATGGGCCACTAAAAATGTTTCTTGAAGCAGAGGGCTGCAGAAGAAAACTTAAAAGCAATGTAAAAATTATTCACAATTGTTTATCTGGTTAAGAAGATATTCTATGAAAGTAGACCATATACTTCTTTGACTTAAACCTAAAGAAAATTGCTCTAGCTCTGATGGGCCATTTAAATTCAACCTATGGGCCATTTAAAATCAGCCCATAGGCCACAGGTTTGACAGCACTGGAATTCACATTCAATTGTGAGTCTAGTATGCTCAAGAAACAAATACCCAACCTGGAAATCTAAACACTTACTTAATGCAGAATTGGATCGATGGATGGATGAATCACATGACCATATTCATGGCTGGCCAAAAAAGTTCATAACTAGATGGCTTAATTATGACAGTGCTGAACACGTCATTAATTAAACTAAATAGTCTTTTGTTTCAACTGTAATTCTCATGCATTCCTTGTGGAACTCAAGTCAAGAACATTCTCGATGAGCTTGCTTCTCAGTTTATCAAGGTGTATGCATTCACTGCAGTTATTTTTTTCGTAGGAAATACTCAGAACTCCATAGTGTCTTCATAAAGAATCATTCCATTAAGTACCTTGTATAATAACACTGCAGTAGTCATATAAGATGTTACCAATGTAGAACTTAAGCATGCACCAATTCATTCACAATTCCAGGAAGCTTTATGAAGATATGCCAAAGGGTTCAGGAGATATTAAATAGAAATATGTGATGAATAGATCGGCCCAATTTGTCATACAAACAGGGATAGCTCTTACAAGTCTGATCAGAGAGGTTCTATATTATATGAGAAATATTAAGATGCAAAAAGCATATCGTCTTTCATGAAATATCTCAATGGTTCAGGAATTATTAAGAAAACTCCAAGGACATCCTAGTCAGGGCGAAGCTAGCGCCAATCACTAATCAAGACCACCTTAGTCAATCTGGCCCCTGTCGCGATAAAAGGTGCAAAACCTGTCAACACATGATAGAAACCAGGACTTTTTCTTGCACAGTGACGAGAGAAAAACTAAACATACATGGTCCAAACAAAACGTGCAAAACAGAGAATGTAATTTATCTCATCACATGTAAGATCTGTAGCCTGCAGTATGTCGGAGAAACTGAGAGGCTACACAAAAGGATCAACCTTCATAGATCTGACTGGATAACAAAGAAGCTATACAGAAGTCCGGTCGCAGAACACTTCTCTTCCCCTGACCACACCTTCAGTGATGTAACACTTATTGCAGTTGCTCACAACCACAACTGGAGTTCCGAAACCAGGAAATAAAAGGAATCTTACTGGATACGACGCCTTCGAACAATAAAACCAAGCGGTTTAAGCCAAGAAGACTAGAAAAAGACAGCCATGCCCAAATTTAATTATCTTTTCCAGCTGACACATTTTCTTTTAAATAATTATCTAAATTTTCTTAATAGCCTCTAACTACTAATATAAAATATCCAGGATATAATTTGCGCGTACATAAATTTACATACAAAAACATGTGTCGCTTTGGCTCATCGATTTCACATTTTACAGCATCCGCAACTTGTTGTAACATAATAAATTTCAAGGCTTAATTCCTGTAGAAACAGGCATGTAAAGTTCTGTAAACACGATTTTTGTATTTTAATTGTCTGTCTTGTCTATGTTCTGTATTTGCCTTTGATAAAGACTCATTGAGAGTCGAAAGCGCTCAGGCTAGAGTGATACTAGTTTTTGCACTATTGCTTGTCAGTTTATTGCATTTATATATATATATATATATATATATATATATATATATATATATATATATATATATATATATATATATATATATATATATATATATATATAATGTTCCAGGGGGAAAAATGAAGATATATATTCAGTGGCAAAATGAAGATATATATTCAGTCTAAGATTCTGATAAAGTCTAACCACCTTAAAAGAATGTATCAAAAGTCTAACCTCTTTAAGAGAATATAACAAAAGATACCGTCTCTATGGCTGACTTTCAATTTCTTGCAGAACAAAGGGCAGGAATTGGTTCAGGTTACCACAGCTAACATTTCCTGAAATAATAAATTTTAAAAGTAAACATTTATAATCTGGGCTTGCATAGATTTGTAAGAGAATAATGACCTAAGCAGTGACATACTTGTCCCATAATATTACTTATTATATATACAAAATATAAAATAAATGTGAAAAGTTTTTCATAGTTTTTTTAAATTCTATATTTTAGCAGATGAAAAATATAGCCTTAGATCCCACCATTATTGAAAATCAAGCAAATAGTGAGATTAAACAATAAATGGAAATTACAATAACTTTTTGTCTTGGAAATAATTATCTGCTGAAGATATCAGACTTGCCCTAATTTGATTTTTTTAATGAGTTATGTCCCATGTATTACCAGATAGTATTAAAACTTATGTAGTGTATCATTTAAATGGACTTCCTTTTGTGGCCAGACAGGGCAAAATAATTTACAACATGTCACAAATGCTACTTACTGCAACATACAAGTGCATGCAAAAAATAAATTTCTATCAAATTATTGATATTTTTTTATGATAAGCCAATGAATGAAACGAATGATGAAAAGTATGGATGGTGTAATATGCTCCAGAATAATATAACCTTATAATGTTCAATTTAGAAACACATTTTTGATAAAAAAAAACAAAAAAAAACAAGAGAATATGTTCTTTCTCCGCATAAATACCAAATATGCTTGTGATTTTGATTTTAAGGTATTTTTATAAAAAAATTCAGTCATATCACTATGAAGTCTGCAGTGTGTCTGTTTATAGTTATCTCTAGCACTGGGGCATCATACTGCAGACATGTCGCATGATATCCCACCCAGTCACATTACCCTGACACCAGTTCTAATACAAACCTCTTAATGTTAGGCACCAAGCAAGGAAGCTGTTAATACCATTTTTGTAAGCCTTTAGTACAACTCGGCCGGAGATCGAACCCATGACCTCCCGCATCTATGTCAGACGCTTTAACCACTAGGCCAAAGGAGTGTTAAAATGCTCAATATATTTCATCTTGCTATACAAACAGATAAATATAATTACTTGTGTCCTTGCCACTCACTAAGATTTCAATATTTTTTTCTTACCCAAACAATGAAATATATCTAGTATTGATGTATGAATAGAAATTATCCTCTCTATGTAATTATATGTGTTATACACAAATTTCAAGTATATTAAAACCTACTAATAAAGAACACTCAATGGGAAATGAAAGCATATAACTCTTTTATATAAGCAACAATTTCAAATGCGTCCTGAATTTTTACTCTAGATCTACCCTTTGATGTCAAATGCAATCTTCAATAAGATAATTCTTTCACTGCTTCTCTCCAAACAAACTGTAAGTGGAGAAGAAATGGACGTCAATCGTTAATCATGTGACCAACAAACATGAAGGTCATGGTGAAAAGTAATATAATAATGCAACTATTATACAAAATAACAAATGCTTCTCACCCAAAAAAGCTACTAAATTTATGAAAACATTAATTTGCCTAATATCTAGAACTTTTATAAATAAACACTTTAATGGGTCTTGTGATACAGTATATTTATTTTATCATATCTCAGAAATCTAAAATTGTCTTGTTTAGGACTGAATATCCAAAATTTTCTTTTAATCAGAATATGTGGCTACTCAGTTGGATGAATTAGTCATTCTTCATCAAAAATACAATTCCCACCGAGAGGCACAATAGGAATTTTCAAGGCATCTCCAGTCAGCACCACTTCTCACCAGCACAGCCAATAAAGTTCTCAAAGAAGACGCCATCCCCATGCACATATCAAGATTTTACAGTCAGAAGTCTCTGGCATACTCAAACCCTTTGTACCTGGTTCTGATGCCATTCACAGTACATGCTGGTAGTACCCTTCTGTCTTATTTGGAAAGTCTGTGCCATATCCAGCGAGCAAGGTGTCGATAGGCAATATGTCTATACACTCTGCCACACAAAAAAGAAAGAAATAAACTGTCAGCTGTGCAACCCTCATTATCCCGAATGTTCTACTTTTTGTATGGTTGAATAAATTAAATATATCAAAACATTTTTTTCTAATTTTTTGTTCTTTTCTGTATTATATATTTTATATATAAATAAATATGCTGTGATATAACATGTGCTTGCAACTCTACAGTTGAATTCTGAAACAATTAACTTACTCATGTATTTGCTCCTCATCACTAATGGGTCCACTGGTTTGTAGATATTTATTTAAACACACTTCTAAAACATCAGGGTTGAGACAATTTCCCAGGAACCCTTCATGGTGAGTAAAACAGTCACACACCGATTCCAGCTTACACTGCAATTCCTCATGTTGTTTACAGCACATGGACTCTAACTGCGTCTCCATTGGATGACAGTTGTTACACAAACGCCTAAAAGTAAAAATATATTTATCTATATGCTACAAAATAAAATTACATTAATTTTCAGCTTTAAAAAGGGTTTTAAATATTGTTTCTAACATAACAAGCTAAAGGAAAGAAGTGTAAGAAAATAATACCTTTAACTGAGCCACAATTCACAAATTTTAAGTGGAAACTGATGGAACAAAATCTTTCTTTTTTCTGTTGGTGAAATTGGAGGAGTGCTTCAGAGGGAGCTAATGATTTTTGCAAAATTATTAAGTTCTACTGGAAGATAACATAATATGGATATTATATTTTGCTATGATGTGAAGCAATCTATAGTGATGTTTAGAACTGGGGCTTCATGCCACAGACATGTACCATGATGTAATACCCATTCACATTATTCTGACACCAGGCCGACCAGTCTTTACACTAACCTCTTAATTTTGAACGCCAAGCAAGGTAGCTGTTAGTACTATTTTTGTAAGTCTTTGGTATGACTTTGCCGCGGCTTGAACCCGCGACCTCCAGCTTCCGAAATGGACAGTCTAACCACTATGTCACCAGAGCGGTGAAGAACAATTTACAATGATCCAGTTAATAATTTATCACAAAACGATGAGTGACACTTTAAGGGAAAAAGGGGACTTTTTAAAATACTGATAAGAGTATTTGATCCTAAAGACTAAATGTGGCATGTTAAAAGATGACATGTAGGTCAATATTTTTTGTTTCAAAAAATTTGTTTCAATAAAGAATTTTGTTGCTCAGAAGATCTTGAAGGGCAAGGAAGGATTGGGAACAGAGCTGCAGTTTTATCTAGCTTGAGCATAGAATTATGTTACCAAGAGAGTATGACAACAAAGCTAGTCTAAGAAATATTCAACTCCAAAGAATACTGTGCTAGCGGTTACTAGAAACACCAAAATACGCTGAAAAACTGAATTACACTGAAATACACATGTATTTACATGTTTTCTCAATATATATACTGGTTTCCAACACAAATCAGAATTTGCTTTTATTTAAACAATAATATAAGGCAAAATAAAATATGATTTATATGATTTTAATATGAATTATATACTTTTTTCCCCAAAGTTATAGCACAATTTATGTAACGATGTCACTTGGTCGAACTTGATTCAACAGACTCGATTCATAGTGAAATAAAGTAATACATACAGAGTGAAAGGGAAATGTTTAAAAGTATCAACATTATTTGCCAACATGATATTATATATTTACTAAAACATTTAATTATATTTTTTGACAAATAAATAGCAATCAATTTGATTTTTGTTTTAAAGGTTTCCATATACAGACAGACAGATAGATAGATAGATAGATAGATAGATAGATAGATAGATAGATAGATAGATAGATAGATAGATAGATAGATAGATATTGACTTGCACGAACGTTCCGGGGATTACCTTCGTTCCGGTACGATCAGTTGTTATCATATCACCTCCATTCTGGAGCGATCAACCTGTCCAATAAAGTACGACCAAGTGACGCTTGTCATAACTAAGAAAAAGTAAATAATTCGTAGCAAATGACACAAATCAAATATTTTTGTTGCTTTATATTATTATTCAAACAAAACCAAGTAATAAGTTGTGTGTGGAAACCGAAAAATACAGAGATAACATGTAAATACATGTGTATTTCGGTGTATTTGGGTTTTTCAGTAACCCTAGACCAGCAAAACCGCTGTCAAAATAAAAAAAAAGGCTTAGAGCAATTTGCTGGTCTAGGATCGTACATGATTTGTTTACACTATGGGACCAGAAGAGTGTGACGTTTTATCAATAAAGTACGGCGATATCTCTGAAAACATAAAATCATCTTATCGGTCATATAAATGAACACAGGAGTGCAACGGCGACAACAACCCTCCGCTCGATTAGACTTTTCTCACGCGTCTTTTATCGCTTCAGAATCGCAAGGAACTGAAAAACTACACATATATATTCAAAAGACAGTGACGTACCAACAACGCACAACTCTCAGACGACTAAGGCATTATTCCAATCCTGCGAATTAATCTTCATTTTCACCACAGCGGTTAAACACCCTTACATATAAAATTGATTGGACGGAAGTAACCCATTCTACCGGTGTCTACCCTGCAGTAGGACTCGCCTCACAATTAATACCTCCAGTTCAGTCCAGGCAATTCCAACAGCTTGTGATGAACTTTGGCCAGGTTTATTTTCATGTCCAAAGCTAAAGGCATTATATCTGGCATCATCAAAAGCAACATTCATTTGTTCAGGATGCTGAACACCACGCATGACATTAACCTGTCTGACTAGTTTAAGTTTGTCATATTAGTTTCATTGAGCTCAACAGTTACTTTGCCTACAATGTTGGATGCTCTTTGCATAGATGATCTGCTTGTGTTGGTCCTCGTGACCTTCCCCAGCACAGTCAGCTGATTCGAGTCTAAGAGGAGGACCGTCTATAGCGAAATGTGTATAGTAGTGTAGTGGTTCCCTGTCCACCCATGTTTGTGGTTGTGGTGTATATTCGATTGTTTCCCTTTTAAAATGAATTTTGATAACGGTTGATCTTTGTTTTGTTTATCAAATTGCTTGAATTAGATTCTCCATGTAAGGAGTTAGGGTGTAGTACTTTCCAAATCTCTCTTAGTGCCACAGAGACAAGGATTTCTTTGCAGTTATCTCCCTTAAACTTAGGATTGTACTCATTTCCCTTAAAACTAGAATTTTAGGGCAATTTTCCTTTCCTTTTTTTTAAGTTTGTGATATTCATTGTTGTTGCCCAGTTGACTTTGCCAGAGTCTTTTGTCCATTTTTTGAATATGTTTTTAGAGGTATGTTGCATAGTGTTTCTGTATGGACCGCACTACTTAGATCAAATCGTTAAAGTTGTATGCCTATGTAAGGTTTTGGTGTAATTTGGAATATTTTAGTGGGTCAAAATTTTGTTCGATTATTTCTAAAGTAGGGATTTAGGTTCGAATAGGGTAGTTTATTTATAAATTTTATGTGTTCGTGTGTATCTATTAAAGTTTTGAAATGCTGTGGCATTTTATTTTTTGTGTGTCTATATGGGTCGTGTTTTACCGTTTGTCGTTCGGGAAGTCAGTGTCAATGCGGTCGTAGTCAGGGTGTTGAGGGGTTTTGTTTGGTTTTTTGGAGGTTGTAGATGATGTATTGGAATAGTTTCTTTGTGAAACTATTGTTGGTATGCAAACTGGTCCGTAGGGGTCAGGAGCCCCTTTTTGAGAATTTGGTTTCGAGGACAGGATTTGGTAGGGTGTAATTTCATTTTCCACTCGTCTCGCCTTTTTTTTTTTTTTTTTTTTTTTTAGAGAATTGTATTGGGAGGGGAAATTTTTCACAAGTTCAGTTATTTTTCTTTTGTTCATAATAGTGATCATAATGATAATATTTAGTTTCCCACTCTTCTTTCTCTCTTTTTGTATGTAGTTATGTTCGATATGTTTTAGGGTTTTTTCCCGTGTGACGGGGAGTATATTTCGGTTTGTTAACAGGTGGTAGCTGTTTCATTTTGTACAGGCGTGTGAAAGAACAGTTTTCCTGTTATAGTTGTAGACAGGTGTCATTTATCTTGCCGCTAGTTCGGCAAGGTTTTGATCACGTGGTTCATATGTTGGCGTGGGACTTGGCGGTTTCCTACAGTTTTAATGTTTCATATTTTATGTAGTTTTATTGATTTTTTAATTTGAGAATAGTTTTCTATTTTAGAAGTTTAAATTTGTGTTGCCATATAGTGTTTTTATAGTTTTATTAGTTTTTAGTTTGAGAATAGTTTTCTATTTTAAAGATTTAAATTTGTATTGTTCCTTGTTTATAACATTTGGGTTTTGTCAAGTTTCTGTTTATTCTATTGTGGGAATGATTTAGGCCACGTGGTATTTTAGTGCCTCAGGCGCTTAATAGGTAGCACGTGGTTATGTTCTGGCGTGTGGCTGGAAAGTTGTATAATAGTGTGGTACTGTAAAGCTTCTAAAGTGGAGTTTGTTTACTGCCTGTGCATAGTATGGTTCAAAAAGACCAGGAAAAAAAAACAAAATAAACTCCTCCCCCCCTCCCCTTCTTTTCTCCCATTATTATGCCCCTATGAACCATGTTTGCTAGTTTCTTGTAGCTATTATTTCTATTAGGAAGGTTATTATTTGGTTATATAATTCTTTATCGTCAATGTTGTTGGTGTATAACAATGAATCCACCTCAAAAGTATTTTGTTTATTTTTTATTACGTTGATGATATTTGTTCTTTTTACGGTGAAATTTTCACATTCTAGTATTAAATGTATTTTTCTGTCTGAGAATTTCTTACACAGGGAACATTTCGGTATGCTTCTTAGCATTTTTCTGTTGTATGCTAGTTCTCCTGTCCACCATACGTTATGTAGGTAATGATACATCAAGTTAGATGTCCCGAGTTTTTTAATTTTTGACCAGTTTTTCCAAATTTACTTTGACCGCTCCGGTGGCCTAGTGGTTAGAGCGTCCGCCGCGGAAGCGGGAGGTCGTGGGTTCGATCCCAGGCCGAGTCATACCAAAGACTTACAAAATTGGTACTAACAGCTGCCTCGCTTGACGTTCAGCATTAAGAGGTTAGTGTTAGGACTGGTCTGCCTGGTGTCAGGATAATGTGACTGGGTGGGACATCATGCTACATGTCTGCGGCATGATGCCCCAGTGGTATACATCACTACAAACTGCCTCACTGTAGACATCGTAGCGATATGACTGAAAAATTGTTAAAGCTACGCGTTAAAAATCCTAATCAAACAAACAAACAAACCAAATTTACTCCCAGTTAAGAGTAGGCTTTTTTTTTAATTCTACTACATGCCTGGAAAGTTTGGTTTGTCTGAGGATCTTGTAGATTTCTTCAGGCTTACTCAGTTTCCAGACTTGATTTGTATTTTTGTAGGTTTTGATTATTTTGGTTTGTCTCCACATTACGTTAGGTGGACTAAGTGTTTTAGTTAGACTATTGTTATTATAAATTGTCTTGTTGTGTGGTAGGGACAGTCCGAACCAGTATATGTATATGCCTTGCCATGGATTTTTGATAGGTAATTGTAATGAGTTTAGTCTTTTTAGGTAGTTTGTTTCTTGTTTTACGCGTAGATTTGGGAGGTTCATGCCTCCTGTTTTTATCATTTTGTAGTGTTGTTTTGCGTAGTTTTGTTATTTTATTCCAAATGTATTGAAAAATAGGAGCTTCTATTTTTTGAATGTGATATTCTCCAAAATCCAGAATGTTAAATTCATACCATATGCTATTAATTAAGTAGGTTTTAGTTATGTGTATTTTTTCCATAAATAAAAAGTCTCTGGAATTCCAAATGTTTTTGTGATGTTCTATTTTGTCTAATATTTGTTTTAGGTTACGGGTTTTGCTATTTTTACCTAGAAAGATACCTAAAGCTTTTACTTGTGTTTTAATTTTATTTTTGGGTAGTGACAAATATCTGCGAGATTTCCAGTTTCCAATTAGCAGAATTTCAGATTTGTCTTGGTTTAGGTCCGATCCCGAGGCTTGACCAAAGTTTTTATATTGAGTTATTTAGTGGTTGTATGAGTTGTCGGTTGTTATGAAGTTTGATATGTCGTCGGCATGTAGGAAAGTCTTGACCGGTTCCAATATGTTTGTTAATTTGATGCCGACTATATTCTCATCTGCTTGGATTGTTCTGTTTAGTGTCTCAATTCAAATCACGTATAGTAGCATGGAAATTGGGCATCCCTGTCGTACTGATCTAGTGACAGGGAAAGGGGCTGTCTGTTTCCATTAATTTGTATTTTGGACTGAATTTGATTGTACAGTATTCCAATAATTTTTATTACGGTTGTGCCAAAACCGTTTCTCTTAAGAGTTTCTAGTATGAAGTTGGTTTCCAGTTTGTCAAAGGCTTTTTCTTGGTCGAAAAGTATTAAAGCCCCATTTTGTTGGTTGTTTTCCATGTTTTCTATAATCGTTTTGATAGATAAGATATTGTCTAGGATTTGTCTGTCTTTTTCACCACAGGGTTGGTTATTCATTATTATTTCGCCGAGGGTTATTGAGAGTCTGCTTGCTAGGATGCTACTTAGTATTTTATAGTCAATGTTTAGTAGGGAGATTGGCCTCCAGTTTTTCAGGTCAGTTGTATCTCTCTTGTTTTTGTATAGTAGCGTAATTATTCCTGTCCGCATTGTATTTGTCTTTATGCCCTTTTCTAGTATGTATTGGTAGAGTTTTTGTAGGTGCGGGGTTAAGGATGTTTTGAAATGTTTATAGAATTCTGTGGTTAGCCCATTTAACCCTGGGGCTTTGCCTTCTTTCAGTTTGTCTATTGCTTGTTCAATTTCTTGTGTTTGAATTGCTTTATCACACAGGTCTTTGTTGTCATTTGATATTTTTGGAAGGGTGATCTTGTTTAGAAATTCATGTATCCTGGGTGTTGGGATGTTTTTACTTTTATATAATTGTTGATAGAAAGCTCGGATGTATTTTAGAATTTCGTGTTTTTCCTCGGTTATTGTGTTATCTATTTGTAGTTTGGTTAATGCCTTCTCGCTTCCTTTTCTGCATTCCTCTCTTTTATATATTTTTTTGCCAATGTTATAAATATCATGATATAGACCTGATCTGTGTTTTTCTCCGTCAGATTTGTAGTTTTGGAGGTTTGCTAATACTTTCTCTGTTTTCACTTTTTGTTCAATGGGTAGATTTGAGGTGTTTAATATTCGTTTGCATTCATTTTCAATTATGAGGTTAGATTTGCTCTTCATTTTAGAGTATTTTTGACAGGTGTTTTTTATTTGGATTTTGAAGTTATCCCATGATTGGAGATCCGTGATTTCAAGGTTCTCCAGGCTATTCAAGATTTCAAAATTTAATTCGGTTATATTTAGGATGCTGTTATTTAGTTTCCAGTAACTATTACCCCATTTGGTAAATACATGGGTTTTGTATTCCAGAGTTATCATTTTGTGGTCCTTAATCATCTTATCTGTGATTTCACAGTTAATAATATTATTTCGATTCTTTTGTAAAACATAGAAGTGATCAATCCTTGATTTTATGTTAGTGTTTAGTTGTTGGTAAGTGAAGGCTACCTCGTTAGGTTTCAGGTAGCGGTACGCATCAATTATAGTGTTATTATACATAAGGTCATTTAGCGCTGCAGCTTGTCTGGGATATCTTATCCTGTTTGCTCTATCAATATGATCTCTGCATGCGTTAAAGTCTCCGCAAAGAATCAGGTCTTCATGGTTAAATTTAGCTACATAAGTGCTGTGTTTCCCGTAATATTGCGGTTTTTCATCTCGTTGCGCTGGTGCATATATATTAAGTATGTTAGTTTTGTTAATTTCGATGTGTATTAATCTGCCTTTTAAGTTTTCAGGAGTTGCGTGCATTTTCCAGTTGTTTTGGAGGGTTGGATTTAGAATGATGAAACCCACCCCTGAATACGTTTCAGAGGGGTTAATTTCTCCTAAAAATAAAGCATCTAAGTTGTCTAGGTTTATGGTTTTTTGATGAATTGTATGTAGCTCTTGAATGGCTACAATATCATAGTCCGTAATAAAGGTCATGAGTTTTTGAGCTCGTTCCAAAGATATTCCGCCTATATTTATGGAGGCTAGTTTTATAGTACGAGTGTCAGCCATTTGTGTGGTGTTTGAATAAATGTTTTGTAGTATCGGTAATAATATTTAGGTTATGTAATCAAGTTACATTAGTTATGTTTAGGAGATAGATCCAACGGGGAGTCTGTTTCCCCTGGGTCTTTTCCTTGTAGTTTCGATTGCCCTTCCTTGAGTCGCTGTTCGAGCAAGGTTGTGAGGGGGGTACCGGGAATAGCATCGTCTTCAAAGATGTCTGAGAAATCTATAATTTCCACTTCATTTTCATCGTTGGGGGTTGCTTTCTTTTTCCCAGCTATCTTGGGCGATGCTTCTACCTTTCATTTTGAGTTTCTTTTGGTTTGTCTGGGAGGGGTGAGTTCCCATTGGATTTCCATTCCCTCTGTTTCTCCTTGCTCTTTATCTTGGGCCTTCTCTTTTTTGTTTTCTTGTTCTTGTTCTTGTTCTTTTTCTTGTTCTTTTTCTTGGTCTTTCTCTTTTCCCTGCCTTCTCGGTTTGTCTGTCGGCATTTTTATTGTTTTGCTTTCATTTCTTTCGTTTTCTAATGATCTGCTAGGTGATGGAATGTCAGTGGCTGCAAGCAAGTATCTAGCTCTGGTGTTGCCAATAGGGGTATCTTGTAGTCCAGCTTGAAACATCAGATTAACAGCAGCAGAATTTGGCCCAGGCTTATTTGTTTTAATCTCTTCATGCAACTTATACTCTGGTGACTTAAAACTGCAGTTTTTACACGTCATAGTTTGCTTCCAAGCAAGTCCCCATTTTCTTTCATTAGCAATTTGGAACTGAACTCTGGCTTGTCACATATGTTGAATTGATGACCATGGCGATGGATGATATAATTCCACATTTCAACATTTTTTTTTCATGCATATCATACGTGTTCCATCGTGCTCATTTAATTCTATCTTTTTCAGGTCCAGTTTTGATTTGGATGATACTTGTAGAATTTTTGCAGACCCCAGTTTGGCATTACAGTCTGGAACCTGAGCTGACTGAAGAACTCCATTTTGTCGGCTTTGTCACTGCTATGAGAGAGAACTTGTCTGCTTCCATTCTTCTGGTCACAGGAACTGATGCAGCACTGGAAATTGGTAGAGTATCATCAGTCAGATATCTGACTCCTTTGTTATGTGGAATATTTCCAGGTTTAAAAAAAAACAAACTTGTCTTCCTCTTATTGTACACCTTCATTGTTTCAGTTGCAATAACTGCATGTAAATTACAAGAAGTAGCCTCTTTCACTGTTTTATTACATGGAAAAAGCCAAGCTTGCTAGGTTTCAGAGATCTGCACCAACTCTTCAATCTGATTGGAAGCCTACCATAAGGGTTCCTCCCCTTCATGGCTGTAAATATTGTCATATACATGTTAAGTACCCCTAGCTACCTTTGTTTTGATGATTTCCGATTTAAGGTGTTACATTTGATTGACATATCCTGTTTTTATTGCATCACAACTGATAAGGAAAACCATTGAAGTTTATAATAAAGAAATGAAGAAACTTTGCCATGGAACAAACTTTGTCAACTTTTGGCTTTGAATTTTTTATTAAAATTTAAATTAATTTTAAATTTTCTTATAAAAATATGTATCATTTTTTAAAATCACCCATCCATCCATCCGTCCACCCATCCATCCATCCATCCTTCCATTATTATTATTATTATTATTATTATTATTATTATTATTATTATTATTATCTAGGACTACCCAGAGTCATCACCAAAAGTCTCCTTGAACTCTTATCTCAATCAGCAACCATGCCCCTTTAAAAGATGCAGTCGTTCATTTTGGACTTCTTAAAGGAGAGGAAGATAGATTAGTTGAGTTTGGGCGAAGGCTCGGCAAAACGAACAAAAGTTATGCCCAAGCTGTCTTCACAACGGAAGTTGACGGTTGGACTCCATTTCATGCTTTTGTGTTACGTGGGTAATGGAAGATAGTGAATCTAGCACTGAAAGCAGGCGTTGATGTAAATTGTCCTATGGGTAAACCGGAAGGTCTACCGGGGATTTGTTCCCCTATACATTTGGCTGCACATTGCGGTGACGTCAGTGTGATTAGTTCAAATGGTGCAGATGTGACTATTCGAGACGATACAGGGAGAACTCCAATATTTTACGCTTCCAAAAAACGAAACACACTGGCGGTGAAAACACTAGTGCGTTCTGGTGCTGATTTAAAAGACTGTGACCCAGAATATAAACAATCAGAATCTTTACAAAGAAACACTGTAAACCCCATCACGTGCTTCCTGGCCTGCTCTCGGATACGCATCTAGCATTCATTTCCTCAGGACAAATTGTGTTAGCATACATACGTATGCTTTTCACAAAGTCGCTAACTATTTATTTAACCTGTCTTTGTTTGAAATGTCATACATATAGAACTGTTCAAAATAATATATCTCACACAAATTAACGTCTTTCATCTTTTTTTTTGCGAGCTAAGAAAATCAATAGCATCAAAATAACACATAGATATTATACTTCTCTACATTGCACACCCCCTATATTTTGAATATTATAATACGTTTAACACACAGGTGCTCAACGCGAGCATGATGAAAAAAAATCAATACCCTGAAAATGTCATCACATTACCCCCCCCCCCCCCCCGATCCGTTCTGACATATGACAGTGTCTATCCTACCATGAAAGAGACAAGGCAAGTAACTTTTTAAAAGGTCGTTCGATGCTTGATCCTCTATTTCCTTCTATTTGTTTCATCTTTGAAGGCACGCGACCTTAATCTATTGGTTGTGTTACTCCTGAGATATTTTTATATTCATCTAGCCATAATTTACTTTCCTGCGTTGTACCAAACTGAAGTAATGGGGCTCCGAAGAGTATGAATTGCTCGAAGTTTGCTTGTTGTGCCAAAGTTGATACCAACGCAATAAACGCTGTTGCACATTACATATGATTATATGAAAAATCCCCTGTTTGAAACTAACGTGTGTTTGCGTGCGATTTAGATTGTTAAAGTAGCTTTAACAATTTTCCAGTCATATCGCGACCATGTATGCAGTGTGGCAGTTTGTGGTAATATATAGCACTGGGTCATCATGCCGCATACATGTAGCATGATGTTCCACCCAGTCACATTATCCCGACACCAGGCCAACAAGTCCTAACACTAACCTCTTTCTGCTGAGCGCCAAGCGAGGCATCTGTTAGTACCAATTTAAGAAGTCTTTGGTATGACTCGCCCAGTGTTCGAACCTACAATCTCCCGCATCTGGGGCGGATACTCTAACCACTTGACCCTCAAAACGTACATAAAATACCAGTAATATACCTCTAATAAATTACACATATTGTTTTGAAAGGTATCGTGCTTTGACACCTATCTCACATTCCAGTAATACATGTCTTGTAAAGTACACCATTTTACATGCATAGCTTATTCAGATACAGGTCAAGCTGTATAAACTAAGAGGAAACAGGTTTTGTGATGATATCATTTTTTTATACTACGTTAGAATAAATGAATAACAGGGTTCACTTGTTTGCATTGCCATGGTGTTTATGGTTACAACAATGACAGCGTTTAGCAACCGGCCAACTCTTGGTCAGCTTGGAATCAAAGTAAGTGCACGTGAAAATGCTCAGGTGTTAACTGCTGTACTAGATGCAAAAAATGTCTTGTTTTTTTTTCTTCTCACAACGTCGAAGTTACAGTCACAGACCTATCTATCTATCTATCTGTCTATCTGTCTGTCTGTCTGTGTCCGTCTGTATGTCTATCTATTATCTATCTATATGTCTGTCTGTCTGTCCGCCCGCCCATCCATCCATCCATCCATCTAAATGATCTCAAATGGGTAATGATTTAATATTGAGTTTATGAAACGTATTGAATAATGTTCAGTTTTTGCGAGCCTTGGTATGCAAAAGCTATTCAATATTCAACGAATTTCATAAATTAAATATTAAATTATTAACGATTTGAGATCCTTTTTATCACAGAAGAATGAATAATTTTTCTCATTCTGAGAGACGATGCACCTTTCGTTTATTGTGCAAAAAATAGTCCTACACAAAGCTGAACTAATAAATGTAGATTTTTACAAACTATAAATCAAAGAAAAAGCTTCCATCCTAATAAACAGAACATTTTATAACGACAAAATCATTTTCATAAACAGAATGATCAATACGATGAGATGCTACATTCGCGAGCTCGAACTTGGGTCTAGACGCACCCATGGTGAGTCTTTTTACAAGGCACTTTAGTGCATTTCATAGGACATTAAAGGTCATCCATGTATTGATATGCCGTTAAATAACAATCAATCTGCTATTAGATAATTGCATGATATTGATATATGTTTGTTTGCTGATACAATATTGTGCCACATAAACCATCTCAGAGAACCCTAAATGGTATCCATTATGCTTATCGCTATTCAAGTAGAGACTAAAATGGCGGTTATACTTAGTGACTTATTTGAATAATCATTCAGTTTAAATTAATTAAGTGAAGGGTACATGTATATATGTATGCGTGTATGTCTTCTTTTAGGTCTAGTTTTCTCTCTGTCTGGTAATCAGCTGAGACGGGTTACTGATAAAATAATCAGCAACACAAATGCAGCAGCATAAACAGAAACAGAAACACGAACAACAACAACAACACACGTCAATTTCTGATTGAGACACTTTAATTCATATGTAGTTCAGGTACCTCGCAAATGTATGTTTGATGTTTGCGTTTCGAGTGTTGTATTAACCAAGCGACACCGCACTGGGTTTTGTTTGAGCCCTTAATGGAAGCTTCATATTTCAGATTTAGACTAAGTGCCATGTGATCAATGGCAGGAGAAGGCACGTGTTAGGAAAATACAAATATTATGTGGCAACAGTTTCCACGACAATCCAAATTTGTCTAATGACGTGACACTCGTAGAAATTGAAGTGGTTATAAAATACTTTAAAACAAATGTAGCAATCCACGAACATTTATCATGGTTGCATAGACACGGATGACGTCAACCATACATATCAAGATTGTATTGATAAGATTTACGTCCTCAACACTTGTCATGATTGTATAGACACAGATGATGTCATATTTGACATAACAATGATGCTGAAACAGAATGAGTAGGAGGAAAGATGAAGTCTATTTCACAACATATATTTACAATGAAATTTTGCACAATATTTACGACCATATTTGACACAAAGTTTAGCGTGAATATCGCATATTATTGATATCCAGATAATCGGAGTGATAGAAGGATATACATATTAAATAATGATTTTTACTGGACAAAAATGGAATCAGAATTTAGTACTACACTAATGTTTTAGCAAACAAACAAATAAACATATTGATTGGTGTCGGTTACTCTGCTTGTGGAATTCGTGTGTTGTTGCAGTAAAAGATATTGTTTGTAACTGCCGATAGCATTTGTTGGGAAGAATGGTGTAAATTCTCTCATGTATGCAATAATCAAGACCATAGCGACGCAGACAAATTTGTTTAACATGAACGTCATTGTTTCAGAAACACGAGTATGAAGAATAATACAAGAATGGAGTGTTCTTGTAACATGTATATTGCCGGTCTTTATCTAGGTATTGACACCGGGTCTTTCAACTAATCGTGTGCATATTCTTAAGGAATGCTCTCTATACTATGATTGTAAAGTTCTTTATCGCCACGTTGTTCGCATAGATTAGAAAAGTCTTGATAAGGTTATAGTCTTCGTCGTTTCTATACTCAAACATCTGAGTTGCACGTCTTTCTTTGTTGCCTTTCGCTTTTGTGACAATCAACTTGTAAAAAATGTATTACAATAAATCCTAAAGTTTGCTAAATTAATCGCATCATTTCATGACTTTCCAACACGTGTATTGATCTTATCATAACCCGTACCCTTCAATCTAGGAGGACTTGGGTTTGAAATAATGAGTCGTTTAGTTGACATGCATCATCATGAAACTGCCGTACTGTGGTTCACCGCGTCATTACGTATTCTTATGCGGCATCTTGTATGCTTTTCCAGTTGCAACGTTTGTAACTTGGTTTCCTTACGTTGATTGAACTAGCTACGTCGGCCTTGTGCAGTGCTTCCCAGATGTTCACAGAGACATCCAAAAGGGTTTCTCTTGCACACCTTATTGGAACATTTAGTATCAAATCCTGCATCTATTGCCAAAGGCTTGCTTGCTCCAATCGTTGTAATTAGTAGCACAACTATAAAATTACACAAACGGCTTAAAAATGTATAGAAAATTAGGTGATCACGATGTCCCTAATATAACAATCAGCTTTAACACGCACCTTCAAGCGACGCACATGCGTTATGTTTGGATTTACAAGAAAGCTGATTGTAATAAATGGAAAAAAATCCTGATACCAGGAACTAACTGGGAAGATCTATTGTTAACACCAAGTGCTATTGTTGTCTAAACTGATATATTTACAACCAAACTGTCAGAGTTCTCTGCTTTGCGTATTCCTTGTAAAACTGTAACAATTCGCCCAATCGTTAAACTGTGGTTTGACTGGCAAGTAAGCAAAATAATAAGAAAAAGGGATTGAGCTGGCAAATCTGCAATCAGAGAGAGGTCACTCGACTAAAACAAGGTCAAACAAATCAAGAATAAAGTAAACAACATGGAAAGGTATGCTAAAAAGCAATGTATGCATATCATTGATGTTCATTTGAAAGAACTGTTGCTAAAACATTTTGCTAACCTACAAAATTCGATCTCGCCTTTATATTATATTCCACCACTTATAAATACAAAAAATATTGCATCGGTTTACATATATGATGAAATAGAGAAGGTTCCTTTTTAAATGATTAGTTTACGTTATTTATAACTATTGATGCTATTTATGATCCCGCCATACGTTTCAGAAATGAGAAAAGATGCTCTGATACCATGCACGAAATTACAATAACTTGAAAAGAAAGTAAAGCTTTAATTAGTTTCATTTCTGTCCGCAAAGACACCGGGTCTGATGTTAAAATTACAGAATGCTTAAATGCGTTATTGAAATAATATCAGCACCACTAGAAACGCTAATCTATCATTGAAGTAATGCAGATATATGGAAAGCATATTTCCAATATAGACCAATCTCTATACTTAATCTCTATCTCTATCACACATTAATAAGTAAATAATAGGCTTTAGAAGTACTTTTAGACTGATATAAAATGAGCGGTTCTTAATATTTCGTTATCATTCTGGAGCTGCTAATAGCAGCATAAGTGTTGTGTTGTGGGGGTAGTGGTGGGGTAATCGGAGCTCAAGTCTGGATAGTCTGGAGAAGTCAACGTTTAATCAATTAACATTAGACAATGCTGGAATACTGATGTATGGGACCTTGATAAACTTACAAAGTTACTTATTAAACAAATTCATTGATTCATAGCCACTACAATTAATTATACATAAACGATTACTCAATACAATTTAAAAGATAAATTTCTTCTCAGATACCAATTTCATTACAATTTACCCTAATGATTTCTTGTGTTTACAAAATCATTTTAAATTATAAGATAAGGTATAGAACAAATATTTACAGTAGAAAATTCAGTTCAAGTTAAACGTCATTTCACCTGCTTGGCGTTTGATAAGCACGTACCGTAAAACGACTCCTGTATAAGCTAAATCTGTCTGTCAGATTCGCTCCTTTATGCACTAGACCAGAATGAATATCTGGATGAGATTGAAGCTCTTCATTGTTTCAGCATGACTAATTAATGTATTCTAATCTTTTACCAAGAAAATCGAGACCTGCAAAAAGAAAAGAACAATTGATATTGATCTACTTTTAACATTCAGTGAAAACATAAAAGTTTCAAAGGAAAAACTGTATGTGCATTGTAAAATACATAAAACTGCCACTTAATTTTAAGCTTTCCAAACCTTGTTAACTTGATCTAGAAATTTCAAGAAATATACATAACACTGAAACGTTTCTAATTATTACACAAGTGTGAGATATGAATCTCTTTTTGCAACTTCACATTGGGGTCATGAAGGTAGAAACTATGTTGTTGTGCTAAGACTTTCATTCTTCTCACCAAAATATAGGAAGCAATATGCCATATGCATCACTGTTTTAATGACCATTCCACTGGTGACATTCAACATTCAAAACAGCATGTTTATTCACGATTTCTCTAACGTCTATCTGCTCCTGTGGAGTTACATTACTTTTACAAATGAATGTTGAAAAGCTATGCAATAGTGTGTATCGAAAAGTGAATAATATTCATACAAAATAGGGGTGTAAACCGTAACAGCCCCATATAGAGCAAGAGAACATATTATTGATACCATTTCGATCCATGTTTAGAAAGCTAAATACAAAATATGCTACGTTGTTATGATGTAAACAATTCTTACATTATTGTACAAATCACATTTACCTCCCTCTCCAAAGATCATTACATATAACATTACGAAACGTGACCCTGTCACCTCAGTCAGCCTTCTTTTGCTCCCGACCCTCTTATTCTTACTAAGCATTGTTGGAGCTACCTTTGCTAAAGGAGAATGTGAGTTGTGCTTTAATAGATAGGATGTCATTGATGATATAAACAAGGTGTGTGAACTTTCTAAAAGTATATTGATATACTGGCACATTAATTAGTATGACTGACTGACTGACTTTCCTTTTCTCCTCTAGTCAATCTAGCAAAATGTCAATTCTTGTGTTAAAGCTGATAATTGCTAGATCAATGCTTTAGATTGTCCAAATGGATTACGTCAAGGATGTGATTTAGCACCATTACAATTTACTTTAATCCTAAATGATCTTCAGATTACTATGACAAATGTGTCTATGCAGATATCAATAAAACTAAAAGAAGAGTTTATATTGGTTCGCGCCGATAATTTAAACCTAATATTCGGACACAATGTTTCAGATCCAGGACATATTAAATATATTGAGACAGTATTGTTCTTGCTTGGTGAGAAAATATTGTCCAACCTAGGAATATAAGGAAATGTTCCGTATGAGAAGTTATCAATACATTTACGAGTTATGGTACAACAGTCCATCATTAATTACAACTGAAGCATATTACAAATGTTGGGGCAGCATATTCGTCTCCAAAATGTATTGGTACATGTGTCGGAAAACGTTGGTCTACCAATCATCAAAAACTACACACACACTGAGAAATAGTTTATTTTAATTTTCCAAAATTACGTTTCACACATTTTGCACAAAGGTTTACCTTATTTTAACGCATTGATCCACAATGTAGACTGTCCATTAAACACCTAATTCAGAAAAAGCAACAATACATCAGTCACGTATTGGATATAAGCCCCCAGACATCAAGCACACACTACTAGTATGTAATACAGTGTACTCAGTCCAATACATCAGTCAAGTATTGGATATAAGCCCCCAGACATCAAGCACACACTACTAGTATGTAATACAGTGTACTCAGTCCAATACATCAGTCAAGTATTGGATATAAGCCTCCAGACATCAAACAGACAATACTAGTATGTAATACAGTGTACTCAGTCCAATACATCAGTCAAGTATTGGATATAAGCCCCCAGACATCAAACACACAATACTAGTATGTAATACAGTGTACTCAGTCCAATACATCAGTCAAGTATTGGATATAAGCCCCCAGACATCAAACACACAATACTAGTATGTAATACAGTGTACTCAGTCCAAATTGAATATACTCACCCTTGATATATATGGAATTATAAACAAGAAGCCTGAAATGTTAGGCACACTAAGAGAGGGAAAATAAATTGGTAAAGTAGGCTCCCATACCACCTTAGTCCATTCTTTTATTTAAAGTCTTTCTTTCATTATTCTTGAGTCAATTGCTTTGTGAATTGTAGTGCTAGTGCATGAACACTAATATACATGTTACTTTACTCTTGATGAACTGACTGTCGTCCTTGAAATGGATTACAATAATATATATTTGTATTATGCTAACTTATTTCTTGTTATATTTGTATAATTTACATATAATTTATTGCTTCAACATAAAGACAAATACATAAATTGTATCAGCAAACAAAATGGCAACATGATACATTTTAAATTATTTCCCACAACATAATATCCGCTATAATGGAACACACGCAAGCATGTTTTCTTTAATATTCCTATATATTCTCATGTTGTAAACGTATATTGTTTATTGTTTCAGAGAGTTACACTAGTTACAAATGTTTCAGGTGAACATGAATCTAACAATACGTCATAGTCTTTTGCTTCATAAAATGATATTACGTGGGTGGGGTATGAGTGTGAAGGGCGAGAGGTCACTATGGATATGCACAATATGAATCTGTTGTTATTTGGCAATTATGATGTCTGGAGACTACCTTGGACAGAGTAGGTGTATAACAGTGTACTGTAGACAAAAGAGGGTAACGTTACGTTATGGTGCATTGCTTTCTGCAGCAATGTTTGTTTTCTAAACAGGATACTCAATACCTACGAAAACAAAATAAACTTTGAAGGAGATACGGACAGGATTAGTATAATTTTATTTCTGGGAAATGATTTATCTCAAACTATTGTATTTAATTCTGCATTTTTGCAAGTCTGCAAGAATTAGTTTATGTCTGATTTAGATATCTTTGCTGATTCATATAGATTTGATTAACTGAAATATATTAACTATTAAATGCTGCACTTTGAAAGGAAAAATTCTTCAAAGCAAGTGCAAAACTGAAGTTTGCTGAACATCAAACTTCCGATAAAGAAGCAAAGGAAGATTTATAGGTTTCCGTTAATAGTTGAGTTCAAAATACGACCGATTACGAAATGTAGGCGAACTATTACGGTAAACCGTGATTACCTTTTCAGCTAATTGATGGAATTATTTATCTAAGATACAGACTAGACTCGACAAAAAGGCGTCGATTGCTATGTGCAAATAGACAACGTCATCTGTAAAATGTATGTCATCAGCTTCTGTATGTTCCATTATGTTTTAAGATTCGCTGTCAATTATGCCTTAATGCCTCGAATTTTACGCTGATGATGCAAATGAGCAGACGCAACTGTTATATCATCATAATAAAGATTCGCATGTGATGTTCATTTATCGACAGATAACTGAAGTATGTGGTATACAGTATATTATATTTGGCAATTTACCTACACCACGGATTAGGAATAAACACACATTCTGCATAATATGAGAGAAACTCACTAGATAAAAAGATAATAATAAATGAAATATATAAAGTTTACAAACAAGAGATATTTTCTTAAAGTAATGCTTACAAATTATCCTGAAGAAATATATTTTCCAGTTATGACAGGTAGATATACTTGGGTAAGTTGAAGCCTTCACCCAATTGCCGAACAAAGTAATATAAGTCATGCAAGGTTGCCCATTATGTTTCTGCTAATTTCACACCGTATTGCTTTCCACGACAATCCATTGTTTTCGATATCTGACAATTTTGGAACACTCATATATTAGGATATGACATGCTAGCTCATTGTTTTAATATTTCCAAGTTTCAAATAATGACATTTTGAATACGTGCAAACTATTTTCATTTATCTCCATAGTAAAAAGATTCAGTCTCTAATCTGACTTCCTGTAATATATCGGCAGGTCAAGTTCTTACTTTGAAATGATGAGCACAATATACAAGGAGGTTATTTATTTGCAAGCACATCATATGACAGTAAATCAGGATTGCTACTAACATGGTATTGGATGTTTTACTTTTCGTTTCATTTGTAAGCATAGTACGCTCCCAAATTTTCTAAATGAATCATTGAAAAACGCATACGCCAGTTAATTCTGTTCTGCAGCGATATGTAGTCACTGAACATCTGTTTTAATAATTATGTGGAATTATACAATTTGCATGACAGTTAGTCACCTTTATTTCAATATATTCATGTGTTTGGCAGATTTGTTTCTGAGCGATATGCGAGAAGATGTGTTTAATATGAATTGTGAGATATGTTTATGTTCCAAATTATGTTTGCAATGGTTGTCATATCCCAACTGCTCATATACGAGTACACATGCTGAATACATATGTTATATAATTCAAAATTAGTTCGCTCAACATTCTTTACAAATATGTTCTTATTATTTGTGGTACGATTACATTGTCTAAATGTAAAATCGTCTTTTCATATTCTTCGTGACGTTTGGTTCGTTTTATTCGGCATCACTATAACAACAGGCTTTCATTATTGCATATCGCTAATACGTGTATCTCTACCAAGTTTAGACTCTCTTGTCAATGTTTTCCAAAAGGAACTAATAAACTATTTGGTATGGTAAAACGTCTCTTTTGCTGGAATTCAACGGCAAATCTTCAACCAGAATTTTTTTTATTCTGCATGCAATGAGTACACTGACTTAAAGCTATTTAGAAAAGAGAAGTCTTTTGAAATCTCGTTTTCAATATTATCGTTATTAGATACGTAATAAAAGTGTTAGGAACTAATATTTATATGGAATTTTATATGTTAAAACAGAACAATCATCATACCTAGCAAGATCGTGGTAAATTTTTGTACGAAAGCTTGAGAGAAACTAGAAGCAAACTGAAAGAATGGACCATGTCAAACGCTGTGTTATTATGACCAAAATCAGCACTCTAACTCGATTTTGTTGAAATTTATCCCAGTGAAAGTTCGAATAACTAGCACATTATTCACAATCTTCAAAGCTATCGAGATTTTAATCAATAAATCATGAAATTTAACTTTTCAATTTTTCATCTTCTGTTCAAATGTGTGTCCGGACGTTTAGATGCACAAAGTTGACACTACCTAAATAAGAAATTACGTATACGCAAATGCTCACAAATATGGCTACAACAGGGAAATAAACCTCATTTAAACACATGAACGTAGCAAAATCGATTTGCGTAAGATCTAGGCAGTACAAATACGGAAAATTAGACAATTTATTAACTAAATGTTAAAAATTTTTCACATGCGAGAAAAAATAAAAATTCCTTTTTGCGGAAACTGAGGCTGATATATATTGCATCATTTCTTTCACATCGCAGCAAGTTTAGTTTAGATGTGTAAGTTCTTGTTAACACAAACTAAAAGTAACATTAATGTTCATAAATACTTCAGTAACAACTATTCTACCTTTGACGAACTTCGAATTCCATCAGAGTGAAAATATGTTATATTTAGTTTATAAAATCCGATGTCTCATGTTTTCTCAGCTATATTCTCTCAAATATCTTTCAATTGATGCCACTAAAACACTTGTGTGTTCATTAGTACTTTTATTTTTGGGCTATTGTTACTCAGTTTTGTATGGTTCGTCTCACGATATACTCTGGAAACTTGAGAACGTTTACCATACAGCTGCTCGTATCATCTTTAGAGTACAACGATCAGAGCACACCTCCCCACTGCGTTGTACTCTACACTGGCTATCCATTTGATCAAGACTCAAACACAAAATGTGTTCTATGTGCTTCGTTTCACTGATACTCCAGTCCAGCTTACCTATCCGGTCTCACCCATATGTATACCCCAGCAAGATACTTCCGCTCCTTTTCTGACAATCGTATACTCATCATTCTCACTATCAAAACGAAGTCAAATGGACAGCGTTGTTTTGTCTAATTGGGGTTCAGCAACGCGGAATGAATTGCCATTTCAATTAGACACAAAGACACCGTGATCCCTTTCAAGAATGCTTTCAAAACTCACCTTTTTTTCGACTGCAAGAATACACTTAAATACCTAAAAATGTTTCATACCTTAAATATTTTTAGCACCGAATTTGGTTGTTGTTTTCCAATTTCATGGTGTTTTTTTGTTGTGTATCCATATCAATATATGTTGAAAAGCGCTTAGTGCTTCTAAAGATTAGGCGCTATACAAATTCCTAATTATTATTATCATTATTATTATTATTATTATTATTATTATTATTATTATTATTATTATTATTATTATTATTTCTAGAATAGTGCCAATAAGAAGCAAGCAATAACATCTGGCAGAAGGAAATAAAAAACAACAACAGGGAAATGAAAAGGTAAAATACCCTTTTAAAGTAATTCATGAATATTTTAGTTACAAATTATTTAGATTCTACTTTGAAACTAATTTAAATTACATCTTATGTGTTAGACAGGTCAACATATATATTTACAAAGTTATTAGGAGCTTTCTTCCTCAGTTCTAAACATATGTACTTTATAAGATCAACGTATTTTTATTGATTTGGTAAGGATTTGGATGCGGTGTTTTCATAAATCACATACATTACAGTATAAAGGTAACGACATCAAAGCAAGCAAATAGTCTTGATTATACAGGTAATGACTATACAATCTGTATTGCCTAATTGCGGTTGTTGTCACGTTACATTATAGGTTATAAGGGAACTCCCCTTAATTAAAATGGCTTTCTGATTGATTCGACACATCACAAACATAAACCATTCATAACAATACAGTTTTCCGATTAGTTAGACAAATCGCAATGATAGTAGGCTATACAAATGCTTGAAAAAAGGAGCATATATATTAAAGAAATTGTTTCCTAGCACGTGTTCGAAATGGCTCGATTCATTGATTTTACCAGAGATGAAGAAATTCGTTCAATTTAATATATTAGATGCGTCGATCAAAAACAGTTGAAGCTGATGTCGTGATAAAGCCATATTGAAAACTATATCTTACATTTGTGCATATAAGGAAGTACGATCATACGATTTAACGAATGAAATGAGGACTCTAATTCATTCGTAATATTTATTTCATTTTACTTACGCAATTTTTTTCGAAAGCTACTTCATCCTAGTTTCCTTATGTTTTATAAATTATGCTAGACAATTCTAATGAAAATTCTAAAAACATAGTACAGCACGGTTAAAAGTCTGACGGTCCATCATATAATGAAGTTGATGGTACACAACTCCACTGAGAACGCGATGTCGAAAGTTTTTAAAAAAATATATATAATGGGGTTATGCCCCTTTAAACGTTAGGCTGTTCATCTTGTTTTTGCCGATCATGTAAATTATGCAAGTTCTATTTCACCTGATTGTCGTTGTTCGTCCGTTGATTATACGAGTACCTATCCATTGATCCGAAGGTTGGAGGGGCTGGTTCTGTTCTGTGTGTGCGCACGCAGCTGATGATTCCAAGCCTTGCATGGAATGTTCGTTTGCATAAGGGACAGAGGATAATTGGGACATTTCCAGGAGGGTTGATGGCACGTGCGTTTCGGTCTATGGAACCTGTAATATATTTTAAAGCATGTTTGCGTAGATAGAAACATACGTGGAAAAAGTTGAAGATAATATCTGTATGTTTAATGTGTGTATCCTGAGGATTACAGTGGAACTTGTTCAGGTTCAGTATTCGAACAGTGTGAGTGTCTCGTTGATAGTGGCTGTAATTGATCTCAGTGCACCATACATGAAGGGGAACCTTTAAGCCGCGTGTTTGAATGGTATATCAAATGACGTCGTGCTGGGATGTTGTTTTATGTTACAGCAACCAAACCC
This sequence comes from Unio delphinus, assembly GCA_029339505.1. Lineage (NCBI taxonomy): Eukaryota > Metazoa > Mollusca > Bivalvia > Unionida > Unionidae > Unio > Unio delphinus. Next base: position 15,080,722 of record JAQISU010000046.1, on the reverse strand, counting down.
TTAAACCGGCACATCACCGCTGATGAATGCTGTGGAAACCCTGTCCATATGACGTCAGACGAAACCGAGTAGATTGAAGTTACGTCAGCACCGTTCAGTAGAGTATTTGCAGCGGAGCTTAGGAAGCTTCAGTTGGACGACGCAGCACTGATGCAGCTGCATAAATATGTTGCAGAAGGAAAGGAGAATCATTCCTACGGAGAATCTTGGCAAAGTGTTGAAACTCTCGCAAGAAATCCTCATAGAACGACACATGGGAAATGCGTAGACGCATGATCGTCTTGTCCATAGCTTCTACTTGCCATTGACCATGGGTTCAAGGAGATGTTAAGCGATTAGGTATTACCTGTGACAAGTGTCGGAGAATAGCACCGAAATCGGACCGTCGACCTGTCCCAATGAGGATTACACCCCTTTTCGATGAACCGTTTCGACGCGTCGCGATGGTTTGGATAGGACCAATACAATCTGTGGAGGCAATCGGATTATGTCCGCTGCCTAGAAGAAGTACTACGTATCGGAGAGGGAATGCCTCGGAATCGGATTCGAGATATGAAAGGTTTGATCTCTACTATTACTGGCGGAAATCCATATTGGAAACCAACCACCAGCCTTTCGCGTATGTCGACCAGGTGAAATTGTCAAATAGACGATTGATTCTTGATGTGACGATCGCTTAGAGCCGTACAAGATGCAGAATAGTTACATGAATCAAGCCGAGAACATAGGCGCAGATTTCATTAAAAGGTGCGTTGACACGGCATATATACCGCAATATATAGTTTTATGTTATCTTTATTTTCGTGTCCGAAGTCAGCGTGTAGCGTGTGGCGTCGTTATAGTTAAGTGTATTGCATTGCGTTTTGTAACGAACATTTGTATCTGGAGCAAGTTTGTGGAAATGCAATCCCGATTTAATTCTCAAGCGTGAGAGTTTGCTGCACGTTTCATAAGAGTCATTTTTTAGAGTCATGCATAAGATTTAATCTACCTGTCTTTGGAATATTACCACGGCCATATGGTCGATCTCAAAACATTACGGTGACCAGCGGGAGACCGCAAACTTGAGTTTGCAAAGCCGATCGATCTTGTCACTTAGAAAAGGTTTACCGTTATCACACCTATCTATATATTAAAAGTTAGTTCAAGGATCGAAAGGAAAGTCCACAGGGTGAACGGAGCGTGTTATTATCCGTCTCCACCTTGACAGACAGCGAGTGGGACATTGTCCGTTTTATTTGATTTGAACTGTCCACAACGAAATCGAATAAAAATTGATATAGAGGGCGTGCTTACAAATCAGACTCGAATAATACCTTCCGAAATCGTAAAGAGTAATTTAGTATTAGCCTGCAAGGATTGCAGATAAATAAGGTTTATTTTGAGAGAGAAGCTGGTGGCTGAACCTATAGGTATATGCTTAGGAAAGACATAGCTTCTTTAAGTTATTTGCTCGACGTTTGCAGAATATTACATCACCATAATTTGAATTATTTGTAGCATGCAAACTTATTAGTAAGATCGTTTAAGTATGTAGAATTACCTTTATAGTGTTTCATTTACAGTCGTATTGAGGAAATTGGCTTGAGTCTATTGAGCGAATTTTGATGATTGTTAGCTTATGGCCAGAGTTAGATTTCATGTTCATTTTTAAATGGGTTATGTTAGCATTTATACGTGATTGAATTGCGAATTTGGAAAATGGTTGAAGTATTTAAGATTAGTTACAATTGATGTATGCATATATCAGAGCTTTTATATTTTAATATTTGAGTACATTGAATGAGCTGTAAGGTAAAGACATGTGTCTGATTATTGTAACATTGTTTAATAAAACGGAATTAGGAATATCTACTAATAAGAAGGAATTTATTGATGTATGTAGAAGAAGCAATGTATTCCTTGCTGTTATTAAAACTCAAGGCGGGTGAGGACTTCAATCTTTCCGTTATCCATAGCATAGACTACTTTCAGAAGAGTACTTACAATATTGTGGCAAGTGTGATATGCAGCCTGTACATTTCTTAAAAGACTGTTAGAATTCAAATGAGATACAAGTTGGGTTAGATCAACATTTTCTAAGAGTATGTTTATAAACGGGAGATAAAAAATTAGACGGTGGTTCTTTAAATCATTATGGACGAGTGCTGGATTCTCCAGCAGAGGCTTTACTATTTCAATTTTGAAAAATGACGGAGATTCCACGGATGAGAGAGAGAGGTATTAATAACATCAGTTAGTGAAGGCAATATTGAATCTAAGCAGTCAAGCACCAGTATTGGCATGGGAATCAAGTTCACATGACTTTGGTGCACTCGTCATCACGATTGTACGTACTAACTCCATAGTGACAATTGTACTTGCTACTCACGGTTGTCGCTGAAATTCTGTGTCGCACCTGTACTGTGATGATGAGTCAATTGAAATGGTGTTGTCAAATGTATCTGATTTGAAACTTGACACGGAAGAAATCTGCAAACAGGTCCGGAAGGTAGTTGTTAATGGTGTACATTTGTCACTTGACATGAGTTTCTTAGCAATTTCAAAGAGATTTTTGCATCTGGAACTTTGCGTGATCATAGTACTGTAGTGGGATAATTTGACTGCATTGACTATGTTTGTGATGTTGTTTTAGCGGCTACATAGATTGTCGAATGAATAGGGAGTCTTGTGAAATGCCAAAACCTCTTAGCTTTACGGTGGTCTCATTTAGCATTGCGAAGCCGGTACCTAACACTGCTATACCACGGATAACACTTGAACTGAAACTCTGAATTTAGTGGCTCTGGTAAGCTTTTCAAAGAATGAATGCAGGCAGTTATCGAGTTGTTCTACTGTAGGAGTTAATCAAGTTGTTATAATTGATGTCGTGCATTAGTTTGTTTCTATTAATCATACGGAGGTTTCTCTTACTAGCATAGGTAATCTGATTCAAATCATCAGGTCTATGAAGATTCCAATCTAAAATTGCATAGTTCAGACAGGTCATTACCGGTAAATGTGTTTTCAGTGTTGAAGAGCCACCAATTTCCACGGTCCACGTGATAATATTAATTGTGTGTGTCCTTAGTTTGTATTTATAGTTCATGCTAGATGTATAAGTGAGTCTTCGTTGTCCATGACGGACCAATGTCTACAGTCTCCATAACTTTGTCAATAGTATGCGTCCCTTCTTTAACTTGACAGTTCTGACTAAATGTGTCAACACGTCTTCGTATTTCATGACCTATCAATGCCTACTGTAAACTTCATTTCGTCAGCAGGATGTATCTGTAATTTGTTTGATTGCGGAGTGTGTGTGTGATTAAAATATTTAAAGCATCTTTAAATTTGACAAACATATCGCTACGATGTCTGCATTGTGGCAGTTTATAGTGAGGTCACATCATGTTCTAACAGGTCACATTATTTTGGCATCAGGCCTATCAGTCTTAACAATGCTGAAGGTATAGCAAAGCAGCTGTTAGTACCATTTTCATATGTGTTTGATTTGATTAAACCTTGGTTCGAACCCGCGATATCTCACACCGGAATCAGGCGCTCTAATCACTCATCGACTGGAGCGTTCGACTGAACTAGATATGTTAACATGTCCACAGGTGGCTAAAATGTATAAATGCATATGTTCTCCGTGAAAACTGTCAGTAGAGAGCGTCATTAATAAGGATTTATCGTTCAGATTACAAGTGTAATGAATCATCGTTTTAGTGAGCTACCAATGTCCACGGTCTTTGTGACCTTGTCAATATAGTTCGCGTCCCATGTTTCTAGTGGCAGTTCAGGCTAGATGTGTAAATACGTATTCGTTTTCAATGACCTAGTAATGTCTACATTCTCCTTCATTTGGTCAGAGAATGCGTCCTTAATATGTATTGATTGTGAAGTGAGTGTGATTTAAATTTTTAATTCAGCTAGAACAATGTTTCAGTCATATCGCTACGAAGACTACAGTGTGGCAGTTTTTAGTGATATGTAACACTGGGGCATCAATCCGCTGTCATGTACCATGATGTCCCATTCGGTTACATTACTCGGACGCCAGGCCGATCAGTGCTAACACAAACATCATAAAGCTGATTGCCTAGCTAGGCAGCTGTTAGTACCACTTTTCCAAATCGTTGGTGTGACTCCGCCGGAGTTCCAATCAGTGACATCAATGTATTCCGGGGCGTTGCAGACTAGATGTGTAAAATGGTTTTCCATGACGTTCCAATGTCAACGATGTATGCGTCTTTAGATTTTACCGATGATTCAGACTATATATGTGAATGCATTTTCGTTGTTGATGAGCTATAAATGTCCAACACTTATGTGGTACTCCCAATGGGATGCGTCCTTCATGAATTATAGTTTAGACTAGATGTGAGAATCAGTCTTTGTAGCCCATGACGTTCCCTAGTCCACGCTCTCTGTGATTTTGTCACAATAATACGCAAAGTTAGTTTGTATTGATAGTTCCAGCAAGACTAGATGTGTAAACGCTTTCTCGTTGACCACGTTCTTCGTGATGTTGTCAAAAATGTACGTCCTAAGTTCACATTGGGGTTGAGACTCGAATGATAATTTTTCCTCGTGGTCCATGATGTAACAATTCCAATCCATTCCATGATTTTGTATGTTGTGTGCGTCCTTGTTTGTATAGATTGTTTAGACAATATGTGTAAATATGTTCGAGTTGGTCACGACGTACTAATGTTAACAGTCTCTGTGATTTTGTCAGTAGTTTGAGTCTCTTATTTATTCTAATTGTTTATACTAGATGAGTAAATATGTTTTATTTGTTCTTGATTTAAGAATGTGATCATTTCTCAATGTTTTCTTAAAGTGCAAAATGTTTTGGTTAAATGTTTAGGCTAAAGTTTAAAAGAATGTCTTCATACATATTAATTATTGTGAAACAACGAAATCAATTTCAGGTATAATACCAATAAAGAAAATAAGTTGTTTTAGATTTCATGAGTTCTGTGATAGTTTCATATTTAGTAAAATAGGTTCATGACATACATAACTTATTGTCGATATTAAGAATGCATTCACATTTACAATAGAACAATATAAATTTGGATACATGAACATCTTAACAATCCTTCCATTTAACATCACCATTTGCCCTTATTCATTTAGTACAGAGAACTGTATTTCTTTCACTCTTACATCGCCAGAACAAGTGTTCCGAGTGGTCGAGTGGTCAAAAGCGCTTTCCTTTACGGATCACTGGCGTCTCACCTCTGTCTGCGTGGGTTGGAGTTTAAGATTCGGCTAATGTAGTTATGTGAGAAAGCTTGCCAGTAGCTTCTCGTGGGTCGGTGGTTCTTTCCTGGTGTTTTCCCGGGTTCTGCCTCCACCAATAATACTGGATGCCATGTATAGCCTATCCTGTGCTGAAAATGGCGTTAAAACCTAAAACAACAACAACAACAACCAACCTGGTAAATTTTTGTAATGACATATTCAATGTTATCCGGCAACACCATATATTTGAATTGTTTCTGGTTACTTTGATATAGAGATAATATCTTTTAACTTTGATGAACTTCTGTTTTGAATATTGAAAAACATGACGAAGGCGCGATAATCATGACTGTTGACTGTTATTGGCAAAGGCACTAATGAGCTGAAAGCAGAGTTAAAATGCATCATTAACTTGAATAATGACAATACAAAAACTGATTTCAATTCACCAGGTGTATCTAATAAGCTCTCATTGTAACAATAATGTAGGCAGTAAACTCTTTAAGTCACGTTTATCTGGACGTGTTGGGCAGTCTGGTCAAATAGCCGATAGGAGTGTAAAAGAGACTCTAAAACCATTGTGTGTGATGATTTGTAACCTTTATATTTCTATCTTGTGTTGAACTAGGAGCACGCTGAGGCGGGCCAAATACTATCATTTTTAAATGATATTATTATCTTGTGTAGAGGTAGGGAACGCCCAGACGTATATAATAATATCTTACAAATCTCCTTTTTCATCGCACACACGGTACTAATATTCCAAGCAAACATTTTACTTCTTTCCATAATAGCGTAATAAACTATCCTAGCACGCATTGCTGCTTTCTAAAATTATAAAACGGGATGTCTGTTATTATTGTATGAATGATATTTCATGATTATTTTATTTCTTTGCTCCCTAATCTTTTAAACATTTGTTACTTTCCATGAATGATGTGTTTTCATCATAGCTCAATCCATACTGAAATGTTTACTATCCGTCCTGTATACTAAACCAAGGTTTTAACATTATATGTTTCTGTGGACATAGCTACCTATAGCGCTGAACCTAATATTAAACTACCAATATGACAATATGATGATGATGTGGACATAGCTACCTATAGCGTTATCCTTCCTGTATACTAAACCAAGGTTTAAACATGATATGTCTCTGTGGACATAGCTACCTATAGCGCTGAACCTAATATTAAACTCCCATTATGACAATATGGATATTTCCCAGGCTATTCTGACCCACAAAACTAGTGTTTTTTTTTATCAACTTGTGACCATGCATAGGAAATCATTTTTTTTCTTTAGGCCATTCATTTAAAGGCGTCTTGTCGCAAATACACACACACACACACACACACACACACACACACACACACACACACACTTAAGAAAGTATGGGTATAACTCGCGTTTTATGAGTATGTGTGACTGCTATAACAATTAATCCGCAAGGAATAGCCGACTGGTAATTTCCCCAATTGATTGTTTTCTCGAGTTTCATGTAGTGTAGTAAGGTTTGTTTTCTATATTATGTTCTCATTATATTCCAACTTTAACATTATTTCTTAAAAGAATTATTGAATTCAGTGTAGTATTGTTTTCTATATTATGTTCTCATTATATTCCAACTTTAACATGTTTTTTTTTTTTTTGGTTTAACGCCATTTTTCAGCACAATATATAGGCTATACATGGCGGCCAGTATTAGTGGTGGAGAAAGAAACCGGAAAAACCCCGGAAAGAACCACCGACCCACGAGAAGCTACTGGCAAGCTTTCTCACTTAAATACATTAGCCGAATCTTAGATTCGAACCAACGCAGACAGAGGTGAGATGGCAGTGGTCCGTAACGGACAGCGCTTTAGACCACTCGACCCCCACTCAACTTTAACATGTAGATATTTACGTATTAGTAATTTCTTAAAAGAATTATTGAATTCAGTCTTACATACTCCTTTTCCCTAAGACAAGGAAACTTCGAATCTAGTTTTATACATTTCGTTCTATGTATCATATCCAATCTTTATGCGTTGCTTGTAAGTGTGTGATTTTGGATTTTTAACTGTCTTCAGTTATATCGTTACGATGTCTTCAGTATGACAGTTCACAGGGATGTCCTGTACTGAGGAATCATGCCTCTGATACGTAGTGTCATGTTCCTCCCAGTCACATGATCATGACAGGACCACTGGTAAAAAAACTACGATCGTTATTGTGAGCGCTAATCGAAGCAGCTGCTACTACAATTATTACAAGTATCTGATGCCCACCCATGACCTACCGCATTAGGAGCGGACTCTATTTTGACCTCGGCCAACGGAGCGGTCTAAACGTGTTGCAGTAAATAGCAAAATAGCGTAGTGTAAAGGATATGGATAAAAACTAGAAATGGAGGTAAAAGAAAGATTACTTGCTGTATGCAGATATATGTCTAGGCACAGTTGGAAAAGATAGTCTAAATTTAACTAATTAATACTAAATATTATGTCCGAAGAAAGTATGGAATCGTTGAATATCTGACAGTTTTACGAGGTATTAAGTTAGACAACTCCGCAGTAGCAATAGTCGCATACATGTTCTTATACACTTGCATTATGTCCCTTTAAACGGTCGGCTATCTGGTGTTTTAGCAAAGTGATTTTCGCGATTTTGTGCACTTTGCTTGGTGGTGAATGTAATATCTTCTTAAACGACGTATGAAATATTCACATATCATATGGAAAAAAAGCAATACGCAATTTTGTTGGTTTTCCTTTTTATGTTCCGCACATTCAAAACCGTAGTATTGATTTTGATTGTCATTAAGGTTACAAACGTTAGCGTTTGTATGTACTCTATTAAAATACGTACATGGTTACAAGCTTATTAATATGTACCTATGTATATATTGTGACATATACAAATTCTTAACATACTTATATTAAACAGATTTAGCACAATGAGTAATGGTTTCCAAATTACATTCAGCCAACTTTGGTATATGAGAAATATTGCCAGAAGCTTATCGTGGGTCGGTGTTGTTTCCGTGATTATTTTCGGCTATTCCACCACCATTATTACTCTACGCCATGTATAGAATATCGTGCTGAAAATAGCGTTAAACCCTACAACAACAACAACAACAACAAAAACAACTTTGTCACCCTGACATCTTAGGAGACCTTGTAGGTGCTTGTACGGACGAGCACCCCAACGACAAGATTATGTGCCGGTCATATAATTAGGATTACGAATACCGAGACTAATAATTAGATGTACACGCCGAGAGCAAAGTGAAATCATTTACTCCTAATTATCGCACCAGTCGAGTGGTAAACTTTGACGTGCTAAAGGAAACCAAGTAGACTGACAGGATGAAAACTTTAAAGTGACCACCTATGAATCAACAAGATTGTAATTTAACAACACACCAAATCGTCAGTCGACCCTTTAACAAAGACTACGAAATCGTGTACCACCTGAGTTTTTGGCTTCCTAACCACTTCAAATTACCATAACGTCATTTTGATATTGGTCAGCATGTTGAAAAGGACAACGTCCAAGACTGATAGTTCATTGTAATTACCAATGACAATCGTGAAGGATGAATCCTTGCAAACAGCATGTATCGAGCGCAAGGCTTAAGTCCAATGCGACACTCAGGTTTGATACAATTGCCACACGATAACATCAATACACTACCACATTTTATTTGTTTCTGTACTAACGCCATAACAAACAACGTGCATCCAATGCAACTTCCAGACCAAAAGTATTTTCCTTATGGACATGTTGATATCACCATGTATACAAATGTGACGACAGCCTACAAAGACACTTCATTGCGATGACAAGCGACGAGAAAGATGAATCACTCTATGCAGATGAATAAAGAGTAAACACAAACATCATAGAGCTCATTTATAACCATACCGTCATTATGGCATTCATATGACTCAGACAGCGACTTCGAGAATATTTAAGATGACAACTTTCACCTACACGGTAAAATTTAAAGACTCCACGTCTGACATTCCACCCGAGGAAGCAGTTGGTTTCATAACGGATCTACTTGAATCACTGTTAAGGAAACTCAAAACATTTTTGACCAATCAAAGATCGATGTTGTTTGAAGCTATTCATGTATCGCGACAGTGTGAACTAGCCAGTATGTCTCAGGATAACACACCTGTTGAATTAACTTCTTCCAAACGTTAGCGTTCTATTGAAGACATGAAGACGATGCGAGCCAAATTTGAAATCACGGATGGAAACGTGACTGTTCATATGGCATATGTTTTATCTCCATCGGACGATTACCATGACTGCACATGATCTGCTTACCGATAAATGCACGTAACACAATGCACATAACAGCAGATTTACGAATGAGAGTATGTGGTGGTAAAAAGCTACGCTGGGACTAAGGTTGTAGCTTGCACGATTTTAAACCAAGTGTGTGACAATATAGTGCAACATGAACTTTGTCATATTTAATTGATTGTCCATTCTTTTGTTTTAGATTTTTCTTTTTAATGAAGATGTAAGGTAGATACGTTGTATATGAAGTGACATTTAGAAACTCGTTAACTTTAATTATAAAAAGTAGTCTACTAGAACCATAAACTAAATAAATCGTAATTAGGTTTGTTTCATATCCAAAGGTGTATGTTTTAAGTAGATATTGTTTGGGCCAAAACACAGGCCATAGAGCATATGTATATACTTAAAAGTGTATTGTACCCATGCAATAGAATTTTCCTTTTTTCAGCCTCTATTCTTTTCCTTTCGAGTCTTTCTTTAAAACATTCTTGTCTTTTTTCTGTGAATTTCCGTGTTCTATGCTGGAATGTGAATTTTGTTTTACTCACATTGAATATGTTTTTCTGTATCAAACTATCACTATAAATGCATTTTACCCTATAATATATATGACTGTAAATACACCGTTACATCACCCATATTCATTTCGCCAAGTGTCATTCCCCTGTTAGATTTTCCTTGTCACGATACATTCCCAGCTTTGTTTAATTCCAATAGACCCCTTAGTGACGGAAGACGTTTTTGACTGTTACTCCCATTGACTCTAAACAACCGCAGGTTTAACCTCATGTTAAATTTCTCGTCGACCCTAAACAGTCCCAGGACCTGTTTGACTGCGATTTCAACAGACACAAAAGTATCCATTATCTGTTCTTACTAATAAGAGGCCTTGAGTATTCAAGTGGTTTAAATTTCTTTCCATTACGGATCATTGCCATTTAAGAATCTGTCTGCATGGGTTGGAGTGTCAGATTAGGCCAATATGGACATAGACCACAATTAATTTTACTATATGTTCTCTACATAGATTTCTCAGTACTGACATTTCCACAGTGTGACAATCAATACAAATCATATGTTAATCTAAAATACCTCCAAAGATGACTTCACGGTGAAATTCTTGTCAAGGGTTGATCGGCATTTTTTTGAGCTGCTGCACTGTAAACAGAACAGCATGTACACAGACCACATATTTCACTTCCGGATCATCACCAAGGCCTTATTACTCCATGTGCACTGTCGCCAAATTACACACTGACAACCACTCTCTCTGCTCATATTCTCAAGAATGAACAATTACCTTTAAATCCCTACCAAATATGCATCAATATAACTCTTCTATCACCACCAAAATGAGAGAGGAAAAAATGTTCTAAAAATAGACTGGAACTACATTCGTGGGTACTGAACTGGAAGTATTAATTGTGGTGTGATTCCTGACAGGCCAAACTTTTTGGGGCAAATTTTAGTAAAACTTTTATATTTGAATGCCACACCTACTTGAACTTTATACATGAAGTCTTTTTGAATTTCCTTGCATACAAGACATCTGACACCTGCTGGAAAGTGTGTAGTGCTGGTGTTCCACAGGGTGTACGTGCTGATCCATGTGCTGTTGAGAAACCAAAACTAAATTTGCTATATCTTCCTTAATTGTAGGCCTTTTTCAATGCTGTAAAAACCTAATTGTACTACAGGATAAGGCCTGTCTGAAAATATGTTTAAAGTTTATACATTTTGATCAATTAAAATTTTAATGGAAATTTAAATAAACATTTAAACTTATAAACTAAATTATTTTGAAAAATTAAATTTTCATAAAAGTTTGATAACAGATTTTGTCAAAGTTTAGACAGAAAAGTTGATCAATCAATGGTCTTTAAAATAAATGGTGGTTTGGGTCTGTGTAACTGAGAACATTTTTCACAGGGGTAGTGAAGTAGCATGACTTATAGTGATTTTGGCAACAAACCGCAATATGCCTGTCAAGGTGCATATAGGTGTACACACTAAAGAAGCAACAACAGGTGCTATGTTCCATATTTATTGTGTCAGGTATTTAGGCAGTTATTTGTACAACTAATAGTGCACTCAGATTTAAACATCTGATGGGACCACTTCCATGTTTTATAGGAAAATTGCATTACATTTCAGTGTCGATAACTACAAAAAGCGACAATAAGATAAGAAAATATAGTTTTTAGGCAGGCTTTACCTTACTGAACAATGGTGCTAATCTCTCTCATGAAGATCTAAGCCATGTCCTTGAGGTGCTGTATATCAGTGTAGTGATATCATGATAACTTATGGCAGTACACTGCATATGTCCTTATGAAACCTTGCTATTATCACCACCAGACTACTGGAGAGCTTCCAAGCTGATCCACCACTAACACTTTGTTCCAGATACCAGCCTAGACCTGAAAAGATATAGAATGTTTCACTTATATCTAAAAAACAGTAAGATGTATGCAAATGAAGTTAAAATGTGTTAGATATAGTGATTTCCAAATAACATTCAGGCTGCAAGCATAGGAAATAAATATTAAACTTGTCAGAGTGACACTCAGAAATGTGTAGTAACAGTCATGTATTAAAGTAATAAATTCATCCTAAAAGTATATGAAGTTTCTATAAGCATATCTGGTCATTTACAGGTTAAATAACTAATCAGGTAGACTATGCATCACAAACTTTAAGGAAATGCGGGGACGGTGAGATTTGATCATTGGTGGAAACATTAGTACATGTTAGTATACAGGAAAGTCAAGCGACAATGTAGTAAAAAAGAATATATTACTATAAGCAATCTTATTCATGAGGGAACTAATAATTCTGTATATTGCAAGAGAATACAGCCAAATGTGGCCACACATATCAACTACAGGTACCAATACATCCTATATCATAAACTAAATGTGAAATTCTGATTCCCAAAACTTGTAAACAAGAATGGATATTTGCATATGTGGGACATATACAATGTAATTGTTATGATCAAATGTGCAAAAATAATTCCAATGATCTGTTTGAACATTTAAAGTGTATTTTTAAGGGAGTTTGATACCAATTATTAACCTCAATGGTTCAATAGAATCAGATATCAGCTGATATTACAATACCGCACTCTATCCAAGTACTGAATTGAAATAATTTACCATACATGGGCATATTAATGAAGAAAATAACATTTTGGGATACATTTAGTGCACACAGCCAGAAATGTGTCTTACAGATTCACTGTAGGTACAGTGTCAGCCTATATGATATACTGAATGTGAACTTTGGATCCCAAACATTCTAAAATATGTGAATATTTGTTCATGTGGGATATGTAACCATGCTAAGATCAGTTGTACACAGTTAAACTCAAAATATCTGTTTGAATATATCTTATGCAATCTTTAGAGTGTCAGTTAACAAATATTATTAGTAATTAACAATGCATAAATTAAGATGGATCATTAGAATTCACATAACATCATACAGGCCACAATGCCGCACTTCACTAATCAATATCTTAACCAAATTTAACAATAAAATTGAATGCATTTTGTGTTCAACTTACATCATTTTGCTGTTTTCTTACATCCAAGGGTAAATATGCATGTGGAAAGTATATTTTATCCCTTCAGCATGCATTTCATTCTCAGAAAGTTTAAACTGATTTAGTAGAGAACTTGAGTAGGTTCTAGTATAAAGTTTTCATCACTGTCCTCTCACTAAACACCCTGTAACTATATTTGTTAACAATTACTAAAGGCTATATAAGCAGATATGTGTTACTCAGGAAGTCACCCCATCATAAACACATAAATTAACTGATTGGACCCCTAATAAATAGTTTGAATGATCAATACAAAATAGAATCTGTCTTTCATACATTTTAAATGTATGTCTCATTTTGACTTACAAATATATTTTCTCTGACAAAATTTGACAAATATCCATCATTGTAGCTTGTATATGGTGTAGGAGTATAAACATGCTGATATCATTTGATATAATTTCCAAAAATATTATCTATGTGCATTTTAAGGGGCAAATTTTAATTTTTTAATTTTTTAAAAAAAATTATTAAAATTTTAAAAAATAAAATTAATTTTTAAATTCTAATGTCAAGTTTCTATTTTAAATGTTAATATATATAACACCTCTAAATTTCATGTGTTTATCATTAATAATAAAAATTTTATAGCATATTAAAGTTTCATCAATACTGCCTGTACAGGACATAGACCACAATTAATTTTACTATATGTTCTCTACATAGATTTCTCAGTACTGACATTTCCACAGTGTGACAATCAATACAAATCATATGTTAATCTAAAATACCTCCAAAGATGACTTCACGGTGAAATTCTTGTCAAGGGTTGATCGGCATTTTTTTGAGCTGCTGCACTGTAAACAGAACAGCATGTACACAGACCACATATTTCACTTCCGGATCATCACCAAGGCCTTATTACTCCATGTGCACTGTCGCCAAATTACACACTGACAACCACTCTCTCTGCTCATATTCTCAAGAATGAACAATTACCTTTAAATCCCTACCAAATATGCATCAATATAACTCTTCTATCACCACCAAAATGAGAGAGGAAAAAATGTTCTAAAAATAGACTGGAACTACATTCGTGGGTACTGAACTGGAAGTATTAATTGTGGTGTGATTCCTGACAGGCCAAACTTTTTGGGGCAAATTTTAGTAAAACTTTTATATTTGAATGCCACACCTACTTGAACTTTATACATGAAGTCTTTTTGAATTTCCTTGCATACAAGACATCTGACACCTGCTGGAAAGTGTGTAGTGCTGGTGTTCCACAGGGTGTACGTGCTGATCCATGTGCTGTTGAGAAACCAAAACTAAATTTGCTATATCTTCCTTAATTGTAGGCCTTTTTCAATGCTGTAAAAACCTAATTGTACTACAGGATAAGGCCTGTCTGAAAATATGTTTAAAGTTTATACATTTTGATCAATTAAAATTTTAATGGAAATTTAAATAAACATTTAAACTTATAAACTAAATTATTTTGAAAAATTAAATTTTCATAAAAGTTTGATAACAGATTTTGTCAAAGTTTAGACAGAAAAGTTGATCAATCAATGGTCTTTAAAATAAATGGTGGTTTGGGTCTGTGTAACTGAGAACATTTTTCACAGGGGTAGTGAAGTAGCATGACTTATAGTGATTTTGGCAACAAACCGCAATATGCCTGTCAAGGTGCATATAGGTGTACACACTAAAGAAGCAACAACAGGTGCTATGTTCCATATTTATTGTGTCAGGTATTTAGGCAGTTATTTGTACAACTAATAGTGCACTCAGATTTAAACATCTGATGGGACCACTTCCATGTTTTATAGGAAAATTGCATTACATTTCAGTGTCGATAACTACAAAAAGCGACAATAAGATAAGAAAATATAGTTTTTAGGCAGGCTTTACCTTACTGAACAATGGTGCTAATCTCTCTCATGAAGATCTAAGCCATGTCCTTGAGGTGCTGTATATCAGTGTAGTGATATCATGATAACTTATGGCAGTACACTGCATATGTCCTTATGAAACCTTGCTATTATCACCACCAGACTACTGGAGAGCTTCCAAGCTGATCCACCACTAACACTTTGTTCCAGATACCAGCCTAGACCTGAAAAGATATAGAATGTTTCACTTATATCTAAAAAACAGTAAGATGTATGCAAATGAAGTTAAAATGTGTTAGATATAGTGATTTCCAAATAACATTCAGGCTGCAAGCATAGGAAATAAATATTAAACTTGTCAGAGTGACACTCAGAAATGTGTAGTAACAGTCATGTATTAAAGTAATAAATTCATCCTAAAAGTATATGAAGTTTCTATAAGCATATCTGGTCATTTACAGGTTAAATAACTAATCAGGTAGACTATGCATCACAAACTTTAAGGAAATGCGGGGACGGTGAGATTTGATCATTGGTGGAAACATTAGTACATGTTAGTATACAGGAAAGTCAAGCGACAATGTAGTAAAAAAGAATATATTACTATAAGCAATCTTATTCATGAGGGAACTAATAATTCTGTATATTGCAAGAGAATACAGCCAAATGTGGCCACACATATCAACTACAGGTACCAATACATCCTATATCATAAACTAAATGTGAAATTCTGATTCCCAAAACTTGTAAACAAGAATGGATATTTGCATATGTGGGACATATACAATGTAATTGTTATGATCAAATGTGCAAAAATAATTCCAATGATCTGTTTGAACATTTAAAGTGTATTTTTAAGGGAGTTTGATACCAATTATTAACCTCAATGGTTCAATAGAATCAGATATCAGCTGATATTACAATACCGCACTCTATCCAAGTACTGAATTGAAATAATTTACCATACATGGGCATATTAATGAAGAAAATAACATTTTGGGATACATTTAGTGCACACAGCCAGAAATGTGTCTTACAGATTCACTGTAGGTACAGTGTCAGCCTATATGATATACTGAATGTGAACTTTGGATCCCAAACATTCTAAAATATGTGAATATTTGTTCATGTGGGATATGTAACCATGCTAAGATCAGTTGTACACAGTTAAACTCAAAATATCTGTTTGAATATATCTTATGCAATCTTTAGAGTGTCAGTTAACAAATATTATTAGTAATTAACAATGCATAAATTAAGATGGATCATTAGAATTCACATAACATCATACAGGCCACAATGCCGCACTTCACTAATCAATATCTTAACCAAATTTAACAATAAAATTGAATGCATTTTGTGTTCAACTTACATCATTTTGCTGTTTTCTTACATCCAAGGGTAAATATGCATGTGGAAAGTATATTTTATCCCTTCAGCATGCATTTCATTCTCAGAAAGTTTAAACTGATTTAGTAGAGAACTTGAGTAGGTTCTAGTATAAAGTTTTCATCACTGTCCTCTCACTAAACACCCTGTAACTATATTTGTTAACAATTACTAAAGGCTATATAAGCAGATATGTGTTACTCAGGAAGTCACCCCATCATAAACACATAAATTAACTGATTGGACCCCTAATAAATAGTTTGAATGATCAATACAAAATAGAATCTGTCTTTCATACATTTTAAATGTATGTCTCATTTTGACTTACAAATATATTTTCTCTGACAAAATTTGACAAATATCCATCATTGTAGCTTGTATATGGTGTAGGAGTATAAACATGCTGATATCATTTGATATAATTTCCAAAAATATTATCTATGTGCATTTTAAGGGGCAAATTTTAATTTTTTAATTTTTTAAAAAAAATTATTAAAATTTTAAAAAATAAAATTAATTTTTAAATTCTAATGTCAAGTTTCTATTTTAAATGTTAATATATATAACACCTCTAAATTTCATGTGTTTATCATTAATAATAAAAATTTTATAGCATATTAAAGTTTCATCAATACTGCCTGTACAGGACATAGACCACAATTAATTTTACTATATGTTCTCTACATAGATTTCTCAGTACTGACATTTCCACAGTGTGACAATCAATACAAATCATATGTTAATCTAAAATACCTCCAAAGATGACTTCACGGTGAAATTCTTGTCAAGGGTTGATCGGCATTTTTTTGAGCTGCTGCACTGTAAACAGAACAGCATGTACACAGACCACATATTTCACTTCCGGATCATCACCAAGGCCTTATTACTCCATGTGCACTGTCGCCAAATTACACACTGACAACCACTCTCTCTGCTCATATTCTCAAGAATGAACAATTACCTTTAAATCCCTACCAAATATGCATCAATATAACTCTTCTATCACCACCAAAATGAGAGAGGAAAAAATGTTCTAAAAATAGACTGGAACTACATTCGTGGGTACTGAACTGGAAGTATTAATTGTGGTGTGATTCCTGACAGGCCAAACTTTTTGGGGCAAATTTTAGTAAAACTTTTATATTTGAATGCCACACCTACTTGAACTTTATACATGAAGTCTTTTTGAATTTCCTTGCATACAAGACATCTGACACCTGCTGGAAAGTGTGTAGTGCTGGTGTTCCACAGGGTGCACGTGCTGATCCATGTGCTGTTGAGAAACCAAAACTAAATTTGCTATATCTTCCTTAATTGTAGGCCTTTTTCAATGCTGTAAAAACCTAATTGTACTACAGGATAAGGCCTGTCTGAAAATATGTTTAAAGTTTATACATTTTGATCAATTAAAATTTTAATGGAAATTTAAATAAACATTTAAACTTATAAACTAAATTATTTTGAAAAATTAAATTTTCATAAAAGTTTGATAACAGATTTTGTCAAAGTTTAGACAGAAAAGTTGATCAATCAATGGTCTTTAAAATAAATGGTGGTTTGGGTCTGTGTAACTGAGAACATTTTTCACAGGGGTAGTGAAGTAGCATGACTTATAGTGATTTTGGCAACAAACCGCAGTATGCCTGTCAAGGTGCATATAGGTGTACACACTAAAGAAGCAACAACAGGTGCTATGTTCCATATTTATTGTGTCAGGTATTTAGGCAGTTATTTGTACAACTAATAGTGCACTCAGATTTAAACATCTGATGGGACCACTTCCATGTTTTATAGGAAAATTGCATTACATTTCAGTGTCGATAACTACAAAAAGCGACAATAAGATAAGAAAATATAGTTTTTAGGCAGGCTTTACCTTACTGAACAATGGTGCTAATCTCTCTCATGAAGATCTAAGCCATGTCCTTGAGGTGCTGTATATCAGTGTAGTGATATCATGATAACTTATGGCAGTACACTGCATATGTCCTTATGAAACCTTGCTATTATCACCACCAGACTACTGGAGAGCTTCCAAGCTGATCCACCACTAACACTTTGTTCCAGATACCAGCCTAGACCTGAAAAGATATAGAATGTTTCACTTATATCTAAAAAACAGTAAGATGTATGCAAATGAAGTTAAAATGTGTTAGATATAGTGATTTCCAAATAACATTCAGGCTGCAAGCATAGGAAATAAATATTAAACTTGTCAGAGTGACACTCAGAAATGTGTAGTAACAGTCATGTATTAAAGTAATAAATTCATCCTAAAAGTATATGAAGTTTCTATAAGCATATCTGGTCATTTACAGGTTAAATAACTAATCAGGTAGACTATGCATCACAAACTTTAAGGAAATGCGGGGACGGTGAGATTTGATCATTGGTGGAAACATTAGTACATGTTAGTATACAGGAAAGTCAAGCGACAATGTAGTAAAAAAGAATACATTACTATAAGCAATCTTATTCATGAGGGAACTAATAATTCTGTATATTGCAAGAGAATACAGCCAAATGTGGCCACACATATCAACTACAGGTACCAATACATCCTATATCATAAACTAAATGTGAAATTCTGATTCCCAAAACTTGTAAACAAGAATGGATATTTGCATATGTGGGACATATACAATGTAATTGTTATGATCAAATGTGCAAAAATAATTCCAATGATCTGTTTGAACATTTAAAGTGTATTTTTAAGGGAGTTTGATACCAATTATTAACCTCAATGGTTCAATAGAATCAGATATCAGCTGATATTACAATACCGCACTCTATCCAAGTACTGAATTGAAATAATTTACCATACATGGGCATATTAATGAAGAAAATAACATTTTGGGATACATTTAGTGCACACAGCCAGAAATGTGTCTTACAGATTCACTGTAGGTACAGTGTCAGCCTATATGATATACTGAATGTGAACTTTGGATCCCAAACATTCTAAAATATGTGAATATTTGTTCATGTGGGATATGTAACCATGCTAAGATCAGTTGTACACAGTTAAACTCAAAATATCTGTTTGAATATATCTTATGCAATCTTTAGAGTGTCAGTTAACAAATATTATTAGTAATTAACAATGCATAAATTAAGATGGATCATTAGAATTCACATAACATCATACAGGCCACAATGCCGCACTTCACTAATCAATATCTTAACCAAATTTAACAATAAAATTGAATGCATTTTGTGTTCAACTTACATCATTTTGCTGTTTTCTTACATCCAAGGGTAAATATGCATGTGGAAAGTATATTTTATCCCTTCAGCATGCATTTCATTCTCAGAAAGTTTAAACTGATTTAGTAGAGAACTTGAGTAGGTTCTAGTATAAAGTTTTCATCACTGTCCTCTCACTAAACACCCTGTAACTATATTTGTTAACAATTACTAAAGGCTATATAAGCAGATATGTGTTACTCAGGAAGTCACCCCATCATAAACACATAAAGTAACTGATTGGACCCCTAATAAATAGTTTGAATGATCAATACAAAATAGAATCTGTCTTTCATACATTTTAAATGTATGTCTCATTTTGACTTACAAATATATTTTCTCTGACAAAATTTGACAAATATCCATCATTGTAGCTTGTATATGGTGTAGGAGTATAAACATGCTGATATCATTTGATATAATTTCCAAAAATATTATCTATGTGCATTTTAAGGGGCAAATTTTAATTTTTTAATTTTTTAAAAAAAATTATTAAAATTTTAAAAAATAAAATTAATTTTTAAATTCTAATGTCAAGTTTCTATTTTAAATGTTAATATATATAACACCTCTAAATTTCATGTGTTTATCATTAATAATAAAAATTTTATAGCATATTAAAGTTTCATCAATACTGCCTGTACAGGACATAGACCACAATTAATTTTACTATATGTTCTCTACATAGATTTCTCAGTACTGACATTTCCACAGTGTGACAATCAATACAAATCATATGTTAATCTAAAATACCTCCAAAGATGACTTCACGGTGAAATTCTTGTCAAGGGTTGATCGGCATTTTTTTGAGCTGCTGCACTGTAAACAGAACAGCATGTACACAGACCACATATTTCACTTCCGGATCATCACCAAGGCCTTATTACTCCATGTGCACTGTCGCCAAATTACACACTGACAACCACTCTCTCTGCTCATATTCTCAAGAATGAACAATTACCTTTAAATCCCTACCAAATATGCATCAATATAACTCTTCTATCACCACCAAAATGAGAGAGGAAAAAATGTTCTAAAAATAGACTGGAACTACATTCGTGGGTACTGAACTGGAAGTATTAATTGTGGTGTGATTCCATATGGGTATGTGCGAAAAATTGCCAGTAGCTTCTTGTGGTTCGTTGTTTCTTTCCGGCGGATTTCCCAGGTTCTACCTAAAACATTAATAGTGGCCGCCATGCATAGCCTATTATATGCTGAAATATGGCGTTAAACTCTATGACAAGAACAACAGCATGCTACTAAAATGTTCGTATCGTTTGCTTAACTTGTCTCATAATGATGCAAATAAAATATGGAAGCTTTATACTTGGCATGAATTCAACGTCTAATGTGTGTCGTAAAGTCACAGCTTCGGTATAACAGCATACATTTTTTATTGTCAAGATGATTTGAAATTCATACTTTAGGAAGTAAATATATTATAGTTCGAAAAATCAAACATTTCAAATGTCACAACGTGATTAATGTAATAAAATTTGTAAATATAATGCATCATTATCAATAATGGCATATTTGTTTTCAATATTTCATACCTAAATAGCTTCTGGTAATAACATTGTATAATCTAAATTGTACATATATATCATACGAAAGTGGTTATATCCGCCTACACCTACTTTTATTCACTTTTCATAAAGGTGATTTATTTTAATTTATTCAAATTCAATGTTTCATTTTTATAATTTACTATTCATTTCAGTAAGAGAAGCCATGTTCTTAAACCAGTGCCCTATTTTCTATAAATAGCTATACATATAAATACTCCTTTATGTGTCAAAAAGGAAGTTTGGAATCATGTTAAATATATAGGAATGTATGTACGGTGTCGACATCTACTTACGTTCAGATTTCGTGTGCGGACATTTTCGAGTCGATACCAGTGTAAGTATGCCAAACGTAAGTACACATAGTGTTCTGTACAGTACAAACTTGTATTAAAGTAACGTCTTTTTAGAGTTATGGTTTCATTCAATAATTAACTTAAACTGGAACGCTTGCAACAAATAGTAATCCTAATTTGAAAATGGTACTGTTAAGACTCTATATATAACACAAATTTCACATAAACATGTCGGTTCATGCAAGCAGTAACAAAAAGACTTTTTAACGGATTGTGCATCTATTTCAGAAAAATAACTCGTGTTTTATGAATATTTGTGACTGCAATAACAATAAATCCGCTAGGATTGGCCGCATATTAATTCTCCCAAAAGTCTTTTTTTCATATCAGTAGTATAAATTCACCCAAGATTATATGTTGTCTATTACAACATGGAAACAGACGAATTTTAAAGGCTAATGAATTCAGTGAAGAAATAATAGTGATAAAAATACCCACTGAAGCGTTAAGGATCTACCTGTATAACGAAAAATACCCACTGAAGCGTTAAGGATCTACCTGTATAGCGTTAAGGATCTACCTGTATATATATATATATAAATATATATATATATATATATATATATATATATATATATATATATATATATTAAAGAAATGAATCCATTGTTTTCTTGAGTTTCATGCAATGTAGTAAGTTGGGATTTTGTGTTCTATATTTTTTTCGCATTATATTCCAACTTTATCTGTTAAATAATTACGTATTCCTAATTCCTTAAAAGAATAGTTGAATTCCGTTTTACATACTCCTTCTTACACTAAGACAATGAAGTTTACAATTTAATTTTTCGCATGGCGTTCTATGTATCTTATCAGATCGTCATGCATTGAGATGTTTGGTGTCATGTGTATGTAGTTGTAATACATGATAATACATGATTACCTACAGTTAGTACACCTAATGTTCAGTACATAATAGGTTGTAAAAGTGTTCAGAACTCTATGTAATCCAGTTAATTTTAAACAATTAGCGTTGACCAGGAATGAGTGCTAATATGGCAGAGAGGTGTTTAAAAAGATTATTATTTCTTCCACTGATCACGGTTACCTTAAAACGTCATATAAACAGTCCTTCGTAACTATTAAAAGGCATTTTGCATATATTAAGCGTACAGTATAAGTGCCACTGTAAACTAAGCAGCGGGCATATAGTTGATAAACGCTTCACCATAAACATTTCATTCGTATAGGCCTGTGTAGCCCAGATTTAAATGGCATTATATAATCCAGTCGTGGGAGAAGAATTTGTGTATCTCGTGTTCAATAATGAACAATGTCAACCGAAGATGCAAGCGCGTTGGAGACAAAATATTAAATAAAATATGTCCATTTATTTTCAAATATGCAATAAAATGAGTCCTAGCCTGAAAGTACAGAAGGGCATTTTATCAGTGGACAGTTGCTTACGATGTGTGACATGGTCTTTAGAGCTGCACAGCAACAAGAAGAATTGCTGGCTTAGCCCCATCGGACAAAGTTGACTGCACAAGACCCTGCTATGTCCGAAAGCGTTTCAGCGTGGTACACAGATGACGTGACATAATGACGCCAGGATGTCGGGCAGATGATTTAACTACGAGGAAGTGATTTACAACATCGTATTTGCTTATGACACACTTTGAGTATAGTTCTCACGGCTGGTAATTTTTAAAACCTTATCGAATGCCTTTCAGACAGCCACACATCCATCCGCTTTTCCATCTGCGAAAAGCACAACCGACACCAACGCTGGACTGATCTGTTGTAGTGGCAATTGTCCACTATGTTTTTCCCACTTGTTTCACAGCTTACTTTAATGAGTGCAATATGCCTGTCATTCTGTTTGTCGGCATCACGAGAAACAATATAGTTTTGAGTCCACTGCACCAAGATTATACCAGTTCACTCTTTATGTATATCTGTGTCATATAGGAACGTTTCTGACGGTATTGATATGACATCTACCGGTATATTTAGGTCAGCCACACCGGCATAATTTCATCTATTATTTCCTTTGCAAATTCCAATGTGACACCTATTTACGTCTGCATAACGCTATTTCTTGTCGCAAGCTGCTCTCTGCTACGGTGAATTTCATTTCATAATGTTAGTTTTAATCATGATGTTCAAATGACCCTCACTTGGACAACTGTGCAATTATCACAGCAAGAGCATATTATCCGAGATCATTAAAGAAATGTGGGTTGCACATCTTATATCCTTCAATGAAGCACTGAAGTATCACATTACACACCTGATTGGTTTTATACACGTTGAGGCTATCTGTCAGAGTAATGTCATTGCATATATCTTAGACTGTTATCCACATGTATTACACTCTCTTGGAAATAAACACTTCATTCGGTATATGTCATCATCATCATCGTCAGTCTACTGACCTAGTGTGGTTATTGAGGCACTAGGCTGTTGAACATCTGACCAGTTTCCTCCACTCGTATCGATCATATGACAACACCTGTCTCTCTTCAAAACTTGTCCTGGTCAATTCTGTGATGTCAGTTCCTTTTTTGTCGCATCATGTTCTTATGTCTCGTGTTTACCAGATTGATAAATCCTTCAATGTGGATTTTTCTAGTGTTCAAGTTAATCGGAACGATTATCAATAATTCAACTTGATGTTTACATTACAACTGTAGAAGTGTAGATTAATAATCAATGTAGATGTGTCAGGAGGGGGAGATAAATAATCAAACTAAGAATTATCAGTCACTAGTCTAGTTATTTAAATATTTTCACAACATCTGTCATTAATATGATTCAAGAAGAAAATAACTTGGAAACCATTAGTCATTGTGCTAAAGAGGCAATGGATCTTTATATTAAACGCAAGTAACCTCGTGCATATTTTATAGAGTATACAAACGTTATCTTTTAGTAACATCAGGACAAAGAAAGTCAAATACTATAGATTTGAATTTGTGAAACTTAGACAAAATGCCAACAAAATGGTGTATTGGGTTTTGCCATTAGATATGTGAATATTTCATACGTCATTTAAGAAGATGTTACATTCTCCACCAAGCAAAGTGCACACACTCGGTAAAATCATATTGCTAAATGACGTGATAGCCAACCGTTTAAAGGGACATAATGCAAGTTTAGAAAACTTTTATGTGACTATTGCTATTGCGGAGTTGTCTACTTGTAACTTAATCACACGTAGAACTGTTAGAAGTTCAACGATGCTATGCATTCTTCGTGAATACTGTTTAGTACCAATTAGTCCAATTTAGACTTTATTCTCCATCTTTTCCAACTTTGCCTAGACATATAGCAGCGTACAGCAAGTAATCTAGCTTTTATGCATATGCTTTATACTACACTATTTTGATATTTACTGCAACACGTTTAGACCGCTCGGTTGGCCTAGGTCGAAAAAGAGTCCGCTTTTTATGCGGTAAGTCGTGGGTACTTATAATAATGGTTGTACCAGCTGCTTCGATTAACGCACACAATAACGAGGGTTGGTTTTATTACCTGGGGTTCGGCCATGATCATGTAACTGGATGGGTCATGACACTATGATTCAGTGTTATGATTCCCCAGTACTAGACATCACAATAAACTGTCACACTGCAGACATCGTAACGATATGACTGAAAACAGTTGTAAAACTTACGTTAAAAATCCAACATCACACACACACACACACACACACACACACACACACACAAGATACGTTTACCAGTATAGCTTTAGAACTACTTACACAAACCAGGAAATAACTCAGACATAACTTTGTGAGTCAATGTGTAATTTTGTTCATTGAAAACAGGACTAATTATAACAGGAACACATTAGGGATTACTCGTTGTAAAGAAAAATAGGAGACTCCGTCCTGAATTAAAGGGTGGGTTATGTTGGTTTCTACCCTGTAGAAATATATCACAAGGCAAGACACCAGTCCGAACCCCTCGGTAGTTCCAACCCTACTAGTTTATCATTATTTCATCTTCTAATTTGCAACAAAAGCCTGTTGTATTCAACAATAGTTCAATGTTCAAAACAGCTTGACACACTTTGTTCAGTATGTGACTATTGGAGAAAATGTAAAACTTGTTCATCGATTTTGACGTTTGGACATCTTCTTTCTCTCAGTGACGTATTTTCGTTCGGATAGTCATGTATTTAACCACTGACCGAAACGGATGATCATGAAACAACAGTGTCTACGCATGAGAAGAATGTTAGCCAAAGATGAAGGTAATCAGTTAAGTCAGTGCGAGAAAACTCATTATGCTTGCTATTTAATTTCAGCTGCCGCAAATGCTAGATTGTTCTGGCCCGTGATTGTGGTGCAAAAACGAATTCGTGGAGTCCAACCAGCGAAGGAGAAGAGAGAAAGTCTTCGCTTTATTAGACCTCTACATCCTGGTACTACAGTTACATAATATAAATAGTGCTAAACACACAACAACAAAAATATATCAAACAACTAAGCATTTATGAATTGCAATGAACATGTAGGATTTTTTACATTTAGCTCTAAATGGGTTGTGAGATTTCAGTCTGATTCAGAAAGGTTTATATATAATATATACATGCGGGTTAGTAAGGCTGGACACGGTACATTTCTATTCAGGTCTTCTGGACATACTTTGTCTAGATATATAAAGTACGTCAAGAGAATAACACTTTAGTTCTTTAGACTCTTGCGCGATAGATCTGTAGCATAAGTGCAGTATTTTCAAAATTATAATCAATCATCAATTTTACTCCAGATACTTATACAATTACCCATATCAATCTTATGCTATCAGTTTCATTCCTTGCGTGTCTTCAAATCGATAGATTCAATCAACAACATATTTGATTTTAGATAGCAGAGGCACATTTGCATGGTGACAAAATACTCACCTTTTAACCGTTAATCAGTTACCATCGAACAATTTCCTTTATTATCGTCGTGAAGCTAATATATCGATGGCTAATGAAAACGTCTGAACCTATGCAGACGCATAACATGTGAACTGATCAGATAATCTATTTTTTAAATGAAACATGTACAGTGCATACTACATGTTTAACATTTTGAGGGAGCATGTACATTAATTTATACTAGAATGTTTTTGCTATGTATGTATTTCAATTTTAAACAGCACAGTGTATCGAGAGCAGCTGCTGTTATATAAAATGACAATAATCCAGAGGTACTGTTGATTTCATTATCAAAGCAGAATGTCGAAGGAAAAATGTATTAGGTCAGGACACTAGAGATGCGGTTAGAGCCTGATGTTTGTGTTTACAGAGATGAGGTTTATTGTTCATGAAGTCTGTGCATTTTTTAAAACTACTTATCATGCTATGTATGTGGTTACAGAATTGAATTTGAAGTTACCGTCAGTGCGGGAGTTTCTGTAGTAACGAGTTGATACAGAAAATAATTTGTTGAAGGTATACTGGAAACCTGGGGTAGCCCCAGGATATACCAAAGTGCAGAAATATAACTTTATAAACGTGACTATCCAGAAGTTGTCAGTAGGTTCAATGAAGAGGATTCTTGAATTACAATCAATGAGCATGTGGAACAGCTACTTCGTCTGGTTATTGAGGCATTGGACTGGTGAACATCTGACCAGTTCCCTCCACTTATGTATATCATGTGCCAATTCATGTGTCTCTTCAAACATTGTCCTGGTCCATTTTGTGATGTTGTCAGTCCACTATTCGTCTCTCTCTCTCTCTGCCACTTTTTCTGACACCATCGACGCTGCCCTGCAGTACTGTTGTTAATAGACTGTTGGCTCTAGGGACATGTCCGTACCATTTAAGCTTTCCCCTTTTACCAGTGGTGAGGATGTCTTCATAATGGCCTACATTGTGCTTGACGGTTCTACCCACTTCTTCGTTTGTGATGTGGTGCATGTAAGGTATGCCAAGGATAATTATGTGGCATCTAATTTCAAGTACCTGGATGCATCGTTGTAATTTTGCTGGCAGGGTTCAAGCCTAATACGAATACAAAAACTGAGATGACTAGTGCTCTCACTATTCTCATTTTAGTTTTCAGACAAATATTCTTGTCACCCAAGATACATCTCATCTTTGACATAGCTGACGTTGTTTGTGTTGCTCGTGACAAACTTTCTGCTCTTAATCCCTCTTCGGTCATTATGGAATCAAGATATTTGAACTGTCCCACTGCTTCCAGTTCCCGTCCTAACATTATGGCTGTGATTTGTTTGCCTCTATTTGTCATCAGCTTTGTCTTCTCTGTGCATATCTCGATGTCAAATATGGAAATTGTTTTCTGCTACTGTTCTGGTATCGCTCATCGATGATTTTACAATTTCAGACCAAAATGAGGTTCAGCGACATAATTATTAACTTTATAACTTAGTGTTTATAATAACGTCAACCACGTTCAGTATTGGTGCGAGAATAACTGCAAGACATTCACAGAAAATTACTTCCTACTCTATTTTAAGGCATATCATGCAGAAGATGCTTCGCGACAGCATCACTGGTAACCACTTTCACATTTTCTCATTTTCGATGTTCGTATCGCTATTTCGTTCCAACAAGTTCAAATACATTTTAAGTCGCTGCTCCACATGCACATCGATTGCCGTTAAAACACCATCTTCATTGAACAGACTGTCATTTTCTTTATAAAAATAACATTTCTGCACTTTGGTAAATCCTACGGCTACTATATATTTTCAGAATACAGTCAGTCGAGTGTTGTCTGTATCACCTCTTTAGAACAAGATCGATAGCAACATCAACCATCTGACTTTAGCTTCAAATTCAACTCTGTAACCACATATACAGTCTGTAATTAGTAGTTAAGTACAAATCGCACAGTCGTCATGAACAAGAAACATCATGTCTGTAGACACAAAGAAACTACAAGCTCTAACATCATCTCTAGCTTTGTGACATTCCACTTTAATAATGAAATCAATAGTTCTCCAGGGTTATTCTCATTTTATATAACATCCTCTTATCTCAAAACACTGTTTTATTTAAGACTGAAATACAAACAGCAAACACAGGTAATGATACAAATATAAATTAATGTACATGCTCCCTCAAACCGAAAATTGTGTACTATGTCCTGTACATGTTTAATAAAAAGTACGAGTCTCTCATCAGTTTATCTGTTGTGCGTTTGCATAGGTTCAGTCTTTTTCACTAGGCATTGATACATTAGCTTCCCATCGACAATGAACGAAAATGTTCGATGATCCTTGATTCATTGAAATGAGCTTAACATTTTGTCACCATTTTAATAGGCTTCTACTATCTACAAGCAAACGTTTTGTTGATTGAATTTATTGATTTGATGACACAAGAAGTGGA
Organism: Unio delphinus; assembly: GCA_029339505.1. Taxonomy (NCBI): domain Eukaryota; kingdom Metazoa; phylum Mollusca; class Bivalvia; order Unionida; family Unionidae; genus Unio; species Unio delphinus. The sequence goes on along the minus strand of JAQISU010000046.1, from coordinate 15,051,882 downwards.
AATTAAAACATAAGGATAAGATGGGTGTAAAAGTGTCTGGATTAAAACTGATGACTGATTATGATTTTGAAAAAGCTGAAACTTAATTGTTAGATGTATTTATTTTGGCCAAATTCCAGAAGAGTTTTCACGTAAAGAATCCGGTAACTTTCCTTATGTCTACATTGTTTCCGTTATCCCCGTATTATAATCAAGCATTAACATCCCCAGCGTATCTACTGTATGTCCACTGAAGTTATAGAGGCTGATGATTATTCATTCTGTCTCGAAAATCAATGCTTTTGCTGACACATTGAATATCACAGATCTTGCACGTCGGAAGAATGATTGTATTACGGACTCGATGCCTGATTTCTGGCTGATCATGTAGCTGATCGTTGTTTTCAAACTTCTGAAAGATTTGGGATCGGGCATTTGTTTGCAATCTAATCAACGCTTGTTACGAATTGTGCGTAAATTAATAGTACGTTCCAAATGGACATTGATCAAGACACACACACATCCACAAACACACCCACCCACACACACGGAATATATATCCATCGATACATGTGTGCATTACACAGATTTAATCGGAATGCCGTCTCCTCGTCAATTGCAAAAGAATATGGGCTCTATGACATAACCGAAATCCTCACAAAACCATACGAATAACGAAACAATGTGTTCTATATTTCAATTGACATCAAGTTGGTACATTTTGTTATCGAGCTTTATTGAACTTCAATCGATACGTTGTTTATTGCAGCTTGATTGAATTTCAGGTGATTCAGAAAGATAAGAGTACTCTAATGCCAATGGATAAATATTAGCGATGTTTGTGTATTCAGATCACATGAAATTTTTGCACAAGAATGTTAGATCTTTCTCATGTGAGTGTCGTTCACATTTAATTTCAAAACTGTTTCACAAATGTATGGAACAACCTGTAATTAATTACTTTATTATTCACTTTTTGAGCGATTGTGAAATGAACGGTAAGCATTTAGTAGCCAAAATAGCACTCGGATTGATTTAAGATATGTACTTAACTTTATTACAAAAAACATAACATAAACATATGACGTTTATAGATACGTTTATACAAAACTTTATATGCTTATTTCATATTCAGGAAACGGTGTCTCGTCAAAAGCAGTATGTACACAGCGTCACCCAACAATACAAAAGAACTTTCATTATGGATTTATGACTGATGTGACCCTACCACCGACATAAAACTTTCAATCATGTATTTGTTTCAAGACACAAAACGTTTATTTCTATCATCATAGCAATTCATACATTTAAAAAAACTTGACATGGAGACAAGATTGGGTTTCTTTTTAAGTTTTATAGCATCTATCCTATTACCTATTTCTGGAGCGAATCGAACATGTGTTGTGAACTTTAGTTCCTATATATGCAAACATATTGCCAGCAAGGCCGATTTTCCAATTTCGTTACCGGAAAATATACGGAAGGTTACGCTATTTGGGACTAATACACTTGACCGATCTTTCCCTAATAGACCATTCAGGAATACAACATGGGCAAATGTTTCTGAACTTTCCATTCTTGAATTCAATGGTATTGGTTTCATTGAAGATGATTTTCTTGACGGACTAGATAATCTCAAATTCTTGTCCATATCCTCATGTCTCGAGCTCAAGGAAATTCACCCTGATGTATTTAATTCCACGCCTGACCTTGAAGCATTGTATTTGGATGGGAACCCTTACCTTAAATTACCTGTAGTAGAAGAAGCATTGAAAGGCAAACTAGACAAACTTAAATATATATCTTTAATTGGAATTGAAGCTATTGGTCGTCGTATTGTCCTCGGAAAAAACTTTTTAAGCGCTCTCAGAACAAAAAACCTTACATATATTGATATAAGTGGAGTCAAGACAATCATTCTAGAAGATGAAGCCGTACAAGAATTATTATCAAATGTACAATACTTAAACATTTCTTATTCTACCATTATACTTGTCTCATATGACATGGAAGTTCCGGTTGATTCATTTTTTCGAAAGATTGAATTTTTAGATCTCACTAGCTGCACATCTGTAGGACAATATGCTATCCAATTAGAAGATTTAACTATTACTTGGGTTTGGTTTGAAAATATAAAATATTTAATTGCCCAACACCTGATTGATCCATACATTCCATTGAAAGTAAATGCAAGATACACGTTTGAAAATTATGTGCTTCGAAGCTTAAAAGTCTTAGATGTGAGCAAAAATAACATAATGATTTTAAATATTTCTTTTTCTGGAACATATGATTTCAGTTCATTAGAGACACTGAATCTATCGAGTAATAATTTGGAATATATGTCGCAATCTTTGTTAAGCAGCTTTCCGTCTCTGAAAATATTAGACTTATCCAGGAACCAACTGCACCAAATGCAGAGTGGGGAAGATTTTGCATATTTATTCTCCAGAAACAAAGACCTAGAGATAATATACCTGCAACGAAACGATCTTAGTGTTGTACCATCAAATTTATTCTCATCAAATACTAAACTACGTGTAATTGATTTGAGTGATAACGAACTTACATACTTTAATATCGACTTACATAACTTATGTGATTTAACGTTAATCGATTTAAGAAAAAATCGGCTGAAAAGTTTGCCTACAGCTTTCTTTGGACAATTGGAACAAATATGTCTTCACCAGGACACTGCCGAAAAACACAAAACCTCCACGACAAATATTTTGCTCAATCAAATCCAGGATAAATATCTTATAGCTGAGAAATACAAATATGGCTACAACGCCAGCGATACTATCTTGCTTACAAAAGTGTTGGACATTATTCCACAAAACCTAATGTTGAATGTGTTAGAGAATCCTCTCATATGCGATTGTGACACACTTGATTTTGTGAAATGGATAGTGTCTGCAGATATCGGGATTGTTAATAGGACAATATTGACATGTAAATATGACAACAAAGAAGCGTTATTGAACAATGCCGTAATGGAAATGGTCAGAGATAACTGTCGTATTGAACATATTATAGGCATTGCAATTCCAACATCAGTTGCAATTATGATCAGTATATTTGCATTGGGTTTTGCGATTAATCTTAGGCGTAGAAAAGTACGCCAACTCCAGGACTTTGAAATTCTGAAGAGAGAAATTTTGGATGACAACACAAAGTTCAACTTTGTTGTATTTTTGTCTTATTGTAGCCAAGACTCTCATATCGTGGAAAATATCATCCAACCTTCGATAAACACATTTCTCAAAAACAAATTCAACACCAAAAAGGATCTTGTTTGTACTGGAGCGGAATATTTTGTTCCCGGCATGCTTATCATAGAAGAAATACATCGATGTATTACTGAAAGTCTCGTTATTGTCCCTGTAATTACATCAGCATTTCTGGCGTCTCGCTGGAGTCTGAGGGAATGTGTTGATGCCATTGAGAGACAGAGACAAGTTGTGGTTCTAATGAAACAGCATACAGATACATCTGGGACGATTGCGACCATCAGCCACCTGATAGGACAGTACACGAGAGCAAGCTGGTCGTATGATGAAGGTAACTTTGTTATTCGCCCCTCCTGGAATACAATTTGTGATGGAATAATTCAAACAGCTATCAAATCGTTTCAAAATCATAGAAATCAGCATCGTAACGAAGCGATTGAATTAGCTGGCTTGATCAAATAAAACCACAGACTTTGGCACCTCTACTGACATTCTTTGCTTGAATAAAGAGCATAATGCAACTGTTAGTGTCCTCTCTACTCCAAACGCACTGTTTATGCGGAAGTATTAGTCTTCTATTGCATGCAATACAGCTTTGTTTCCCCAAATAATATATATATATATATATATATATATATATATATATATATATATATATATATATATGAAACTGATGAAACTAAAGATATCATCAGTTCCATCAGTTTCTCCACAATCCATGTTTCTACTATTAGATATGAATATATCGCGATATACGACTGGGATCAAAACTCACATATTGCAACCGTCATGTCGACATTAAAATTAAACATTGAGACAGTTCGAACCTGTTAGTTTTATATCGTATATTGTCCTTGTTAGGACCAAGTTTTAGAATGCTTGATCATATTATAATACATTACAATATTGTTAGAATATTGATATTAAAATACCGATACAAATAAAAGAGTTCTGTACCTTCGATGAACTGCTGCGAAAATGAATTGAAATAAAAACCATAACGCATTTTTATCCGTTGATGTAATGTGCGAGTTTCATCTCTTAACGCCATTACACACCCTTGTGTTTAATTTTATTTGCCGATCATACATTGTCACTCACTTTAAAAATAGCACATGTTTGAATATTAACTTTAGATAATTAGAAATATAATTGGCACTCTCCCAATCTTTATCTCTCACTACTTTTTCTTCTTGTCCCTCTCTTTCTCGCTATAACTCTGCCTTTGAGTTTGAATGTGAATCTTAGGGGAGACTTCAGAGACGCGAACAACAATGAATATGCCATTTATACAACAAATTGAAGTGATCTGGTGTTGATAAAATCCCATATTTAGTTTTTGTTACTTAAGCCATCATGGCATATATAGTCAAGAGATCCTGGAAATTCAGTATCATGTACAAATCATTTGTTAGGATATTTGTGTTGAGATCTGCTGAAGAATTCAAAGCGTGGATAGTAAATATCCATCTTTTCTTTATAAATAATTCTTCATCATTTCATTTAATTGGTAAGAAGGTAAGTTGTTCCATTTTATTTAACCATCTTATGAACCTGAAACCATTATATTGTTTGCATTGTATACCTAGCAGAATAAAGGAAACATTGTCTTCGTTGTTTTACTGCCACTTATGTTCTCGTAGTTCTATTTGTTAACTAAAGCTTAGATTGATGTATTATGATACGTTTATTGTTGCTGTTTAGAGTTTGTATATTACCATCCGTAATTCTTTCAAAATAAGTACTTTTATTTTAGCTTCTTCTACATTTTCAAAAACACTGCTCAGGCAGATTAGAAAGTTTAAAACGTATTGGTATAACGTTCGCGTATAATGTATACCACTGAAAGTACAGGGATCAATGTTCTTCAATAAAGCCTTAGATGTTTATTGTGTAATTCTGCGTTGGTATCTTAAGGAACCAAATGTATTCTATTGTGTGGTAAAACTATTTGCATGACTCAGATAATATTAAACAGACATAATACAGTGTGTAAACTTGTTTGAATGGATTATTGAACATTTCATCGAAATAATCAAATTCGATGTTACAGACACATACGTGTGTAAACATGTTCCAGCGACGCAGAAATATAACACTATTGAAATGTGTTTGCATACCACATACATATACTAGTGTGTAAACATGATTGGATGTCTCAGAGATATAAAATTGTCTAAAATTCTTGGCATGTAAAATATTTATAACAATGTGTAAGAATTTGTAGAAATTATGGGACATACTTATATTACTGTGCTAAATTTATTTGGATGGCAAACAGATTTACGGGTGCATATACCACTTTCGACTTCACAGACCTACTACAATTCGCTTACCTGTATTGATGTCCCAGAAATATAGACGTTTGTTAAGTTGTTGGGAAGTTACATAAACGTATAACAGTTTGTAAACCTGTCTTGATATTATACATACTTTCTGGTGGTGCGTCATATTTCAATTTTCTTTCATTTTTCCTTACTTTCTTATGTTACCATTTATAATTTTCAGGTAACTAGAATAAATTATAAATGTAATTAAAAGTATCCCTTAACATGAAAAGACATGTCTCGATTTTGGAAGAATCTCATAATTATCACTCCCCCAATCTTTATCTCTCACTCCCTATTATTGTCGCTCTCTTTCTCGCTATAACTCTTTATACGTTTAACTGCCTTTACGTTTGAGTTAGAATCTTAGGAGAGACTCCAGCGACGCGAACAATAATGTTTATATCATTAATACAACACAGTGAGGTGTTCTATGGTTGATAACATTCCATATTTTTTTTTAATTAGAGCCATCATGGCATATGTAGTCAAGATAGGCTGGAAATTCACTTTCATTTAAAAATCATTTGTTACCGGAAATTTGTGTTGAGACATGCTTAAGCAATCCAATTTTTCATAGCAAAGAAAAACCAATCTTTTCTTTATAAATCTTTCTTCACTTCATTTAATACGTAAGAAAGTAAGTTGTTTTAATTTATTTGACAATGTTATGGAACTGAAGGCTTCATATGTTTTGTATTGTCTTCCTAGCAGAATAAAGTCAAATATTTTATTCATTGCTTTACTGCCAAGTATATTTTTCCTTGTTCTCTTTGTTAATTGAAGCTATTTTGATGTCTGACGATACATGTATTTTTGCTGTTTAGAATTTGTTTATTACCACCCGTATTTCTTTCCAAATAAATAATTTTATTTTACCTTCTTCATTTTCAAGAACACTGTTCAGGCATATAATAACGTTTAAAACGTATTGGTACAACGTAAACGTATACTGCACGTCATTTTAAGAATAGGGATCAATATTTTTCAAACATGCATAGTATGTTTAATATGGTGCAAACCTGCTTTAGAGTCTTAATAAACCATCCACATGTGTAAGACTGTGTCGTTAACAGGTTTGGATCGCTCAGATAATATTACACAGACATCATCCAGTTTTGGACTTGTCTGAATGACTATTGTACATTTCATAGATATATACAATGATAATCTACTTGGATGTCACAGACACATACGTGTGTAAACATGTTCCGAACTCTCAGAAATATAACACTATTGAAACGTGTTGCATGCCACATACATATAACAGTGTTTAAGCATGCTTGGATGTCTCAGAGATATAACGTTGTGTAATCCTCTCTGCGTGTAACATACATATAGCAATGTGTAAACATATTTAGATATTATGGGACATACGTATATTATTGTGATACATTTATTTGGATGATAAAGAGATCTACGGGTGCGAATACCTCTTTCGACGTCACAGACCTATTACAATTCGCTAACCTGTTTGGATGTTCCAGAAATATAGCCGTTTGTTATGCTGTTGGGAAGTCACAAGCGTATTACAGTATGTACACCTGTCTTGATATCAGACATATTTTTTTTGGTTTAACGCCATTTTTCAGCTAGGCTATGCATGACGGCCAGTATTAATGGTGGAGGAAGCACCCGGAAAACCACCGGAAAGATCCACCGACCTACGATAAACTACTTGCAAGCTTTCTCACACAACTACATTAGCCGAATCTTAGAATCGAACCCACGCAGGCAGAGGTGAGACGGCAGTGATCCGTAACGGACGGCGCTTTAGACCACTCGGCCTCTCAGGGCCCCTTATTTGAGCCTTGAAGAAACACATTAAATGTATGATGTTAATATGGTAACTATCGCTTGCATCTAATAAGATACCTTTAGATATAATATATATATATATATATATATATATATATATATATATATATATATATATATATATATATTTGATATTTGATCTATATTGTGCGCTTGATCTCTATCCGCGATTTACGATAGCGTGTTTATCGTTTCAGATAATTGGCATGTAATGGCTACTTTTTGTCTGGTTATACATCGTAAACATCTGTGCTGAAATCACAGATGACACATGTAGGTTTGTCAGTGAAGTAGCAACTGGAAAAAAAGTTTGTTACATTAGCCATATCACAGTAGCTGACCCAGGCAGTTTAAATGTTATGATTCCACTTGAGACTCATTGAGGTTCCTGGACCTTTAATCCAAACTGTATCGAGGTGGAGATAAAGAAAGTTCATCTGTAATATGGTCATTATAAGGGCCACGTAGAATATATGTAAGCAGATAACACACTACAAAAAAGGTCTATCTCAGGGTCGTCCAGTATTGTAGAACTGGTTACAAAAATTATTCAAACCAGCCATCAACTACAGGGAAACCAGTCATTCTAGAAGGAGTGAAAACACTGCAGGAAACAACTATCCATTTCATATTCACTCATTATTCTATAATTATATTGCATGCTACACAAAGCAACGGTCTATTTCATAACCATCCAGAAATCGAGGTGGATTGCATCCTAATCATTATTCCTAAGTACTTCCTTCTGTCACATTTGAAATGTATTATTATCTTTATGTTTGTGTGTTTGTTTGTACAGATGCAAAAGGGGCATCGATGAAAATGTACATCTAAATACTGTTCTTCTTCTTCTTCTCCGCCATATCTCTGCACAATTTCTATTGCACACCATCGACGTGGGCTCTTGCATGTGTTGACAACAAACGCCATTCTTCTCTTTCCTGTGCAGTCCTCATTATAACTTGCTTCCGCACGTCGTATCTAGCCAGTGCAAATTCCATCCATGTCGTTCTCGGACGCCCTACGTTCGCCGTTCCTTCTAGTCTACCGTGCAGTACAATATTTGCTATCCTGTTCTTATCCATCCTTATCACGTGTCCTAGCCATTGGTGTTGTCTCTCGTGCACTTTTTGCACGATTGTCTCTGTCTGATTAAGAGCCTTTCTGATGTCTTCATTTCTTATCCTGTCCATAATGTGAACTCCTAGAATCTTTCTAAGCACCGTCATCTCAATCACAAGTAGTTCCCTCTCCTCAGCGCTTCTAAGTGTCCAAGCTTAGCACCCGTACAGGGCAATTGGGACTATAAGAGATCGGTATATCCTCATTTTCGTCTCATTCTTGACATACTTGTTTTTCCAGATGTTGTCCAACTCGCTCATCACTTTCAACGCTGTGGCTGTACGTATTTCGATGTCCTTCGCGCTTCTGCAATCTTCATTCAAGGTAGTTCCAAGGTATTTAAAACTGTCCACATGCTGTAGTTTCTTTCCTCTAAGCAATAGTCCCTTCTCAATTTTCAGCTTTACTATTCCTGCGTCATTAATTCTGTCTTGGTCTCACTAATTTCTTGTCCATACCTTGCGCTGATCTCATCGACTTTGTCCAGAAGGAGTTGAGCTTGTCCAAGCAGTTCTGCCAGACGACCAATGTCGTCGGCAAAGCGTAGGTTGTTAATTGTTCTGCCACTTATGCGTGACCCAACGTCTTCTAGGCCATCGAGTGCCTCTCGCATAATATGTTCCAGGTAGATGTTAAATAGATCTGGAGATAAAATGCAGCCTTGTCGCACTCCAATCAATTGCCGAAACCATTCCGTCACATCGTTTCCAACTCTGATAGCGCCTTGCGTTCTCTTGTACAAATTTTCAATGAGATTGGTCAGCTTTGGATGTATGCCATAATGGTGTAGTACCCTCCACAAGCCTTGGTGCTATATACGATCAAAGGCTTTCTTGAAGTCTATGAAAATCAAGTACAATTCCTTGTCCTGCAACGCGAGGTGCTTTTCTGCTATCAATCGCAGTGAGAAAATTTGTTCAATTGTGCTTCTTCCTGGTCTGAAACTGGCTTGCTCTTCTGACATCGGCGCTTCAATTGTATACTTCATTCGGATCCTTATCATTTCCGATATGATCTTACTTACGTGGCAAATGTGGCTAATCGTTCGGTAATTCTCACATTTGGTAGTGTCCCTTTTCTTCGCGATGGTGACCACAATAGACTTCGTCCAAAGTGTTGGGAATTCTCCAGCATCCCAAATCTTGTTGCAGATCTTTTGCATAATTCGTATTACCATTTGTCCACCTCCCTTTCTCAGTTCTCCTTAGATGCCATCAATTCCAGGAGCTTTACGCGGCTTGATCCTTGCTCACTTCACTTTCATGGAAATTCGGTCCAAGGTGATCCCTCTTACAGTTTGGCCAAAGTTGTTCGAGTACGTTCTCGTCTGTTTCTATCTTTGCGTTGTAGAGGCTCTTACCATACTCGTGCCATCTTTGGAGAATGTCTGAATCTTTGGTGAGTAGGTTACCATCCTTGTCTCTAATGTTTCCACGCCTATCCTTCAGTTTCACACCTTTCTTGAGCGTTTTGACCTTTTGAAAGAGAGATCGCATGTCATTCTTACGGTTTGCTTTTTCTGTTTTACGGGACTGTTTGTTAAACCATTCTTCACGGCATTCCTCAACCTTATTGTCTATGACATTCTTCAGCCATGTGTATTGACGTTTCCTATCTTTAACATTTCTCTGATTCTTATTTATCATCGCTTTTATTGCTCGTCGTTCGTCAGCCAGGTTGAGTATCTCGTCACTGATACATGGGACTTTCTTGTACCTCTTGAAACCAATCTCTACCTCAGCTGCCTCCTTTATCGTATGGTTAACAAATTCGAGTGCTTCATCTAGGCTTTCCTTTTCGATCATGTTGCCGAGTGCTTCAAAGCGATTCTTGATCGCTATCTCATATAGTTCTTTGACTTCAGGAATACGCAGCCTTTCAATGTCCACCTTCTTCGTATGCGTCCTTTTATGATCATTGAATCTTATTCTGAAGTTTGTCATCACAAGATTGTTACGTCCCCATTATGTAGTAAAGCCAGAGATGGTTTTCCATGACGTTAGTGATTAAATCGAAACTCAGAATAAACGTATCTGACTAAATATCATTCAATGACCTTAGTAACATAACAAAACTCAAAATAAACGTATCTGACTAAATATCATTCAATGACCTTAGCAAAATAACAAAACTCAAAATAAACGTATCTGACTAAATATCATTCAATGACCTTAGCAAAATAACAAAACTCAAAATAAATGTATGGACCAAAGCTGCACACATTCCATTCCACCACTCGAAATTGTGTTTAAGTCTACAAATTATTTCCCCGATTGCGAAGTAAAATTATATATATATATATATATATATATATATATATATATATATATATATATATATATATATATATATATATATATATATATATATATATATATATATATATATCATTAGCTCCACTGCCCTCTCGCCCAAAATCATGCAAGCATGTATAACTTGGTATTATTATATTCTTTTTAACATATGATCGAATTGAATACCCACTGTTTGTCAAAACCGTTCGCCACATAAGACTTGTCTACAAAGAATGAATAATGAAAAGACCGTTTTACACCACGATTGCAAATAAATTAGTAAGATATTCTTGCGTACACTCTACCCAACTCTGACTGTAGTGATATCTTTAAGTTAAATGTAAGTCGTCGGTTTGTAAACTCTTCAAATATACTTAAATTATCATTTCATTATCAATACGTTCTTTTCACTTAATTATGTGTGTTATTAGGAAATGGTAATGAAGGCAAGTTTGCATGAATCCTAGTAAAGTATTGTTATTAAATGTATTACTGATATTAATAATACTTTGGTAAATCAACATTCACATATTCATCGTCACCATTCCTGTAATCATTGTCATCAACAACAACAATGTCGAGAACATTAATGCACTTAATTTGCATGTTTAATGTATATGAACGAAATTGTAAATGGAATTCTTTGCCAAGTACACAATTACCTACATGTGTTAGTTTCAACTTTGTTGTTTCGAAACACTGCATATCAACAACCGACGAAGGAAGAAATTTCCGACGATGTCATGCAATGTCCGATACCTTGCAAGTGGAGTATATTAAACTATCAATGTTCATATGTCCCCAATGTTTATTGTAACGTTCTGGCCGTTGCAAAACACAACAAGAAAAGAGTGAAGAAAAATACGCATTGTATAATTTAACAAATAATTTATTTCTAAATAACACCAAGGATAAAATCTGAAAAAAGAACTGAAAGTTTTTCAAATCAAATTAAAAAAATCCAAGAACAATCCAACAACTAAATATTAGAAGTCCTAATACTAAAACATCATAATGAAACTGAGTGCGAATCCCGATCAAATTCTAACTGGAAGTCAATGACGAATTTTGTGGTTAGTGTCGTACTGATAGGCCAGCAGTTATTGGTTGAATCAATGAAAATATAACTCAAGTGCTTGAATTCATTGTGCATTTCGTTATCTGTATTTGTTTAAAAGTTAATTTAGGACACAGTTATTTCCAGGTAAACAAATCTCTTAGAATCCAAATAATATAAAGAAAACAAAATAATTAAATCCTAAAACTAGTCACAACATGAAACACATTACATTCGCAAGTGCTGAGGTAAGTAGGACATTAATAATACATCTTGCTACGGCTTGAAACATGCCCGGTTGAATGTCACTCGACTTAAGAAACTTAATTGAAACGTGTCATTAGTCAGGTACTCTGAATCAGATTTAAAAACAAATGATTACAAGTTGTTTAATTCAAGTCTTACTTATTCTAAATAATTGTCAGGAAGTTGGTCAGTATTAGATGCAAAATGTGTAGTATTAATTGTTTACGAAACATGAGTCAAGTCAAAAGAGAACTGTACTGACTTGTTGGACAATGTCAAAACCAGTAAAGTTACATTACAATATGATCTAATGGACAAAAGGTTAAAAAAAACTTACAACAATTTTGTTTTACTTAAATCGAATATAAATAAAATCGACAATGCATTACAATATTGCTCCACTCACATTGCATTATGTAGGCAGTCAACGTTTATACCTTTAATGTTTACAAGCGTTTGATGAGTGACAGAACGTATTGATCTACATCAGCTGACAACATTTAGAAAATCGTGGATGTACAAGTCCTCTTCGCTAATGTTTTCAAACTTAACTCCGTTTTACATATTCGCGGCCCTTGCGTTTATAGATACATGAAATATCCTTACAATACCTTATTTCAAAAGTTTTATAATGTCTAATGTACTAAAATAATGAACATTATTAATTGGCTAATCACTCGTTTCGGAATTAACCTTTAACACATACTTCTCATTATCAAAACATTTAATCTACAAACTCAAACAAAGCTATAAACAGCTTTATATAGATGCAAACTACTAAACAAATATCTGTGATATGACTGGTCCTTAAACCTATTAGTTTAACATCAAGGAATTTAAATTTAATCTCTCTCTCTCTCTCTCTCTCTCTCTCTCTCTCTCTCTCTCTCTCTCTCTCTCTCTCTCTCTCTCTCTGTATAATCGTATTGTGAATTGTATCCTAAAAGTGCCAAGACTATAACTAAATGTCCGAAAGTACAAATTGTTCCGGATGAATTCCAGGTAATACATATGCTGATGAAACCCACATCTCTGAATGTGATGATGTGCTAAAAGTCTTGCTACAACAATTCCACTGAATCCAGAATATCTTTGAACTAATTCATAATAATACCAAAATAATGTTTTAGTAAAAACACTTATAAAAGCAAATTTGACTTAAAATACATAATAAAAAAATTACTTTCCTCAAACTAATCTCGATACATAATATACTTAAGCACACTGAAACAAAATAAACATGAAAAGAATCAGGAGTAAATACTGGGCACTTATTCCTACTTGTATAAATTCTCTCTTCTCTACTTCACAATAGACCAACACATTACGCATATCATCCCACCTGAATTTTATTGCTCTATACTCAGTCATCCAAAGGAAACTCGCATCAAGCTGTGAACACGTTGATTTTATCAAATGTTAATTAGCATATTTTTCGATATGTTGCCAGTGGCAAAGTATTCATCTCGTATGACAAATAATCTCAATATCACAGGATTTTATTTAAAAAAACATGCCACAAATCAAAACATTTCCTGATAAGTGTTTAACACGTCGCATATAACGCACTAGCTTTGCAGTTAGCTCTAGTACTTGAGAAACAATCACTTCGAAATAACTGGAACATTGCATTGAACTTTATTGATTGCATAATTTAGCGAAATTTTAGTTTATTAGCATAAATGAATGTTTTATACTAGCTCTGTTTGATGAAATGCACATATTTTTCAAAATTTGCATATAGGTTAACTTGATAGTTTGAACGATGTCACATCAATTTCTAGTAAATAAATGTTACACCTGCGTTATCTACTAAATTGCTATCCTGATTGGGGAATGGGAATCCAGCATTTCCCAACTTGGAATGTTGATTCCATGTCGGTGCCAGCTACAAGGCGAGACAACCATCCACCATAAGGTAATTGGGCGTACTGTAAGCAATATGCTAGATCCAATATAATGGTTTCACGCCCTTTACATCCGCTTTCAGTATTTGAGAATGGGGGAGATATACAGAAATATATACAGGTTGGGTCGGGCGTACAACCATTTTATTAATAAAATACAATTATTTGAGATTATTATGAATACAATTTACTGCTTAAAAATGAACTAAACGATACGACATACAATACTGATTATACGATATTAATAATGTTTTATAAACCAATAAAGCCCTTTTAATTGTTTTAAGCCGTCGGTTCATATTTTAGGCTCATCCTTCCTTTCCATGCTGGACAGTTTAGTTCCATATCTTATTTACTCCTTTGTTTCAATATTTTCTGATTGTCATGATGGATATTTGCCGTCCATACTTTCTTCCTACAGGCTTAATACTTTGGATACATACTTTGGTGTATATGCCAGCTGTCTGTCTCCCTAACGTAAGTTATGGCAATACATCTTTGGTTGGTATCCATTATTGACTCACACTGAAAACAAAGCGCGTAGGCAGATGCTAAATTCGTAAATGTATTAACGCAACGTAGAATAACATTTTTCAATTCTACATGCAGCTGTTGTAGAGAAATAAATGTTACAGAAAAACTGTCTGATTTTCATAAAATTCCGACTTTATTGGTACGCTCATGCATTCAGCAATTCGCAAACCTGTCTAAATGACATTTTTGTGTAATATCATACTGTTCAACGGGGCATACCAGTTTATAATGACAGACCGATTAATTTTTTCCCATTAAATAATGTATACATTTGCATCAGGAAGTAGCTGATATACGATAACACATGTTACAGATCTCGCAAGAGTCTAAATAACTAAAGTGTTATTCTTATGACGTACTTTATATATATATATATATATATATATATATATATATATATATATATATTTCACTCTTCCCCTTCGCTTATTGGACTCCACGAATATTTGTTTACACCACTATCGCGCGTCAGAACAATATAACATTACCGGAAGCTGAAATTAGATAGTATGCATAATGAGGTTTCTAGCCATGACTTGGCTGATTACGTCATCTTTTGCTAACATTCTTCTCATGCATGGACACTCTTGTTTCATGATCATCCCGTTCGGTCAATGGTGAAATCCAAGACTATCCGAATACGAACACGACACTGCAAGACAGCGCTTGTCAAGACGTCAGAATAGGCGAATAATCATTGCATTTTCTCCAATAGTCACAAACTGAACGAAGCTGTTTTGAAAATTCATCTATTCTTGAATACAACATGCTAAGGTCTGGAAATTAGAAGATGCAATTATAATAAAGTAGCAAGGTTAGAACTGCCAACGGGTGCGGACGGTGTCTTCCCTTGTGCTATATTGTTACAGATTAGAGACGCACCTACCCCATCGCTTGATTCATGGTCTGATTCTCCTAACATTCTTCGTAACAAGCTCATGTAGTCACCATTAAAAAAAAACCAGTTAACTCTAAAGTGTCCTATTGTTGTTCCAGTTATAATTCGTCCTGTATTCAAGGAACATAATTACAAATTTACTCACCTGATTATGTTTCAGCTACTTACTTTTTTGTTAAAGTAGTTATAAAGCTATACTGGTAAAAGTGTCGTATCGTATATGTGTGTGTGTGTGTGTGTGTGTGTGTGTGTGTGTGTGTGTGTGATTTTGGATTGAGACTTAGGCTAAAGGAAAGGTCTAAATGTATTGCAGTAAATAGCAAGCAAAATGGCGCAGTGTAAAGAATATACATGAAAGCTAGGAATGTAGGTAAAGGAAAGATTACTTTCTGTATGCTGATAAATGTCTAGGTCCAGGTGGAAAAGATGGAAAATAAAGTCTAAAGGTTCTTATAATCTTGCATTATGTCCCTTTAAACTGTCGGCTATTAGGTCATTTAGCAATAAGATTTTCCCGATTTTTTTATCTAAGTTTGGTGGAAAATGTAATATCTTATTAAACGACTTATGAAAGATTTACATATCTCATGGAAAAAAAGCAATACGCCATTTCGTTGTGTTATTTGGTTTTCTTTTCAGGTCCTGCACATTCAAATCCATAGTATTGATTTTCATAGTTCTGACGTTAATAAGAGTTAGGTGTTTTATGTACTCTATAAAATAAGTACGTGGTTACCAGCATTTTAACATGTAGGTATGTATATATTATGACAAATACAAATTTATAAGAAACGTGTATTATACAGATCCATAGCTTGTTTAGCACAATCACTAACATTTTTCAACGGTATTTTTGTCTTGAATTACACTAATGACAGGTGTTTATATTTAAATACATAGACTAGTGACCGATACTTCTTTGCTTCATTTTTTATCTCCACCTTCTGATTCATCTACACTGATTATTGATCTACACCTCTACAATTGTAATGTGCCCATCAAGCTGAATTATTGGTAATCGTACCGTTGAACGTTAGCACGAGAAAAGTCCTCATTAAAGGGTTTATCAATTTCGTAAACACGAAACATAATAATATGATGCCAAAGTACCAGGAACTAATGAACAGAAGCACCTTTGGCTGGAAGGACGATCTATGTATCGTAGGGGAATGGAAGTTATAGGGGAAATAAACTTTTAGTCCGATATCGGTATCGTCGGGATATGCATGCATGATATACATTTTCATGATCCTAGCAGATTTCGCTCAAACGGATCTTAGAACCCATCTACAAGACGTGTAGCGATGAGGACATCGAACGTTACTTAGATTGTCATTGACTTGACCGATGAAACAGTAACCATTTATACGATTACAGCACTGTATGTGCTTACCGACAAGTGCACGCAACACGATTTAAATAACAGCAGTTTTCCGAAAGAGAGTGTCTGGTGGGAAATCTGGGACAAAGGTGGTACCTGACCCGATTTTAAACGTGTGTGATGGATATAGAGCAACATGACCTTTGTCATATTTGATTGATTGTCTATTTCTTTTTCGTAATGTGTGTCATACTTAAACTCACCGCTTAGATATAACAGCATACGTTTTCTATAGTCAACGTAACTGTAATTTCATAGTTTAGGAAATAAATGTATTATAGTTCGAAAATCAAACATTACAAATGTAACAACGTGATTAATTCAATAAATCTTGTAAATCAAATGCATCCTGATCAATGTGATATCACTTTTCAATATTTAATAAGTAAATAGCTTCTGGTAAAGTCATTGTACAATCTAAGTTGTACATAGACATCATACCAAGCGGTTATATCCATCTTAACGGACTTGTATTCGCTCGACACAATGGACCTTTATTATAATTTTTCCAAATTCCTTGTTTAATGTATAATTTACTGTACAATTCAGTGAGAGATGCCATGTTTGTAAACAAGTGCCCTAAATAGCTATAAAGATAAAAAAAAAATTCGTGCATTAAGAAGGAAGTTTGGAGTCAGGTTCCATAAGTATCATTTTCTGTACGGTGTCGACATCTACTTAAGTTCAGATTTCGTGTGCGGACATTTTCAAGTCGATACCAGTGTAAGTATGCCAAACGTAAGTACACATAGTGTTCTGTAAATTACAAACTTGTAGTAATAGTAACGTGTTTTAGAGTTATGGTAGCATTCAATAATTAACTTAACTGAAACGCTTGCAAAGGATTGTAATCATAATTTGAAAATGGTACTGGTTTGATTCTATATATAATCAACATTGAACATAACCATGGAGGTTAAGGCAGGCAGTAACATAAACTACTTTTGTAACGGATTGTGTCTCTATTTCAGAAGGATAACTTGTATTTTATGAATATTTGTGGCTGCAATATCAAAATACTCGCAAGGATAGGCCGCATATTAGTTCTCTCGAAATTCTTATTTCATAGCTGTAAGATGAATGCAATAAACGGTATATGCTGAATTTTACAAATAGAAAGCAGACGAATTTTAAAGGCTAATGAATTCAGTACAGAATTACTAGTGATAAGAATATCCACTCATGCATTATGGATATATCTGTATATCTATGTATCAAAGAAATGAACTGATTTTGTTATTGGGTCACATGCAGTGAAGTTTGTAGGAGGTTTGTTTTCTATATTATATTCGCATTATATTACAGCTATAACATGTTGATAATTACGAGTTACTAATTCATTGAAATAATTTTTGAGTTCAGTCTTGCATACTCCTTTATCATGCACCAATGAAGTTTAAAATATAATTTTATTCAGTTTTTGAGTTTTATGGTTCATACCCAATCGTCATGCGTTGAGAAGATTTGTGTCACGTGACATGCAATTATACGTTATACTAGTATCCGATTATCTAAAGTTAGTACATCTAACGTTCTGTACATTATAGGTTGTAGTGATGGTAAAGATTATACGTAATCAACGTAATATAAAATAATTAGCATTTGGGCAGGAATGAGTGCTACTTTGGAAGATAGGAGTTTACATTCAAAGTATAACAATTGTAACTCGGCGTTTAAAAAGACCGTACTATTTATCCGACTGGTCATGGTTCCCTTAAAGCTTCATGTAAACAATCCGTAGCTATTTATAGGCAGTTTGCATACATTAGGTATCCATTCTCAGTGCAACTGAAAACTTCAACAATAATATTACACTAGTATCGGCCCGTCTACCTTAGTTTGCAATGGTATAATTTAATCCAAACGTGGTAGAAACATTTGCGCATCTCGTGTTAAATAATGAACAACGTCACCCGAAGGTGCAAGCGCCCTGGAGACATAAACAAATATGTCGATATATTTCCACATATGCAACAAAATGAGTCTTACCCTACAGTCCAGCAGGAAACTTTGTCAGTGGACAGTTGCTTACGATGTGTAATATGGTCTGTAGAGGTGCAGAGCAACAGGAAGAATTGTTGGTTTCGCCCCATCGGACAAGGTTGACTGCACAGCAACCCTTCCCTGTCCGAAAGCCGTTCTGAGTGGTCCTTAAACAACGCGAAATTATGGCGGGGGAGGGGCAGACAGATGACTTAACTATAAGGAAGTGATTTACAACATCTTAATCGTTTTTACATACTTTGAGTATATTTGCCAAGGCTACTAAGCTTCTCAAATGCAGTTGGGATAGGCACATATGCGTCCGCTTATTCTTCCGCGGAAAGCATAACCGACAACAACGACGGAATGTTCGTTAGCAGAGGCAATATTCCACTATGTTTTGCCCATTTGCTTCAAACCTACTTTAATGAGAACAACATGCCTGTCATTATGTTTGTCGGTATCAAGATACTCAATATGGCTTTGAGTCCACCACATCAGCACAATACCAGGTAACCATTTGTTATATATATTAGTGATATAGTATTGTTTTTTGGCGGTATTTAGCGGACGTGTATGTTTATGCCAGCCATAACGGCATAATGCCAGCTAATATTTCCTTTTTGAATGCCATTGTGACCCTTATTTATGTTTGCATAACGCTCTCTCTTGTTGCAAGCGGCTCTCTACTAAGATAAAAGAAACCTTTGTTACATAAGGATAGTTGTAGTGGTTATATTCATATACAACAATTACATGTTTCCAGGGGCGCTGAAATGCCTCTCACTCAGACAACTGTGCTCCTATTACAACAAGAGCATATTATCCGAGACAAGAAAAGCAATTTGGGTTGCACATCTTATATCCTTCAATAAAGCTTGGAAGAATCACAATACACACACGATTGGATTTTGATGAGCTGAGGCTATCATCCAGAGTAATGCATTGCATATATAACTTAGACTGCTATCCACACGTATTAAAGTCTTTCAGAACCAATTTCATTCAATATATGTCATCATCATATTCAGTCACTTGATCAGGTTTGGTCGTTGAGGCATTTTTCTGCTGAACAACAGACCAGTTCCCGCCACTTGTTTCAATCATGTGCCAATGTCTGTGTTTCCGCAAAAAAATGTTTCCACTATTTGTATCTGCATATTTTTTTTGACAAACTGGATTCTGTAATGCAATACTGTTATGGATAGACTGTTGGCTCTAGTGACATGGCGATAGCATTTCAGGTTTCTCTTTTTGACAGTGGTTATGAGGTTTTCATAATGGCATACTTTGTGCCTGATGGATTACGCACTTCTTCACTTGTAATATGGTCCAAGTAAGATATGTCAAGGATGGTTCTGTAGCATCTCATTTCAAGTGTCGAGATTCTTCGTTGTAACTATGCTCTGAGAATCCTGACCTCATATGAATACTGAACGATTAAGATGACTAGTGATCGCAATAGTCTGATTTCAGTTTTCAGGCAGATATTCTTGTTTTTCCAGATGAATCTTAACTTCATGTTATTGATCCCTCCTCGGTGTTATGGAACTAAGATATGTGAACTGACCAACTGTTTCCAGTTCCTGTCTTTTGATTTTAATCAAGACTGAGATTTGTGTCCCACTATTTGTCAGTAGCTTTGTCGTGTATGCGCTCCTGTCCATGTTTTCTCCAAGTGAATCACTAAGAGGCACGTTCGTCTTCACCCCCTGCCTCCTCATTATTGTCGTCTGAAAAGCGCAGATTGGTGACGTTGCGCCACCCAATGCTGACTGTACCTTTGTGATTTTCCAGGGCTTCGTTCGTCATGCGCTCTAAGTAGATGTTGAAAAGCTTTGAAAAGCTATTTGAGACAG
Organism: Unio delphinus; assembly: GCA_029339505.1. NCBI lineage: Eukaryota > Metazoa > Mollusca > Bivalvia > Unionida > Unionidae > Unio > Unio delphinus. The sequence continues at coordinate 15,031,247 of JAQISU010000046.1, read as the reverse complement.
GAGAGAGCGTTAACGTACTCCAACTGTTGTCTTGAACCAGTCCCCCACATAACATTGGTCAATTGTTGCACTGGTAGCCTTGGCGTATATCTGCCCTTCGAATGTTTCCCTCAATACATCATGCCACAATCTGTCTCACCCCTCTTCTTGATAAGTTGAGCTGGGATGTTGTCTACTACAGCTCGCTTCCCAGTATTCAATGCTCTTATTACGGACTTCACATCATCATTGAAAATCTGGAAATCATCAACATTTGTGGAGTATGGAACGTCAAGCAGCTCAGGGTCTGCTGTACATGGATGGTTGTATAATTCGTTACAATACTAAGTCCATCTGTCTGCAATATCACCTGCTTTAGTGAGGTATTTTTCATTTTTGTCCTGAATGGTACTGACTTTTAGATGTGTCTCTCTGGTGAGTTCCTTCACAATTTGGAATGCATTTTCTTGTTATTCTTTATGATACTGTTCTATATTTACGTGCACATTTTTCCAATTCAATCTTCTTTTGCTTTCTTGAAGCAAAACGTTCTGACATCATTGTTCATTTTTCGGTATTCCATTGGTCCTGTTGTGTGTCTAGTGTTTTTGAGGTCTCTTCCGAATCTATTCTGTAACCCAGGGTTTTTTCTTTGGGCTATGGCGTCCAATGATGTACCTGGCAGTATATGTAGACAAAAGAAAATTAGAACTCATAAAGTGTGGTGCTACTGATCCGGTATCGCCAATCGATGAATTTATAATTTCAGACAGTATTGAAGTTCTGCGACAGAAGTATTCAGTTTATACCCTAGTGCCAATGATAACGTCTACCAAGTATGGCAGTGGTGCGAGAATAACTGCACGTAAATCACAGAGAGTTACTACCAAGTTCTTTTTTAATACGCTTGAGTATCAATCGTATATCTATTTACGATTGCGTGGTGTGAATAAATGTAAGTAGTATTTCCGTCTGTAAATATACATCGCTTGCTATCAGACGAATACAATCCTACCTTTGTGATTTGACACACTAAGATGCAATAGTTTTTCTATCGGATCGGATTTAGCACGTGTTGGAATTGGAGTTGCTCGGGAAGCGATTATAAATGCATATCAAGCAGACGATGCTTCGCGACAGCAGTCACTTGGAACCACTTTCTCCTTTTCGATTATCTTCTAAATATTTAATTTCAACAATTTCTAATGTATTATATGTCACTGTTCCGCTTACTCATCAATCGCCACTTAAACCACCCTCTTCATTGAACCTACTGACCACTTATGGATACTCACATCTATAAAAAAATAACAATTCTGCCCTTTGCTATATTATGGGGCTACTCTAAGTTTCCAGTATATCTTCAGTAGATTGGTATCTGTATCACATCGTTGCAACAAGGGCGATAGCAACAGCAACACCTCAACTAACGGTAACTTCAAATCAAACTCTGTAACGACATATACAGTCTCTGATTAGTAGTTAAATAGAAATCGCAGTCTTCTTCATGAACAACAAACATCATATCTGTGGACACAGATATACGACAAGACTTTACATCATCTCTGCATTCCTGACCTAATACATTTGCCCTTAGACATTCTACTTTGCATTATGAAACCAATAGCTCCTCAAGGTTATTGTTATTTTCTATGACAGAAACCGATCTAAACACACTGTTTCGTTTAAGATTTGAATATATACATAGCAAAATCAGGAACTGCTAAAAGTACAACTTACTTTAAATGCTCCTTCCAAATGGTAAACATGTACTATGCACCGTATATGTTTAATACAAAAAAAAGAGTTTTTGATCAGAGCAGCTGTTGTGCGCTTGCTTAAGTTTAGTCTTGTTTACTAACCATCGATACAATAACTTCACATCGACAATGAACTCCTGATTAACGGAAATGGCTCCTGATTAACGGAAATGAGATTAGCATTGTGTCACCGTGTAATGAGGCTGTGTAAAACAGTTATGTGATATATAAAAGCAAATGTTTTGTTATTTGAATATTGCGATTCGATTACGAACAAGGAGAGAATATTAAAACATAAGAATGATACGGGCATTTGAAAAAATCTCTGGAGGAAAATTTATGACGCGTTGTAATTTATGATAAGGCTGCAACGTAACTGTTATCTGTATTTATCTTGCACAAATTCCAGTTGAGTTTTCAACTTAACAAAATCATGTTTTGCTCCTTATGTCTGCCTTGTTACCGTTATCCCCTAATTAGAAACAAGCACTAATATCCCGAGCGACTCTATGTCTATTGAAGTTGTAGTGGTGACGAGTTTTGAGACAACGATTAAGCTTTTGTGATTATTCTTTCATTCTAGGCACATTGAATGCCACGCATCTTGCATGTCGGAAATTAGATTGTATTATGGATGTGACACCCTAATTCTGGCTGATCAGGTATGTAACTGTTGTCGAATTTCGGAAAGATTTTGGCTCGGGCATTTGCTTGCGTTATAAGAAAAAGCTTCTTACCAATTGTGCGTGCCTGAATCTGCCTTGAGTGAAGTTTTATATATATATATATATATATATATATATATATATATATATATATATATATATATATATATATATATATATATATATATATATATATACATATATATATATATATATATATATATATATATATATATATATATATATATATATATATATATATATATATATATATATATATCCTTCTATTCATGTGTGCATTATACAAATCCAATATCAATATTTGTCTTAAAAATTAGAATAAATGCACGATATAGATCAGATCATTCTCGTACTAATTTAAGTTACATATACTGTTAGTTAAACGTATTAACAGTTGCCTATACGTCATACACAATATAAACCTTCAGTCCGAATGTGAAGGTACACTAAACTATAAAACGTCTTTTTTTCTAAGAAAACGTTATTGCTTACAAGCAAAACCGTTTGATTCATAGATCGAACTCCTCTTGGAATTGAAAATATAAATTATTAAAATAAATATTCAACGTTTTCAACCACACTGCACTGTTACTGAAAAGAAAATACAAGACATTCCACCTCACTGGACCTTTATTGAAATAAAAGTACAACGCATTCATCCACACTGCACAGTTACTGAAAAGAAAATACAAGACATTCCACCTCAATGGACCTTTATTGAAATAAAAGTACAACGCATTCATCTCCACACATAAGTTTCATTAAGATGAACATAAAACTCGTCTAACTAAACTAGATTATTATTATTGAAATAAATGTACGTCTAACTAAACTAGATTATTATTATTGAAATGAATATACGTCTAACTAAACTGGATTATTATTATTGAAATGAATATACGTCTAACTAAACTAGATTATTATTATTGAAATGAATATACGTCTAAGTAAACTAGATTATTATTATTGAAATGAATATACGTCTAACTAAACTAGATTAGTATTATAGAAATGAATAGACGTCTAACTAAACTAGATTATTATTATTGAAATGAATATACGTCTAACTAAACTGGATTATTATTATTGAAATGAATATACGTCTAACTAAACTGGATTATTATTATTGAAATGAATATACGGGGAATTAAATTAGAATGGACTATTATTGAAATGGAAATTCAAGGCTAAAAACACTAGACAATTATTAAAATGAACATAAAACGCGTCTAACTAAACTAGATTATTATTATTGAAATGAATATACGTCTAACTAAACTAGATTATTATTATTGAAATGAATATGCGTCTAACTAAACTAGATTATTATTATTGAAATGAATATACGTCTAACTAAACTAGATTATTATTATTGAAATGAATATACGTCTAACTAGACTAGATTATTATTATTGAAATGAATATACGTCTAACTAAACTGGATTATTATTATTGAAATGAATATACGTCTAACTAAATTGGATTATTATTATTGAAATGAATATACGTCTAACTAAACTAGATTATTATTATTGAAATGAATATACGTCTAACTAAACTTGATTATTATTATTGAAATGAATTTACGTCTAACTAAACTGGATTATTATTATTGAAATGAATATACGTCTAACTAAACTGGATTATTATTATTGAAATGAATATACGTCTAACTAAACTGGATTATTATTATTGAAATGAATATACGTCTAACTAAACTGGATTATTACTATTGAAATGAATATACGTCTAAGTAAACTAGATTATTATTATTGAAATGAAGATACGTCCAACTAAACTAGATTATTATTATTGAAATGAATATACGTCTAACTAAACTAGATTATTATTATTGAAATGAATAAACGTCTAACTGAACTAGTTTATTTTTTTTTATATGAATATACGTCTAACTAAACTGGATTATTATTATTGAAATGAATATACGTCTAACTAAACTGGATTATTATTATTGAAATGAATATACGTCTAACTAAACTGGATTATTATTATTGAAATGAATATACGTCTAACTAAACTGGATTATTATTATTGAAATGAATATACGTCTAACTAAACTGGATTATTATTATTGAAATGAATATACGTCTAACTAAACTGGATTATTATTACTGAAATGAATATACGTCTAACTAAACTGGATTATTACTATTGAAATGAATGTAAGGGGAATTAAATTAGAATGGACTATTGTTAAAATAAAAATTAAAGGCTAACAACACTAGACAATTATTAAAATGAACATAAAACTCGTCCAACTAAACTAGATTATTATTATTGAAATGAATATACGGGGAATTAAATTAGAATGGACTATTATTGAAATGGAAATTCAAGGCTAACAACACTAGACAATTATTAAAATGAACATAAAACGCGTCTAACTAAACTAGATTATTATTATTGAAATGAATATACGTCTAACTAAACTAGATTATTATTATTGAAATGAATATGCGTCTAACTAAACTAGATTATTATTATTGAAATGAATATACGTCTAACTAAACTAGATTATTATTATTGAAATGAATATACGTCTAACTAAACTAGATTATTATTTTTTAAATGAATATACGTCTAACTAAACTAGATTATTATCATTGAAATGAATATGCGTCTAACTATACTAGATTATTATTATTATTGAAATGTATATACGTCTAACTAAACTAGATTATTATTATTGAAATGAATATGCGTCTAACTAAACTAGATTATTATTATTGAAATGAATATACGTCTAACTAAACTAGATTATTATTATTGAAATGAATATACGTCTAACTAAACTAGATTATTATTATTGAAATGAATATGCGGGGAATTAAATTAGAATAGACTATTGTTGAAATGGAAATTCAAGGCTAACAACACAAGACAATTATTAAAATGAACATAAAAATGAGTTCAACAATATTGGACTTTTGCGGAAACAAAAACAGAACGCATTCGGCCACACTGCTTTATTATTGAAATAACTTTCAAGCACCCATGTTTATTATTGCAAGGAACATCAAACACAATTAAGAAGACGGGACTATTATTGGAATGACAATACAATGTATCCATCTAACTGAATTGTATTGAGAGAAAATACAAGCCCTTCATATATATAGTTGCAGTATGCACATTAAAATGCATGTATATGCATATTAACATTTATATCCAGTGTATTAAATTATATTTCTAGCATCTTTGTGTGTAAAATGGAAAAATTCAATGCGATAGTTCATACAACCCTGCTTTAGTCGACTTTTTACACCCTGCATATCCTGTCATTGTCAATTGCAATGCCTGCAATAGTAAATATGATACCGATTCAAACATTTGCAAGCAGGACGGACAGTGTAAAATAACCGAAGTCCTCTAGAAACTATATACAAACAATCAAAGCAATGTGTTATATATTTTCATTGCACATCAAGTGGATACATTTTCTTCTGCAGCTTCATCGGAATTAAATCGATCTTACATTTCTTGCAGTTTGATAGGACATTCAGTGGTCCATATATATATAGATTACTTTTAGGGTGATGAATACATATTGACGATTTGAAAATTTTTTTGTTTATCCAGGTCACATAAAACGTACAAAGTAGTGTTATTCGTTTTTTTTCAGGGGAACATCTTACACGTTCAATTTCAAAACTGTTCCACAATTGTCTGGAACAGGATTTGAATAATTGTTATAGATGCCACATTTTAACTGATTATAAAATGAAACATTAGCATCTAAGTGACAAGATAGCAACCTAAAACATACAACAGTATATATATATATATATATATATATATATATATATATATATATATATATATATATATAGATGCGTTTATACCAAACTATATATGCTTTTTCTTATTCAGGGAAAGGGGTCTAGTCAAATGCAGTAGTTTCCCAGCGTCAAGCAGACATATCAAGGAACTTTTATTTAGAATTGATTACTGATGTGACCCGACGACCGACATCAAACTGTACGTCAGGTATTTCGTTTCAAGACACCAAACTTAGATTTCTCTCACCAAAGATTTTAAAATCTTGACATGGAAATCAGAATTATGTTCTTTGTAAGTTTCACAGCATCTATCCTTGCACTTATTTCTGGAGCCAATGTAACCTGTACTGTGAAGTTTAGTTCCTACATATGCAAAAATATTGCCAACAAGGCCGACTTTCCAATTTCGTTACCGGCAAATATACAGAAGGTTACGCTATTTGGGACAAATAAACTTGACCGATCTTTCCCTAATGGACTTTTCAGGAATCAAACATGGTCAAACATTTCCGAACTTTTAATTCATGAATTCAATAGTATTGATTTCATTGAAAAAGAATTTTTTGACGGACTAGACAATCTCAAATTCTTGTCCGTGTCCTCATGTCCAGAGCTCAAGGAAATTCACCCTGATGTATTTTATTCCACGCCTGATCTAGAAGCATTATATTTGGATGGGAACCATTACCTTAAATTACCTGTTGTTGAAGAAGCTTTAAATGGCAAATTAGACAAACTTAAATATCTATCTTTAAGTGGAATTGAAGCTATTGGTCGTCATGTTGTCCTTGGAGAAAACTTTTCAGGGGCTCTCAGAACCAAAAACCTTAGATATCTTGATATAAGTGGAGTCAAGACAATAATTGTAGAAAATGGAGCCGTACAACAAATATTATCAAATGTAAAATACTTAAACATATCTTATTCTACACTACTGTCTACAGTTGGCATGCAAAGTCTAGATTCATATTTTCAAAACATTGAATTTCTAGATCTCACTAGCTGCACATCTATGGGACGGTATTCTATCCAGCTAGAAGATTTAAACATCGGGTTTTATTTGAAAATATAAGATATTTATTTGCCCAACATATGACGGATCCATCTATTCGAGTGAGATTAAATGCAAGATACACATTTGAAAATGATGTGCTGCGAAGTCTAAAAGTGGCAGATTTGAGCCAAAATAACTTCATGATTTTGAATATTACAATTTCTGGAAAATATGATTTTCGTGCATTAGAGACATTGAATGTATCGAGTAACAGTTTGGAATATATATCACCATCTTTGTTAAGCGGCTTTCCGTCTCTAAAAATATTAGACTTATCCAGGAACCAAATACACCAAATGCAGAATATGGACGATTTTTCATATTTATTATCCAGGAACAAAGACCTAGAGATAATTTGCCTACAAAAAAACTATCTTAGTGTTGTACCATCACATTTATTCTCATCAAATACTAAACTACGTGTAATTGATTTGAGTGATAACGAACTTACATACTTTAATATAGATTTACATAACACATGGGATTTAACGATAATCGATTTAAGAAAAAATCGGATGAAAAGTTTGCCTGCAGTTTTCTTGATACAATTGGAACAAATATTTCTTCATCAGGTCAGTGCCGTAAAGTACGAAAACACTATGATAAACAGCTTGCTCAATCATATCCAAGATAAAAATCTCATAGCAGAGAAGTACAAATATGGATACAACGCCAGCGATAACACCACGCTTAAAGAAGTGCTGGGCATTATTCCACAATACGTAATGCTGAGCGTGTTGGAGAATCCTCTCATATGCGATTGTGACACACTTGATTTTGTGAAATGGATAGTATCTACAAATATCAACATTGTTAATAGGACAATATTGACATGTAAATATGACAACAATGAAGCGTTATTAAACAATGCCGTAATGAAAATGATCAGAGACAACTGTCGTATTGTACATTTTATAGGCATTTGGATTCCATCATCAGTTGCATTTATGGTCAGTATATTTGCATTGGGTTTTATGATTCATCTTAGGCGCAGAAAAGCACGCCAACTCCAGGACATTGAAATTCTCAGGCGAGAAATTTTGGATGACAATTCACATTTCAACTTTGTTGTATTTCTGTCTTATTGCAGCCAAGATTACGATGTCGTGGAAACTTTCATTCTGCCTTCGTTAAACGCATTTCTCAAGGAAACATTCCACACATCAAAGGATCTTGTTTGTACCGGAGCGGAATATTTTGTTCCCGACATGCTTATCATAGAAGAAATACATCGATGTATTAATGAAAGTCTCGTTATTGTCCCTGTAATTACACCAGCATTTCTGGCGTCTCAATGGAGTCTGAAGGAATGTGTTGATGCCATTGAGAGACACAAACAAGTTGTGGTTCTAATGAAACAGCATACAGACACATCTGATACACTTGCGACTATTAGACACCAGGTAGGACAGTACACGAGAGCAAGCTGGTCGCATAATGAAGGTCACTTTGTTATTCACCCTTCGTGGAACACAGCTTGTGATGGAATAATTCAAAGAGCTATCGAATCGTTTCGAAATAATAAAAATCTATATCGTAACGAAGAGATTGAATTAGTTCGCTTGATCGAATAAAAAACAAACATCAACGCCCTACTCACATTCTTATATATACATGTATGTATGTACGTATGTATGTATGTATGTATGTATGTATGTATCACCAGTTCCATCAGCTACTCAACATCACTTATTTCTACTACTATATATGAATATATCGCGATATACGACCGGGATCATATCTCTCATCTTGCAACCTTGAATTCAACATTAAAATTAAACATTGAGACATGTGCGTACTTTTGGTTTTCTATCGTATAATGTCCATGTTAGGAATGAATGATCGTAGTATAATACATTACAATATTTAAACAAAAATTTATAATAAAACATACGATAAAAGGAATGAGTTCTGTACCTTCGATGAACGGCTGCGAAAATCAATTGAAATAAAAAACATATCGTATTTTTAGCCATTGATGTAATGTGCGAGTTTCATATCTGAACGTCATTACAGTCACATGGGTTTCCTTTAATTTGTTGAGCATACTTTTTCACTCGTTTTAAAAAAGCATGTGTGGCAATATTACATTAAAAAATTTAGAAATCTAATTTTCTCTCTCCCTCTCTTTCTCTCAATAATTCTGCTTTTGAGTTTGAGTGTGAATCTTAAGGGAAACTCCAGCGACGTGAAAATAAATGAAAATTCCATTTATACAACACAATGAAGTTTTCTGGTTTTGAATCAATCACATATTTAGTTAATTTCAATGAAAACCATCATGGCATATATAGTCAAGAGAGGTTATTAATTCAGTATCATTTAAAAATCATTTGTTACCGGGTATTTGTGTTCAGACCTGCTGAAGAAATCCAATTAGGCAATAGAGAGGATAATACGTATCCATAATGCCTTCCAAAATCTGTCCTCACTACATTTAATACGTAAAAAGCTAAGTTATTCTATTTTATTTGAATATTTTATGGAACTGAAAGCATTGTATATTTGTATGGTATTACTAGCAGAATAAAGACAAATATTTTCTTCGTTTCTCTACTGCCACTTATGTTTTCATAATTCTCTTGGTTAACAAAAGCTACTATTCATGTATGACAATACATTTTTATTTGCTGTTTAGAGATGATTTTTACCACCCGTATCTGTTACCAAATAAATGATTTTATTTTACCTGATACGACATTGTCATGAACACTGCTCAGGCATACAAGAACATTTAAAAGGTATTGGATGTCGCATAGAATATATCAGAGATATTTATCAGTATGTAATTCTGCTTTTTTGTCTTAATAAACCAAACACACGTATAATAATATCTGGAAAACAATATGTAGTAAACACTGTATAGTAAATTTTGTGTAGTAAACACTGTGTAGGAAATACAGTCTCGCAAACAATGTGTAATAAACACTGTGTTATAAATAATGTGTAATAAACCCTTTGTAGTAAATAATGTGTAGTAAACATTGTGTTGTAAATAATGTGTAGTAAAGACTGTGTTGTAAATAATGTGTGTTAAACACTGTATAGTAAATAATGTGTAGTAAACACTGTGTCGTAAATAATGTATTAAACACTGTGTAGTAAATAATGTGTAGTAAACACTGTTTAGTAAATAATGTCTCGTAAACATAGTGCAGTAAATAATGTATAGTAAACACTGTGTCGTAAACATTGTGTAGTAAAGACTGTGTAGTAAATGTGTAGTAAGCACTGTGTATTAAATACTGTCTCGTAACTACTGTGTAGTAAATAATGTGTAGTAAACACTGTGTATTAAATAATGTGTAGTAAACACTGTGTAGTAAAAGTGTATTAAACACTGTGAAGTAAATAATTTGTAGTAAGCACTGTGTAGTAAATAATGTCTCGTAAACACTGAGTAGCAAATGATGTGTAGTAAACACTGTGTAGAAAATAATGTGTAAATATCCATTATTTCTGTGTAAATTATTCTTCATTTCTTTTAATTGGTAAGAAGGTAAGTTGTTCTTTTTTATTTAACCGTGTCATTAAACTTTATCCATCATATTGTTTGCATTGTGTACCTTGAAGAATAAAGGAAACATTGTCTTCGTTGTTTTACTGCCACTTATGTTCTAGTAGTTCTATTTGTTAACTAAAGCTACGATTGATGTATGATAATACATTTAGTTTTGCTGTTTAGAATTTGTTTATTATATCCCGTATTCCTTTCTGAATAAATGATTTTTATTTTACCTTCTTCTACATTTTCAAAAACACTGCTCATACGGATAAGAACTTTTAAAACGTATGGGTACAACGTAGACGTATAATGCACACCTATAATATGTAGAGGGATAAATTTTCTTGAAAAAAGCATTAGATTTATATTGTGTCAACCTGCTTTGGTATCTTAATGAACCAAAACAAATGTATACCACAGTGTGGTAAACATGTTTGGATGAATCAGATAGAATTACACAGACATAATCGAATGTGTACACTTGTTTGAATGGATTATAGTACATTTCATAGTCAAATACACTGATAATAAAATAAAATGTCACAGACACATACGTGTGTAAACTTGCTTGAATGGATTATAGTACATATTATAGACATATACACTGATAATCTAATAAAATGTCACAGACACATACGTGTGTAAACTTGCCTGAATGGATTATAGTACATATTATAGACATATACACTGATAATAAAATTATATGTCGCAGACACATACGTGTGTAAACGTGATCCGAAGATGCATACATATAACACAATTGAAACGTGATTGTATGCCACATATATATATATATATATATATATATATATATATATATATATATATATATATATATATATATATATATATATATATATATATATATATATATATATAACAGAGTGTAAACATGTTTGGATCTCTCAGAGATATGGTATTGTATAAATGTATCTGCGTGTAACATATTTATAACAATGTGTACACATTTTCACAAATAATGGGACATTAGTATATTTTTGTGCTAAATTTATTTGGATGGCAAACAGATACTGGTACATGTACCACTTTGACGTCACAGACCTATTTCAATTCCCGAACCTGTTTGTATGTTCCAAACATATAGCCATTTGTTACAGTTTGTAAACCTGTCATGATATCAGACATTTTATGGTGGTGCGTCATTTTTCAATTTTGCATTTTTTTATAATTATTTTATACTACCGAATATAAATATCAGGTAATTAGAATAAATTGTGAATATAATAACAATTATCCGTTATCATTAAAAGACGGAGAATACATATATCATATAGTGGAAGAATCACATAAGCAGTTATAATGAGCTAAGTGGTATGTTCCATTTGCTTCTGAAATGAATACTGCACACCATTGAACGTACAGGGATCAATTTTCTTCAACGAAGTATTATAATGTATTTTGAACACCGCCATTTACGAATGGGTTCATTAATATTTTCCATATATGTAATCGTTAGTATATTAAATTATACAGGTGTGTTCAACGTTACCCTGTATAGAAACTACACATACTTTCATTCATTTGAGCATTGACGAAAAAACCCAAACAGTGATGTTAAGCTGGTAACTCTGGTTTGCATATAATAACATAGCTTTAGATATTTATATTTATTTTAGTATATATATATATATATATATATATATATATATATATATATATATATATATATATATATATATAGTAATCATCTATACTAAAATTTAATTTTAGCGGCTAATCTTGTATAGAAATTAATAAATAGTGCGATTGGACAGGATCCTTTTTACGGAATATTATGTTACCCATTATGTCAGTTGACCATTTTTATATACGGAATATGGTACAATATACTTCATTACTATTTAATATCTGCCTTTGGAATCAATGCTGTACGTATTGGTTGTGTTCAGATATAATTTGAAATGGATGCTTGTTTAAATTTGGATAAGAAGTATACAGAGTTCTCATTGACGTTTTTTGAACTGAAACACAACAGTGGGATTATTGTGAATTTATCAAATACAGTATGAATTGTGATACATGAGGAATGTTAGTACATCAGCTTATAATAAACTATTAGTACACCAAGATATTAACTACTGTTGTTATGTCATCACAATAACATTTTTGGAATTATTTTGTGTGATTCTAAACAAAAATTGTAATTGGACACTTACGACATTTTGGAATTTAATTTATAATTCAACAAGTTCCTCGCAAGTTGCACTTTTTGTTTTATGGAAAAATAACTTATTGTCTCTTTTTGCTAAATAGTACTTTTCCTTGTGCTACTAATTATACAACCACACAGTTGTATGACGAATCAGGCTCTCCTACGAGACTTTCAAGCATGTGTATTTCAATCAAATTGTAGAACATGCCCGCTCTTATACGGATAAGACAGGGATCGGCGTCTGCAATTCTTCCAGTGGAAATGTATTGGGCTGACATTAATCCAGTTGTTTACCCTGTCTTCTTCCATCCCTTGACTGTTATTTAGAAGATAAAAGCATGCCAAAATAAAACAATCCATGCAAATAATAATAAAGAGGGAATACATTTTTAATCCCAATACATTTTGTTCTGTCGGTTGTGTATTATATATTCACCTCCTTCTAATAATGTGCATTGACATTGTGATTGAGTTAGGCTTATTGTGTCAGCCACCTCAACCCCACCCCACTCTTTCGGTGAAAATATTATTGTTATTATTATTATTATTATTATGTTTAATTATTATTATTATTATTATTATTATTATTATTATTATTATTATTATTATAAAACGTGACAAGGCTCTCAATTACTGGACCTTTTTCAACTCATTTCATAAATTCAATATTATAGCATTACCCATTTAAGATCATTTTATATGTAAATAATGGTACATACTAATCATATTTAAGACGAATTGAAACATGCGTATTCAGCTTCGAATATCACCTGTACTCTACAAAAATACAAATGAGTTTTTAGTACACTGCAGGTACTAACAGCTGCATCGCGGGCGCTCAGTATTAAAAATTTAGTGTTAGGACTGGCCCAGAGACGTAGCTAGAGTGTTTGTAGCCCAGGGCGAAAATTCATTGTTACACCCTCTCCCATCAACTCTGAAAACCGTACAATTCTATATACAACCTATTTCAAAGACCATTTTTGCGCCCCCACTAGTCTGGTCCCCGTGGACATCGGTCCCAATCTGCACGCTCCCTCCCACCCCCAAGCTACGCCTCTGGACTGGTCAACCAGGTGTCAGTATTATGTGATTGTGTGGGTCATTATACTACCTGTCTGAGGCATAAATCCGCAATGAGAGACATTACTATAAACTGTCACACCGTATCCATCGTAGCAACATGACTGAATTTGTCAAAAGCTACGTTTAAGAACTAAACCACACACACACACACACACACACAGACACACACACACACATACAAACATTGGTACACTGGAAGATTATGAATTGTTTATGGAGGTGACTGAATACGTTCACTCATGATATGAATATTACAAACCATACTGTCTTATCATTTCATCATGAACAGGAGACATAGAGAAATTTACTTGCTTGACACAAGTACATATAGATATCTACACTTTCTAGAAGCAAATGTTTATTATATTGTATACTTAAATGTATTGGCTAGCAATATGTATAACAGGCTAGAAGATTTAGTACTTTATCCCCGGCTTACTGTTTGTGTTCTGTTATATTTTGGGTATATTCACACAGCAAATGTTAGTTGTAAAATAAATCTTTTTCTAATTCAAGACAAAACAGTACTCTAAAAGTTGGAGGAAAGAATGCGCAGTATTGGACTTATACTTGGTTCGTTTTCACATGTGTGTCTATTTTTACCACAACACCATGGGGGCCCTGAAGCGCTCTCCGTTACGGATCACTGCGATCTCACTTCCGTCTGTGTGGGTTCGAGCTTAAGATTCCGCTAATGTTGGAATGTGAGAAAGCTTGCCAGTAGCTTCTCCTGGGTCTTTGTTTTTTTCTGGGGGTTTTCTCGGGTTCTTCCTCCACCAATAATACTGGGTGCCATGTACAGACTATCTTGTGCTGAAAAATGGCGTTAAACCCTACAACAACAACAATAACATCCATTACACCATGCAAACGGCTAAAACTAGTTAAACTCTTTGTCATTATCTTGTCGGAGTCGTAGAGAAAATGCTGACCATATTTCACTCCAGTCAATTATGATACATTTTTCATCTGAAAATTAAGTAATTCATGGTCTACGGTAATACATGACTTAACTAACTAATCGCCTGCAGCATTTCACGGCCTATGTAACCTAAGAGCATTCAGTAATTTACGGTCTAAAGTAACTTACAACCTACGGTAATTCTCCGATTACGGCATTTCGTGGACTACAATAACTCACTGTCTAGGATGCAGTGAAAGGAATTAGTTTGCTAGTGACATTTTTGGCACCATACTAAGCTAATTGTTATTTCACCCTACCATTGATCTACCATCCAATGAACTACTAAACATAAAGATGGCATCAAAAGACTCTAAACGTTATTTGACTCTACCATTTCCCAAACACCCAATACTATATTACCATATAGCTGGCATCATAAGACTCTAATAGTTATTTGACTCTACCATTTAACAATCACGTAATACTATATTATCATATAGCTGGCATCATAAGACTCCAAACATTATCTGACTGTACCATTTCCCAATCACCCAATACTATATTACCATATAGCTGGCATCAAATGATAATCATAGCTATTTCACCCTAATATTCCCCAATCACCGTGTCATCAAATAAACACGCAGCTTGCATCATAACACGCTTACAGTTGTTTCATCATACCCTTCCCCCAATTCAACGCACAACTTGCATCACGATACACAACATTTATTTTACCATTCACCAGTTAGCCACATCTTATAAAACAGACATTATGTTAATAGTTTTTCCTTTTCTTTCGCCATACGATTCCTCAATCACTCGGTGTTCTATACTATAATCAGTTGTCTTCATATCATGCTAACAATTATTTGGCCCTACCATTTCCAACTACCCAGTGCTCAATTAAAATTATAGTTGATATCATAAGACGCTAATAGACATTTCACCCCACCTATCCAAAATCACCTGTTGCAATAATATATAGGTAGCTGGCATCAAATTACGCTACCATATTTCGACTCGCCACCCATATTATTCCAGTGGCTCGTGTTCTTATTACCCGTTTCATTAAATTATAAAGTATCAGTCACGTTCAATGTCAAAACGGTGGCGTAATAACTGAGGGGCATATGCTCTGGTTAGATTTACCTCCTCTCAAAGTATGTCTACAATCTGCAGAGGGATCCACCTCGCTATAGCAGTATAATTGGCTTATTATATATATATATATATATATATATATATATATATATATATATATATATATATATATATATATATATATATATATATATATTTAAAGACCTACTCATACAAAATAGAATTATGCATATTAGTTTTGTCGACACTCTTAACACTCACTCACGCACTGGCTTCTTGAAGATAATAACATTCTAATGGAATCAATTGTTGATCTGACCCAAAATATATCAGGCATTCAATGGAAGTTATACTGAAGTAAGAAGAATGTTCTTGCTCTGTTGGTTGAAATGCACTTTTAGTAAGACACATAATAATTGTACAAGATTACTTAGATGGATCAGAAATATACCCGTCTATGTGTTTTTTTTATCTTGTGAATGGGTCTATTTTATATTTGTCAAATTAAACTTGGTTATGGTGTGGGGCAACGTTCCCTGTAAGGCATCCCCGCGCAGCTGAATTGTCAATAAAACGTTAAATTTTGCTCAATCCAAAGTTAAATTTTCTCGTCTCTGTAATGCTTGCACAATGTAGCAAGCACTACGCGCACATCTACAATTCGCTTAGAGGAAACGTTGTTGTGAGGTATTATGGATGGGTTTTTTGTAGGTTCTGTCCGTGTAAACACAGTTGTAATGAATTCATTTCGGTAATACATGTCAATATATTTATAATAAAATGAACATGGAAATGTATGAATATTGGTAGATATTTAGAAATTGTACATGGAAAGCCGTTGTTTCAATCATTATGTAATATTGGTTTATCAAACATAGACACATTCATCATATCCTTAAGCTGAAGTCACTAATCACTATAGTGGAAACATAGTTGAAAGGATAAGTTTTAAAGGATATATTTCATTTAAAGACATAAAGCACATAATGAGCCACAGTTAGCAGACACCAACAACACAAACGTCAACTAATATATTGGTTGATGGCTCAGAAATGAAACACGTGATAAGTCTGTCGAATTTGTAGGTTTATATTCATTATAATGAAATGGAGAAATAAAGAAAATTTAAGTAGGTTTTAACTTTGAAAACCATTTCCAATCAGGGACACCTGCCTCATTATCAAACTGTCTAGACAGGGTAAGACTGATACATTGAATCATAATGTAAGAACGTAGTAGCAGTAAAGATAGAAAAGATTAAAATGAACCTGATATTTAAAAAGAAAAGGGTCACCCAAACAAGTGTGTTGCTCGTGAAATATGATACAAGCCCTGCATTCCTCATATAACACTGTGGCACGGAGATTTTCAAGCTTGCATTCCTGATAAGACAGTACGACACGAAGGTTTCAAGTGTTGCCGAGTCACGGTGATATGCGAAAGATCCAATTAACTTTATCAATCTCAAATTGCTGACACTTTAAGTCACCGTCATTTGCGTATGACATTATTGCTGTACAAGCAGTTGATCATTTTCTAAAGGAACGCATACAATAATTACTTTGCATTAACTATTCTCCTCGCAAATAAGGGACCAACAGACGATTTTCTGGTCGGTAGGGCGGCTGAAATATTTTGAAAACGGTTCCTACTCTTGGATTGCCCGAAACATTATTCTGGCTTTGATTTCAAAAAGAAATTAATTTAGTAATAAAGTTATTGAACACAAACAGTGTAATGCCTAGAAGGCAGATACCAGGCTTTGCATATGACTTTAATGTGTTTTTAAATCTGATATAAAATATATACTCTCACTTACCTAAGTATAACCACCAATGAGTCTCACTACATAAGTATAACAACCAATGAGTCTCATTACCTAAATTTTACAACAAATGAGTCTCACTACATAAATATAACAACCAATGAGTCTCACTACCTAAATATAACAGCCAATGAGTCTCACTACCTAAATATAACAACCAATGAGTCTCACTATCTGAGTATAACAACCAACGAGTCTCACTACCCAAGTATAACAACCAATGAGTCTCACTACCTAAGAAAAACAGCCAATGAGTCTCACTACCTAAATATAACAACCAATGAGTATCACTACCTAAATATAACAACCAACGAGTCTCACTACCTAAGTATAACAACCAATGAGTCTCACTGCCTAAATATAACAACCAATGAGTCTCACTACCTATGTATAACAACCAATGAGTCTCACTACCTAAGTATAGCAACCAATGAGTCTCACTACCTAAGTATAACAACCAATGAGTCTCACTACCTAAGTATAACAACCAATGAGTCTCACTACCTAAATATAACAACCAAGGAGTCTCACTACCGAGCGAATCAAACGACTATTCTGTGAGCCTGGCTTGATGTAAATGTTTCCGTTATTTCCTTGGACTTCAACAAACCGGTCTTTGTCTGTGTTACGGTTCTTAAATGCACAAGTCCAAAATATCATTTCCCTTAATCAACCAATACAATTCCGTGAATACTGAACGCAAATGATCTGCTAATTTCACCCTACCTAAACAGTCAGCACCACATGTTTGAACTAAAGGTAAAGTTGATTTTAACAAAATTAATATCTAGTAATAGTTTGTGGGCAAATATGTTTTAAAAACAAAACGAGCTGATTATGTTTGGATACGCTTCCACAAGTAAAAAGGCATCATATTAAATACAATGCGACCAAAGCAATTTGACACAGCGTTCCGCAAGTATCAAATTTATGGGCTACCAACTACACAAGAGTAGAGAACATTAAGCCCCCACCCCCACCCCGAAAAAATAAAACAAAACAAAGTCTGCTCTAGATTGACAATGGAACATGTATGCAACAGAACGTGTTTAGGAAGTGTGTGTGTGTGTGTGTGTGTGTGTGTGTGTGTGTGTTTACTGCAATGAGAAGCTAGTCTTCTTCTTAACCGACTATTGGTATTTCACTACTATCATATTGCAAAGTAGCTATGGAAGGTGTACACATACTAAACAATAATAGCTGAAAACGTCACACCATAGCCTTAAGTAAAGAAATCAGACAGGGGTCAATTTACGAAATTGGATCCTTGCCACCTGAAGAATTTGGCTGAAAATGATTTCTGTCAAAAATTGTGTACATAGTATATATTTAGATATTATCTAGTGCAATGGTATAAAGGAAAACGTTTCATGTGCAAAACTAAAAATGGTATTACGCATTTAGAAAAGTGATTACGATGAAAAGCACTGCCGTATTATACTTGACCCAAACTCATGTGTTTAGGTAGCAGGGTCCAGTTTCGTAAATTGGCCCCTGACAAATGTGCTCACTTAAGGCTATGGTGTGACTTTTGCAGCTATTATTGCTTGCTAAGTAATGATATATATATTTGTGAACTAGGTGTTTAGGATTTGTAAAATTGATGTCAGGCATATACACCTTCCATAGCTACTCTGCATTATGTTGATAGTGAAATGTCAATAGTGAACTAGAAAGAAGAACTAGTCTCCCATAGCAGGATACACGTGAGTTCGGGGTAAGTAGTATATCTCAAAAACGGCATGAATGACAACAATTTTCAATTGAATCAGCCTGTTTCGTACACATTCTTTTGCAGAAGTGTCATCTAAAAAAGGGGGCTTGTGTTTCCACAGTGAGCATCACGTGGTGTCAAAACTGACCTATGGACATGACAATCGCCGTTAGACGTTTGGGGTTGAGTGAATAAACGTCTTAATTTTGCTATGAACTGCCTTTTGGTCAAATGGATAAGATTTATATGCCTTTTTATGTGTCTCTAAAAATGGATAAGATTTATAAGCTTTTTTATGTGTCTTTAAAAATGGATAAGATTTATATGCTTTTTTATGTGTCTCTAAAAATATGGACCTTTCTAACCTCACTTGTATTTTGGATTTTTTATGATTTTGTTAAATAGTAGGTCGCTGATTGTGCTATTAAATCTGTACATTGAAAACTGTTTCCTGTCCCTTCGTAATATATCTTTAGATATAATAATGGCGATCAGACAGTTTGCTTTTTTCTAATAATAAATGTTAATCCTACAAATATAAATATTGAATGTGTTTCTCCTGAGTTTAACCAAAGAAAACACAATAATGAAGCCATGTGTCAAGCACAGTTACGTTTTCACTTCGATCACTGAATTAACAATATTTCCACTTTGATATTCATTTTTAGTCATTTCTATATTTTTGTGATGTTTAAAATATCATTTACGAGTTTTTTAAAATTGTGTTCACGCGTATTTTATCGTAATTCTTTATTATTCCGTTCATTCTGTACGTTAGTGGTGTTCTCAGTAGATCTACTCATTTCTGAGGAGCTATGTTAGCGACATTCTTATTGGTCGCATGTGATGCGTATTCGGCAGCAATTGTCATTTTACAGTTGTCAGGGTTGCAGAGGCACTTAGAAAACATTACAATTAATTTTACTACATGTTCTCTGCAGATATTTCTCAGTAATGACATTTCTACTGTGTGACAATCAATACAAATTATATGTAGAACAGACTGATACAAGATGTAGTAATATATCCAAAAATGACTTCACGGTGAAGTTCTTGTCAAGGGTTCATCGGCATTGTTTGAACGGCTGCACTGTAAACAGAACAGCATGTAAACAGAACAAACAATTACATTTAAATCCCTACAAAAAATGCATCAATATAACTCTTCTATCACCACCAAAATGAAAGAGGAAAAATATTCTAAAAATAGATTAGAACTACATTCGTACTGAGCTGGAAATAATAATTGTGATGCGATTACACTTACCTTATTACTATAATACCTCTGAGGGATATTTTTTAGGGGGGGGGGGGTGGAGGGAGGTGTCGGGAGAGCTCTATGCAGAGTTTAAAGTGTTTACATATTTCTACAATCTAATTTCGCCACCTTGGTCAAGTTCAGAAAACTTTACAAGAAAGGTTGAAGGAACAAATTAGCCAAATGCAACACAATTCGGTATGCAAACGATGTTGCATTCCATTCAGCGTCTGTACTTGGCTTACTAAATTCCACTTTAGTGACCTTGCCGAACGTTTCCTAGAACTCAACCCAATTTGGCACAGTTTACCAAGAACTCAACCCAGATTTACCGAGCCCTCAAATGTTTATTTATCCTTTTGGGGATGTCTTTACTATAATTGCAATGCGTGTTTTATGCATAATAATTAATTTTGGTAACTTTAATCCGTTTGGAATTCGGTTCATTGCAGTAGTAGGGAAATCCCGACCTGACCTAATAGTGGGAATCTCCATTTTATTACTTAAACTGGCATTTACGTTTACATAGACTCCAATGAATTTTTAGGAGATTTTCCATGTAATAAACTCGCTCTGTGTTAAATTAGTGTACATATTAGGAATTGATTTTTTAGTAAACTTAATAAGATTACTATTTTATTTAAATTGTATTAAAGTAATGTTTTATTCCTTTATATTAAGTAAGTTCTAAAGTGTGTTAAGATTAATTTCATTTATTTCCAAAGCACAACTATATATTAATTGAAGGAAAATAGTTGATGTGCAAAGTTAGCAACGTAAATCACTAGCTATACGAATGTACATTATTGTGTGGAATTAGGTTATAAAGCAAAAAAATCTTACTGGGTCAGTCAGCTCCTAAGTTTTATCAGTGAAACATATATTCTGTAAAACCAGGCATTGGCAAAAGTCTAATTCGGTTAATAAAAAAGTAGAACGAACTTCCGTGCTGACGTAAATACAGAATGGTTCTTATCTAATGATGGACAGTCGTCGCTACAAAATGGTTCTTATCTAATGATGGACAGACATGGCTGCTGGCTCAGTATGTTAAAACATCTTGATGGTTTAGAATATTAAGGAATTATCATATTTGGACCTAACTAATGCCAAACGCATATAGATAAACTACAAATTTTAGTTCTACCTTATGTCAAATGACGTCAAATTAAGCTGGTTTTGACCGGGAGAAACTGATTCTTACCTGAAAGGAGAACGGACATATTTCCTCTCCGATACCTTACACCTGACACAAGATGCGTATAAATAGACCGCGCATTAAAGGGTCAGGTCAGTTCCTATCGACGAGGAAATAGATCTTCGCTTCTCATTGCAGATGTAGTGTAGCTGTTTCGTCATCGCGGCGGCGCTCCTTTTAAGAGAGCTCTTCTCTCTCTTCTTCTCTCTCTCTCTCTCTCTCTCTCTCTCTCTCTCTCTCTCTCTCTCTCTCTCTCTCTCTCTCTCTGTCTCTCTTGGCATGACAACGACCTGTTTTTTCTTCATAACATACACATGTTGAAATTTAAAACCAGCAACATAAAGAAAGAACGATTTTAATTGTATTAAGGATATCATATCGTAAAGTGTACACAAATATGCAAGTAGATTCCAAATGACAGCATGAAGAATTACTCCATGACATTTCTGAACGTGTTACCCGGAAAATCCAATTTACTATGTATCGTTTAGAATCAAACAAATATATACATTATATAGAAGATGGAAATGTATACCTATAATGGAGACTAGAAAAAAAATGTCCTTGTGTGTATGTAATTCTCTACAAGTTTTTAATAGACTGTAATGCTTATAAATTCACTATCATTGGCGGGTAGTGATTATATTGCGTAGAAGATACCACGATTCCGTAAATTGCCGAGATTTTTTCCGACTTTTAATTAGACAACAGATCGCGTAGTCCCGTGACGCAATACTAGTCATTCCTCGAATAAAAACGAAACATGACAAGCGCGATAGACAGGAGGAGACCAGATATGGGTTGTACATTCAAACGTTGTATCTGCTTCCGAGATATGCTCATAATTATATATGTTGAAGTATGTTTAACAATGTGTTTGAGAGATATCAGCATAAAATTACAGCAGTAGGAAGGTGCTCATATTTCATATTTTGGAATTTTAAAAAAAAACTAAACAATTAACTTTTTTAAAAACCGGGTGAGATGAGCACAAATGTGATAATGATCAAGTGATGGTGTCCAATGCAAACAATCTTTTTTGTCGCAATGCAATAAATTCATTTAAGAAAGATGAGGTTCAATCGTATTATATGTAAATAGCATATTCATTACCTATCCATAACACACACACACACACACACAGGCAAACACACACCCCCGTAAGAACTCATATCTTGTAAAATATACATCCATGAGATATAATGTTGAATTATGGACGAAGGAAATCAATATTCTATTTTAAAATGAGTAAAATACATTTCTTTAAATTAATTGTTGCATTAATTACAGTTATTACATTTTATACTTTTGGCTATTTTGAAATTGATCGAGACTTCACTATTTGTATAATATTCTAAAATGCAGAAATTATACGAATAAATGAAATTGGAAAGCTTAAAAGGAAAGTGTAATTGTATATGTATTTCATGAATTTTGATTATGAAGGTCATATATGTGATTCTAGAATGTAGTAATATATGTGTGTTGATTATTTAAATAACTTCCTCATACCGACATATAGCAAGATGTTAGTTTTTTCATTACAGATGTAGACGTATCCATCATCGTAGTGACACCTTCTTTAAGGAGCTCATTCATTCGTTCTTCTCTTCTCTCTATCATTCCGGATTCCAAATATAATACATCTATGACTTTATGAGGGAAACGTTCTTCATAAAACTACTCACAAAACTCTTTACAAATAGTTTCATAAATGTTGGTAAAAACGTTTCATAATAATTGGTAAAATCACTTTATAATATAGGCATGTATAAGGACTGGTACAGTCTGGCATTCTAGGATATATGTGTGTGTACTTGGATTATAATAATTTCGGTATGTTATTCCCAGATGTGTAAAAATTGTAATTCGACAATTTCAGACAGGCTCCTGTAAAACGTTCAACGTTCAATAAATATGTGACGTTATCGTTGTCATATGTAATGCATATTTCATACCTTTATGAAAGGATTTAAATTTATATAGAGAAAATAAATACAAAGCAAAACCTCTTAGCAATTACCATTTACCGTCAATCCCTTCCTGTATATTTGTGATGCGGCAGAGGGGGTGGGTTGCAGATTTGTTTGCTGATGGAACAATTTCCTCCACACCGTTTCATTCAATCTGAGCAGATGAAACTACAAAAAAGTTGCAAAGTGGTGGAGTTTACTCGTACCACCTTAACGTTTCCTGAATCCATTTAATTTCCTTTCTCACTTTTTATTAATGCAGCTATAGAAGCCAATATATTTCATTAACGACGCAAGTGTTTAATCTTTCACAATATTCATAAGTAGATAGACTATCACTCCGTTTTACCACAGTATGTCTGCCATCCGCATTTAGGTATCACGGTACCAATTATTTTTCCATAGACCTCAGTGGTAATGTTTTGTGAAATGAATATATTTTCTCTCCTACTTCAGCACGCATGTCACACACTGTCACAGACAACATTCTTAAGTTGTCAATTTGACAAGGAAAACCCCAGGTAATCCATTGATTTAAGAGAGGTAACTCTGCTGTAACTTGACAGGGCTAAGAGTTATCTAGTCACAACCGACCCAGTTTCACCCAGGTGTCACGCATTAAAAACAAAAATCTTAAAAAATGCAAAATATGAATTAAATATGAATTGACCTAATCTGACATGTTGTTAAGATGGTTAACTTTTTTGAAGCCTAACAGAAATTACAACTCTTACATAATGCACAAATCACAGCTAGCGTTATCTATTTCTGAATGTAAGGTTCACTACACTTTATGCTCCGACTACTTAGGGGTTGGTCAATTAGTACTGTTATATCTTTAGGTCTATATCTATTTCAACTATCCGGTTTGCTGCAAACGATCAGTCACATGATCATGATATTAGGTAGTGGTTGGAAGACCATGTACTATACAGTTACGAGTTACGTAGGCACGTACCTGCCATGTTTTTCAGACATTAATTGATACATTGAACCCATAACTCTGTATTATCGCTTTACTTAATGTTTGAATCGGTACATATTACAACTTTTGCTATTGCTGCTTATGTCTAATTTTTAACGTTTCAAGGATTTTTCCTCTTTCTATTCCTATACAAATATATTTGTCAGTTGAAGCGCGTAAATGATAATAAAACCGCATATGGCGGATGCCCCATATAAACTTCCTATGGTGGAACAACTCTTATCTTATCGCAGTATTTGCCTAACTTAAAGGTAGACCTGAATACTATATACTACTTTCGACAAACTTTTTTTAATCGACATTTCAAGTACATTGTGAAGAGAGTACATGCATTCATTCACTGGATTGTGAGATATGACGCTTTTAATATCACCAAAAATGCGACTTCTACGGAAACAACCGAGCGACTTTATGTAAACAACCCCATAAGCACGCGCGAGCATGTGACGTCACAAGAGGAACATGCAGTTGGCTAGCAGCACGGTTACAGTGAGAGCGAACATGAACAAGAATTGGAATATTCTTCCTCTTCGTTTGATTAAGTTCACTGACAACCACCAACAAATTCCAAAATGTAAATCCATTTTTAGCACACTACCAACCAGACTAAATAAGCCAAAAGAAATGGCAAAATGAATTTAAAAATTAACAAACACCAAACCACTCAGGAAGAAATAAAACAAACCATCCATCCGGACAAACAACAACAACAACAACAACAATGAATAGTTATGTATACTCAGTCATAGATCTATTTATTTTAAACATCTTAAATATAAAAAAATGGAGAAAAACCCCTCAGCATCAATATATCTTCAATAAATACTGGATTAGAGATTACAAAAGGGAAACCAAGTCATCAAAATAGCATATAAATATGATTTTGTATACCTTCAAGAACTACACCAGTTATCAAAAAAAAAAAATATTAAACTAATAGAGGACAATTTAAATGCTCTCTACCTAACAGATATACACGAAAAAGATAGATACTCAGGAGTTGGGATTATCATCTACAACAAATGGGTAAACTCAAATTGGAATATATAAACCACCCAAAGAATTAAAATGGAGACTTTTACATTTAAAATTTAATGACCAGCACATCATAAATGCATATGCACCATCTACCAACAGTTGAAAACTAGAATTATACATCAACCTAAACAATGCCTTCAACCCTACATCACGGAAAACCTTTTAATGATAGGTGATTTTAACGACATTACTGACGAACGTGACAAAACAAACATAATAAACGTTACGGACAGAAGATTTCAAAATCACATGAATGCACTTGTCAAAACCAAAAATCTCATCGACAATTAGAGACAGAAATACCCTATGAAACTAGAATACACACACACATACAAGTATGGGAAATCTAGAATTGACTTGACAGGGACATACTTTGGCAAACATTGGACAAAATGTTTTTAAAAAAACAAATTCAATAAATATCAGATATAGATCCTAATAGAGTAGAATACACAGTACCTGATACTGACTGTGAGAATATATGGAGCCATTGCAACGAAATTAAGGACCAACCAAATATGGTAACATATACCTATATTTACACAATGCATGGTGGACACAAGAACCTGCCTACCGCAGAAAAATAATACACTATTTACCCAAATGTCTGCTATGCAACTCCGCACAAGACAGCAAAGATAATAAACTAGAATGCAAAGATTTAGAAAATGTTCCATAGATGATAAAAACTTTTTTACGGGTTTTTTTGCGTTTTTTATATTTCGTACTTTTATTTTTTATATCATCGGCCATACAGGCAGTCCTCTGTCATTCTCTTTAACACATATCGATCAATAACGAATATGTAATGCTAGCCTACGATACTTAACGTAAACATGCTACAACATAGTGCTGATATCTGAAATTTTAAAACTGGTATGTAGCGTGTAAATAAGTAAAATATTGACTTTTGTGTTGCCTAAAAACTACTCTAACTTTTTTCCGTTTTTATTTATTTTTACTTTTTTAAGAGAAAAATGCGTTTTTGTTTTACTAAATTTTTTTAATTATAATTTTTTTAACATCTATGAGACAAGCCAAGGGAAATCATAATAACTAATTTTTTTTTTAAAAAAATCATTAGGGCTATTTAACCCAGAAAACTTGCTTAACACATCCCAGATAAATGACAAAATATTCTATGGTGAAGTTACTAACTTTATTTATTAACCTATAAATGAAGAAAATAATGTAAAATTGGACGCGGATGCTGAATAACTGGAAACCCCCAATGGCTAGTTCAACAACACCAGTTTTACAGCACCATATCAAAACAAACTTATAGTAAATCACATACAGAAAAGCACGTATCTATACGAACTGGATAGCCTAAAGGGCTAGTTTTAAAAGCACCAGTCAAATAACATGATATACTACAACAAAACCAATTTACAGTCCAACACATGTAGAAAATCCAGGTTTAGTTTTAAAACAACAGTTTAGTAACATGAAGGTTTCGTATAAACATAAATAACACTAGACTGTTATCAGATCTACAGCACAACCATAGTAGCAGGCTGCTCCAACGCGAACTAGACGCGGAGTACAGACGACAGACCTTCCTTATCTGTTAATGAAGTGAATTGCAGTTGTTGTATTATAGCCACCGCTGCAGTTCAAAGGAAAAATATCAACTCAATAACCAAAGAAAAATAATATGACCGATGAAAGTAGAATGGCGGGGCGCGATGATGAGAAAATCAATATTTGACATATCAATAGAATTCACTTGCCTATCTCCTTCTCATAACCAATTAGCAAACAACAATACAAATTATTTTTTAATAACCATACTAATTAATACAATTGGTGGAAATCTCCACTTACAATATCTATTCTGATAATAACTTGAACAGAGGAATACATGTTAGAAATTTCTAAAACATACGACAAAATGACTGGCTTTAATGAAGAGACTGTTCACACTTGATAACGATACAACAATGGTTCCTTGCAATGTCGGGTTCCTCTTGTGATGTCACACTGCCTGAGATCACGGAAACTGCCGAAGTTGAACTTGATTTACGGAGATTAGTCATGACATGTAAATTTAAAAAAAAATATTTCGATATCCGATGATCGCATAGGGTAGAAATTTTCAAATATTACATAAATCATGATCTATATATATATATATATATATATATATATATATATATATATATATATATATATATATATATATATATATATATATATAAATGAATGTTTGTTTGTTTGTTTGTTTGTTTGTGCCGTATGCGTTCCTATACCGTTCATCCGATTAAGATAAAACGTTAGTGAGTTGTTCTGCCCACGCCCGCGAAGATTTCTGAATTAGTACAACCATTTAAATTGTACAATTAACAAATGTGTGTATTTCATATAGTTTTGCGACATTTACCGTGTCTTCGCTGTGAACTGTAGGCGCCTTAGATACGTCACGTGATCGAACAGTAGGTGCCTTAAATACGTCACGTGATCGAACACGGTCTGGATTGGCTGAAACTATGATGACGTATAAATCAACAGCTGTATGAAATTCATAATCGGTAGCGATACCTAATTTCGCGTGTGTTCGATGTGAACTGTAGGCGCCTTAGACACGTCATGTTTACTTAGTTACGTTTGGTTCGCGCCTTGGTTGCGTCAAACAATCGCGGTGTGAATTTGTAATAGTCGTTACAAAGCATTACCTTCGCTGTCAAATCAATTATGCCACTTAAACGGAAAGCTATTGGTCGATCTACACTTCAAGCACGAAAGATAAAGGCATCACGAGCTTCAGAAACTGACGAGCAACGGAAAACAAGATTGGAAACCTTTCGAGTTCGCACTGCTCAAACCTGATCATCTGAAACAGACAAGCAACAGGAAGCAAGACTGAAAACCGTTCGAGTTCGCACTGCTCAATCCAGACGAACAATGCAAGCTGATTTAAATCTTAGTGCATTTCATTACAATGCTAATTATGATTACAGTCTTCATCCAAGTGTGCTTATTGGAAAAATGGATAAATCATGCGTGTATTGCAATGCTCTCAGATTTAAGAATGAAACACCAGGAATGAGCTGCGCGGATGGAAAAGTGAAATTGTCAGAATTACATTCACCACCCGAACCATTATCAACGTTGGTATCAGGTGACACAAGCCAATCGAAACATTTCTTGGCAAACATACGGAAGTACAATTCATGTTTCCAAATGACATCGTTAAGTGCAACAAATATCGTGCGCGAGAAATACATGCCAACATTTAAAGTGCAAGGGCAACAGCTGTATGAAATTCATAATCGGTAGCGATACCTAAAATCGCGTGTGTTCGGTGTGAACTGCAGGCGCCTTAAATACGTCACGTGATCGAACACGGTCTGGATTGGCTGAAACTATGATGACGTAAATCAACAGCTGTATGAAATTCATAATCGGTAGCGATACCTAAAACGCCTTCGGTAAGGTAACCACTTATTGTGGGCTCGATAAATACCACTAAATAATCTGAAATGCTTTCCAGAAACCAGTCAAATAGTCTATTAAAACACAAACACTTTCTTTCCATCAGTGGCATTGCAACGCATGCCAGGATTAAAACACAAACACTTTCTTTCTTTTTGAGTGGCATTGCAAGGCATGCCGGGTACTTGCTAGTATTTAATAATTTAGAGTTAAGTGATAAAGGGTCACAGGTTTAACTTTAAGTATTGTACCACTCGGGTATTAGAGTGACAAAATCCAGTTTCTTAAATTGGCCCCTGGCAAACTTCTTAACTTAAAGTGCAATACCAGTGTAGATAAAGTAAATACAATTCATTATTATTTGAATAGAAGATAAATTCTGGACGCGGTATTAACAAACCCGAAGGAAAAATTGTCCATAATAAGTGAGAAATACGCTCAGATGTGTTTTCGAAAATATTACACATCGGACCGATTTTACCGCTCGGTAATTTCCGGAGTGTATATATCTCCTGACGTCATATTATGAACACACATCTTACTTCGGTTTATATCGAAACATCAACAAAGGACGTTTTCCGTTCCATATTAGTTATTTTATCATCACAATCATGCCAAAAGCACATCGTCGAGGTACAAGCAACGGCAGCGGTGTTAGGTGTGTTGCAGCAAATTGTGGGAATACAAATGCTGACGTGACTTTTTCAGCAATTATTTTTTACTAATTAAAGATATGGATATAATTGAGAACCAGGTGTTTCGGATTTGTAAAATTGATGTCAGGCATGTACACCTTCCATAGCTACTCTGCAGTATGTTGATAGTAAAATATCAATAGTTGTCTAGGAAGAAGAGCTAGCCTGTCATAGCAGTAATGTCTCACTGGACAGTCATTTTGGCATTTTTTCATGCAACGATGACCTATTGCAGAAAAATGATTTTATTATTGCATTAAAGATATATTAAAAAATGATATTTGTTGAAAGCATGCTTGTAAGATTCTGAATGAGGTATTAAAGTCAATTTCTTATGCAGCTAGTGGCTTTTAGACTGAGCCTAACCCTAATATTTTACTGGAAGTCGCTATTTTGACTATTTGCCTATGACAAGACTGCTAAAAGAATTAGTATGTGCCTTTTGCATGAATAAAGTTCACTAGGAATGGAACAAATCAGCATACTTTTCATCACCCTGGACCATCTAGATTTGTAGATATTTACCTCTGTAGCAGACACATGTAAATACGTAAGCCAAGTAGGCTGTCCATTTGTAGCCCAAGTTCCGTATTTGATCTCCAATGTTAATCTAACTGTGGTAGGCAGTCACTAATAAGTCAAACCATTTCCAAGCCTAACTGAAAGTAAATCTAAGCCACATTAAATATTTAGCTTATATGTGAACTGTACAATGCTAGGAGTGTGATCATTAGGTCCATGCCTTCTATCTTAAATATTAGGTGTCAAAATACGAAACTATCCAGTGAGACCTAAGCAGTTGATATTTGATAATTGTGTCTAAAGGGAGATAATACGTTTTTGCAACATGCAATTTTATAGCAAATGAGGACAAGTATTTCGGCGTGTGTATCTCCAGCTTTTGAAGAAAGATGCACTGCAAAATCGTGAACAAGCACCAAGCTTGTAAACAGGAACCTTCCTACAAATCACGATTTTACGTTGTTCTAGGCTAAAATAGATTGTAGAAGCAAGATTTTACCATTTTCCCAAACGAGGACGTTTACTGTTGGAGGTGTGTATTCTGGACGTTGGTGTCATCTCATGATTAGAGTCCTCTGTTTATGCCAAACAGATCATACGTGTGCTCGAGCTCATGGGTCTAATCAGCCTTTAATTTGGTCTGATTCAGCATCTAAGTATAACCGTACCCATCACGGTCTGATTACGCTAGCTTTCTGCCATTCCTCCCCCATTCCGCCGCTCCAATCAACATGAAATCGACATTTTGTTTGTAAACGTAGGTCATAACAGGCGTCTGACGATGATTCTAATACTTGTTGTTGAGAAGCAAAGTAAAAGTTTATAATCGCAATGGCACGAAATATAAGTCGTTTCGATCACACTCAGGATTACCTCGATCATAAGGAAGGATTAATACATTGTAAATCAGCGTAAGCATTACTCACTGAGTTTGGTTCGTTTTCAGCTTGGCACATCGTGCAGTACAAGGGGACGTTGTTCTTCTTGTACGAAAACCTTTTTAAATATCCTAAATTATACAAAACAATATTTAGACAGTAGTGTAGTGGGGAATCAAGTTTATTCCTATTCCAAATTCATTGTAGACTCATAATTATATCTCAAAGTAGTACACTGACCGGCTCGTTTAGCCATAAAACATGGAATTTCAGGGCATAGGTTCTGAAGGTTGTGTTGTGTGACCTCCAGAAATTGACAAGACTGGAAAGTATAGTATGGATCAAATCTTGGAAGTAAACGACAATTTCAATTATGTCACTGAACCAAAATCCACTAGATCAAACAAATATTTCAGAACGGAGGTACACGGCAACCAACTCTATGCATCTCACCGGGACGGATGCCAAGATTTTAATTTTGGTATACAAAGGAAAGTCCAGCACCAAGTGGAAATCCTTGCAGCGCTTGTAGTAATGAAACTTAACATAGAGGAGATAGATGTACTTCAAAACGCCGGTATGAATCGATACACGTTATACCCGAGGAACAAATGCATACCGTTCCTAGAAATGAATACACTAGTGGTCAAAGGGATGACAGCCACCATCAATAAAGCACTATCCACTATTAGAGAAATAGACCAGATAATAGTGGAAGTCCACGTGACTGGACTCCCAGTAATGATTAAGACAGACGAGCTAGGAGACAAAATCCGGGAAAACGTCAAGGCTAAATTAAATAACATACCGCAAAATGGCCACGATATGGGGATGTACCCCCATCTCATCAGGAGCTAGGTTCCTATTTATGACACGAAATGATGCAGAAAAGCTGCCTACCTTCTTCTGGATCATTGGATTCAGACTTCAAAGCTGGTACAGAAATTGTGAAGAAGATAGAATGTGCCCCAAATGTGGCCAACTAGGCCATGGACCATGGGACTGTCAAGCTGAAGGAAGAAACCAACCCTACAAGATAAATAACATCTCTAACTCCTACGCAGGGGTAGCTGCAAGACATATACCTGGGAAAGAAACAAAAGTAGCACAACAGAATGTACAGGGAGGGACAGAAGATCGTTGGACTAAGGTCAAAAGCCCTAGGAAATCAAACAAAGCAGCAACCTTGACAGAAATTCCAGTCCAAAAATATACCAAGTGCTAACCAACAATGGAAATGACAATACTGAACATGAAGAAAGTAGTAGGATGACGATATTTAAATTGTCAGGTGTGTTCCCATTAAATCAGTCCACACCAGTAGCGGGTAAAAACTTAAAAAAAGGAAAGCTTGTAACTTCTCCACTTCCCATAATTTATCAGAGAGAAGGGAGATGGAAGGTGAAAAGAAAGAAGCGGAACCATACAACAGAATAAAAAGCGGACCTAAAGAAATGACGAGAACTAAAGAACCCCGAGTGAAAGTGAATTTGAAGTCCAAACAGAAATAGAAGAATCAAGACTGACGGACAATATGACGGAGAGAGACACTTGTATCAATCGGAACCTACAAGTGACTTTTACTTGTCTAAAAGCAACACCACTACATTAGGGGACAATCCAGTGCCCCCGGAAAAAAAACAACGAAGGTCCATAATAAAACCAATACAATAGTCAATAAAAGCTAAACAACAACCACACTATATATATAGACCTCAAAGCGACAACCTGAGTGAACAAGAAAATGGAGGAACCAAACTTCCGGCTACTGTCCATTAATGCAAATGGAATAACAAAGGAAAAATTAGAACGACTACAGACAATTGGAAGCTTTGATTCAAGCTGACAATGTCAATAGAGATTTCATACTTTTACATACAAGAGCAGGGCCGGCGCTTCCGCTAGGCGAACTAGATTGGGCTAAGGTTCAATTTTATGATGGGCTGGTGGGAGAGGGCGTGAGCGGAAGGGGGCGCCAGATATCCGATCTCGCCTAGGGCGCCAAAATCCCTTGCGACAGCGCTGTATAAGAGACACATAACGGTTTTACAGATGAATTCTTACAGAAAGGGGAGAACTAATTGGATTGTATTATAGTAAAGACTGATTTTGTAGGGAGGGATATAAGGGGAGTAGTAGCAATAGCGGTTAAAAATAAGAAAACTGTAAAATGGGAACACTTAGAAGTAGGAAACGTTTTTAGGGGACGATTGATTCATATACTAATGAGAGGAATCCACGTTTTCAACGTTTACATAGCACCAACACATAGAAAGCAAGAACTCATTGATGAATTAGCTAAATATTTAGAAAATTTTACCATGGTGAATTTAATTATGCAAGGAGATTTCAATTGGGTAGGGGACAATATAGACAGGACTGACAAACTAATACCAGATAAAAGATTCAAAGCAGACATGGAACACATTATAAAGACACGAAACGTAAGTAGTAATAGGGGACACTATAGCGTCAAGGGAAAATCCAGTCAAAAACAGCTTGGGACACTATGGCGTCAAGATTTATAGCGTCAAGGGAAAATCCAGTCAAAAACAGCTTGGGACACTATAGCGTCAAAACAGCTTGGGGCACTATAGCGTCAAGGGAAATGGAACAGGGTGGGTCTGTATAGCGTCAAGGGAAATTTAACATAGTGGGACTATATAGCGTCAAGGGAAATATAACAAAGGAAATATAACAAGGGAAAAAAGGGTGGCAATGAAAGCTACTATCTTTTCGAGACCTATGAGTGGCCCTGAAAAGGGCCGTTATGTGTAATGTTAACGTTGTCTTGTTAACACAGAGGACATCTCACAGATCTTCTTCTCTTCCTTAAACTTCTCCTTACTGTGGGTCCATAGAAGAGAACTCTCTTCAAGCAACCTTGTCTTTCCACATAGACTCTTCTCTTCCAATAGGCTGTCTCCGTCCTATGAATGACACTCCATGATGATCTGACATACATGGGTATGTCAGTCCTAAACAGCATACTTGACACAAGGGTTGACGATTCAACATTAGTCCACATCTTCTGATGAGAACAGGTGAAGCGAATGCCGTGTACTGCGGTTATTTATAGGGGAAGAGCGGATTGAAACGGATTGAGTGTATCCACCAATCCAAACGTGCGTTACAAAAGTCAGTCACAGCCATCCAATCGGAAGAGAGCAGTCTGTGACGTCACCTTTTCTATATAGAGGTACTAGCGCCTGTGCGCAGTCAATCGATTCAAGAGAGTTGTCAATCATGGCGGACAGTAAGAAGACAATGAATTGGAGTGAGACAGGAGTAGAGACAGCAAGTCATGGACCAACAGTGACTACTAAAGTCATGACAAATCTACATCCAGAAGAAGTTGATTTTAACTGGGATATTGTGGATTTTTTAACATCGCAAGAATTTATTCCGGAACCTTCGTTGCCTTCTGTATCTTCTTATGGACACGTCGATGATTTTAAGCAGAGACAAAAAGAAGAATTGGAGCAATTTTTACAACAACAGAAAGTAGAAGAACAAGCTTTTCTTATGCAACAGCAGGAAGAAGAAGAAGCAAGAAGAAAACACCAGGAAGAAACAGTAGCAGCAGCAGCAACGGAGAAGAATGAAGACCAAGGACAGAAAGAAAATAGTGAAAATCAAACGGTCACGACGGTACTTTTAGATATTTTAGCTGAGTTAAGGAGTCTGAAACAAATGTATCAGACTTCTTTATCACGACCGAAGAGAAAAAGACCTTCTCGAGCGAAACAACCCGATCTCTCTGTGACTACGTCTACCTTACCACCGTTAGTGATTTCTACCAAATCATTGACAGGAACCACCAGTCCCGAAGTAGGCCTTGGCCGTGGCAAAGGCTTAAGACAGCTCAAGAGGATTTCGTCCCGTTTCTGAGTTTGTTTTGTTTTAAACACACAAAACACCAACGGTCCTTTTCAGGGCCACTCCAATTATTTCGAAAAGAAATACTATGTAAATTGCCTATTTCAATGAAAACTCAAAAGTCCTTTTTATTATATTTTTTTAAAAACCCATGATGTACGTGTGAGTGAAGGAATGTGTGAGTGTAGGTAATTATACTATCAAATCAAAACCAAGAGACACTTACGTTTTTTCTCTCTGGTGTATTCTAGTACAAACGTCACAATTCAATATCACAACATAACACAAGACCCCTTTAAAAAAGTTCATAGGTTTTCTTCTGTTTCACTCTTTCTGTTTTTTCATTTTCTTTACTGTCACAGCTTTTTCTTTTTCTTCCTCTTCACTTTCGTTTCGTCTTCTTTTCTTGTCTTTGTGAACGTGTCGGGGTTCTTCCTTGGGGGAGGGTACCTCTTCCTCCTCCTGTTCAGAATTTCTTTCCTCCTCCTCCTTCTCCTCCTCCTCCTCCTCCTGCTCCTGTTGTTTCTTAGGGCAGTTTGGAGACCAATGTCCTTTCTCTTTACAATAATAACAGGTATCTTGACTTTTGTCTCTATTGGTACCTTTTTTATTTTTGTCACGATCTGAACATTCTGTAGCCCAATGTCCTTTCTTCTTACAGATATAGCAAGTATCTTGACTTTTATCTCGATAGGAGGGAGAGTAGGCCGTCGGCTGGTCTGACGAAAACTTTCGTATGACCCCACGTAAAGCTCTAATGAGAAGTTCCACTTCTGTAGGTTCTTTCATCGTTCTGGTCAATGTGAGAGTGAAATGAATACTGAAAGGTTAGACACTAACCCTTTATATATGCACGGATCGAACATGAATATATAGGGGTTATGGTCTTTAAAAGGTAGTCATTTGACTTTTTGCAGACAAGATGAAAAGACCACATCATGTTGTGGAGAAAGGAAAAGACAGTAAGAGACAGAAACGTAATGTATCGCCTAGCACAGTAGCTGAAGTCTTGGCTCAAATTCATGCCAGTGATTTTGAAGATGACATGAGTGAGCCCGAATCTACACCCAGACAATCGACTTCCAAGCAAAGTGCACCACCCTTAGTAAACCCTGAAAATTACTATCACATTCGAGAGACAGAAAAGCGTTCCTCTCGAAAATTTAAAACATCAGCTTACACGTATGCCGTAAAGTTTAAAGATTTCAAGGCCAATGTACCTTTGGAGAATACAGAAGGGTTCATTACCGAGGTGTGGGATTCTGTGTTAACTGCATTGAAACAGCAATGTCAAGCTAAAGAAGACGATCGCTTGAGACTTTCTATTCATCACGATAATTTAAAGTCTCCCGTTTGGATCGAGTTTACTAACCCATCACAATTAACACCTTCCAAAGTCATTGACAAAATTCAACATGTTCAACAATCCAATGACAAGTTTCACATCGCCGACGGAAAAGCCACACTGTTCATGACCCACGTGTCTCTTCCCCAGGGGACAGGACGCAAAAAAGTATTATTGGTCGACAGCCTTCGCAACATGAAGCGAAGCCTCGTCCAAATTAACAATCCTCAAGACCAGATGTGTTTAGCCCGTGCCATCGTCGTGGGACAAATGTATACCAACAAGAACGATACGGCAGAATGGAAAAGAGCCTGGAAAACTATTCAACAATCGGACCGAGCCAAACAAAGAAGTGAAGCAGAACTCCTGTTACAGCAAGCAGGGATATCCAAAGACACCCCTTGTGGCATTCCAGAAATGCAACAATTGCAAGACGTCTTGGCTCCACGTTACACCTTGAAAGTACACCCTCAAGAAGTGCGTGGTCCACTTTTGTTTCGAGGCCACGATTTCAAAGACGGAAAATACATTCACGTCTATCATCACGATGGTCATTTTGATACCATTACCAGTATCACTGGATTTCTGAAATACGGTTACTACTGTGAAAAATGTGACTATGGTTATAACAATCGAGAACAACACAAGCATTGTGGATCAAAATGTGAGGGATGTTTGGCCTCACAACCTTGTCTGGACCAAGGACAAGAAAGAGTGCATTGCCCTGTGTGTCAGCGTACTTTTGTCAGTCCTACCTGTTACCAACAACATTTGAAGATGCAAGGTTCACAGCAGAAAAGTGCTTGTCAACTCCTGAGATTGTGCCCTACTTGTGGACAAGGCATACGTACCAATAGTGCCAAGTTACACGTTTGTCGAGGGAAGAAACGATGTCACATTTGTCACCAAATCGTGGATTTGGAACACGAATGCTTCATTCAAAAATATCAACCCCGATCAGATGATACCCAGAAGAAAGGGAATTTTATCTTTTTTGATTTCGAATGCATGCAAGAAACTGGTATTCACATTCCTAATTTCTGCGTAGCTCACCGTGCGTGCGAGCATTGTATCCAAGAGCCCATCTTTAGTCATTGCCCTCACTGCAGCAAGATTCCTGGAGGACGTGAAAAAATCTTTCGAGGGTCAAAAACGCTAGCCGATTTTGCCCAATGGATCCTTAATCCCATCGACGAAACGTGGAGTCCAGAAGACCTCGAACGTTACGGCAATTGTCATCGCCATGCCACGGTCATGGCTCACAATTTCTCGGGATACGATGGGCAATTTCTGCTCAGATACTATGCGGAACAAAGTACCGAACGGCCTCAAGTGACTTTAAACGGAGTCAAAATTATTTCTATGCAAGTAGGACAAGTACAGTTTAAAGATTCAATGTGTTACTTGGCCATGCCTTTGAGTCGTATGCCTAAAACGTTTGGAATGACAGAATTGGCTAAAGGTTATTTTCCACACTTTTTTAATACCGAAGCCAATCAACATACCGTTCTACCCCATTTGCCTGAGGCTGACGACTACGACCCCGACAACATGCGCACCGAACAACGAGAAGCTTTCTATGCTTGGTACCAGACTCACGCCTCGGACCCCTTTGATTTTCAAGAAGAAATGTTAAAGTATTGTCGATCTGACGTGGACATTTTACGACGTTGCTGTGGAAAATTTCGAGAATTGTTCATGGAATACGGAGGGATCGATCCTTTGAAAGAAGCTTGTACCATCGCCAAAGCGTGTTCTTTAGTGTACCGAAAACGCTTTATGCCTGAAAATACTCTAGCGGTCATCAGTCCTCAAACGACAAATTTTGTCAAACGTCAATACTCGGTCAAAGCCCTACGCTGGCTCCATTACTTGTGCGACAAGGAAGACAAATGGATCCAACACGCTCGCAACGGAGGAGGCGAAAAGACCATCGGAACGTATTCGGTAGATGGTTGGGACTTAGAAAACCCTCAGATCGTGTACGAGTTTAACGGATGCTTATTTCACGGATGTCCCCTATGCTACCCTCAGCGTAACACCAAAAATCAGTTTTTACAACGAACCATGGAAGACTTGTACCAGACCACGTGTCAGCGACGTTTGAAGTTAGAACAGCAAGGATACCAGGTGGTGGAAATGTGGGAACACGAGTACGATCAGCGTTTGAAAACCGATCCCGAGTTTAAACGCATCGTAGAAAGTTACAAGATGGTGGACCCATTGAACCCTCGGGATAGTTTGTACGGAGGACGAACGAATGCTACTTGTTTGCTGTACCAATCGGATGAAGAGAAAGGAGAAGAAATCAAATACTTGGACGTGTGTTCGCTGTATCCTTACGTGTGCAAATATTGTCACTTTCCCGTAGGGCATCCAGAATTGATGACAGAACACATTGACTTGGACCACATTCGACAGTACGAAGGATTGATCAAGTGTAAAGTCTTACCACCCACAGACTTGTACCATCCCGTTTTACCTCACCATTGCCAAGGAAAACTGATGTTTCCTTTGTGTCGCACATGTGCCGAAACGTGCAACCAAGACCAACCTTGTCATCACACTCAGGAAGAACGCGCCTTGACAGGAACGTGGGTGAGCGTGGAATTGTTTAAAGCTCTGGACCTGGGATATCAACTGTTAGAAGTGTACGAAATTTACCACTTTCCCAAAACACAACAATACCGCAAGGGCGACGAGAGACAGAAAGGTATTTTTGCAGACTACGTGGATGCCTTTTTAAAACTAAAACAAGAAGCTAGTGGCTATCCTTCCTGGTGTCACACTCCCGAAGACCAAAAGATATTCAAAGAAAAATATCGGGATCAGGAAGGTATCACTTTAGACCACATCGAGAAAAATGAAGGAAGGCGATCGTTTGCCAAAGTGATGCTCAATTGTTTGTGGGGTAAAATGGCACAACGTCCGTCTTTACCCAAGACGGAGTATTTGTCCGAGACATCTCGCTACTTCCAGATGATTCACGACCCAACCAAAGTCATGAAACACGTGGACGTCATTCGTGGGGACTTGATCTTAGTCAATTACGAAGAAGAACTAGACTTTGTAGAAGCCGACAAATTTGGAAATGTCATCATTGCGGCTTACGTGACAGCCCACGCTCGCTTAAAATTGTACGAAGTGTTAGAACTGTTAGGAGATCGCGTGTTGTATTTTGACACGGACAGTTGCATCTACATTCACCGACCGAACCAGTGTAACCCTGTCATCGAAGGAGACCGTTTAGGAGCCTGGACCGATGAACATCCCGACGACAAGATTCTATGTTTTGCAAGTGGCGGTCCTAAAAATTACGGCTACGAATACCGAGACCCACAAGGAGAAATGCACACCGAATGTAAAGTGAAAGGATTGACTCTTAATTATCGCACCAGTCAAGTGGTGAACTTTGACGTACTACAAGAAGCCTTGCAGTCGGGACAGGATGAAACGTTTCAAGTGACTACCCACGAACCGCACAAGATTGTCCGTTTACCCACACACCAAATTGTTAGCCGACCTTTGGAAAAAGTCTACCAAATCGTGTACCAAAAGAGAGTACGACTTCCCAATCACTTTACTCTACCGTACGGTCACGTCGAAATTGAGCAGCATATAAAAAGGGACATCGTCCACGATCAATAGTTCATTTGTCACTACAACGGCACAGCGACAAGAAGATGAATCCATTTAAACAGACATCATTCAAATTTGGGGATTGTAAAACAAATGTACCTTCCCCGAGTGTGAAAAGTACTGGATGGATAAAACCCATGCATTGCAACGGAAGTTGCATGGAAGGAAACTGTAAGTGTCCTTGCGGTATGCACTGTAATTGCGTTACAGAGTGCGATGGTGAACCGTACGATTGCAGAGATGCCAGGCGCTGTGACATTAGCGATTCAGCTGGATATCGTGGGAACTTTGCTATGACTACTACCCCTATATCTACCCTGGAAAGTGATGCTGTGCGTGTCAAACCTGAGGGATGCGAAAGCGGTGCGACACGTTATCGTGGACTCCTAGGAATTTCACCGTACCTACATCGAACAGAAGTGAGGAGAGTCGAATATTCGTTCCCGACGAGTTTGCCTGAATATTGTCATTTCAAAAGTCGATTCCAAACCTTCAAAGATAAATGGCCAAAATATCTGCCTGGACCAACTCCTGAAGAATTAGCCAGAGCCGGATTTTTCTACTTGGGCGAAGGGGATAAAGTCAAGTGTTTCAGTTGTGGTGTATCCATTTACGAGTGGGAACAGAAAGATTCCGCTTACTTGGAACATGCTCGATGGTCTCCGAATTGTCAATACCTACCTTTAGTAGGACCTAGTGATTGGAAGTGACACTACTGTTCCATGTCGTGTAACACACCTAGACCAGTATATAAACCCTCTCTAAAACATTATATTCAAGGATTACCACACGAATTGCAAGAGAAGATCTACAAGGACGTTTGGCAAGGTCTTGCTAAAGAAAAATCGCAATGGGTGACTGTAGAACTTTTGTGTCGTGAAATTCACAAGAGGCAAGTGACAAAAATTAACCAACGTGTTAGATTTCTCTGGATTAAGGGTATTTTTTTGCTCTGTTACCAATTTACTACGTTTACCTCTGAAGATGCTTTGATCCTTCTTAACCGTTACCCTGAATGGCAGTGGGACGAAATTACACGTTATATTAATCACTTTCGCTTTTGGAGCAAATTTAATTCTATGTTTAATTCTGGGTTGAATCTACACTGATAGTCTTCGACCTAAAGAAGTATAAAAGAGAACGGCCATGCCACAACCTTTATCAGTTGTGATCCAACAGATTCCGTGGAAGGATATCAATGAGAAGATTCACACGGTGAAAGATTACGAACACTTATTACAAGAACTATACCCTATGAATTGGGGTCGACGTGTAGTGTGTGTTTTAGTGACTTGCTTTCTGGGATTTCGTTTACCTGCCGATTCCTTGTGGACACTTTACGAACACTACCTATCAAAAAAATAAGACAGTATGGTGGTTCCTTTAAATGTCCACGAGAGACTTATTCTGTTCAAAGCCTTACGCTTTCATCTGGATACGTCTCGACCTTTCCAAGAAAAAAAGATTCGTCAACTTTTACGTACGGAAGCAGTGTACAAAGATGTGTGTGTAGCTTGTGATTTACACCCTCATTGGACAGATGTACGTGACTGGAAAAGTTGGGATTTTGAGGCTTGGACAAACGAAGCATCCCATTATGCCCAAGCATTGTGTTCCTAAAATTCATCGTCGTGTGAAAAAAGTCACTTTTAAACCTGTGTTAGTGACAGTACCAGAAGAAAAAGAGAAAGAATCTGTCATCCAAGACAATCCCTCTGTTCAAGACAGAACTGTCATGGACATTCCCCCACAAAGGCCCTTTCGAGAAGACACCTATGTGACTGTACCCCCTGTAGAGGAGACTATAAGAACATTACATACTACCTCTAGGACACCTTCGTTACCCAAACCATTTTGTACAGGGAGTTGTTTATTTGCCACTTTGATCGTTTGCCTAGGTATTTTATCCCTGTACTTATCCATTTGGCTTTTATGTTTTCGTGTTGTTCAAATTTAAAACATGCATTGAAATAAACGTGTCTTGAAAAAAGTATAAAAACCTCTTGTCTTGTCTGTTTTTGAGTTAATACTGTCATACCACTACACGACTATGGCTCACTCTACTCTTTCTACTACTCCTTCCTCCTCCACATTCAAAGTCATTGACGAACACTTAGATCAGGCTAGTTGGAAAGCCTTGTATCTTCGTCATCCTTTTAACATGTTAATTGCTGGACCGAGCGGTTCTTGCAAAACCGAATTTGTCAAACGTTTGATCGAACATAAACATCATTTGATCGATCGTCCACCTCAACGCATTGTGTGGTGTTACAAAGAGTGGCAATCGGCATACAGCCTCTTGCAAGAAAGTCAAGGTGATTCCATTGTGTTTGTAGCAGGCATTCCTAAAGAAGACGAGGGGATCGTGTCTGACGCTAGTCAAACTCATTGGGTTATTTTTGACGACATGTTAGGAGAAGACGAAGAAGAAATTAAACTGTGGTTTACACGTAAAGGCCATCATCGTAATGCCAGTGTCATTTACATTACACAAAATTTATTTCAACAAAGTAAAGCCCATCGTACCATCAGTCTCAATGCTCATTACGTGGTCTTGTTTAAAAGTCCTCGAGATAAATCACAAGTGCAAGTTTTAGCCAAACAGTTAGGAACACCTTGGCTAACTCATGCGTACGATGATGCCACTCAAACGCCACACGCCTATTTACTCGTGGATTTAAAACCCACTACCCCTGATTATTTGCGATTTCGTACCGATTTGTTTCACGACTGGTGTCAAGACGGAGGACCTGTCGTGTACACGTCCTCCTCGTCGACATAACACTATGAAGCACTAAAAAAATCTATAAAAACCTTGGGTTACTTTGACCTGGTCTCATACATCGTCAACATGACGTCCCTTCAGTCTCATCTTCCGATCAAATTGATTCGTGCCTTGTACGGCATCAGTCGCGAAAAAAATCCACAAATACGTGCTCACGTCTTAGAAGCCAGTCTCAAAGAAGTCTTACGATGGTTTACGGTGACAGCACGTCAAATACTGCAAGGCATCATTCACATTCCACATCAAACCAAACGCTTTTTTGACAGAAACAAAGTAGCCTTGACGCAACTGGCCAATCCTCGCATTGACACTCACACCAAAAAGCAAATCATATTGAAACCTGGAGGTAGTGGTTCTCTAGGAGGTGTCATCATTCGTTCCCTTTTAAAATGGGATTCCAATACTCCCAAAGTTCACCCCAAGAAGAAAACAAAAAAAGCCAAACAAGCCCCTAAGAAAAAGAACAAGGGTACCAAGACCAAAGCACAGAAAAAGAAAAGTCCACAGAAAAAAGCGGTCACCCGCAAAAGAGGCACTTCGGCCAGGACACAACCTTACCTTCGTCAACCACGACCTGTAAGAAAAGATCTACAAGGACGTTTGGCAGGGACTACGTTGCCAGTAGCCTCAGGGGCTGCCACTTCTCCGTTGCGGGTGATGCCAGCCAAACCCAATTTGACACCCGTTTTTCCTAATTTGATGAAACATTGGAAATCTGCGTCTCCCAAAACGTCTCCTCCACCGGAGACACCCTCATCGACATTAGCGGCAGTAGCAGCTGCTCACAAAGTACCTGCCCCGAAAGTCAAAGTCCAAGAAAGATCTGGCATGTTAAAGAGTTTACTAGATTTGTCCAAACAAGAACTGTCCCGATTGAGTCCGTTGCGAACTCCTTCACGACGTGTGTTACCTGCCATGAAGATGATACGACGCAAAGATAATCAGTGGCGTCGCATTCCAGTATAAAAATGACTTGAGGACAACAACGGGAATCCATATTTTCTGTACCACTGCTAAACACTCAAAGATGCCTCCTCAAAAACGTGCACACCACCACCCTCGACGTTCTGCTACCCAAAAAGGAAAAAGACAATCTCGTCATCCCACCAAAAGCTTTAAAACCAAACATCGACGTCATCCCTTTCAAAGACGTAATCCTTTAAAGAAAAAGAAGAGACACCTAAAAGGAGGATCCTTTGGCAATTTTGGGAAACACATTGTTACCTTTTTGACGAAGCGGTAGTTCCCACAAAAGTAAATAAAAGAGAGTGTGTACCAAGTCATTGACACCAGTGGTATTGTGAAACGAACAAGCAAAGATGTCACCTCACAGAAAACATTCTTCTTCACCCCCCAAAGGAAAGAAAAGGAAAGGACTACCTCCTCGTTTAGTCAAACACGGAGACGTGTTGTCTGTCCTGTCCAAAGCCTCTCCACTCATGCGAAAACAAATCATTAAAACTGCCTCCAAAGATGTCATCGATACCGTGTGCGAATGTTGTTTGAATGTCTTGAAAGGCACGATACCTTTGTCTCCACATCAGAAAAAATGCTTAGCCAAACATCGACACGTTCTTCGTCAAATGGTTCAAAAGAAAATACCCATTCGTCAAAAGAAAAAGATGTTGGTGCA
Organism: Unio delphinus; assembly: GCA_029339505.1. Lineage (NCBI taxonomy): Eukaryota > Metazoa > Mollusca > Bivalvia > Unionida > Unionidae > Unio > Unio delphinus. The sequence continues at coordinate 14,986,394 of JAQISU010000046.1, read as the reverse complement.
ACGCGGAGGATTTTTTCCCTTTCTTATTCCTATGTTGACAGGATTAGCAAAAGCCGGCGCAAGTTTATTGCCAGGTATGATAATGGGGTTGCAACGAGGGGTCCCCCAAAGTTGATCCTTCCAGAAGATAAAAGAGATTCATGGAGCACCACGATCTCAGACGTAACCTTTGGAAGCCCATGGAAAGACGAAAACTGACTTTAGTTCCTTACAAACGATGGATGGAATACCATCGTTGGCAAGAACAACGTACCCCCCATTTACCACCCAATCCTGATTTGAACGAGATGTCCCAATTACAACACGAATTGCAATCCTTGATGCATCGCCACGATTTGTCCGAAACCGAAAAATCGCAAAAGTACGGTCAACTTCTGCAACGACTACAACTCTTTCATCGAAAAGCTGTGGAACAAACAGCTCTACCCACACTGTCCGATTTGAAGGCACTAATGAATAATCCGTCGCCTTTACCCTCTACAGTAGCCAAAACAGACGTCACCCCACCATTACCCAAGGAAGAAAAAGAACCCCATGATCTCTTTCAAACACCCACTGCTACTCCCATTCCGAGTAAGATTGCCGCTTCCTTGTTAACCCCTTCTCCCACACCCCAACGAGAAGAACTCAAAACTTGGGTTAAAAAGATGATGGCCACTCCTTCTTCAACAGAAGTGAAAAAGAAAGAAAGGAAAGCAGAAGTGAAAAAAGAAAAGAAGACCAAAGCTATCTTATTACCTCCGCCACCACCACCACTACCACCACCAGTACCCTCGACGTCAACTCCTGTGGCACATCGGACACGTAAAACCGTTTCCAAACAACCCCCATTTCGTCCCACCCAAAGCAATATCCTCGAAGAGTGGGTCACTTATTAACCTAAACCATGGAGAAGGTCTTAGCCAGCATTTATTACGATCCAGCTCACCCTGCAGGTTACGGAGGCATTCAGAAATTGTATCGTGCTGCCAAAACTCGCCTGAAAAAGCTCCGTTTACCTGCAGTACAACGATGGTTACAAGAACAAGCGACGTACACTTTACACAAACCCATTCGACGAAAATTTCACAGAAGTCGCACTCAAGTGGAAGGCATCGATCATCAATGGCAAGCCGATTTAGCCGATGTCTCTCATTTAGCCACTTACAATCGTGGCTACAAATATTTGTTTTGTGTCATCGACGTCTTTTCTAAATTTGCCTGGGTCGTACCATTGACATCCAAATCGAGCGGAGAGTTAGTACGAGCTTTGCAACTGGTGTTGAAACAAAGTGGTCGTCACCCTCTTCGATGGCAAACCGACAAAGGCACCGAATTTCTAAACCAAGCTTTCCAACGAGAATTAAAGAAACGTGACATTCATTTTTTCACCACTGAAAATCCTGAAACCAAAGCCAGTATCGTGGAACGTTTTCAACGTACCTTGAAAGAACGCATGTGGAAATATTTTACGCATCAACACACTCTCAAGTACATCGACGTCTTACCGCACTTAGTTCAAGCCTACAATCAATCTTACCATAGAAGCATTGGACGTGCCCCACAAGAGGTGACACCCGACAACGAAGTGACTGTTTTTGAGCGTCTGTTTGGTACGTCCCGAACGAGGGCTGTCCCCAAGAAAGGTAGAGAAGTGTTAACCCTGGGAGATTGGGTACGCATTGGTAAAACCAAACGCACTTTCGACAAAGGTTACTTACCCAATTGGACCACCGAATTGTTTCGTGTGACTGAACGAGTGCGTGGCCGTCATCCTGCCGTCTATAAATTGGAAGACATGAACGGAGAAGTATTAAAAGGAACGTTTTACTTGCCTGAGTTACAACGTGTCACCAAAAAAGAAGACGACGTGTACGACATTGAAAGCATTCTCGAACGAAGAACCCGTAAAGTAGGAAAACGTCGTGTCAAAGAAGTCAAAGTACGTTGGAAAGGATATCCTCCTAGTTTTGATTCTTGGATTGACGCTGCCCAAGTCATCGACTATAAAAAGAAGTGACCATCATGCCCTTCAATACAGCTTCAGCAACCACAGTGACTACTCCTTCACCCACGTCATCTCTGCAAGATTTACAAAAGCAACCCTTGTGGGTGTGGTGTGGAGAACGTGTCCCTAAAACCCAAATCGTCTTTTTCTGTCAAATCTTTGTGGTGTATTGTGTCATCGGTGCAGCCATTGCTAATTTGAGTTTGCAACAAGGAGACAAACAATTGTGGACCATTTTACTCAGCAGTTGCATCGGATATCTTCTTCCCAATCCTTCCCTGAAATACTCTTACAACGGGAACAACAATAACACTATTGGGAGCCTTGCGTCCAACGTTAGTCATTCTCCTGACAGTCACCCTTCCAATCACAATCCTCTTTTAGACACTCCTTTAACCTCGAGTGACTCCTCGGACAGAACAACATTGGAATTATGAACAACACTATTAACCAATTTTACTTAACGTTACCCAGTGACAGTTCCATGGAGGTGTTTCCTAACAACACGTTGTGCTGTTACACGGCTAAATTACCTCAAACCATGCATTTGGATCAAGATGATCATTGGGAAGTAGCTTTAGTGGAAATAATACACCCGACACAAATCAAAAACATCGTCGAAAATCAAAACACTTTTACAGTAGAAGTGTATGACGATCAATTGCAAAAAGCCTTAGACGTACGAGGTAAAGGTGGCGAAAAGAAATCAGATGGACCCAAAACTAATGTCCTGTCCACTCATAAGTTCGTCATTCCTCCAGGTTATTATTTTAGTGGTCAACATTTAGTGACTACGATTGTAACCAGGTTCAATGTTGTGTTTGGTAAAGTCATGGAGTCCTTTGCAAACTCAAAAAACCCAAAAAGTGTGACCATTGAGTACTATTCAGTGTCTCGTCGACTCATGATGACATTTTCAGAGGACAAAATGATAGGCATTACTTTTTGTCCTGAATTGTTTGATATTTTAGGTGGAGACGTCGAGATGCTCAAGAACAAAAAGCAAATACCAGGCATAACCAGTAACTCGGATTTTGCAAAATATTTTCGATTCCCTATTGAATTGAACCAAGGTCTCAACTTGATGTTTGTGTACTCCGATGTGGTGGAGTACAACGTGGTAGGACACACCTCTGCACCGTTACTGCGTGTCATTCCTTTCAAAGTGGATTCTGACACTACCGATAAAGAGGAAGGTGGAAATACCAATCACGTTCACCGTGAATTTGTACATCCTCATTATTTACCCGTCAGTAAGTCGTATTTCGACAGTGTCAACATTTCTATAAAAGGAGAACTAGGACAAAATATTCCATTTACCAAAGGGAAAGTCACAGTGAAACTCCATTTTCAAAAACGATTCTCGAACAACTGAAAAAGTGATGTATCCTGTGTACCGAGGAGTCACTCGACAACGAGGACATGGTTTAGGAGATATGTTTAAATCAGCCTTTCGTTCCGTGGTCCCTGTTTTGAAACCGATGGTGACACGAGGATTCCACGCCTTAAAAGATGCCGCATTGACTCACGGTAAAGATTTTCTTCACAATGTTCTCATTGACAAACAAAACCCCAAAGAAGCTTTTTTGAGAGCAGGCAAAAATGTCTTACTTCAAACGGGTAAAGAGATTTTGGGTCGACGAGAAAGTCCTATAAATGCCCTGAACGGTACCGAGTCTGACATTCCTGCTTCCCTGACGACACAGCAAGGACAAGGCAGAAAGCGACGACGAAGGCACCCTTTCAAAAGTCTCCCTACCTCTAAAGTGAGAAAGACGAAGAAAAAAAGAACCGCTCGAGACTTAGACATTTTTGATTATTAAAAGTGAAGAAAAAAACATAAAGAAAAAATGATGCACAAAGAATCTTGTGCCTGTTCCAAGTCGGAACTAGATCTCTTTGCCATGCCACCCACGATGATGACCATGCAAGAAGCCCAATGGGTCGAATTTCATCCCGTCTCCTCTTTGACGGATTCAGCTCCCATCGAGTTTGAAATCAAAGGACAACCCGAAGATTACATCGATCTCAACAACAGTTACTTGTATTTGAAAGTGAAAGTAACCAAAACGGACAACACCGATCCAGGAGCCAATGATAGAGTAGCTCCCGTCAACAATTTCATGCATTCTTTGTTCAGCGAAGTGGATTTGTACATGAATAACAAACTGATCAGCAGTAGCACGGATACTTACCCTTACCGAGCGTACCTCGAAAATCTCTTGACGTACGGAAAAGAAGCCAAGAACACTCATTTAGATGCTTGTGTGGTATGGAAACCTGACACCGCAGATAAGTTTAACATCACAGACTTGACCGTAGCAGTAGCAGTAGCTGCTGATGGCAGCAATCCTGCCATTCCTGCCAATCCTCACAATGTGGGTTTTAACGAGCGTCGACAGAAAATTCTACGAGGACGTAGTTTAGAACTGTTCGATCGTTTGCATTTGGACATGTGGTTTCAAGAAAAGTATTTGCTGAACGGAGTAGATATTCGCTTGAGACTGAATCGTAGCAGTGCTGCTTTCCATTTGATGGCCCATGCCAACGAATACAAAACCATTATCCAAGAAGCCAGGTTATACGTACGTCGTGTGGAAGTGTTAACTAAAGTGGGAAATGACATCAGTCACACTTTGAGCAGAAAGACAGCCAAGTATCCGATACGACGCGTGGAAGTCAAAACTTTCACCATTGCCGCTGGACTCCGATCTAAGATTGAAGATCATCTGTTCCAAGGACAGTTACCCAAACGTTTATTCATTGGTATCGTCAGCAATGCAGCCCTCAACGGTGCCCACAATCAAAATCCTTTCGAGTTTAATCACTACAATGTATCCAAAATCGAAGTCAGTCGCGATGGCAAAACTTTGTGTACCCGACCTTTCGAACCCAACTTTGCCCAGAAGAATTACTTGAGGTCGTACTTGTCACTGTACGAAGCCACAGGACAGTTAGGAACCAACACCAGTCACGGCATTTCCTACGAAGATTATGCAGGAGGTTACGCGTTGTGGGCTTTTGATTTCACTCCAGACCAAGGCAGCGACGAGGGACATTTCCACCCTATAAAATCGGGACAACTGCGTGTGGAACTTCAGTTTGCAGCAACAGTAGATCAGCCATCTCTTCCCCATACAGTAAATGTCATTCTGTATGCCGAATTCGATAATACCATAGAAATCAACAGTTTGAGAGAAGTCATTTTAGACTATTAGACATTATGGAAGACCCTTGTCCTTCTTTGAATAGTGGAGAATCCATGGAATGGGAGGTTACAGAAAAAGCAGATCCTCAAGACCAAAAAGAAGAGGTAGTGATCATGCAATCCAGATGGCCAGAACAGGAACAACAGTTAGTGGCTTGTTTTGCACAACACTTGGAAGATAAAATGAGGGACATGATTAAAAAAGATTGTTATGGATGTCAAATCGATCATCCCAGTCAAATTCAACACGATAAATGTATGATGATGAGTCAAGAAGAAAAATTGGACGATTATCTGAACGAAGCTTGGAGTCTCATCTCCGAAGAAGATGTGTTACTTCAGTGGTATAAAGGCTTACGTGATCATTCCTCTCCTCCATTGTTTGCTCGAGAAATCGATCGCATCGAAGCTCTCTTGGCCAAAAGTAAAGAGACGAAGCAAACCATCAGTTACTTGTCAGACCGTTTCAAGCAAAAAGTCTGGATTGAATTGATGACTTATCATCACCTGTGAAGAAAGGAGAGAAAAAAATAAGGCTACACAACAAACAAATGGATACCTGGGAACTTTATTATCTTTTGAACCGTAGTTCGTACACTGCTTCTTGGAATCCTGTCGTGTGTGCTAAAGATGAACTACCTCATCGCAAACCTCAAGAGAATCAAGCTTATGTCATCAACACAGATGACAGTCATCTTCCAGGAACTCACTGGGTAGCTGTCTACTTTCCTCAAGAGGGTTGTGCGGAATATTTTGATTCGTATGGATTGCCTCCTTTCGAAGAGGATATCATTGACTTTATGAGAAGAAATGCCCAGACGACACGATTCAATAATGTGAAATTACAAAGCACAGATTCTATGGTGTGTGGACAATATTGTATCTATTATCTGCATCATCGCAGTCTTGGATATTCTTTAGAACATTTAGTGACTTATTTTGATCGTCATTCGTCTCGAAACGATGACAAAGTAGATCGATGGTTTTGTGACCATTATGGCTATCTGTTGTCTTTAGCTAGGAAACGTAGTGTACATCAATGGCCCAATGATTTCCATCAGTGGAAATCTCAATTTAATTCACAACGTTGTCAACCATGTCAAAAGAGATTGTATTAGTGTTATTGAGGAAAAACATGTTAGTTATTTGAAAAAATGTTATTTCTTTGAAAATAATGTTTGTTAGTTGAATAAAATTGTGTTTGTTATTTGAATAAAAATGTTGTGTTTTGAAAACCAATGCGTCTGTCGTTTGTTTTACATTTGTATTCATATAAATGCTCTTTGACTTTTCTTTCTATCCCTCACATCAAACTATCTAAACGTTTCAAAACCCTAAACCGTCAAGGGGTGTTTTCCATCACGTCCGCGCTTGAACCATATAAAGCAGGGGTAGTCTCCAGTCTGGCCATCCATTGTTTGACTCATCCTCTTACGAAGATGTGCTCAAGACTAGCTAAGCTGAACGAAGCTTACGTCACTCTGCATCGTATCAGACACAATCTGATGCCAAAGCCTGAAGAGATTGAGAATGTGAGAATGCTACAAGAAACGGAAGACCTTATAGAAGAACTCTTCAGAGAGGAAATTCAAAAAGAGAAAGATGAATGGACTGAGAAGTATCGACTTCAAAAGCAGCAGAGAGAGCAGAGAGAACAGCAGCAGCAGCAGCAACAGCAACAACAGCAGCAGGAACCAGACAGAAGTTTTGTCGACTGTCGTGTGGACACGAAAGAGTTCTCTTTCTCTTTCCGAAGAAGCAGACCCTATCGTGTAGCCAAACGAGGACGCAATCTTAGACGATAAAAGATTGCCATCCTTCCTCGAACACACACACACAAAAAAAACAGCCCTTTTCAGGGCTACCCAATATTCTCGAAAAGAATTAATGATTCAATTTGCTCATGGTATGTGAGGAAGTTAGAAAAAAAATAGAAGTGAGTCTATAATCACTATCTCCTTTTACTTTTGTTTTGAAGTGCGTCTCTAAGTACAAAGTATTTTTTTTTCAAAATAACTTGTTCAATGTATAATTGATATGAGTCAAGTATAAAAGTGTGGGGTGTTTTCTATAAAGTCCGCGTGTTTTTTGGTAATGATAGGGATAATGTAAGTTTTTGGATCTAGGGGGTGTTTTCCATCACGTCCGCGCTTGTGCTATATATAAAAAAAGCACTCGTCAGTCTGGCTACCGACAGGGCATTCAGGCGAAGACTGCAGACCGAGTAGGACGGCTTTTCTGGAGCTGGCGACCTGATGACGTCACGACGGGTGCGAAAGCACATTTTCCCGGGCTTCACAGCTAAGGACGGTTCAACACGACATCAACTCACTGTACTACGAAGAGAAACATTACGATGTGGAGAGGTGGACTACACAGCGGAAATATTTCGGCGAAGTTATAAGTCCCTTTAACAAGTGGCAGACGACAATGTCTTATGGAAACTGGGCAGCCCACCATACCCACGTGGTGAAGAAAAATGGCGGACACTGAAAGTGGACAGCTCCTACATCGAAATATTGGAACCACATTGCAACCAGCCATGGAAAACTAAGCAATGTGGCGGACCTAGGGCGCGCTGACTGGTGATATCAAAGTATCGAGTAACCCGCAGGCTGCCGTAGGATGATATCACCAAGTCAGTGAAATACTACCCTGGATAGCCAGCATTTTGATGCCATTACAGCTGTTTTCTGATGTGTCGCCAGCATCGGACTACTCGGATAAAGCAGTACAACGAAAAGATATTTGCCATTTATCTTTTCATTCGCCTGAATAATAGGGGACTCATTTGGTTACGAGTACCCCTCTTTGAACAACTATTTTCGTGGCCCTAAAAATCTGATATGACTTCTTTGGTACCTCCAGCAAAATTCATAACTAAAAACAAACTACCATTGACTACACTCTTATATGTCGCTTAGACATTTTAATTTTCAAATTTGTTAGGGACTTATCATATGTACGCTTATGTACTAGTTTTATTTGAATGATAGGACTTTAAATAATAATCTTCAACTTTTTTATTTGAATAATTGCACAGGTGGCTAACACATTATTGGATGTTTATTAGTCCATTAGTACAACTGGACTGAATTTGACCTTTAATATGACCTTGTTTTTTCAGGTGTGGGCTGCGTCCTTTGCTGTGCTGTCTTGCTGTTTGCGTGCTCTGGTGTGTGCTGCTGTGTCAACGCCCTCCTGGACCTGGACTTTTTCCACCTTTGCCGCTTCCGACTCACTAAATTACTAGCGAAATGAGGAAACATTTCCCCTCGCTACCTTACAAGCTTGATTGGATGATAGGGGTGGGTGTGTGTAGGTACCATTCCTACCCACCCCCAATATAGGCTTTCATTTCCCCTGATAGTTACTTTTTAGTAATTCAGGGGAACGCCTTAATTTATAGTGCATTTAAGCACTTTAAGGGAGGGACTAACAACCCCTCCCACCTAAATGGGTGCCGACATGGCACCTATAAAAGATATACAAATGCCCCTAGTGGGCGGCTATATCTATAAAAAACATATTAGTCAGTCAGTCTGGCTACCCATCGTTGGCGCATCAACACCAAAGATGAATAGAGTACAGAAATTAAGAGAACTTCAAATGCATCTGGAGAATGCTAGACGTCTCCTGGACGAACTGGCAATGGAGGCCGAAGAAGAAGAGACCAGAATGAAAGAAGAGGAGGAGAGAAAAAAGAAAGAAGAGGAGAAGGAAATGAAAAGGTCAATTTTGCCTCACCGCATGATGAGGCAAACTAGTGAAGTCAAGCCTATAGTGAGGACACCTTCACCAGAACCAGTTCGTCCACTACAGGCGCAGCCCCCACTGCCTCAGCCGCAACAACCACAGCCTCATCCACGGTTGCGGAATAGAGGCAGAAATGAAGAGACTTTCACTATCCCTCAAACAGAAGATTGGGATAGTGAAGCCACTCATTCTCCCTCTGCGCTCCCAATCACAAGAGTGAATTGGGAGAATGATTGGAGTAGGAGATGTGTGTGTGGGGCTAGACCTGGGAGATGCCAGCATTAGCCAGGTGTAATTTGAAGTTTAAAAAACAGCCCTTCTCAGGGCTACCCAAATAACAAGAAAAGAAATACTATGTCAATTGCCAATGGGTATGAGAGAGGAGTAGTGTGATTATAAACACTGACTCTATTTAGATATTATATGGTGTGATTTTGGATAGCATATAATAGGGTTTGTTTTTGGCTGCTTCCCCGTGTGTGTGTGTGTGTGTGTGTGTGTGTGTGTGTGTGTGCGTGTGTGTGTGTGTGTGGTTAGTATAGGGTGTGATTTTGGATAGTAAATAATAGGGTGTGTTTGGCTGCTTCCCCGTGTGTGTGTGGTTAGTATAGGGTGTGATTTTGGATAGTAAATAATAGGGTTTGTTTTGGCTGCTTCCCCGTGTGTGTGGTTAGTATATAGTGTGATTTGGGATAGTAAATGATAGAGTGTGTTTTGGCTGATTCCCCGTGTGTGTGGATAGTATATAGTGATTTGGGATAGTAAATGATATGGTGTGTTTTGGCTGCTTCCCCGTGTGTGTGTGGTTAGTATAGGGTGTGATTTGGGATAGTAAATGATAGGGTTTGTGGATAGTATATAATATGAAAAGTGAATGTAGGGGGTGTTTACTTTCACGTCCGTGCTTAAGATATATATACTCAAAGTGACTGACATTATAACCATTCCACGGAATAACCATAGAAGATGGCGAAAGCATCAAGTTTATTCAACAATTTAAGACACAGCTATTTCTGGATATTAGACGGGGAATATGAAGTGGAAAAACTACATCATAAATGGAAGATTACGAAGAGTTTGGACTTTGCAAAAAGACTGAAAATAGCCAGGGAGCTCTTAGGAGGAATGCTAGAAGAAGAAGCCAAAAAGTTACGAGGCTGCATTAATCCACCCTATGTTAGAGTGGGGACATTGAAGCAAGTGATAGATATTGTCGAAGACGTCAAGTGCTTTTTGGATAATATCTTGACAGAGTACCCCCATGTCCAAAAGGGTTTAGACCCGCTCAAGAAAGCTGAAGAACTGATGAGAAAGGAACTATTAGAAGAAGTGAAGAAGATAAAAGATAACTGGAGTAAGGAGAGAAAGGAAAGAAAGGACAATGAAAACCAAAAAAAGAAAGAGGACTTTGAAAGATTAAATAACAATTGGATAAAGATACAAGAGAAGTTTAGAGCTATGGGGCATCCTGACTGGATTCCCGACGAAAAGAAGAAGAAGGGAATCATTAGTAAAATCAAAAGGTGGTGGAACAACAGCAGAAAATAAAAGAAGAAGAAGTATCCAAAGGCCCTTTTCAGGGCCACTCATAGGTCTCGAAAAGATAGTAGCTTTCATTGCCACCCTTTTTTCCCTTGTTATATTTCCTTTGTTATATTTCCCTTGACGCTATATAGTCCCACTATGTTAAATTTCCCTTGACGCTATACAGACCCACCCTGTTCCATTTCCTTTGACGCTATAGTACCCCAAGCTGTTTTGACGCTATAGTGTCCCAAGCTGTTTTTGACTGGATTTTCCCTTGACGCTATAAATCTTGACGCCATAGTGTCCCAAGCTGTTTTTGACTGGATTTTCCCTTGACGCTATAGTGTCCCCTATTACTACTAACGTATGAGACATATACAGGAGACTAAACATGACCAGAATTGACTACACATTTCAATACAAAACAAACAAGGGGAGTAGAATAGATAAATTATTGGGTACATTAGGGGGAACAAATAAGTATATTAGTGCAGGGATTAGTGACTTTAAATTATCAGATCACAAACTCATATATATATATAGAATTATAAAAAGATAAATAGAACAAAATGGGGAAGGGGATATTGGAAACGTAATAATCAAATATTAGACAATGAAAAATTTAGATCAGAAATCAGGGAAGAAATATAAAAAATTAAAAGGAAGGGAATTTGGACATAATTAGGGAATGGGATAAATTAAAAGGAGATTTAAACAAATTGAAACATATTACTCAAGACTTAGAATAGGGAAGATAAAACTAAAAAAAGAAGCACTAGAGAACTTGATAAAAAAAACATGTACAAAACAGAGCACAAAAAGAAAACAGCAACTAAATAAACTTAAAAATGAGGAAAATAAATGGATAGAAATTAAAGCGATGAAATTTACAAAATTATACAAAAATGCAGAGGGATACAAAAGGGAAGAATTAAGACAAGGGGGTGAAAAAACTGAAGAATCTTTAAATACAAGGGGATGGGGTAACGACAGACAAGAACAAAATACTGAAGTACATAAAATACTATTGCGGAAAACTGTACAAATAACAGAACATAGAAGGGACAACTATGGACGAATATCTACAAAAGACAGTGTGATAAAATATCATCAGAACATAGAAACCTATGTCAGGATTTGATCACAAAGGAATAAATTTTAGAAACCATAGGGGAAATGGAGAAGATAAAAATCACCAAGAGGGGATGGACTCTGCGGAATTTTATAAGAAATTCGGCGGAGAGCTAATGCCGGTTTTAGAGTGGTTGTTTAACAACATTACAATAGGAAATAATACAATGTCAAAAAGCACGAGAGAAGGATAATAATACTGATATACAAAGGGAAGGGAGATAGGGAAGAAATAAAAAATTGGAGGCCCATCTCCCTCCTAAACATTGACTATAAAATAATTAGTAAAATACTTGCAGATAGAATAAAACAAAAGTTAGAGAAAATAGTTAACATAAACTAAACTAGTGGGGCTAAAGGAAGAAACATGCAAAACAACATACTAAATAATAGAACTAGTATAGAGCATATTAATATAACATGGACAAAGAAGGGCCATGGTACTTATAGATCAGGAAAAAGCTTTTGATCGATTAAGACAAACCTATGTGGAGAAAACACTGGAAAATCTTGGATTTGGAGCGAGATTCCGAAAATGGACCAAAATCCTGTATAAAGACATCATGTCATACATACAGGTAAATGGGGCGAAAGCAAGGAAAATTTAAATAAAAAGATCAGTGAGACAGGGATGTCCACTATCGACGCTATTATACTTAATAGCAATATAAATTTTAAACATCAACATACGAAAAAGCTCAGAAATTAAGGGGATTAAAGTTTAAAAAATCAAGGAATTAGTAAAAATGCTGCAACATGCAGACGATTGCAGTAACTTTGTTCAAGGACAGAATTCTTATGCTAAACTAAACAGGCATTTGAACAATTTAGGAATGTATCAGGATCCAAAATTAACCCTGATAAAACAGAAATACTTTCAATAGGAGACTGGAGATGTATACACCATGGATTACCAATCCAATTGATTACAGATACAGTTAAGACACTAGGGGTCTTTTGGGGGAAATCCAAGAACATAAAAACTTAAAAATGATCTTATCTTTAGAATGTACTAACGATTAGGTAGGATTAAATAACGGGTTTTACGAGCATTAGACATTATTACAATCGATCTTGCCAAAGAAGTCGAATGAAAATCGTATTTCTGATGTTTGTAACACTGATGGCGTTTTTGTCCTGGCAAAAGGTTTCTGTGCAGTGTGTGAGGAAGCATTGTGCGATGAATGCCTGAAAGTTCATAGGAAACAGAAAGTGTCAAAGAATCACACTGTTATTACAATGGATGAATTAATAAGCAATGGTGGAGAATGTATAAAATTCTATTGCAGTGATCACAAGGTTGCCTGCTGTGGCACGTGCTCCTTTCTCGGACATAAAACATGTGCAAAGGCGATAGATTTGAGGGGAGACAATCCAAATGTTCTTAAACAGTGTAATGTAGACAAGGTTATTGGGGATCTAAAGAACGTGGAATCCCATCTGAAGAGGTTTTATGAAATGACCGAGTCAAATATTAATACTCTCGAGTCCCAACTGATTGGATTGACAGATAAAATAGCAGAGGTGAGACGAAAGATCAATGCAGCTTTGGATGACCTTGAGACATGTGTCAAGGAGGAAGCAAACCGCCTGTATAAAGAAGAGAGTCATAAAACAAGAGGGACGTCATCATTGCTTGTCACTGATCCATGCTGTGAAAAAGTTTATACTATCCTTGAAACAGTCAGCAAGTATGGCAATGAAACACAAACGTTTCTAATGACTGAGACAATGACATTACAACTATCCTTCTATTACACCCAGATCAGAGGCAAATTCGATAACACCGACACAGTCAAGTTGCAACTGGAGTTTGCTCCTTTGGTGGAGTCCATTTTGTCGCAATCCTTATGTGATACTGGAAAACTTGTGAAAATAAAAAGCTCAAATAGTCTTCATTTACTGGGCTTGCAAAAGCCAACCAAAGTCTGTCATGATGAGATTGCTGATGTAATTAATGTTAAAGTCAAAGGTGGTAGTAAGCCATATTATACTAGTATCACACTTCTCTCTGGAAATCGAGTTATGCTGGTTGATAGTACCAATATAAAGTGTATCCTACTAAGTTCCACCTATCAATTCATCTCTAGCATCACACTATCACAACAGCCATGGGACATAAGTGTGATGGATAATGATGAAGTAGCAGTATCACTGAGGAATGAAAATAAAATCCAGATAATGTCAATTCGTGATGATAGCATCAGTCGAGTCAGAACAATAGCAACCAAACATGACTGCTATGGAATCCATTATGCTGGGCACAATACTATTGTTATAACTGGAAAGTGTGGTAAAGACAAGTATTACTGGAGCCTGATCAACATGAATAGAGACATGAAGTCTTTTCATCAATTTAACTGTACAGGTTCTGGTTTTAACCATGTATCCCTAGATAAAGATACAACACGAGTGTATGTCACTTTACCAAGGAATAATTCTCTTCTCTGTTTCGATATCAATGGAAAGAGGCAGTTTACATATAGTCCAGACAATCTACGCTGGCCTATTTGTGTTTCTGTAGACTGGGATGACAATATATATGTTCTTGGACTCGACTCTCAAAACATTCATCAGCTGTCTCCTGATAGATCTGTGCTACAGGTTATACAAGGAGTGCCACCGAATCCAAGGGGAATTTACTTTGACAAAAGCAATTATTTGTTTTACCTTATGAATTTCTCTGATGCAGACAATCTGTATGTTTACCACTTCAAATAAACCAGAACAAGACATACAAAGGACAAAATTATGTATGCATCAACACAAACCTTTGCTGAAAAGAGCACCTCCTTTACAACCACAAATGTCAAGAAACTATTCACACCGAAACCACTTGTATTATGATAACCTGTACAGTACTTATGTACCACTTGTTTGAGGCACAGTGATTTCCTAAGATGTCTTAGGAAAGGTTTATCTGTATATGCAGATGTAGAAAGATAGTTGTTCATTTTCAATGCAAAATAATTTATGTTTTGTTACTTTAAGATTGCTAAGGTGCAGCTGAATGCATGTGTTTATGATATCTAATCAGAAAAATCAGTTTCTTATAAGGATTTTTGTGACTATTATACCATAAAAGAGAATAATAATTGACCCATGACATAAACGTTGGAATAATTTGACTCATCTTCCCACGGTAAATCGGGCATAATGTCAGATGTCTTTGCATAGAACTATACATAGAAATTCACACAGACATTGTGAGCTTGTATATTCAGTTCTGAAGGTGTTCTATATTCTAATATAAACTCCAGCACAATATCTGATTGCAATTTATTTATGGCAAGTAGAGACTTTGCCAGACAAATCACCTTCGATAAACATCTATAATAAAAATAATTGCTACCTGTGACTACTGAATGAAATCTGGATAATCAACTTAATATTTAAACACTAAAACATATTTAATTAAATATATATGACCGATAAATGGAAAAATTTGTGTATGCTTTATCTTGTCATTTGAAACTATTATCAATATTTGCTGCTGGCTAACCAATGAAACAATCCTTTCATCCGTTACAAGCATACTACAATCCTGTAATAAATCTGGTATAAATTCAGATCACTTTCCATAAAACTTTATAAAAGAAATCTATATTGACATTGTGAGCTTGAATCTTCCATTATTAAGATATTCTATCCTGAAATGTATATATTTTCACAATATCAGATAGCAATTTATTTCCAACAACAGTCTCTGATAGTCAAGATAGCGGTCTATTTACAATTGAAACATTTGTTACCTGTGATTAATATACAATACATGGACAATCTACTTGTTTAACCACTGAATTAATTTTAATTAAAACAGCATAACTGATAAATGCAGATAAAGTGTGGATGCAATACCCTGCCCTTTGCGACTATTATCCACATCACATTTCTGCACTGAGCAAATCCATTTGTTACAAGTTAAAATGAGGATACGCCATTTGATTTATTAGTTTCCATAATGCAAAGTGTGGACTTGAGACAAATGAACAGCTGAACTAAATAAAAATGGTTACATGAATGGCGTATGCGTGTGATTTGGAATTTTAATGTAGCTTATACAATTTTTCAGTCATTGCTAGATTGTCTGCACTGTGACAGCTTATAGTGATGTCCGGCACTAAAGCATCATGTCACAGACTTGTGGCATCATGTCCAACCCAGTCACATTATCCTGACACCAGGCTGACCAGTCCTAAAACTATCCTCTTAATGCTGAGCGCCTAGTGAGGCAGCTGCAATTACCATTTTTTAAAAATTAGTCTTTGGTATGACATGGCCTCCCACATTTGAGGGGATGCTCTACCATTTAGGCAACCGGAGTACTCTGCATGAATGGTTCTAAAGAGAGAATGCATGAAAGTGACAATTAGAGAAATGTGACTAAAAATACAAAATGTGAATAAACTGGCTGGAAATAAGGAATTGTATTTGTTCAATTATTTTTCTATCTCCATATTTGAATTGTTACAAAGCTTGAACACCACTTCCTTCACCATTAATGAAAAAGTAGTACCTGCATCTTACCGTACTGGTGAAAAAAGCTGAAGTCTAATACAAGTTTTATTCAAATCACATGCATAAATTTATTCATGCGGTGTTTGATATACATGTATCAGCTTTCATAATGCAAACTGTGGACTTGACACCATTATTTCTTTGTTTGTTTGATTAGGATTTTTAACGTAGTTCTAACAATTGTCATATCGCTATGATGTATGCAGTGAGGCAGTTTAAGGTGATGTCTAGCACTGGGGCATCATGCCGCAGACCTGTAGCATGATGTACCCACCCAGTCACATTATCCTGACACCGGGCCAACCAGTCCTAACACTGACGTCTTATGCTGAGTGTCAAGCGAGGTAGCTGCTAGTACCATTTTGAAAGTCTTTGGTATGACTCGGCCGGAGATAAAACCATGACCTTCAGCTCCCGTGGAAGACGCTCTAACCACTAGGCCATGGGAGCGGTTGTTGATACCGTTATAAAATCAAAATATTAAATTTAGTTGTATGAATGGGTGGAGAAAGAGTACGATGGAGAGAAAGTGACAAAATGTGAATCCAATACAAAATGTGAATACAAATAGAAAACGTGAATCCAAATACAAAATGTGAATAAAGAACTGTATCTATATACTTATTTATCTACCGCCATATTTGATTTGTACTTCCTCCATCACTGGTAAAAAAGTGACACCTGCATCTAACCATGCAAGTTTGACAAACAGTAGGAACAAACTAAAGTCTAACAACATTTTTATTCAAAATACATGCAAAAATTCATCAATCCAGATACAGTATACAAATACAATAGTATGTCTTATACAAATACAATAGTATGTCTTATACAAATACAATAGTATGTCTTATACAAATACAATAGTATGTCTTATTGACCAAAATACTTCAGCTTATGCTTTTATATTAACCTGCTTAACTCAGTATGTTGGTATGATAAAAACCCATGCTTTTATATTAACCTACTTAACTCAATATGTTGGTATGATAATAACACATGCTTTTATATTAACCTACTTAACTCAATATGTTGGTATGATAATAACACATGCTTTTATATTAACCTACTTAACTCAATATGTTGGTATGATAATAACACATGCTTTTATATTAACCTACTTAACTCAATATGTTGGTATGATAATAACACATGCTTTTATATAAACCTACTGAACTCAATATGTTGTTATGATAAAAACCCATGCTTTTATAAGAACCTACTTAACTCAATATGTTGGTATGATAATAACACATGTTTTTATACGAACCTACTTAACTCAATATGTTGGTATGATAAAAACACATGCTTTTATATAAACTTGCTTAACTCAATATGTTGGTATGATAAAACACATGCTTTTATATAAACCTACTTAACTCAATATGTTGGTATGATTATAACACATGCTTTTATATAAACCTACTTAACTCAATATGTCGGTATGATAAAAACACATGCTTTTATATTAACCTACTTAACTCAATATGTTAGTATGATAATAACCCATGCTTTTATATAAACCTACTTAACTCAATATGTTGGTATGATAATAAATTTCACCAGCAATAAACACAAATTATCTAACAATCCCACTAAAACCAGTTAGACCTGTTCCATTTAAACATATATTGTACCTGAGAAAGGTACTTTTACAAAAATATATGTCAGGTTACCTTGAATTCAGACATCATACTAAAATGAACAGAAAATTCTAAATTGCATTTATGCGTGAGTCCCATATGAAATTAATTTTTCAAGAACAGAACATGTGTTTTGAAACTGCTCTCAATTTGTAATCCTTGGTTTCTGAACATTTAAAGTTTACCCAAACGAAAGTAAAATCATTTCTGATTGGTTGCATGTCATCTGATTCTTGGAAAAGCCCCATTTGTAACCAATCAGAGACGTTCTACCGACCACACATTCAGAGCGTGGATCGATGGGATTGGCAACTGAATGCAGTCGAGAAATTTCCCATAATGACGGTATCGGCCATTGAATGCAGAAACTGGATTACGAGCAATGACAGTATCGGGGCTGAATGAGTTGAAAACTTTTTTTAAAAATGTAGAATTGTTTTACATTCAGAAAACTTAAATCAAAAGTATAATAAATGAGAATCTAAACACTTTCCTTCATGCAACTTGCTTTAAACAATAAAATTAGAAGAATAATTCACATTGCATTTTCATTTTTATTTCCACTGCAATTTACAACTGATTAGTAATTCAATGGCGCTGAATTACACACAATCAATATTGATATGGAAAGGGAAGTAACTCTTATAAGGATTTTCATATACGTTGTACAAATCAGACCTATCAGTCCAGACTATTTTACAGTTTTGCACTGGATTATTAATTTACATCTTAAGAAAAAACTGTAAACTTATATCATGTCATGGCTGAAGTGATCAGTATACACCTGCATCTTGTACAGTTAGGAGAGATGCCAGAGCTCTCATTGCTGACCGTTTCAACTCTTCCTGTTTTTCAAACTCCTGCTTGACGGAGTTGTCCTTCACCTTTGTGGTACATGTTGCTCGCAATGGCTCCACCAATCTGTCAAGCTCTGCAAAAATAAGATATAGTTGGATGATTGATCCAGACATAAAACTGGTACTGTATCCACATTGTTACAAGACATTTTTAAAGAAGGCATAAATTATTCTATTCAAAATTGTTCACACTGCCACTATTAGATATGCAACTTTCATTACTGGTGAAGGGTAGGAGAGCAGCGATTGTCTTCCAAGATTGACTAATTTGTTACTTCTTTACATGTGACAGGAGTTTTGACCTGAAGGCAGATGGGTCAAGTGAGAACTGACCCCCAATTATTTTCTGTGTGGATTTTGTGCAAGGTAGATAAATATCACATGATTATAACTGATTCCTTCTTTCATCCAAAGGATAATAGCTTCATCTCAAATTTTGAAAGGAGATAAAGTAACCAGATTCATCTTGTCATAAAAATTGTGCACGAGATTAAAATATTGTTTTTAAAGATTCTAACAGTTATCTGACTAAAACTAGGTGGTTATAAGTATGATGTGACCCTAGGTGCTGTATCAGATTTCAGCCTATTAGCAGAGACATTTGGCCAGAACATTAATCCCAGCATTCTGTATATTTGTGACAAAAGACTGTCAACACCTTCAGCCTCTGTTGTTTGGAATTCTTGACTTCTGATAAGGCACATATGTTAAATTAATTATAATCCATTGTCTGTAAACCTTTATAAAACAAAAGCAAAGTGCTAGAAAAGGCAGTTAAGTTATGGGCTTGGTACTGTAAGGAACTATGGAATTATTTGTATCTGGTTTTTGTGAAAGATTTTAGCTTGATTTTAGATAAAGTTTTAGGACCCCTTACTTGGTGTTTGTGTGTCCTTTGGAACCCGAATGTAACATTATTTGTTGCAGCGATGGGATTACAATACTTCTGTGTGAATTATTTGGAATTTTTCAATACGTTAGAATTGTATTTGACAATTAGGAAAGCTGTGAATTCAGCGAATCTGGTTGTGATATTAGCAGTGACTGGTTGTACTGTGTATATAATGTACAGTTGTTAATTGCTAAGTGCAAAGTGTTTATCACTTATACGAGTGTACACGTATAAGCCCAGAAATTAAAGAAAAACTAGTCCAGTGGCTGTAAATACAGTGATAGAACTTACAGTACGTATTTATATTTTGCATTATGTCGGTTGCTGATGACGTATAAGTTGAGAGAGCAATGACTGCTCAGGACGATCACGAAGAAAAGTGGCAACACAGAATTGTATGGAGTTTACAGATAATGAGATTCCAGAGTATGAAGAGGAACTTAACCTTGAGCACATGCAACCACCTAAAGAAACAAAGCGAAAACCTAATGTAAAGAAGAATGAAAGAGAGATGGAGTTAAGACAGAAGGAGTTTGAATGGGAAATGGAAAGAGAAAAATAAGAACAGAAATGAAGCGTTTGGAAATTGAGTTAGAAAGAGTAAAACGTCAAGAAACAGTGATGGAGAAAACATCTTCAATGCCATTTAAAGTAAAGCTACAGGCATATGACAATGAACAAGAAGAAGATATTGTGACTTTTCTAGCAGAATTTGAATCAATTGCAAAACATGCTAAGTGGTCTGACGAGTTGAAAATATTACAGCCAAGAATTCTTTTGAAAGGTGAGGCTAGATATGTTGCAACTCAAGCTTATGGCAATTACCTGGAACTCAGAAAAGGACTGATTGATCACTTTGGAAAGAGACCACATGAACATTTCACTATGTTGGTGAGCATGAAGAAAGAAAGCACCGAGATGTATCATGGTCTGATGGCCAATATTGATCAGCACATACAGCATTTTTTGGATGATCGTGACCCAGTTATTTGTTTTCGTGATGAATTTTTCTTGAAAGCCTTGCCACAAGATCAAGCACAGTGGATTAGGAGGAACAAGGGTTCTAGTCCAATTGTAGAGGCTGCGGAAGATTATATTCCCACCTATGTGCAACATCAATGGCAGAAAAATACGTTTCATCCGGACAAATGTGGAAAATATAACAATATGAATATTCAGAACATACAGCAGCTCGCGAAACTAACATTGACAAGTGACCAGTCCAAACAGAAGAATAGGCAGTGTTATCGATGCAAGCAATGGGGACATATTGCAAGGTATTGTCCAACAGATGACATGAAACATTGTGGTAACCCAGCAACTTGTTTTGTTAAGCCATCAATTGGGGAAAGGCTTATTTCGGAAACAGGATGTGTAAATGGGCGCGAGATCATGTTTGGGAAGGACACTGGCTCCGATGTGACCCTGATAAGAGAAAATCTCATTGACGAGAGTTACAAGCTGGAGGGGCACAAAGTCACATTATATACAGCAGTGGGTCAGCCATTTACCGCAGAGCTCGCTGTGGTAAATATCGACACTACGTCTTATAAAGGACCAGCACAAGTGGGTCTTGTTTCGAATTTAGCCGCTGAAGCTCTAATGGGGATGGATATTTTTAGTACGAAAAGGGTCATTTGTTTTTGTTACAAGGTCGATGGTAAAAGAACTCCACGATGAGAGGACTGTGGAAAATACTGACCAATGTGAGGATGAGGGTAAGAATGAAGTTGTAAACAACAGCATAGACAGCAGATACTGATCAGCGTGAGGACATTGAAGTTGACACACTTTCAGCAATGAATGCAGACATGTTGTCGAAATTACAGATTGCAGATATTTCACTGCAAAGTATTAGAGAGAAGTCCTTTGCTACTCGTGAAGAGGCTGAAGAGGAGCCAATGTCATTCTTCTGTGAGAATGATATTTTGCGACAAAAATGGCAGTCTGGTGATGGTTTTCGTGTTGAGGGGAGCAAATTGATGTACCAGCAGGATTACGAAAAATGGTAATGGAGCTGGCACCCAATCGACCGTTGCAGGTCACTTAGGTTAGAGAGAACAAAGGAAAGGATTCTCCAATCATTCTTTTGGCCTGGAGTGTTTTCCGATGTAAAGAGGTATTGTACATCATGTCACGAATGTCAAATGACAGCCAAACGGACTGCAGGTGAGAAAACAACAATGGTTTGCCTACCGGAGATAACAGAACCTTTATCAATCATTGCAAAGGATATTGTAGGACCTTTAGCTAGAGCACAGATTGAGATGTTTAGCCGTGTTGGTTTTCCAAGGGTCAGATTAACAGACAAAGGGACTAACTTCACTTTCACGTTATTGAAACAGTTGCATGAACTAGTGAGTATCCGTGGAGTTACAATAACGCCTTATCACCAACAAGCGAATGGAAAGGTAGTACGTTGCGGAAGTTCTGTAAAGACAACAAGAAAGAATGGGATGAGATGTTACCATTGTTGTTGTTTGCATACTGTGAGGAAACTGGATTTGCACCCATTGAGATGTTGTATGGATGGCCAGTTAGGGGGCCAATGCAGTTATTACAAGGCTTGTTTACGGGAGAGGAGGATGTAAGGAAGTCAACTGTTGAGCATACTGTAAAAATGCATGAGAAGTTGGCTGACATCGGAGCTCTTGTCAAAGATATCTGTTGGATTGCCCAAAGAAAATCAAGGCACTGTATGATCGTCACGCAAAAACACGAGAATTTAGTCCATGGAGATTGACTTGTGTATTAGTTGATAAGAAAGAAGGAACTCTTGGGCCATGTGTAGATTGCCGCAATCTTAATACTTTCACGTTATTCGATGCGTATCCAGTACCATGGATAGACGATCTATCGGTATTTAAGAAGATTGGTTATGGATAATCCATTGTCTGTAACCCTTTCTAAAATAAGAGCAGAGTGCTAGAACAGGCAGTTAAGTTATGGTCTTGGTACTGTAAGAAACACTGGAACTGTTTGTATCTAGTTTTTGTGAAAGATTTTAGCTTGATTTTAGATAAAGCTTTAGGACCCCTTTCTTGGTGTTTGTGTGTCCTATGGAACCCGAATGTAACAGGTTATGGTTAAATGATTTAACTGTCTCATATGCACATACATAAAAATATTTAACACACCTTGAAACATACATACAAATATTTAGCACACATGGAGACATACGGAACTTCGGCACAGAGCGGGTGCAAGCACCATCTATGATATCATTGCAACTCGGCGATGGAGATGGCTCGGCCACGTGTGCAGAATGCCCCCTGACTCACTACCAAGGGTGGCACTGAGATGGACCCCACAGGGGAAAAGGAACCACTGCAGACCCAAAGCGACCTGGCAACGAACCGTGGAGAGAGACCTTAAGACCAGATGCCTCACCCTGCAGACCACCCCAGCAATAGCAGCCGACAGACCGAAATGGTGCTCCCTTGCTGTTGCCTCAAGCACCAGACGGCGCAGAGAGGACTGATTGATTGATTGGAGACATACATACAAATTTTTAGTACACCTGGACATATACAAACAAATGTTTAACACACCTGGACACACATACATATAAATGTTTTGGAAGTGAGCTTATGGCACAGATGCCAACTCGCAATCATGAATATCTGTTAATCAAGAACCAAAAATGCTTTAACTGGGACCAAATTCTGTAATGCTCAAGAAAAAAAACATTATGTAATTATCCAATTCAAACTCTGATTTTACATTTGGTGTTATCACGTTACTCTTTGATAGGGAAGAAGGAAAATTAACTTTGAAATGGTCAAACTGCAATCATGAAAATATGTGAATCAAAAACCAAAAATGCTTTAACTGCGACCAAATTCTGTAATGCTCAAGAAAAAACATTATGTAATTATCCAATTTAGAATCAGATTTTACACTTGGTGCTATCACTTAACTCTTTGATAAGCAAGAAGGAAAATTAACTTTATTTATATTTATGATGGCTACCAACAGCAGTGTAAAAAACATGTTACATTTACAGTCACCATAAACTAAATATCTGGCTCTTAAAGAAGTTGAGGGCGGTTCATCTTGCAAAGATGTCTGTGAAAATTGTTGCTTAAACATAATACCCTGTCAAAATGAATGAAAGCCGCCGCGTCAATAAAGAAAGACGACATTGAAAGTAATATCGATCCCCAAAGGAAGAAGCAAAACACTGCTACATTTGAAGATGTGGAGGAAGCCACAGCAAAATGGTCCAATGAAACTTGCATTGCACATTTCACCTTATCCACAGAGCGTGATATGATCATGGAAAAAGCGGAAAGAAATTGCGAAAAAAAAATAGTGGAAAACTTCTTTGCAACAAGTGGTTGGTTCATTCATTTTAAAGTTCATTACAACATCGGTTACAAAAGGATTTGTGGAGAATATGTGTGCTATTTAAACAAACTTGTTGACAGGTTATCATTTTCCTGTGAATATCCCATCTTCTTGGGACCCTCAATACAATGGGAATATACTGACCAAAATCTAGGCCAATTTAAGTACATGTACTTAAAGCATGTAAAAAACTAAGCAACCATTTGCTAATGCCGGCATTGAATATCGTAATGCTCTTCATATCAGGATGTGACTGATACAATGTTAAACATTTTCCAATACAAGTGAAATTCAATGAGAAAACTCCAAAGGTTACTTTTTGTCTTCTAAAACCAAAGATATGTTTGCAAATTTCATAGTTTTTCATCATATTTAATTTCAAAATGATTTTTACTTTATGGCATCAGAATCCAAAAAGGAAGAAATTTTGATAAATGAGAAATGTGTTCATCAGTCTGATTTGTTTAGAAATTGTATGGTATAGTAAAACAAAAACTTTATTTTGTACAGAGGCAATATAATTAAAATGTCTCCACACACACAAAGTTAATTGATGGCTGGATTAAAACCAGTACACCAGTGCTATCCAACCTTTCTGACACCATGGGCCACTGAAAATGTTTTCATGAAGCCGAGGGCTGCAGAAGAAAACTTAAAAGCAACAACTTTAAAAATTATTCAAAATTGTCTACCTGGTTAAGAAGATATAGTAAGAAAGTGGCCCATAGATTTTTCTTTACATAAATGCAAAAAAATTGCTCGAGCTCTGGTGGGCCATTTAAAATCAGCTCATGGGCCACAGGTTGGACAGCACTGGAGTACACATTTAATTGAGAGTCAAGTATGCTCGAAAAACAAATACCCAACTTCGGAATCAAAACACTTACTTAATGAAAAATTGGACGGATGAATGGATAGATGGATGTATCGATGAGTGGAGGGTGGGATGGATGGATGGATGGATGGATGAACCACATGGCCATGTTCATGGCTGGCCAAAAAAGTTCAGAACTAGATGGCATAATTATGATGGTGCTGAACATGTCATTTATAAAACTAAAGAGAAATATGTGACGGATAGATCGGCCCAATATCTCAACGCAAAATATTAAAGTTAAACAAATTCAAGTTGTAGCTTCTAATCGTCACAGCCAATTTGCCATATTAAATTTTAAAGAGGTGATGTTATTCAAACAACCTCAACACAAAATATTAAAGTTAGACAATCCTATGCAATCCTTAGCGCTTTTCATAAGAACATTGCTAACTGATTAGCGGTTCATGCAGGTGTACAGGTTTGGTAATTCAAGCAGCAAGAAGGTCAAAGGTTATGACATAGTACTAATCATAGCATTTCACACTTCAGACACATTCGGAGTGTCAAACGGATACTTGTGCAAGACAAATATGTGTCAGATTTGGGTCAAATATGAAATCCACAACTAAAATCCTGGAGTACAGGTCAAAGGGAAACCCTGAATGCTCAATGCCCATCTCACTGATATTATATTGTCACTTGTTTACCTACAAACATGACATTATCTAAGTTGATACCCATCATTCAACAATACTTGTATAGTAATGGTATACATCCTGATGACTGCATTTTCTATGTTGATGGCTCACCATTGCATAAATTCACGACTTTGAGTGTAAATTCCAACTACCCCTCCTTGATAAAGTAACCCCATTACCAAACTGACACAGTGGTCATAGAGCCAAAGCCATAAAATATTTCATACTACAAAAATGCATGTACAAAAGTTTGCCAGAAAATATAATAAAAAAAATTATAAGCAAATTTCTGTATATTTTATCTATCTATCTATCTATCTATCTATCTATCTATCTATCTATCTATCTATCTATCTATCTATCTATCTGTAGATGGAGAGAGGTGGGGGAGAATGGTGATTAGTGTCTAACCACCTTAAAAGAATGTATCAAAAGTCTAACCTCTTTAAGAGAATACAACAAAAGATACTGTCTCTTTGGCCGACTTTCAATTTCTTGCAGAACAAAGGGCAGTAATTTATTCAGGCTACCACAGCTAACATTTCCTGAAATAATAAAATTTAAAAGTTAACATTGATAATCTGTGCTTGCTTGCAGAGATTTGTAGCAGATAATAATGATCTAACCAGTGACATACTTGTCTCATGATATTATTTATTATATATACAAGTGCAAAATATAAAATAAATCTGAAAGGTTTTTCATAGTTTTGTTAAATTCTATATTTTAGCAGATGGAAAATATAGCCTTAGATCTCACCATTATTGAAAATCAAGCAAATAGTGAGATTAACAATAAACGGAAATTGCATTAATTTTAATCTTGGAAATGATTATCTGCTGAAGATATCAGACTTACCCGAATTGCTTTTTATGAGTTATGTCCCTTGTATTACCTGATAGTATTAAAACTTGTGTGCTGTATCATTCAAATTCCTTTTGTGGCCACACAGGGCAAAATAATTTACAAAATGTCATAAATGATGCTTACTGCAACAGTCAAGTTCACACAAAACTTAAATTTCTCTCAAATCATTCGTGATTTTTATGACATGCCAATGAATGAAACGACTTGTGAAATTAATATAACCTCAATTTAAAAACACATTTTCAATAAAATACAAGAAAATATTTTCTTTTCTCTGCATAAATACTAGATATACGTGTGATTTGGATTTTAAGGTAATTTTGAATTAAAATTCAGTCATATCGCGACAATGTCTGCAGTATGGCAGTATTTAGTGATCTCTATCACTGGAGCATACAAAAGTAGCACGATGAACCATCCAGTCACATTACCCTGACACCAGTTCTAACACAACTTTTAATGCTAAGTGCCAAGCAAGGAAATTGTTAATACCATTTTTTTAAGTCTTTGGTGTGATGTGGCTGGCGATCACACCCACAATCTCCTGCAACCAAGTCGGATGCTCTAACCTCTAGGCCACTGGAGTGGTCAAATATCAGATATATTTCATAGAGAAATATTATTACTTGTGTCTTTACCACTCTCTAAGATGTCATTATTTTTTTCTTTCCCAAACAATGAAATATATCTAGTATTAATGTACGAATAGAAATTATCATCTCTATATAATCATATGTATTATACGCTAATTTCAAATATAGTAAAACCTATTAATAAAGAACACTCAAGGGAAATGAAAGCATATACCTTTATGGACAGGTGTCCTTTATATAAGCAGCAATTTCCAATGTGTCCTGAATTTTTACTCTAGATCCACCCTGTGTTGTCAAATGTGATCTTCGATTAGATAAATATTTCACTGCTTCCTTTCAAACAAACTGTAAGTGAAGAAGGAGCCCAAACCCCCAAACATCTATCCAAATTTGTGGCATTATTTATATACAGTAAATATATATCTATGCACACTTTAGGACAAATGCATTCCCATGTTTCATAACTATCCATGCACGATTTTCGGGAAAAATCTGATCCAATTATAACAAATTGGTACAAACAGCGAAGTAAGAAATAATAATACTGACCTAAAGCATAGGAGGCAGCTGCCTTCAATTCTTCATTCTGCGAGGGAAAGGATTCCAGAATGGCTTTCTGTATCTCATTGTGACTGCTTAAATCCCTGTTGAAGGACAGTAATATTATTGATATGTATGGCAGAAGAGGTGAAAATGGGTGAAGAAGTCTACAATGAATTCCAATAACAATGAAAGAATTACTGGGTGAAAAATTGACAAACTGCAAGATATTTATTTCAAAAATAAATAAATTTTCTAATAAAAATACAAACCTGTTCTACTTTAAGTTCTACAAACCATAATCCAAAACAAAACAAAATTACGAACAAAGGATATGTTTATTTGGAAACGCGAGACCCCTCCTTGCCATGCAAGCCTTTCATTTATCTAAGTAAAACCTTATAAGACATGTATATCATGCATATGGATACACGACAAAGTCATTTCAAAGTCAATCTTCCACATAGGTCTGATAATGAATAATACCTTCATCAGCAATTAAGTTTTAAAGTTAAAACAGTGCCTTGCCTGACCAACATAAATTATATGCATAGGAAATTTCAGTTTTCCATGACATTTTGTAGGTGCATAAGACTTTATAATTTAGACCCAATTTTTTTGGGTGCCAAAATCAAATTTTCATTTTTACTAAAGAATATTATATATTTCTTAAATGTTTATTTATACTTAATCAAAATTATTAATGAAATTTCCAAAAACTTTGAATCACTGAATTTGCTTGAATGTGAAGGAATATAAAGTTTATGTTTTTCTTTGTCATTATTCCATGTACTTTTGACCTTATCACCATCAATCTACACAGCAGAAACTATATACTCTAATTTGTGGCCAAAACTAAAGTTAAAATTAATTACTATATATAATTTCTTTTGTTATTATTGAAAGTCATTTGCTCAAATGTAGATGGTATACTGATCAATTAAGCCAAATAGATCTATAGAAGAAATTTTCATGTTGAATCAATGTACTGAGATACTTCCATAGAAGTAAAAAAAATATTTCATGAAAAATATGTCCTGCATATATAATCAAGCACAGCATTTCCATCGCCTGGTTCATAAATATTTAAATTTTCTTCATTACACGCAATTAATTCATAACTGGAAAGATGTCCACTTGTATATGCCTATGTTATGAAGGACAACACAGGACAATGTGTATAAGCTGGCTTTGTCAGGAGAAACTCTCTTTCCAGTATGCAAACATGGGAAGCGTCTCTTTAGAATACCAAATGTTTGTTCTATAATAACTCTGGTTTTACACAAAGTATCACTGTACTTCTTCTGTTCAGTTGTGTTAGCTGCATTGCATGGTGTTAAAAGGAATTTCCGACAAGGATAGCCAGAGTCACCCAGTAGAAATCCATCGTGTTCACCTGAAAACATTTGTAATTATATATTAAAACATAATGTACTGGTTACTTAAATTAGGATTAATGAAATGAAATTAATCAGCCAAAACTATCATCATATTAAACACATATTTGGTAAATTAATGTAATTTTTAATTACATTTTCTCAATAAGATTACATATTATACAACCACCATACCTATGATCAATGATTCATATAATCCAAAATCATGTAGATATATTTTGTGTCCATGACTCATGAGATACATATCAAAATATTAGGTTAGATTCAACATGACATAACCAAATATTAGTTTTGTTTGATGAACTGTGCTTTAGACGTTATACATACAGCATAATCATCAGTAAGATATGGTATGAAAGTACTTTAAAATAAAATGATATTAAGAAAATATTTGGGTGCATTTAAATATATATATATAATCCATTTCCCATTGATTAGGTACCATTTTCAAATGCAGTACATTGTTGACTTTTATGGAACATCCTGGAGCCATGAACAGAGCCTGGCCACTTTGCTACACAGTTTGTTATTCAGAATCTATAGTCACAGGTCATCTGAAAAGAAATGTATTATTTTACAATTGCACATACAAGGTTATATAAATATTTACTTTTACTTGTCCTTTATTTACACTTTAAATTCACAAATTTGACCTGTACATAATAACAAATACTTTAATGTACCTGTAATAAAAAAAATACTTTATTTGGAATCATCACCTGCTTTATGTTGCTAACCCCAGCACGCGATTCCACAAGGTTAAACAAAAAAATGGAATAAAAAAAATAATTAAAAATACTCAAGTTGATTAATGAATCTAACAGAGCCAGTTTTGCCCTTGATTTGAATCACTTATCAAAATATAAATACTAATAATTTAATATATATGTTTAATAAAATTTGTTAATTACTTTTTTTAACTTCCTTTAATTGGTAATTATAACACATCTCAATATTTTAAAAGACACAAACTTTATTATAGTATATAGATTATCTTTCCATGCTTTATGTGTATTTCTAAATGACCCCTATTAGTTCAATAAAGAAACAATTGCAGCTTCAATTATAATGTTTGTATATTTTGGTGCAAAGTGTCTCGCACAATATATTTTCATCCTGTATTATATACCTGTACATTAAGTGAATGAAATCCCTTTCTGTTTACATAATCCTGTTCATTAGAAGTAGGGGCCTGAATCCTGAAGAATGTGCCATCTATTGCCCCTATAACATTTGGAAATCCTGTAATTAAAAGAAATAATTTATTTTAAAAGTATTTGGTACTATCAACATCAAGTATATGCTGCAATAATTTTTTTTTTTCTTTCAATTTCTTGTTTAATTTAAAATTTAAAAAGATATGAACTCTGTTAATGTACTTGACAATTTACAAGTTCAGAAATGGGAAAATTGTGAAACATTGATAGATGATTTAAATAATGTGTTGGATTAAAACACAATGATATCATTAAGTAATAAATTCTGAACCCCATGTATGTGATAATAAGCATACCCTTCATGAACAATGCATATCTGAATTTGAATTCCTGTTGCTCAGGTGACCAATTTCATCTTTATTTTGATATTTTAATGAACACATAGTCATGCCTACTCACTGATATGAACAGCTATGATTTGAGGTATATCAAGTATCTACCATATTCTCTTCTCTTCACTGGTGCTGTAGTTAATCAAAATCTAAAAATTTTATTTTTTCAGCAAATGTAATTGTGTTATGTTTCTACATTAACGAATGCCTTACATTATATTACTCAATTTGAAGCAAACCATAATAATTATTTATCTTTAATTTGTATGTGTTATTTGCCCCAAATGTCTGCAAGAATAATATATGGTGTGTTAAAGCTACCTAATGTTTATATGTACAAGATGGTAGCTTAGTAAGTGACATATGGTTGGCATATGTCTTTTGAAAACTGAATAAGATAATCTGTATCTTCTAAATAAAAAAGTATGAAACTCAGTAATGTTGTGTTTTGATTTAGTAATTGCAAAGCCATTTTTCCTTTTTATGTTGGTTATTGAAAAGGCTTAGAGACCAGCTAGATGGTATAGCACAAATATCAGTTTTCAAGCAACAAATGTGATTTATTTCACCAATTTTGATAATCTCTACAAATGCATAAATACTGTATTTACATTTATTTAGACACGTTTAATAAATCTGTTGTGCAGTTTGTTGTTGAAATATTAAAAGTATACATACTGCAGGCTTCGTAATACAAATTAGGAAAAAAATATGTCAAGTTTACTTCCGTGCAAACTCTGTGCTGTCCAACCTTTTTTAACTCCATTGGCTACTAGATTTTTTATTTCTTGAAGCCGATGGCTAAAGCAGCAAACTGAAAAGCAAGGGCTATACAGCTGTTAGAACTCTAGCGTGCCATTTAAAATCAGCCTGAAGGCCGCTAGTTTGATCGCACTGTTATATCCGACATCAGCTGTTTTTATCAGGGGTCATGGCCGTATGACGTATAAGGAGTGGACGCTGCTAATAATGGTAACGGGTCAAAACGGACCGGTACCAAAAAGGCCCGGGTCAAAAAGGCCCGGTCCAAAAAGGCCAGTAACGGGTCAGAAAGGACTTGGACGGAAACGGCCCGGGTCAGAAAGGACTTGGACGGAATAGCTCTGGTTAAAAAGGAGCTTTTACAAGATCGATTATTATTATTATTATTATTAGTAGTAGTAGTAGTAGTAGTAGTAGTAGTAGTAGTAGTAGTAGTAGTAGTAGTAGTAGTAGGAAGCAGAAGAAGAAGAAGAAGAAGAAAGAAGACAGCTTTTATACAATACCCATATTTATTCACTTCCAGGTCAATGGTATTTTTTACATGTATTGCTAAGCCACGGAGCTGTCAAAACTGAAACACTGGTTAGTAATGATTAACACCTAAATAAAATAAAGCACGGATAGCAAACAGCAGACTTTTGCCGATTACGCAGATTGTAGAATCGATATTGCGAAAGAATAAGCGATCACCTTATACTTTTCACACTTCCTACAAGATTTATTTAATATGTCAGCAAACTTTGATAATGCAATTATGACGCAAATACAAGTCTCTACGTTATGCAACTGTTGTAGAATTGATTATGATCAGCGCACTAATATATAGCCCCTTAAAGACATGGCTTAGGTATTCAAAAGTGAGTATCTATGTATGCATGATTTTATAGTTTGATGAATATTTGTTGCAGTTATTGTATAATTATTGAATATATGTTACTGTTAAATTAATTTGACAGACATTATGGGCAATATGTTTGTAGTATTTGAAATTAGATTTTAATATTCATGTATTAGCGATAATGATTGTTCATATTAACAAATTTATAAATCTGAAATGGCATTAGCAGTTGTCTTTCTTTTCCTTATACTAATTACACTTATCTTTTCTTCTTCTCTTTATAACCCATCACACAAATGTATGTTAATTTTTTGAAATAAAGGAAACTATTATTTTCCAATTGTGACTTGAGTTACATTGCGACCAAAACGCAAAGACGGTGCTTACAAAACACAGAATATAACACATATAATAAAAGCATACATACTATCATGACAAAGTTGGCATGTGAACCAGCACGTGGGCGACACGAACTCGTATTCAGTCTTGATATGTTATAACAAAGATATTATTGATTTGCTTTAATACAATGTTTTGTAACAAATATTATTTGCCTTCTTTTTTCATTTTATATTGAATATGTAGTAGCGTTGCAATTATTGCCATGATCACTTGTCGGACGATTGTGACATATACTGCACCATGATTATCTACTGCACATTATTTATAAACATTCACCAGTCAAACAATGATTTGGTATTTGCGTATTAATTACTTTTATTTGACTAGTACCGTAGTAAGTAATTAATGCCTAAATGGGCCTTTTTGGGTCGGGCCTTTTTGGACCGGGCCTTTTAAGCACTGGTCCGTTTTGGTCGTGGGCCTTTTTGGTACCGGTCCGTTTTGACCCGTAACCCTAATAATGAACACGAATATTTTTTAATAAAAAAAAAAAAATACGTTGGGTAAAAAAAAAAATGGAAAATACCTTACCAGAAATCCAGTAAAACCCCTGCTTGACAGCTGATGTTGCCTCTTCTCTGGGAAATTGTATGAACATTTTTGCCTGTCTCACTAAGGCTCTCGCCACTTGAAATATGCATCTGCTTATTGTGGCTACACTCACACCAAAGGACTCTCCGATGAGCCTGAAGTGAGCGCCAGTAGCGAAAAAGCGTAAGGTCACCAGCACCTTGTGGAGGGGCGGTAACGCCATGCTCCGCTTCGTAAAAGCCGAATCAAGTTTTTCAGTAACAGTATTTACGATGAATAAAATGATAAGTCTGGTAAATCTATAGCGAGCGAACAAAACAGTGTCATCAACGTCCATTGGGTCTCCTCTGTCCCTTAAAATTCTCCTTTCTAATCGAATCCTTTGATGACGTCGACGATAACGTCGTTCAAACGCCATATTTAGCGTCTCCAATTGAGGGAGCATAACCCTAACCTCAGATAATTGAGGACAGTTCTCAAATTTGAGTTAAGATTTTTCTCATTTGTTCTTTGTGAAACCGGATTTAAGAAAAATCTCAAATTTTGAGGAAAATATCAAAATCTGAGTTGAAACTCATACTTAAGATGTGAGAAAGCTTGCCAGTAGCTTCTCGTGGGTCGGTGGTTCTTTCCGGGGTTTGTCCGGTTTCTTCCTCCACCATTAATACTGGCCGCCATGTATAGCCTATATTGTGCTGAAAAATGGCGTTAAACCATAAAAAAAAAAGTTTTGTCCTTCTTCCTGGTTTTGAGTATATAAAAATCCTTTCGGCTGAATTTATTTTTATTTCTTTTTCTTTATGCCATAATCATTGGGAGTAAAATTCTCAGATAATTAAGTACGAGTAATAGAATGAACACTAATCCTCATTATTAGAAAATTAAAATAACAAAAAAAAAATGAGAAAAATGTGAGGAATGTCTTTCCTGGAATGAGCGAGAGAGAGAATAGCAGCAGAGAGGGTGAACAGGCCAAGTTTTCCAGGCGTCAATTTAGCCAATTGAGACTTTCTCGAAATTGCTTAATAGGCCTCAATTTAGCAAACTGAGGCTTCCTTGAAAATACTTAATTAAATTTTTCAGTAAATTTAGCAAATTTATGAAAATACTTAATTAAATTTTTCAGTAAAAAAAAAGACGCCGACATCTTCGATGTTGTTGTTGGCGTTCACCCCGTTGCTGCGTTACGCTAACCGAATTAGCTATAGATACGATGATGAATTAGCAATTGAAAATCTTCGATTTTTATTTATATAAATGGCAAACATCGGAGAAGCACAAATAACTAGATTAACACGAGAACGGTTGGCTGCAATTAAGAAATATCTTCCGGTGAGAGATTCTTTTAGAGATAATCTTCAAGCGCGTCAACAAGCAAAAGAAGATTTTACCGCTGATACTAAAGAATTATTTAAGCCGATAACTACAGCAACTGGTGAAGTTGTAACCGCGATAAGAAAATCACAACCTGTGGTAAAACCTCCAAAAAAACGTGATGAACGAGTTCAGGAGCTACGAGATAAATTTACTGAGGAGACTTTAGCAAAGATTGATAAAGATGATATAACTGATTTAGTAAAGTTTGCTGCGCTGGGATATTACACTAAAGAAAATTATTTAAAACCTACACATAAAGGTTATATAAAAAAGCTAGGTGATTTTGCTAAAGCAGTTTACAAAATTAAAAATCAACTACCACAAATTGATAATGATGATCCCATATATCAGGCATATTTGACTTCTGTTGAACGAGAATATCTCGAAAATCAGAAAAAAAGAGGTTTATTAGTAACTGAAGAACAACGACTAAAAACCGAACAAAAACAACGAGAGAAAGAGGAACGAGAACGATTAAAAAAAGAACGAGCAGAAGAACGAAAACGTACAAAATCAACTCCACAAAAACGAGGACGACAACGAAAACAAGAAGAACCTGTTATGGAAGATCCTTTAGATGTTCAGCGAGAAGAACCTCTGGAAGAACCTGAAGAAGAAAAATCCGGCGAGGGATTTCGCGGTGGTGGAAATTTAATCCCCTGTTCAAGAAGTGTCCTCGATGATATATCACGATTAGAAGTTCTTATTGGAGGAGCGCGGGCTGGAAATAATTCTCCGGAAATAATTAACGAAGCGACTGAAATCTGTCAACGGTTATTTCAAGGACATGTAATGGATATCGGACTATATCGCAGTTTCATCGATGAACTTACCGATGATTATTACAGCGACTGAAAATCTTTTGGATTTTTCGATCACTGATTAGATATATAGCATTTAAATAAAATGATAGTACATCGTAGTATGAACAGAGCAAGACCTGTTTACGTTGTAAACTCGCGACAACCGGTTTATAAACTTACGTATGGAAATGGACTTGGTGATATTGTCACTGGATTATTTACTAGAATTGCTCCAAAGATTTTACCTGTTGGTAAAGAAATAGCGTCAAAAGCTATTGGGGTTTTCGGTGATAGAGCTGGTACAGTTATTGGTAATAGCGCATTTGATATGTTAGGTGATGAAAAAGAAAAACTTATGTCGTTGGCGAGAGGTAAAAAGAAAAATGGAATTTCACAAAGAAAGTTTCAGTTACAATCTACGGAACAAATGCCAACTAAAATAGGTAACTCGATTAATAAACTTGCAGCGGCGCGGTTAAGAAGACGTGCTGGTTCCGGGTTGGCGCGGTTAAACATTTAGATCAACTACGTTAATATAAAATGTTCAGGGATGAGATTGATGATGCTTTTAAAGTAAATGATCCCGTATCAAGGAATAGTTCTATACGCGATTATCAATATTTTTCATATCAAGCACAAGATCCAAATGTAAGGTCACAAATTGATCTTAGATTCGATGACACATCTAAATACTTTTTGCCGTGTGAAGCATTCATCGAAGTAGAAGGACAACTGCGGAAAAGGGACAATACACCGTTTGCAGTCGGCGATAATCTTAAAAATATCCCGATTGGGTTTGTCAACAATGGTATAATGGCGTTATTTAGCAACGCTCGGTATTCGATTGGTTCTGCTAAAATGGAATCCATCGATAACGATGTTGATATTGCAACCACAGTTGTAGGTTTAGCAAGATATTCTGATGATTTTATTAAATCAGCTGGTCATTCAATGATGTTTGCGAAGGATACTACCAATAGCGCTGAACATCGTCAGTATATTAAAATACGGACAGCAAGAGATACTGCAGCAGACCCACAACCCGATACCCCTGAACACAGAGCAAGACCAGGTGCCACCTTTGATATTATTGCAGACGATAATCCTAATTACAACGCAGGATTTGCATCACGAAAAAATAACATCGACGCCAATGGTAGATTTTCATGTACGATTCCACTATCTCATATATTTGGATTTTGCCGAGATGTTCGAAGAGTAATATTTGGTGCTAGTCATACTGTAACGCTTACACGAAGAAACGATGATGATTATGCCCTTTGGCGTGGTCCTGATCCTGTAACAGATGGTCGTGTACTATTAACAAAATTAGCGTTGTGGATGCCAGTTATGACTCCATCGTTGACCGTTGAGACTCAATTGTTATCGTTTATGGACCAAGCAGGAAAGTCAATGATTAGTTGGTGTGAGGTTACAACAGCTACTACGTCTAGTCCAGGTCCTGGAGTTTTTACTTGGCAACTTGCGTTGACGAGAAATGTTTCCGCACCAAAACATGTTTTTGTTGTATTACAACACTCAAATAGAACTAAAAAAATAGCCGGTGTTGCGAATGATAGTCTACAATTGCGATCTCATATGATATTTGATCGTTTTAATGTCAGTGAAGTATCATTGCGGATAAGTATCCAACAAGAACCCGCAGAAAATCTTATTATCGATTACGAAAATAATCAAATAGGACGAGTTTATCATCGATTATGATCATTTATGGGTCGTGATCAAAACATTGATACTGGACTTCAAATATCACAGGTGGATTTTAGGGAATTATATCCGATTTATTACTTTTCGTTGCAACATCTTGATCTATCTAAACACTCAACCGCTGATGTAAAATTTCAAGCTCGTATCGGTGATGCTCCTGATGGATTTAGAGCGGTTGCTGTTCTTCTCAGTGATAAATCTATGATACTTGAAGGTGGTGGTGGAAGAATGAGATCGTTGATGCACCAGTGGAAACCATGTAAGTGAAATCTTGAAAAATTCTTCAAATTTTCTATGAATTTTATTCAAAGACATGTAATTGAATCAATCGGTGTTATATAAAAATGTCGTATAACACTATTAATGTCACATTGACACCTGGTCAGATAAAAAAACTAAAATCGAGTTCAGCTAAAAAATGTGGAACTACGATTACGCTAAGACATAATCAAATGACCGGCGGATCAAATAAACTATCGTTGACGAAAACACAGGTTAATCATTTTAATAACGCTTTTAAAGAAAAAAAGGGAGTTCAGATTACCTTATCTGCGGCTGCTATAGCGAATATGATAAAAATCGGAGGATTTTTCCCGTTGTTGGCTGCAATTCCAGGATTGATTGCGTCAGCTGCTCCGGCAATTCTTGGAGCGTTAGGAACTGGGGCAGCCGGAGCACTTGCTTCTAATGTTGTCAATAAGATAATGGGTAAAGGTCTAAATGGAAAATCAAAAAAAAAGGGAAGGGGATTCAGACTACCAGGAAGTCGATTCACAAGATATTACAAAACCAGTTAGTGAAATCCTATGGATTTCCAATTTCACCAATGTCAAATTTTGATCTATTAGAAGCTGTAAAAAAACTTCCAATAAAGCATTTCAGAGGCGTATTCATGAAAGATCAATTACCAGCAAAACCAACGATACCATAAACTGGCATAATTAATCTATTTCCACGTTGTGTTATTTATTTTGACTCATATGGATTACCGCCTCCGATTGAATTTGTCAAATATGTGTCTAAGTTGTTTACAACTCAATCAATTCCGGTTTGGTATTCAACGTTGCCCACGCAGACATTAACAGATCCTCCAATATGTGGACAAGAAACCCTTAACGCGTTGATGGTTATCTCGGCAAATCCTAAATTACCTCACAAGGCCATCCACGAGTACACAACGATGACAAAGTCATTGTCAATGATGAATCATCGATGATTTTAACAAAGAAAAACGTGTATATATAACAATGTCAGATATTTTTGGAAGATCAGTACCACGTGTTTCAGAATCGGTTACTATCACACAGGTAAAAAAAATAATCAACAAAGCTATCTCATCGATAGCAAACTTAGATGAATTAAAAAAAATATATGATCAAATAAGCGCTAACACACAATTACAAAAAACCATCGATGACATTAAAGTCACTGCTGGTGACTCCGCCGCGGATACGAAAAAAACTACGTGACGATTATAACGATCATATAACCAGGTTTAATCAGCTCCAACAGAATATCATTGATGCTATTGAAACTCCCATAAATAACTTTTTGGTGTTCCGCGTGCATACCCTGATTTACATATCGCACACGTAAAAGCAACCGTTGATAATTTACCAAAATTACGAACTGATTTTGATGCTCATGTTGATCAGTTTACTACGCTACGAAAAAATTTCCGAAAGGCTGATGACGCCGTTGACAAGTTTTTCGGAAAGAATTCAAAACCAGAAAATATTAAAACAACTCTTGAAAATATTATTACCAAACTCGATGAAATAACCGCGATTAATACCCGGTTAGGTGTTATTCGCGAAACGAGATCAATTTCAGATTTAATCGCGATTAATAAGAAATCCATCGATGATCTTACCACGACCACAAATGATATCGTAGCGGATGGAACAAGGATGATATCAGTGCTCGAAAAGGTAAAAATCCCTCATGATAAAATAAATATCAACAACGCAGTATACACGATTCAACATGAATCATATACGTGGACACCGTTAAATAACATATTAAATATCACTACAACCGTAAAAGGAATTTATCGATTAACGTTAGTGACACCAACGTTGTTTAATATATCATCGTCGAGTTCATCTGGAGTCAATAATACAATATCAACGATCATCGACAAGGATATGATTGAACAATTCACGATTACATCCACTGATAATAATCTAGATAGGGTTTCAATGACATGGTATGTTGAATTTGTAGCTGATTTAAGTAAACAGTTAAACTAAAAGTGAAAATCCTACGGATTTTAACGAAGATTTTCACGGATTTCAAAGAATTGTTGACGTCGTTAATAGATAAAATGTCAACAACGTCATTGTTATCGTTGGCACCAACAGCATTTGAATATCGTTATAACACTGTCAAAGAATTTCAAAACAAACTTGAAGCGTTAATTACCGAGTATAAAAATAAAAAGAAAAAATACCAGCGTAGAATTACCGCGTTAGATATAACTGTTTACTCGGTATCAGGCGTAATCACATGCGCTGGAATAATACTATCTTCGGTGGTAATGATAGCTCCAGTTGTTGTACCAATTTGTATATCTGCGGCTGCAACAATCGCAGGAGTATTCACCGGAATAACAAAAAAAATATCATCGTGTTCTCAACAAAAATTACACGATTACGCTGTTAAACTTATCACGGTGTCAAACGCTTATTCGCAATTGTCAATGTTGATCTCGTCATCGATTGATGATCAAATAATATCCGATGAAGAGTTCTCGAAGATGGTACGGTTGTATGATTCAACGATTTCAAAATTGGAGCACGATAACAATAATAACAATGGCAACATCGTCGCAAGAAATCCTTCAACGAATAGCAACAAACACCGCCACGACAAAAACAAAGTTGATCTCGGTGGTAACGAAAACACCAGAATTCAGCGTTGAATTTAATCCTCCGCTGGAAGTATCTGCAATCGCGTTAAGGCAATTAAGATGTTACTATAGTTGGCCTAATGTAAGATCAGCACCGTTCAATGGTAAACCCCCCAACAACAGTTTTACGTTTTCATGGAAAAAACCCGGTACTGATAAACCAATCACACACACAATACATCTGCCAACGGGCATATACGATATCGAAGATATCAATGACGCAATCATAGAATCAATCCAGGCAATAACAGGACCAAATATCATTGAAGTCAAAGATGAACCTGATAAATACCCCATTCAGATAAAAGGACATGAGCCGCTGCTGTCAACGGTCATCGAAGTAAATTCACCAGATTACTCCTTGGATATATACAACAGCTCAATTAGAACTTTGTTGGGGTATCCTGAGTTTATTCCAGGCACCGTCGACATAAAAGATTTACCACGGGAGCCATTGAAATCCGACTTTGTATCCACGAAAGAAGATTATCATGGGTTTAATCTCAATGATGTTGATGGTATACCTAAGTTAACATATACTTTAGAAGATATAGTATTTATTTTTTGGAATCCTTAAACTATTGAGAATGTTTTTAGATTAATGAATGATAATTTTAATCGATTTCTAGGTTATTTAATAACTGCAATAAGTGAAATTCCACCACGTCGTGATGATGTCATCAAATACATGGAAGTGTGTAATAAAATTATCTCTGACATGGAAAAGTATAATCAAGATATTATTCAACATGTTATCGATGATACTGATCATCCTGCAACGAGAAGAAATTTTATAGCACGTTATAAAATCTGCGTCGAAGACATTCCCACGTTTAAGATTCCAGGATATAACGTACCAGAAATGCGTAAAAAACTCAACGACGTCATTGACGAAAATTTCCTACGGATTCACCAAACATGGCAGGATAATCTTCCTGTGGTTCATTATGCGTTGCCGGAACCTAACAAATCCGACTTTTTCACTGATGATCCACCAGCGATAGATCCTAAATTCAACTACAAAATTCGATATTAGTGTTCTACGACCTCAAGATATTTATAACAAATACTCATACAACGTCTACGACGGAACAGAAACTGATGCACTTAGCAAATACGAATACAACGAAAACGGTAAAATAATATGGAGATTTGCTCTTGGCGATCAAGGTGTATTTGTAATCACAGAGAAATCTCTTACTGGGATCTTCAACTCAATGACACAAATGTTCCAGATGAAATTGGGACAATTGAGAGATTACTTACAACGATCTCTGTTGCTAGATTTAACAACTCAGCGTGATACAATCAAACAACAACAACAACAATTAAATCAAATTATCGCTGATATGAACTTCCTCAATGATAGATTACTTTCGTTTGTATACGAGGATAAATCGCCAAACAAAGAAAAGTTCCAAAGAGTGTTTTCACGCACCAATGACAATTTACCATTCATGAAATTCCAAGGATGGAATGTATCAGAGTTAAAAGCATCATTGAAAAAAGTCATTGACGAATTCTTCCCACAGATTCACGCATTATGGTTTAAAATAAATCCTCCCGTGGAAATTTTAACATCAACGAATTCAGTGTACCGCAACAACAAACAAAGATCTCCCGGCAACGTTGATATATCATCTGTTATTGCAATACACGTTATCTGTGATGGTATCCTGGGAAGTTTCTCAATTGATACTTCAAAATCAAACAAAGCCACCCAAGGATATATCATGTACACTTTTTCTCCAGACGTTTCACCAGGAAGTCTTATAGTGAAAAATCCACCTAATTTGACTTATCTTGAGCCCATTAATCCATTTCTGTCCAGGATGAATATTTCAATAACCGACCAAGAATTTAACCTAATTGACCTTCGCGGGGAAACACTACAAATAACGCTAGATGTGAAATCGTAAATGGAAAATTCTTCAATTAAAAAATGAAAAATCCTTTTGATTTTTAAAAACAGTTTTAATAATGTATCAACATGTGGTAGTATCTATCCATGACAAAGAACTTCTTGAACAAGCTATCACAGAGGTATTCGGGGGCAACACAACAACTGAATACCACGTGGATATAGTCATAGATAACCTAGGCGAAAAATCCTTGTATTTTCAAGAGAAGTTTTTATTGACTGATTATCAAATGTTAAATCTTCAGCAAAACATTATAACCGTGGTGAGATTAACCCGTGATCAAATAATGCAATACGCCCATTCATGCTTATCCGTGCAAAATCTAAAAAAAATCCTGAAAATTCTTTAGTGAAATGGAAAATGCTTTGCAATTTCACGAAGGATTTCACGATTTCAGAGCAAAAAAAAATACTGCATAAGTATTATACTTCCCTGTTGTTGACACAGGTATTAATAACACAATACAATTATACTTGTTATTGTTGACACAGGTTTACAAACTTTGTTCTAGCTGAGTAATCGCGTTTCACATTACCTGTGTACGGGTTATACGAAGGAGGCTCGCTACGCGTGGGACTCAGCCTGATCGATTAAAGCTTTTATCTGTCTCACCTTACAATTAATAATTTTCTTTTGTTCATATTCAGAACTTAATTGTTTCCGTACATCTTCTACGATCTTACATAATGGTACAAACACATTAACGTCTTCAACATTAACTAAACTCTCACGGATAAGTTTTTGAATTCGCTTAATTAAATAATACTGCTTAGCGAGTACATACTTTCCATTGTTTTGTGCAAATTCAATATCCTCAAAATCGGTCATTATTTGATCACAATCTAACCCCGAACATAGTTTAATATTTTGATCTTTGAGTTTTTTAATTTCAACAATAATACATCTGATATTTTCAGAATTCATATTATATAAAAATATATTTGTTAAATTAAAAATCTTCGATTTTCATTGCAATTTCAATTAATGAATTACTTCGTGTGGAATTGCTTTGCAATTCATCTTTAGAATTTTCCATTTTCCATTTCACAAAATGAATTCTGGACCCGCTAAGGTGTTGGTCATCTTAGCATGTCCAGAAGCTTAATGCGATTACGATGATGATGGTATATATACAATGGATGACGACGGCACATTCAACCCCACGATCTAGTTTGTATGGCGGTTGTATTATACATATACGACAGCACATTCAACCCCACGATCTAGTTTGTATGGCGGTTGTATTATACATATACGACGGCACATATTACACATCACCGTTTTGAACCCCCTTGTTGTATAAATATACACCAAGGGCGTCCAACGGTTACATATACATAATCACGAAGCGTATTCCCCCTGTAAGTAGAGTCTAACTCGGATAGCGGGTTTGACCTACAAGAGGATACGTTTGGTGCGTGGACACACGGACAGCACACAACAATAGATTATAACGATTATGGTTATATACAGATGAATGAATGATGACGGCACAACAATAGATTATAACGATTATGGTTATATACAAATGCAATGAATGACGACGGCACAACAATAGATTATAATGACAATGGTTATATACAAATGCAATGAATGACGACGGCACAACAATAGATTATATATGGACAGTACAACAATAGATTATAACGATTATGGTATATACAATGACAATGACAATGGATGACGCGGGCTATTCTACATTCAAGTGCAAAAACAAACCCAAAATCAAACCCGGTTTGAATATCAATAATAACATTCACACCACGTGTGACGGTGTGATTTGAGTTTGCACTTGAACTTCGAAGCTAAAGCCCAAACATAACACAGACGAGGTTGTATATAACCACTCATTACAACGAAGTTAGATAGAGAGATGTGTGTTTTTTATTCCTTGTTGTGTATAATTCTGATTATTGACAGCGCTGAATTAATAGTGAGTACTTGTAAAAAACACTAAAAAAAATAATACGATCATTTTTAAACTTCATGATCAATTTTGTTTCCTATGAAAATCCTTTGTTGAAAATCGAAGGATTTCACGAACAGATAATTGATTATTTATGACAATTATAACAGCCAATCAAAAACTACCTCCGCGGTTTCACCAACGGTAACTCTGTCATTGGTGATTTGTCACACGCGTTATACCAGCGAGTTATCTCCGCTAATTCACAATATACGATTATACATAAACAAATCGAATCCTATTATTGAAGCGTTTTGAAAAAGCGGTCTTGGTTATATTCTCTGCTACTCTTTGTACCGAGGGGGAGCAAATATCGAAATACCTACCGGCTGAAGACAAAGATTGAAATACTATCTCCGTGTTAT
Source organism: Unio delphinus (assembly GCA_029339505.1). Lineage (NCBI taxonomy): Eukaryota > Metazoa > Mollusca > Bivalvia > Unionida > Unionidae > Unio > Unio delphinus. Next base: position 14,942,459 of record JAQISU010000046.1, on the reverse strand, counting down.
TTTCAGTATTAATTGACTTTACAGGTCTCTTCCCAATTGATTTACAGGTACCAGTTCCTCCTCGTTTTGTGTTTTCACGTTGTGTAACGGCTTCTAAATTATTTAAAGAATTATTAGTCTTAATGCGATCAATATGATCAATAACAAAACCATCCTTGATCAATCCGTTAAATACTTCATAGACGAAACGGTGATTATGATACATTTTCCCTCCAGCTTTAAACATAAAATATCCTTGATTAGTCATAGTACCAACCGGCTTCTTGAGTCTACAGTTTCTAACAACACCATCACGAGAGGCTTCATAGTTTGCAATAACAGGATGTCGTTGAAATTCTTGGTTCATTTATATACTAATATATTTATTTGTCTAAATCATTATTTGGTTGAGATATAACATTGAGAAATCTTTCTATGTAGTTCTGAGCAGTTTTTATGATTTTGCCGTTGGCAACGTCGTTGACGTCATTGACAGAGTCAGGATTTTTGATTTTTTTTTTGTCATAATAACGCGTCAACTCTCTATAACGCTTACCACCACAATTGATACATAACTGTGATTTGCCTCTAACCCCTACCCCACAATACAGGCACGGAAGAGGACCTTTCGAACCATTTCTCACACTTTGCATATGATACCCACAGAACTCATTTCTGCATGATTTGTTACATGCGGTTACTGATCCAATCATGAGCCATTTGCAATGATTCATTATATAAAATACTTTCTTATTTAAATACTTGTTTTAATTATAATATGAAGGAATTCAAGAGATTAACGAAAATTAAGCCTAAATTTAATCTCGATAGAGTATCTGTTAAACCGAAACGTCTAAACGACGATAGCATGAAGGAGTTCAAGAGATTATCGAAAATTAATACCCGATTTAATCTCGATAGAGTATCTGTTAAACCGAAACGTCTAAATGACGATAGCATGAAGGAGTTCAAGAGATTATCAAAAATTAATCCTTCGAATACTAGATTCGATCTCGATAGAATCTCTGATATGAAGGAGTTCGAAAGATTATCGAAAATTAATCCTTGGAAAAATGCTAGATTTAATCTAGACGGAATCTCTGATATATCAAAAAGTCTAATAGACGATAGAACCCTTTTGAGTAAAATCAACGACTGTTTTAATGAATTTAAGCGCGATGGGGCATCTCATACGTGGTCGACTTTTCGAATTATACACAACATCGAAGATGTCGGTGTCAATGTACCCAACATCGATGCTACCATGAACGATGCAAGAGCAGCTGAGATAATCTCACACCTTGGCGAGCCAACGGGGAAATCCAAGGGTGTAGCATCCAAAGGATTTTCATGGAAAATCAATTCTCACTAGAGGTATTTTTTAAGAATAAAATTCATTATCGAAGTCGAAGGTGAATGGATTATCAGGGATAAGTTTGAACCAATTCTCAAGGATAAAAAAACTGTTATTGTGAGTAGAGATTCCAAACCAGGAATTCTAACTGGAATTGACAAACCATACTACGAGAGATCTTATCCTGTAACAGCGGTTGTTTACGGAATATATCCGCTAAATGATAAGCCAAGTATTGCAAAACTAGCACCTATGAAATATTCAAGTTCACTGAATTGTGTAGCAACACGGGTAATGGAACACTTCATGAATGCATCCCGGGGAAACAAATTAACTGAACAACGACGAAAAAAAATAACCGAATGGGAACTGACAGTGAAACAGCGCGGGGCAACAATTCAAGATATAACCAAATTAGAAGCATCATTAAAATTTCCAATATCGGTAGCGACAATAACCGGAGAAGTATTATACGAACCGAAATATCAATCGCGAGGGGCTCCAATTGAAATTATTGATCATAACAAACACGCATGGACGGCTGCAGTAACAATATTTCCACGAGAACGAATCGTGAAATATATCCCGGGGAAATTTTCCGGGGAGTTCTGTAAGGATGTTTTCCACGAAGAGAGGTTATTCGATGCTATTCATGCGTTGTGTAAAGATGATCCTGTGTCAGTGTGACTACTTCGCAGCGCTGAAGATTCAGAATCAGGATTTGATCAATTTGTAAGACCGAACGGAAAATTATATCGCACTGAAGAGTTACACTCAAGGATGAAAAATACCGCTGTAAAATACTCAGGTGAAGATTCTAAAGAATTTTCCAACTCGAAGAGTTTCAACAATGAAAAACTACTCACGGATAGTTTTACGATTCCATCAGTGGTAGCTCATTTTGCACGAGAAAAGAACTCATGGCGTCCAACACAAAGTGATTTTCTCGAAGATGTTAAATCAAGCTGTCTTAAATTCGGTCATGGAGGACTGTGGAATACAAAATACCACCGCGAGGGTATGATTTCAATTGATATATCCGCGTGTTATCCAGGGAGTTTTCTAGGATATGGAGAATGCGTTAAGTATTTTAAACGATTTGGACACCCCACACATGAAATGACTCGTGTTTCTGTTAATGGTCCATTGCCTGATTTTGATTTAACTGGATTCGCTTGTGTGGTATCATTTGAATTAGCGTCAGGATTACATCCGTGTAGTTATGTTTGGATTGGTAGACATATCTCTGAAAAACACTGGATGCCAATAGTGTTACTACGATATATGATTGATAGTGGTATGCTGATATCGCTGATTATCAGCGAAGCAATTATATGCTATCGAGCTCAGAAAGAAGTTTGGCTACCACAACCCGATCTAGATAGTATAATACGCGAACAACGAACAACGAAAACAGTTTTCTGATGGAAATTCTTCGAATGGAAAATCGGAGATTTTCAATGAACAACAAATCATGGATTGGTCTAGGCAGTTATTTGAAACTGAAAATAGACAAGCAAAAGATTTTGGACGAAAAATAATTGGTAAATTTACTCAAGGTGGAAGATATGACAATACAAAATACTCTTCGCGGTTGATCATAGACAGCGCTGAATACGATTTTATTGTAACGGATTTAACGAAACATGGAAAACTTGTAACTCGTAAAGATGCTTTTCTATCCAATGGTGAGAAATTAGGTACAATTGTTACCTATTGTGATGGATATAGTCCCCAGTATACACACTTAAGATCATCTATGCTCGGTTATTCTACTATTAATCTATTTTCGATGATAAATAGATTTCCTAATACCGCGGTTAGAGTAGCTACTGATTCGATGTATATACACGAGAAATACAGATCATACGTGGCTGAATTCACATCCCCGGAGGAAAAAGGAGACGCTACATGAGTATTGTAAATCTGCCGATGTTACCAACGACGATAAATACTTGAAAAGCAACCACCTATCAGAATTTTCTAATGCACCACCTGTATCTGATCCGATTACGCGATATAAAACCGTTTATTTGAATGGTTGTGGAGGATCAGGAAAGACAACACGAGTAATTAATTTATTTCATAGGAAAAGAAAACCAATTGAAAAACCCGTTGAAAAACCAATTGAAAAACTTACAGATGATCAAAAAAAAATACAAGAAATTATACAACAAATTCTAGGGAGGGAGTCTCCAGAAATCATACGACAAATCTTAGAGGAAAATTCTACGGAAACCCCTATGGAAACCCCTATGGAAAAGTCTATAAATTTCACAAACATGATTGTGTTAACACCAACTCACAAACTCGCCAGAGATAGGATAGCGGAGGGAGTAAAAGCCTGTACTTATCACAGCTTCTTTCGATGGAAAGGCGATACATGGACTCCTGATCGAATGGGCGATTTATTCATTCCTGAAATCATAATCTGGGATGAAATATGCAATGTATCGTTGAGAGTATTACAGACATTTCTTGAATGGTTGTTAACTAAAAACACAAAGGTCGTCATGTGCGGTGATCACGGTCAACCACCACCATTTGTCGGTGCATCCCCACATGAATGGCTAAAGGGTTTTGTAGACCATTATGAAGAAATTAACACTGATTATAGATCACTTGATGAACAATTATGTGAATTTAAACAACTAATCAGATTACAACCGGATAAAATCCAATGTGAAATAGCGCGTGAAATAATTTCAGAAACTCCCATGAATGATTTTTGGGAAACGTGGAGACCAAACGATTTGATAACAGCAAGTAGAAAAATAGTCAGAGACAAACTTCAGATGAAATTATTTGAATTGCATAAGTGTAAATTTGCAACACTTCCAGTACCGCTCTGTTATAGACCCAAGGATACACGGCGACAAAATATCGACGTTGACATTCCTGGACAACGTGAAAAGCAGAATTCAGTATTAAATGATATTGTGCTGGTTGATATCAGCGTCGTCGAAGATGCATTGCGTGCTGATAAATCACCATGGACGTTAGGTTATGCAGCAACAATACACTCTTCACAGGGATTAACTATCACAGACACAATTATTTGGATAGTAGATAATCGCATTGAGTGGTCGAATTTAGTTTATCTTGCAGTGTCTCGAGCACGGAGAATAAATCAACTTCGAAGAATCGTTTTAGATGATAATGACACTACAATAAGTGATATTATCAGCGCCGACAACATCAAGGATATAATCAGAAAAAAACTCTCTGGTTATAAACAACAGGATAAAAAAATAATAGAGATTTTGACATTGATGCTGAATTAATAATTTCGCTGAAGCAACAACAGAATAATCACTGCGCGAGTTGTAATTGTATAATGCGTTGGCAGTATTCGGATAAAGATCCTCGCCAATTTACCGTAGACAGAAAGAATAGCAGCGTAGGTCATACCAACGATAACGTTATGTTGACTTGTCTTGAGTGCAACAGACGCCGGGGTGCCAGCACAATGCCTCTGGGGGGTGCTAGTTAAGACCACGCGGTGGTAATTGAGTATCCTCGGGAATTACCTATAGTTGTTGTCGAGTAAATCCTCGCTGAGGAGCAGTTGAATCTAGTTTATAGATTGCTGGTCTAGAAACGCTAGCGTTTCCACCAGTTGATCGTGTTATACTAGATATCTTATGCGTACTGAAGCTCCAAATAGGATCAGTAGCTCTTTTTTTACCACCCTCAAGCTCTCCTGGTTCGTATAAATACCTTACAGTGACATTACCAAGAATTGGTTCTTTTGAAAAATCCTTTTGTGGTTGTATGGGTATATACTTCTTTTTAATAGCGTTGTTAGGTTTCATGTTGATTGTTCTAGTAATCTCATTATTGATTGCGGTAACTACACCTGGTAATCTCTTAACCCATTCACGGGATCGTTCACGTTGGATGAATTCTTTCGCGTATTGATATCCAAATAACCGCTCAGCATGTGTCCGATTAAATCTTTCAACAATTGCCTGATCGCGATGTAACGCAGTGTGTCCTCGTCGTAACGTGGTATTATGATGTTTCATCGTTGTTAAAACAGCGCCTTGAAATTCCTTGCCAGGATCAACTTGTAATAGATTTGGCCAACGCAGAGGACCTCGTCGATAAATCCTTTCAAATGCAGAAGCCACTTCAGTTGATGATTTTGTCCTTAGCGGTTCTGCTTGTTTGTATCGACTCGCAATATCAACTACGGTTAACGCGTATTTGTAACCGCGTTCATGCGGCAGAAATAATATATCAGCTTGATGAACTTCATTAGGAACTGTCACTTCAAAATGCGAGTAGTTAATTTGTTTAGGCGGTGGTAGATAAATTTGCCATATCGCCTGTTTGGATAACCAATCCGCCGCTGTAGTTTTTTTTACTTTTGCAGCGCTAGCGAGTTTACTTATTGCTGCCTTACCTCTCCAGTATCCTCTCGGAGAATAGTAAATAGATTCCATGTTGTTATTAATTACCCGCACCAAATATTAATTTACCTTTCATGGCGTATTTTATCAACCACGAGGCTAATTTTTGATTTAGCGATTTATCTGGAATAGCATTCAACGCGTGAATCAATTTCACATCCGCGAGATGACGCTGTTGTAAATCATCACTACGGTAAGCTATATCATGTATCCGACATGCTTCATCGATAGCGTTTATAGAATTTTCCCCCTGACGTGGATTATTTTGATCATCAAGTCGTATGTCTAATCGTGTTCCCGGTCCACAATAACTATATCCCGGATGGTGTTTTTCACCTGGATATTTTGACCATGGTAACCCTGGAAGTGCTGCTAACTTAGTGACGATATCTCCTCCTTTTTTTTCACAAATCGATATTTTTTTGTACCGCATATTTCACACTTGCCGGTGACAGCGCTTCTGTTATTTTTTGTGGTAACAGTCGTTGGGTCAATAGTCGGTGTACGCGCTCTACATTTCACACAATATAGATCCATAATTATATTTATGTTATATCAACAAATGGAAGTGATCGATTTCTCCGCGTTGAAAAAGCAACAGCCGATAAAACGTCACCCGATGTTACCAAACTCAATCAGAATGATTATAATTGGACCCTCCGGAAGTGGTAAAACCCAATTGTTGTTAACGATGATAATGAAGTATTTAACCTGGGATAAATTATATCTGATTGCGCCAAGCGTAGATGATCAACATTGTTATCAAGTGCTAAAAGATTATAACGAAACTGCTTCAGAAGCTTACGGTGGAAATGTAATTGAATTTATCACAGACATTGAAGAAGCGCCATTCGTGGAAGACCTGGATGTGGGCGTTAATAATCTTGTTGTGTACGACGATGTAATGTTAGATAATCAAAAAAATCCAGCTAGGATATTTTCCAGAGGGCGTCACAAAAAAATAGACGTGATATATATAACTCAGCGTTATACACAAATACCAAAAGTGATAAGGGATAATTGTAATTTGTTATGTGTGTTTAACGGTGTTGACACGTACACGTTAAAACATATTTGGCAGACCTGGTGTCCTGACATGGATTATAATCGATTTCAAAATTTCTTTAGCGGTGCAAGAGCTATCCCTCACGGATTATAACGATAAATATACACGATCCTCGGACACGATATCGCGTCGGATTAGACCGTATCTATAGCTAATTCGGTTAGCGTAACGCAGCAACGGGGTGAACGCCAACAACAACATCGAAGATGTCGGCGTCTTTATTTTACTGAAAAATTTAATTAAGTATTTTCATAAATTTGCTAAATTTACTGAAAAATTTAATTAAGTATTTTCAAGGAAGCCTCAGTTTGCTAAATTGAGGCCTATTAAGCAATTTCGAGAAAGTCTCAATTGGCTAAATTGACGCCTGGAAAACTTGGTCTGTTCACCCTCTCTGCTGCTAGAATAACTATAAACATTACGTTACGATACGCAAGATGAACGTCATAAACATCTAACGTCATGACCTCGCTAAAGGTAACAACCCTGGTTACGGCTGTCAATCCATGTGTCATTCACAGCGAACAGACGTTTATTGTTAACGCAGGCAATTATTGCCCATCTGACGAAACAGACGTGATAATGGATTGAATTCCGGTTCCAAATATTGCACCAATCTGCTAGTATAGAATCGTGTAAGCTTTGGAAAATTCGTTTCAATCTCTAAAAAGATATTACTAAAGACCATGCCATAGATGTGCTAACGCAATGTAACAATAACAGTGTGGGGAAGTGACGACATAACGTTGGTAAAGGTATGTATATATGGATATAATAATATGACATATCAGTACAATACAGGTTATGTAGTGCCAAATAAACGTTAAGATATGCAAAACCAACGTCAAAATCCCAAATGTGAACGGGATTAAAATTCTATTTTGAGCACTGGTCTACATAGTAGTGTTTCAAGGACATTTGTATTTATTTTATTCATCGAATTTATAATTTCTAACTCGATTGTCTCCAAGCAGTTCATTGTATTGTCATCTTATAAGCGTGTTAGACCAAAATTGAAAGTGCTAACCAGCAGCGTGATCACTGTCATGTTTCGAATGCTCAAAGAAAATATTTTCATTAAAGGGTTCGATGCTAGAAGATATCTTCTGCATCCAATGAGCACAATATCTGCTTCAGCTAATTCCAGAGAAATGGTAGAGGAGGAGGAAAATATGCCTTTACTTTTTAAAGTTAATGAAAATTATCGAATTGCATGGAGCTTGTACAACAGTACAATATGAACTACATTACTGTTGTTGTGTGAAGGATAGATTATTGCCCCCACCAATACGGATGCTGTGTTGATTTTTAAATTTCATTCGGTTTGAAACGATAAAAAGTTGATGCTGTTAGAAATAGGATAGATTGGTGGCAATCGATTTAAAATTATAAATCAATGAATGAAATGACATAACGAAAGTTGCGAGAGAAGCAGAACATGTATATTTGAGCATCTTTTGTTAGTCACCATAATACTAAGTACCAGTATTATACTTACCGATTTATCGGAAATCTACAATAATACTAAGTACCGGTATTAGACTTACCGATTTATCGGAAATCTACCATATTACTATGTACCGGTATTGTACTTTCCGATTTATCGGAAATCTACCATATTACTATGTACCGGTATTGTACTAACCGATTTATCGCAAATCTACCATAATACTATGTACCGGTATTGTACTAACCGATTTATCGGAAATCTACCATAATACTATGTACCGGTATTATACTTTCCGATTTATCGGAAACCAAAAACTTAAGCAAGTTGAACTAACAAGATTTGTCTTACACTGCATGAAGCTACAATTCAAATTGGAGAATAACTCTACAAAAAAGTAGTATGGATAAGTGGTACCTATGTCGAATCATTTAATTACTATATACACTTAGTATGAAATAGTGGTACTTATGTCCCACCATAGATTTACTCTTATAACCCTAATATTGAAGAATGGTACCTATGTCCGGCCATATTTTTAACTCTATAACCCTTATATGGATATATAACCCTGGTATGGAAGAGTGGTATGTATGTCTCCATTTATTTACTTAAATGCCTATATAGTTCATGGGTTATATTATCTAGTTATTAGTCTTTCAATGTCACGTCTTGTTATGTTGGGAAGCTTTGAAAATATTCTATTTTAAATTCATACCATCATGGTATTCACTTCTAATTATCTTCTTTTTAAAGTTCTCTATCGGTATTAGTTTACGCACTCTTGTAGTAGTTTTCAATTCCACCGAAACATCCCTACGAAACAAGAACACTGGACAATGTACGACTTGTATTGCGTGTAATACCCGATATCGTCGATTTTAGGACCTTTATCATGCAAAAAGTAGGGATAGACAAATAATGTCGTATTTGTTTTGCTAGCAAATGTATGTTGACGACTATGTATGTTGTGCCAGATTCTTATTGTATTGTGTGTGTTACTGATTTCAAAGTACGTTTGGTTTATGTGCTCCTCCCTGAAAGGAAAAATATTTTGTGACGACATATTTTCTCACTATAACCAGTCACGGCATTGGGAGAACGAAGACAATTGCAAACTCTCGTCTGGGAGAGAACGTTACATTGTAGGGTATAAATTAGCTAAGTTCCATTTCACTCGCTATGCAGGGTTCCGACATGTCAATCAATCTGGACCAGTCAAAAATAGACATCGAATTCAACGCGTAGTTACGCGTTGCAATCCGCCACATTTCCTCACAAACATGAGACTACGATTGATTAGTTTCGTATTATACTGCAAAGTAATTTTGATAGATTACGCAGAAAATTATTGAACATTTATTATAAAATGGTTTGTTGTTGCGATGGGGGCAGACGAGGTACAAACTGTCGTTATTAAGAAGGAATTGAAGCTGAAGTTCGGAAACGATTTTCAGAAACCAAACACCTATATAAAAAAGCGGTACATTATTTTTAATTATATTTCACGCATAAGCACGCAAAACTGTTTTGAAATGATATTGTTTGTTGTGCGTGTGAAAATGTTGAAAATACATGAAATATGTGTGTGCTTGTTGCACGTTTTATCTTTTTATTACAATGGATATTTTGGAAGTTAAATTTGGAATATTGGAATCCTGCATCATGCTTCATCAATGTTGACATTATTAAAATTATTCAAATTTAGTATTTCCTTGTAACTGTTGTCAGGTTGACAAAACACCGCCCTTTACTTTAAATTATATATTGGCTTTGATTCTATCCATATCTATAGTCTAAATATTGGATTTGGGCTTCAATTATTTGACACTTTTTGTTATACAAGTTTATTTTTTTTTATACTTATTTCAACTTTTTGACTGGATGAAACTTGAAAATATAAACATCGAACTATGACCCTCAATATTTTCAAATTTTGTTCTTGCTGACTTCAAGTCAAACCGATCTCTTACCAATTAGTGATTTTATAACATATACAAATTGTTATAACATCTAAAATGTAAGATAATACGGGTCATACTAATTAGCATGCATGTAGTGGCGTATTTCTAAGTGTAGTGTAGTGGCGTATTTCTAAGTGTAGTGTAGTGGCGTATTTCTAAGTGTAGTGTAGTGGCGTATTTCTAAGTGTAGTGTAGTGGCGTATTTCTAAGTGTAGTGTAGTGGCGTATTTCTAAGTGTAGTGTAGTGGCGTATTTCTAAGTGTAGTGTAGTGGCGTATTTCTAAGTGTAGTGTAGTGGCGTATTTCTAAGTGTAGTGTAGTGGCGTATTTCTAAGTGTAGTGTAGTGGCGTATTTCTAAGTGTCATTATTGTTTCCTTCTTCTTTAAGAGATTATGGATAATGATCATTTTACATGGATGTGACACAATTTCAATTAAATGAGTTATTAAATATATAACGAAAGTTTTATTTTAATTTTTTAGAATAATATTGAAGATAAACTATAAATTCTGATAAACAATAAGTAGGCCTATCTTTGAAACAACAGACAGATGTTGATTGCTTGTCCTCTTCTAGCAAAACATCATTGAAATTTGTTAGGATGTTTCTGATGCTACTGGATCTGCCATTTTCACGACAGATTTTGATCCCAATCAACAGTAACTAATCTGCGAATATTATCGTTATAACTAGGAACTATCCATTCCGTTTTGGTTCATTTGTCTGCCGGTGTATTGCTCTATCCGCTCTGTTCTATTTCGCAATAACATTCATCGCAAGTATCTGGGTGAAATTAATATAAGTAGGCTGACAGTTGGCCGCCTTTATAATTAATATTTGAAAAGTCTGATTTGACTTTATAATATATAATATATAGTCCAATCTAAATGTTATTGTTGCGTTTTTAATTAATATTTGAAAAGTCTGTTCTATTTCGCAATAACATTCATCGCAAGTATCTGGGTGAATTTAATATAAGTAGGCTGACAGTTGGTCGCCTTTATAATTAATATTTGAAAAGTCTGATTTGACTTTATAATATATAATATATAGTCCAATCTAAATGTTATTGTTGCAATAACGTCACAAATATTGCCTGATACGAATGAAAATGCTTCAGAATAATTTAAAAACCCGTTCGAAACTTTAAAGTCTTCAACAAAACGGCGCATTTGCCGACTAATTGACCGGATAATTGTCAAAGTAATTTTGCGAAGAAACTTAATATAGTTGATGTTTGTTGCTATAATGGTCATGATACATTTAGAAAAAATATATATTGATCTACATATAGCCATGTAACTCTGTTCCATACTTATATATATATATATATATATATATATATATATATATATATATATATATATATATATATATATATATATATATATATATATATATATATATATATATATATATATTTATATTGAAATGTAGCATCCTGCGAGATTGCGTTTGTCCGTGTTTTTATGTGATATCACGTTACACTTCCAAAACCGTTGAAGTTAGAAACGCCCTACGTGTGAATACGGTACAGGATGAATTGCAGACTGGTCCTATAATTATACTTCCGATCGACGAGATTAGATAGCAGGATTCGGTTTAAGTAAAGCAGTCGAAAAGCATGTGGGACATGCTTGTCTGGTTACATAGATGCATGCATTCATGCATACATACATACATACATACATACATACATACATACATACATACATACATACATACATACATACATACATGTCTTGACTTTCTTTAAAAACAATAATTTAATTAATCTTTCTGTGGTAATTATGCAGAGTTATATTAAAGAATGCTCATGCAATTCAATTATACAAAATGTGAAGAAAAAACATGATTTTATTATTTTGAAATCTTGCTTATTTCCTGTTAATTTTGAGCCACACAATAAAAAGCAAAAGCGATATAGGCAACATATGCAATTAATTACAATGATGAGGGAATGAAAGGTTATTATTAGCCTCGTACACATAATAGAAATTTGAAGATAGGGGAAGATAAATGGACTATAAAGAATAAATAAGAGCGATAAAATGAAAACAACAGTTTCACCATCTTCGATTGAGATGAATATAATAATAATAATAATAATAATAATAATAATAATAATAATAATAATAATAATAATAATAATAATAAACTATACTAGTAGCCTATTCGTTAGAGCGTACGCATCGGAAGCGTGAGGTTGCGGGTTCGCTCCCCGGCCGAGTCATACAAAAGAATTACAAAAATGACACTAGCAGCTGCTTCGCTTGGCGCTCAGCATAAAGAGGTTAGTGTTAGGACTGGTATGTCTGGTGTAAGTATAATATGACTGGTGTAAGTATAATATGACTGGGTGTAAGTATAATATGACTGGGTGTAAGTATAATATGACTGGGTGTAAGTATAATATGACTGGTGTAAGTATAATATGACTTGTGTAAGTATAACATGACTGGGTGTAAGTATAATATGACTGGTGTAAGTATAATATGACTGATGTAAGTATAATATGACTGGTGTAAGTATAATATGACTGGTGTAAGTATAATATGACTGGGTGTAAGTATAATATGACTGGGTGTAAGTATAATATGATTGTGTGTAAGCATAATATGATTGTGTGTAAGTATAATATCACTGGTGTAAGTATAATATGACTGGTGTAAGTATAATATGACTGGTGTAAGTATAATATGACTGTGTGTAAGTATAATATGACTGGTGTAAGTATAATATGACTGGTGTAAGTATAATATGACTGTGTGTAAGTATAATATGACTGTGTGTAAATATAATATGACTGGTTGGTACATCATGCTATATGTCTGTAGCTTGCTGCCCTAATGCTATACATCAATATAACTAGCTAAACTGCAGACATTGTATCGAAATGACTGATTTTTTTTAAAAAACTACGTTAAAAATCCTGATCACACCCAAATAATCATAATAATAATAATAATAATAATAATAATAATAATAATAATAATAATAATAATAATAATATAAATTAAGTATAAAAATGACCTTCTTAATCATAATCACCTTCAAAGTACCATATTCTAGATATTCATGCAATTTGTTTTAATATACATATAGTTTGTTTCAATATACATATAGTTTGTTTCAATATACATGTAGTTTGTTTCAATAGACATGTAGATTGTTTCAATATACATATAGTTTGTTCCAATATCCATGTAGTTTGTTTCAATATACATATAGTTTGTTTCAATATCTATGTAGTTTGTTTCAATAGACATGTAGTTTGTTTCAATATCCATGTAGTTTGTTTCAATAGACATGTAGATTGTTTCAATATACATATAGTTTTTTTCATTATCTATGTAGTTTGTTTCAATATACATGTAGTTTGTTTCAACAGAGTTTTGAATTACAATATCTGGAACATTATATTATTTTGAATATACTACTTTCTTATATTTGTACTGACATACTTTCAAGAACTTTGAATTTTCTCTTACTTATTGTTTTAATAGCCTACGTTTTCAATATGCAACTTTATTATACTTATCAAGGATTTGCTGAAAGATTACTTTTTTGTAGTTTTGTGAACGACATGATGGATGTGTCATTAAAATGTGCAAAACAATTCAGTATACGACGCACTAGCTTACCCCTTTGACTTTCAGGTAAATTTTAATTTGTAAATGTGAAAACGTAACTAATCAGACAAAGTGTTGTATGTGACAATCGAGTTGTCTCTCAAATAACTGTTGGCAGTTTAAGAATTATTGATAATCAGCACGTTTTATTTTAAATTAAACCATATTATTATTATTATTATTAGTAGTAGTAGTAGTAGTAGTAGTAGTAGTAGTAGTAGTAGTAGTAGTAGTAAGACGTCCACCAGTGAGCGCAGGAACGGAATTCAGTGGACTTTGTGGAGCCAGCTAGACGACTTGGATTTTGCCGACGACCTTGCACTCCTTTCACACAGCAAACAGCAGATGCAAGAAAAGACAAACGTTGTGGCAGCCACGTCTTCACAAGTTGGCCTCAACATCCACGAGGACAAGACCAAGATCCTGAAGATCAACTCCACAAGTACCGAACCAGTCACCCTGAATGGAAGTCCCCTGGAAGAAGTGCAGTCCTTCACCTACCTGGGTAGCATCATTGACCAACAGGGCGGTACAGACGCAGACGTCAAGGCAAGGATCGGCAAAGCAAGAGCCGCCTTCATCCAGCTCAAGAATATCTGGACCTCCAAAGAGCTGTCATTGACCACCAAGATCCGACTGTTCAACTCCAACGTGAAGTCAGTCTTACTGTATGGAGCAGAGACCTGGAGGACGACCAAGACCACCATCAGGAAAGTCCAGACCTTCATCAACAGCTGCCTCAGAAGGATTCTCCGGATCCGCTGGCCTGACACCATTAGCAATGCCAATCTTTGGGAAAGGACCTTCCAACTTCCTGCTGAAGAAGAAATCAGGAAGAAGAGATGGGGCTGGATAGGGCACACCCTACGAAAACCGCCAACCAGTATCACCAGGCAGGCGCTGAGGTGGAACCCACAAGGCAAGCGGAAGAGAGGCCGTCCAAGAAACACCTGGCGACGCAACCTCCAGGCGGACACCACCAAGATGGGCTACACCTGGAACCAGCTAGAAAAAATGGCCCAGGACAGAGGACTCTGGAGATCTGTAGTTGGCGGCCCATACCCTGATAGGAGTGACGGGCAGTGAATGAATGAATGAATGAAGTAGTAGTAGTAGTAGTAGTAGTAGTAGTAGTAGTAGTAGTAGTAGTACTATACATATAACGCTCAGTTAACCGAAATACAGAATTATGAAGAAGAGGCGATATAAATATGAGAGCGGTCTCATATTAAAACTATCGGTCTCTGGGCGTGGAAAAAAAAAACCTAGAACATGTGCATTTATTAGTGAACTGAAACAGATAATGTTTTCCACCGTTACCTACGGGATGGATCTCTCGAGAATGGAAATTTGTCTAATTCTCCATATTTAACACATACTGTATTTTTCATTATTGATACTAACAACATACTTCTTCTTTTTCTTCTTCTTCTTCTTCTTCTTCTTCTTCTTCTTCTTATTATTATTATTATTATTATTATTATTATTATTGTTGTTGTTGTTCTTGTTGTTATTATTATTATTATTATTATTATTATTATTTTATCTTAAATTGCTGAATACACAAAGGTGAATTTCAAATAAATAACAATTTAATACCATTCAATAATATATAGTCAATTTTCAAATAAAATTTAATATTTAAAACCGTATCAGTCGTCTTTCACTCGACTAATCGACGGCCTATTTCATCATATGACGTAGTGTGATAGATGTTACTCCTGACCTGTGTCCCTGCTCATCTGTATTATGCTTTCTCTGGACTAGTACTCCAGTTCTCCTCCAGTCCATCAACTTCTACCTCCGTTCTCTACCTTTCTCGTTTCTCAGAAACTCGGGACCAACTGCACTAGGGTATTTCCCTCTGTCTCATACAGTTCATTTGGTCCCTAAAAGTTTCCTGTCCGAAACTCCTTTGTAATTCTCAAAATAATAAAGTTTCCCGCCGATTTAGAATGACGTCGGAGTCGCTTATAACTTTCCGCAAGATGGTTTAGAGACTACATTTTAGTTCTCAAGATACTAGATTTAAGCTTCCGATTCCAATGGTGACCAAGCGTTGCTCAGCTCCGAGATTATGTCGCTTCAGTCATCGTCTACATAATTAGCAGACATTGTCCCCTCCCTGGCAGTCTGTCAACGTTGGTTTGACGACCCCCACTTTATGTTCCTTTGAAGGCAACACCGGCAATTCAACAGTTACTTGTGTATCGCGCTCTGACACAATAAGGCGCCAGTCACTAGTTCATTTGGCCATGTTACATATACTGGCTTTGACAACACATTGTTGGCAAGGCTGACCTCCTAACATTTATTAAGCGGGATTACTAGCCTCAGGGCCTAGCATATACATGTTGCAATCTGGTTATTGTTCCTTACTTACTACGTGACAAATCCCCATTTCAACATTTGAGAATAATATCGGGATTTTATTCCCCTATATTTGCTCCAAATACAAATGTGCGTTACACAGGCAATAAAAGCAAAAAACATAGCGGCGCAACATGCTGACTACGGACAAGATTATTCACACAATATATGGTTATTAACAGAGGAATATATGCCAATCATACTCATGAAAACAGCGCCTAATATATCTGTTCCTTTCAAATATATGATCTGCATCTGTTCCTGCTATAAGAAGAGCTTCCATCGCATCAAGCGTCCATTCGTCAATTTCTCCTGCGTGAGAAAGGAGAGTGATTGGTGGTCGGCTTCTAATATGAACTTGCGCAAATACAAATACCAATCGAACTGTGATATTCCTAACACGATTCCGAATCATAGCATTCTCTCTCAGATAGGGAGTAGTTATTCTCGGTAGCAAACAATTTTTGACTGCCGTGCACGACAGGGTAAAGCGTCCCCTCGTGCTCTTGTAACAGTACTGCTTGAAGTCTTGTGTCGCATGCGTCAGTGTGAAGCACGAAGTCTTTGAACAGATCTGGTAGAAGGACAACCGCATCGGAGGTAAGCATGTCCTTTAGAGGTTTCAAAGCGTGCTCGTACGCAACCGTCAAAATAACTTTACCCGTGGCCTGTTTCTTGGTCAGGTCAGACAAGGCCTTTGCATTCGCACTGAAATTGGCCACATACCTCCGTTTATACCCGGCCAATCCCAGGAGTGATCTCACTTCAGCCTTCGTGATGGACCGTCTTCACCCCACGTCTCTGTAGCTAGCAAGAGATAATGCCTAACGTTGTGGACACCCCGGTAGCGCAAGGGCTCCAACAACTACCACATCAATCTAGGGGCGATGTTGGGCACATTCTGGATTCCGAATGGTATGACCAACCACAGGTAGGTCCAATAGTGAGTAGCAAAATTGGATTTGTCCAAATCCTCCTATATCACAGGGATTAACCAATATCCCTTGGCCAAATCCAACTTTGAGAAAAATGTCGCACTCAAAATAGAAGCGAAAATATGTTCTTGGTCAGGTAGCATCTTCACATGAAATTTCATCATCTGAATCAGCTTCCGATAGTCAACACAAAACCGGTGTGTGCCATCCTTCTGTACTAGGAGTACGTGAGAGCCATACGGAGAGTCATAGGACTTGATTACTACCAGAGGAATCATCTACTCAGTCTTCTCCCTTACGACTTGTAGTTTTGCGTGGGGTAAGTGATAGGGGTTCCGCTGAACTTTCTGGTCGTCTACCAGCTTTAACCTGAACTCAAAAGACTTTCCCCCGGGAATTTCCGTTGATAACTCGGAATACCCGGCCAGCAATGACTCTCTCTTTTGCCGCTGTACCGTGGGCAAGATAGGGTCTCACTCCACAATCGAGGGCGTCTCAGTCTTCGTTAACGGACAGTTAGGGACAGTATTCTCCTATTCCGTGTTTCCGTCCGTGTCCTCGGTGACGATCGTGGCGTAGGTTGTCCGATTTTTCCAATTACGACGTACGGCCCCCTCCAAGAAACCTGCAAATGGTTGTATTCTTGGGGCAACAGCAACAATATTTTGTCGCCTACGTCATACTGACGTGGTTTCGCGCGCTTGTTGTAATACTTCACTTGACGTGGTTTCACTCACTTGAGGTTCTCCTGTGTGAGTGATTAAACTGCCTCCAGTTTGTTTCCCAAATCCGCAACGTACTGATAGGTAGTACCTACCTCATAAACAGCTTGAGCGTTTGACCACAGTTATCTTAATACGGCGATAGTGTCATGTACAGTCCTTTCGTACCAGTCCATTGCATTGTGGGTCATACGCGACTCATGAAATGTATCCCTTGGTCAGTCAGGATCTCGTCTGGCACTCCGACTCTTGACCAAATCCTAAACATTGCTTCAGCGATTGTTTCTCAATTAATATTACGCAACGCAACGGCCTCCAGATAGAATGTGTAGAGTAATCTACGACCGTTAGAATATCCCGATTTTCGTGCACGACACGGGTGTTCTCAGTCCAATTAAGTTCATCGCTACGGGTCGAAGTGGTTCATCGATAATGAGGTTACTCCCCAAAGGGATGTGTCGATGATCCGTTTTTGGTGCCATTCTCTAACACTTGTCACAGGAGATACAGAACCGCTTGACCCAAGGGCAGTAAAAGGACTCTTGTCAAAGCATTTTACTGCCCTTGGGTCAAGCGGTTCTGTATCGGTTTCGCGTTTGGGAAATTCCCATGTGTCCTCCCAAGATAATTTCGTGCGTGTTTGCTGCCTTTCCTGGTGTGGCGGTGCACGTTCCCTTTCTTGTATCCGAACTTCATTGCATCATTCGTGGTTTCCTTCTCCGTTTCCTCTTCAGCGTATTTGTGCAACTGCACCTGAGTCGCATCTTCCTGCTGCGATTTCCTCAATTTGGCCGCAAAAACATTATGGGCCGGTGTCAACTTACCTTCCATCGGAGTTGGCTTCATCTGTCGTGTCTTGAAGCTGGTTTCCAGAGCACGTACCGGCATATGTGTCCAGTTTTGGGCTTCGGTTGTGGCAAGACATAACGTAGTTATCGGTACCATTCGGTGGTCAATGAATGGTCGTACGCGTCCCACCAAGGATCGTAAAATATCAACACTCTGAAACAAAACATCTGTATAAATATAAACAACTATACCTGGCGTAAAAGCAAATAATGCCTAAAATATCAGCACTAAAATAAAGCATCTGAAACAATAAAAGTAAACGTACATTCTGTCCAATGGCATGTTAATGATTCTAATAAATATTCATGTTAAAATATAAGTGATTCTAAATCAGGTAAATCAGCATGTTAACCTTAAATGTAGAGATTCATCTGAATAAGCCTAAACGCAAATTAATAAATAATACAGCTGAATCTAAAGTTGCATCCTATAGCAAATAATCGTGTTTAACTGTATGCTCACGTGATTATTTTTGGCCATGATTTAAGTTTTGTTTAGTACGATAAATATGACTATTTAGCAAAAAATTTCAATTTCCAGTTTAACCGGATTACTTATAACACTGATTTATTTGAGTATTGCTTGTCATTGGCTAGTTTGATGTTTATATAATCACTGATTTAACATTTTATTAATCATGCTTATATTTGTAAGAAATATTTCAGTCCGGGATGATGTTATTTGCATAATATTGTAAATGATGGAAGACCCGTTGGTAACTGTTTCTACATTTGATGCATGATTTTTGCTTGTATGGGTTCCATTTCATTAACATTTAATTAGTTGTAGTTAACTGAGAAAGTTGCATTTTACTAATGTTTTGTTAACACTTATCGTACTAATTTGTTTGACTAATTAACTTTTTTTATCTGATCATTTGCTTTAGAGAGTTAACTCTTAATTCCTCTTGTATTTTAGTTTGTTGTTAATTTATTTCAATGAGTCTTTTTTGTCAGTAATGTTCGTGTTTCTGCTACTTTTATTGTGTGATCAATTATTTATAAATTAGTTTATGTTAAGTTTTGTTACTTTATTTGAATATGCGTCTTTACATTTTTTCTTCTTTCATTTATCTGTCTAGTGACGGTTTATAATCTTAAGTTTTGTGTGAAAATGTTTCAAAGTTTATTGGTTTTGGCGAATTTTCATGTGTTGTTATATGATTCCTTTGGTAATTTAGTTATGATATGTTCAGAATATATTTACTTACGTCTGGTCTACTTGA